>JAAONU010000001.1:28954920-30154920 GCA_012932295.1 Cyclina sinensis | reverse complement strand
TGATCCACCTAACAGTTTCAATATGCCTTTTGATCTTGATTTTGAAATCCATATCGTCTATGGGCCCTTGTTGACCATGAGTGTTTAGTTTAGTCACCTGGGCCCGTTTTATCAATAATGTGTAAGTTCTGCACAAAATCCTGCGTAACTGAATTTTTTAAAAATATCCTATTACAGACTATACGTATTATGTTATGAATGATGAATACGTTTGAAAGGGGCGCACTGCAAAACAATTGTATTTCCTTCTTAATTTATATGTAGTTAAAATAGCTTTGCACTGAGAACCCTCGGTCTGATCTGAAAATAATAAGAAATCATTCAGAGCTACAGAATTTTTTCGAAGCGTCGAGCGAAAACTTGTATCGATTGTATTATTTTAACACTTTATGCATCCACCTTTGTAAGGGAAATGACATCAGTGTCAAATGTCTGACATTAAATACATCACTAATTGTTTAAGCCAGGAATTTAACATTTTAAGACGGGCATACAAACAGGCAGTTTTTCGGTACCGCAAGTATGTTATTAATCAATAATTCTTTATTCAGAAATAAATACTATAAAGAAAAAAATATATCAAAGCACTTTTATCAAAACAGCAATGAAAACTCATACAACCTGTAGTACTATTTTTCAATGCGAATTATAGATAAGAAGCAGTCATATGATTGTAACTACGAAATTTGGTGTGCAGCTTTAGAAGCTTTCGCTTCTAACAAGTGTGGCTAAATTGGTGATAAAATGTCCTGTATCACACAAACGTATTTTTAGTCTTAAGTTGAATTTGTAGAAGTATATTTTTTTTCACAAATCTTCGGAACCAATGATACTTAAGTAAGTATTATTGTACTATAAAGCAATAGTAAAGTCTGTTATTTTTTGACAGAAAATGTCTTATTCTGTTAGTAGAATGAAACAATCAAGCCTTTTGACTGGAGAAAATGGAAGAAAAACACATGATTCAAATTAAAATGGGACAAACACATTTGGAATGTTATTATACAAGCGCTTAGTAGAGGAATCAGACGCGACGTGCTGTCGTCTGATTTTAAACTATAATTGTTAACTTGAAATTAATCTTTGATAAAAATTTTCTGTCACTTTAAATGTTGACACGGAACATGTTGTAAGTTAGTGTTAAGGCTTACAGAATTCAGAAAATGCTATCAAAACAAGTTTTATGTTACATTTAAGATGACAAAAAATGTATACATAGAACAGTTTTGTATGCTATATGTAGAAGTAAAACTTGGATAGTTACTGATTTGTGTCAGAAAAAATGAGGTACGCTACATCAGTACCAAAGAAATTAAGGGTTGTGCCTAGCAATTTTTGTTTTCTTTAATTTGATTTTAATTGCTGTTTAAGAATACTGAGTATATTTTGTAAAGATGTGTCTTTTATAATTCGGAGGTAACAACAAAAATGTCAGTGTTTATTCATTCGTGAATACTTAGTTTTCAGATATTATCTGCTGCGTTTTGTTTAACATGGTCCAATGTTTTGCAATATACAAAATACACGTAATCGTAAACTTCCCTGACTTCACCTAAGAGTGTACAAATATATTCATTGAGTTTCAGATTAATCGTAAATAAACAGCTAAACGTGCATTCGTATGGGTATTTGTAATTTGATTCAGTTGCAAAAACTCACAAACAATTCTTTGTTGAGAAAATAAGCAAGTTTTGCGAACACAGATAATTATGAAATTCAACACAAGAAAGAATACTTATGTAGTTAAGAATATCTTATTGTTCAAATTTGTTTGTCCTACCGTTGTAGTGAGTAACTATCAAAATTTACATATATATATATATATTAAATGTCTTCTTAATGAACTTCTTCCTTTCTCCTGCTTTCCAACTCGAATTATCACAAATTGTACTTTTAATCTAACCTATCACCCAAACAAAAGTTTCAAGCTTTTCTTCTCTTTTGTTTCTGTATATTCTTGGGTCATTATTGACGACCGTTTTAGTTGTATAATCTTTTATGGGAAGAAATGTCAGTTTAATGAAGCTACATGTCTCTTACTTTAAATGTTCGTATATCTTAGTATCGTAGTGAATGATTTGTTTTATAAATGCTCTTCAGAAAGAAAGGGCAGTCAAGCCGCCCATCCGGCTGGTGATACGGGATTAAGCGCGGACACTAAGTGAATTAGACGGTAATGTACACTTGCTATTTTACTCCTCAGAATTAGACAATGTAATAACCAAAACGGAAGTAAAATATAGACACAGAAACCGCATATGAGAAAATATAATGGTTAAAGGCAGACACAGTTGTTTGTTGTAATATGATCTAATGCAAAAATGTTCGATTGTGATAATGGAAAGACACAAACAAGTCACTTGAGCTACGGGGTTTAGCAAGTATTCTTCATATGGAAAAGGGAAGATCATCTCGAAGATGGCTTTTGATAGAAGCTCGACAGGTGGATCTGTAACACACAAGAGCAGCACAACAAAATCAGTGTACATGAGTAGCGAAGAAAATTTCGAGTATAGCTGTGACACTTGTAATACTGCAGGAGATCATGTAGAGGCACAAGGATTTTGTATTGACTGTGAGGACTATCTTTGTGGTAACTGCTTTAGATGTCATTCTAGAAATAAAGCTTCGCGACATCATACTTTATTGGACAAGGATAATATGCCAAGAAAGTCTTTTGCACAGTGTGATCCATGTAAACGTGAAGGTGACAAGGAGGAAGCGGCAGGGTACTGTATAAACTGTGAAGAATACTTATGTGAAAGTTGTTACCGAAGCCATTCCAGGAATAAAGCCTCGAGGGAACACGTTTTACTTGACAAAGATAACATGTCCAGTTCAACCACAAAAACCCTTGATAATACTTTGAGTGAAATACAAATTTCTGAACAGTGCGCTGTCTCCGGGCAGTACACTGAAAAGTACACTTTCGTCCGGAACATGAATGTAAAGACGGAACAGGACCAGAAGGACTGCTTTATTGCTAATATGACTCTAGTTACCGGAACTAATCTGATTCTTGCTGACTATGAAAACAAATCGTTGAAACTCGTCGACGTTGAAAAATGTGTACTTAAAAATGATTTCAAATTACAAGCACAGCCGAATGGACTTACAGCGATATCCAAGGACCAGGTAGCTGTGGTACTCGAAAATCAATCTAAGATTCTGATTGTGTCAGTATCTGACGGTCTATCTGTTTCTAGAACTTTCGAAACAGACGGTTTCTGCTTGGACATTAACTACATTAATGGTAAATTGTATGTTTCATATTGGAACCCAGTCAAGTTCCAGGCTCTGGACTTGACTGGTGCAGTAAAAACGACGATCAAACCCAGTGATGAAGTACTCAAATACTGCACTGTTCCTAGACACATCGCAGTAAGTCCTGACGAGAGTATGATCTACATATCCGACCGGGAAAACAATAAAGTGTTAAGAATCGACATGACTGGTAACATGATATCAATGTATCAAGGTGAACTTGATAAACCTAGAGTTATCACCGTCTCATCATCCGGATCTGTCTACCTGTGTAACAGACAACAGCACGTCGTCTACAAGATGACGTCAGATCTGAGTGTCGTCACTACGATAGTTGTGCCAGGAGATGGTCTAGTGTATCCACATGCAATATGTTTTAATACCGATAAGCAACATCTCTACACCAGCAGTGGAAGTGTAGTTCCAAAATACTGCAATTTTATCAAAGTGTTTAAGTGGTCTTGAATTTTATGAAAACTAAATATGAGCCGGGACTTGTTTTTTCTGTATAGCTGTAGCTCTGTGCATTTTGAAATCGATTTTACATATAGTTTGTGTAAATACGAATAAATAAGATGCAGTGCTAATTACTTTTGAAGATTATAGTCTATGAATGAATCATTGCGACATGAACGTATATTGCACGTGACCTGATTTGATGAATATTTTGTAGGACTAACGCAAATATGAACCGTGTCACGACATTATCAAGAAAGTTGTCAACTTCACCTTTTCACTTTTTAATTGATCCTTTGATCTTCATTTGAAACTAATTTTATGATTTTTCGACAATAGGAAGTTGTTCTGAATGTTTTTAGTGACGATGGTGAATTAATCTTACGTCAGTGACTCCGTTTAACAAAATCTGGCGTCATAACAAACAACTGTTTCTTTCATAGCTTTCTCTCAGATCAGTGAACATAATAAACAATGCCATGTTTCAAAAGTTTTTCATTTAAATGTAATTCACAGTAAGTGAGTTAATGTTCAGATTATCTTGTAGCGTAAATGAGACATATCAATGACTGCCTAGTGCACTTGAAAGAATTATTGATTTTCTGACTTCCGTGTTGTATCTTGAGAGTTAAAATTGTACAATCTTCTATTTCATAGATGAATGTCTATTCGAATCATGTCAGTTTGCTATCTCTGCACTACTGTCAGCAGACGAATGCATAAGCTAACAATATCCTTACCGGCAAATTGTTTCTTCGGAAACTTTGCAAGAAATATTTTTGATTAGGCTAAAGTTGGGCAAGAAATATTTTTGATTAGGCTAAAGTTATTTTAATTTGGTAAAGCTTGGTTAAGTTTTACGTCCTATCACAGTCATATCCATCTACATGTATACATCAGGCCAGTCTGACTGTAGTACACAATCTTACTATCCTTATAGCGGAGCGTTATTTAAGAGCTGATTTTTTTATCAGATTGTGTATCAGGCAGGCAGTGTAGATTATCTTCGTTCTTGCAACAACAACAACAACAACAAAAAACCCACTTCAAGTCGCCCATCCTCCGTAAGAAACTTCCTAATTTTTTCACACTAACGGTTACTGTCTATAATGGGGCTCATACCCATAACCATCAACCAGTGAGGATTTATTGGTTATGAGCCAGCGACGGTATTTTAATTCAAATATTTCATAATATACTGTTGAAGTGAAAATAACACTTCCCAGTCAAATCTTCATAAACCGTAAGTTATGTATCACTTTTAAATTTGCAGTATGTAAATGAATTTGAATCAGTTTGATATATTAATCATAGCAAAGATTTCATCTTCTATTGCGATTTTAACATTTAATTGTACTTTTGTTGTGTGAATGTGAAGACGGATGAACTAGTCTGTATTATTACGGTTATTTTGCTTTCTTATTTAGAAGTAGATATTTGATATAACAAGAAAACCACCATATTTTTTAATGCTCTATGTGGAGTTTTGTGAGTTCGCTTTATGCTACTTCTAATCATAATACTTAATCCTCCTGGTTTCAGATTGATTTAAAGTTTGTCAATAGCAGAATAAACTCATCTGAAGTATTGTTCATTTTAACACACTTGTTTGTTATCATCCTTTCCTGAATATAATTATATGATGCTGTGGGTATGAGGGACATTCCTGATAACAAATTATCTCCCTTACTCAGATACCATCAAAGTTAGACCAAATACTAGTAGCACATTGGTCCTTTCAATTGGAATCCTCTGACTTTATCCTTGTTTCTTAATGTGATGGTCTTGACTTTTACTTGTGAAAATTGTCACTTATATATTAAATAAAAAATTAGGATTACCAAAAAACAAAGATAATGATGTTAACAAAACATGTTGCTAAACTAATGTGTAATTTGACTCCCACTATTGCAAATAATTAGTTTTAATTATCACCATACCAAAAGAGAAAATAGCGATAACCAAATGGAAGGACCAATATAATATCAGAGAGAATTCAAGGTAGATAATCCACTAATGTCCCCCATTGGTTTTGCCCTTGTCATATTAATGAGGGGACAAAGTATTAATACGTCTCAGAATATGTTATTTTCTCCTACATTAAAGCCCTATGTATATGTACTGTTACAAACAAAAGAAGAAAAAAATGTTCGCAAAAATTTGCCATGTATAGTCTTTCAAATTTAAAAGCATGCAATGAAATACGTCAGTCAGTTACTCTGTACTGTGTAAAACTATTTCAGTGTCAAATATGTATCTGTCTATACATGCTGAAAGGGTTTGACATTGAAACAACCATTTTTTCAGTAATCTTGATAAATGTGATAGATTGGCCTGAGATGTATGTATCTTAAAATAACTGCATTGTGAAAAAGGAACATCCGCTACAAAAGTCCACAACGCATCAAATCACGAACTCTGACTTTGAAAAAGCAAATCTTTTGAATGCGTATTTTCAGTCCCAGACTACCCTACATGATGGTAATAAAGATGCTCCGTATCTTGGACCACCTATTACAGAAATGTTTCTCTCAAACATCGTCCTTACCGTAGCTGAAACCAATGAAGTTCTTAAATCATTACCGGTTGATAAAGCTGCAGGTCCTGATGGTATAAGTAATCGTATTCTTAAAGAAGCTTGTAACGAACTTGCCTCTCCATTGTGTAATTTATTTAATGCATCACTACAGTGCTGTACTGTTCCATCCTCATGGAAAGAAGCCTATGTTACCCCTGTCTACAAGAAAGGCGACGCGTCTTTACCAAACAACTACAGACCTATTTCACTTGTAAATACAATTGAAAAGGTTTTTGAACGACTTATTTTTAAATATGTTTTTAATCATCTTCATGCCACAAATTTTCTAACTCCTGTTCAGTCTGGCTTTATTCCTGGAGATTCGACAGTTAACCAGCTTGTCTACATATATGATACATTTTGCAAAGCACTTGATGATGGCCTCGAAGTCCGTGTGGTTTTCTTTGATATAAGTAAAGCTTTTGATAAAGTATGGCACAAGGGCTTTATCTCTAAAATGTATCATGCAGGAATCTCAGGGCCTCTCATGAACTGGTTTACTGATTACCTCTCAGACAGAAGACAACGAGTTGTTCTACCCGGTGTTAAGTCTTCATGGTGTAGTGTATCTGCAGGTGTCCCTCAGGGATCAATTCTCGGTCCCTTACTTTTCCTTATTTTTATTAATGATATAGTTGATGAAATCAAATCTTGTATAAATCTCTTCGCTGATGATACAAGTCTATATGTTATAGTTGAACAGCCTCAAGTAGCTGCAAACTTTCTTCAGTCTGACATCCAAACTATTTCTAACTGGGCTAAGAAGTGGTTCTTTACTTTCAATCCTTCAAAATCTGAGTCTCTTCTTATATCTAGAAAACGCGATAACCCTCCGCACCCAGCCCTTCAAATGTCTCAACAAACAATTTCCGAGGTTACAGAGCACAAACATCTCGGTTTGATCCTGTCTAATGACTGTAGTTGGCATTCCCATGTTAGTTACATAACAGATAAAGCATGGAAACGGGTCCACATAATGAGAAAACTTAAATTTTCTCTTGATCGCAAATCTCTTGAAATTATATATTCTTCCTTTATTAGACCTATTCTTGAATATGCCGATGTAGTTTGGAGTAATTGTACCAAATATGAATTGGATCTACTTGATAAAATTCAGAATGAATGCGCGCGCATTGCTTCTGGTGCAACCAAATTAATTTCCTTGGATGAACTGCATAGTGGAATAGGTTGGGAAACCTTATCTGAACGCAGATACAAACATAGGTTAACATTATTTTATAAAATGCAAAATGACCAGACACCAGAATATCTGTCAAATCTCACTCCTCAACAAACTAATTTGAACTACAACTTAAGAAGCACTGATGTTATTCATGGAGTTAGAGCAAGAACTACGCTTTATTCTAATTCCTTTCTACCCTCAGTTGTACGTGACTGGAATCTTATTCCGTCCCATGTCCGTTACACCACAACACTAAGTACATTTAAAACTTACCTCGATGTAAATAAAAGACACATACCGAAATATTATTATACGGGAACTAGAAAGCTCCAAGTGCTACACACACGTCTTCGCACCAAGTGTAGTGCACTTAATCACCATTTATTTCTGAAAAACATTTCTCCATCACCACTGTGTCACTGTGGCTATATCGAGTCTAGCTTCCACTACTTCTTTGAATGCAGTCTCCATAGTGTTTGGCGTAATAAACTTCTCAATAACCTCCAGAATTACATCATAAACTTAGAACTTGTCTTATTTGGTGACCCAAATCTCTCATATCAAGACAATGTCACAATCTTCAGTCATGTTCACACCTATATATCAGACACCAAGAGATTTCTTTAAACTGTACTCTAACGTATAAAGTAACCAGACTACGTTGATTCAGGATATTTTCCTTAAGTAAACATTTGCCCTAAAGCTTAATTAAAACAACCCTCTCTCCCCCTCTCTCTCTTTCTCTCTCTCTCTTTTAAACACACACACTCACGCACGCTCGCATGCATATATCAATATGTATATATACATGTGTAATATGTTATATTATATTACTCGTTTTTCTCTAATTGTTATTCCCTTTCATTTTTTCTTTTATAGTAAGCTCTGTTTTTGTGAGAATCGTCCGCCCAAGGAGATGAATTCTATAAGACTTTGTCTTTCGTTCATATCCTTTCCTTAAATACAATGTATATGTATCGTTTGCTTTTGTAAAGTGAAAAATGGGAATAAATATGTTTAAACTAAAAAGGAACATGGTGTAAAACATGTTTTATATGACAGACCTTCCGTAATAAATCGCTATCCAACTGTATTTTTTTCCTGCTCGTCACGGGAATCATAGAACAATGGCGAATGTAAAACCTTAAAGAATAAACGGGCTCCACACGGGAATATTATTTCGTTAAGTCAGTTAATAATCCTTAATATTTCTAAGCTGAAACTTGCAGGTTGGATGGGTTTTCTTTCACATATTTTATTTGTGAAATTAATCAACACTCTAAAGATTGAAATTTGCATTGTGCGCTTCTTTAATAAACAGCAAATAAACTCAACCAAAAAAGAAACCTGACACTATTAATGTTGCAATATCTTTTTAACATGGGCATCTAATAAAAACATATTTATCTCATATCCGTAGATTTTTGATACACAATATGTGTGTAAACTCTAACTAGCTTGATACGCATCGAAATTGGGTAATCGTCAAATAGCCGCTTTCGCACGTGACAGCCGTGCTCAATGAATGAAACGCAATAGAATGTTAACAAAAGCGCGATACATTCACCAAGTGATGACACAGTGGAAATCACCATTGACATTTGATGGTTCCAAATGCAACGTTTATCAGAGGCCGAAAGAAATCGGGCTATCGGCATGCTTCAAGCTGGCGTCTCTGCCGTTGACGTTAGCAGGACATATAACTGCAGTCGCAACACAGTGTATGAGCTTGTCAGGCGCTTTAGGCTGACAGGTGATGTGCATGATCGTCCAAGGTAAGGTAGACCAAGAGCAACTAGCCAACGGGACGATCGGTACATCGTTTTGACGCACTTACGTCACAGATTCCAACCTGCGTACAATGTGTGCCCACAAACAATTAGAAATCGGCTACGTGAACAAAATCTCCCGATTAGAGCGCGGCGTCCATACACGGGCAGTATTTTGACATTACGTCATCGGCAGGCACATTTACGCTGGGCGCGTTTACATCGTCGTTGGCGTAGACGAGACTGGAACAGAGTCTTGTTTTCAGATGAATCCAAATTCAACTTGAGTAACGCTGATGATCGTCAACGTGTCTATCGTAGACAGGGTGAAAGATTTACTCCTGTTTGTGTCAGAGAACATGATCGTTTCGGGGGCGGGGGAGTTATGGTTTGGGGTGGTATTATGGGGGGACAAAAGACTAGATTCTTAGTCATTCGAGGCAGCTTAAATGCCCAAAGGTATATAAATGAAGTTTTGAATGCAAAAGCCATTCCTTTCATGCAAAGGAATGCTCCAGTTGTGTTTCAGCAGGACAATGCACGCCCGCATGTTGCAAGGATCACGCAAGCTCGCCTTGCAGCGGCTAACGTAAACGTCATGCATTGGCCGGCAAATTTTCAGGACATGAATCCAGTGGAGCACATTTGGGACGAACTGGGGAGACGTGTCCGTCGTCGTCATGCACCTCGCACTGTAAACGAGCTAGCAAATGCCCTTGTCAGGGAGTGGAACAAGCTCCCTAATCAGCTGGTACAACAATACGTAAACTCGATGAGAAGACGTATTGAAGCACTCATTAGAGCCAGAGGTGGTCATAACAGGTACTAGGGTTCATTAGAACTTCGATTATCAGACAAACTCGCAAGAAATTTCAAGTTATCACCACTGAAAAGCAACCCAATGGCAAAAGCTTTAATATGCCAAAATGAGTTTTGACCCCTACCTTACATTCGACGTCATTTAACATTTTGACGCATGTCCTACAAAAATCAGATTGCATAAATTCTTCAGGAAGACATTGCAGTATAATGTCCCATCTTTGGTTTGACTCTATCCCGATCATATGTTCAGAAATTTCATAAATAACATATTGTCAGGTATCTTTTTTGGGTCAGTATAGATATCATGCCGCCATCTTTTTCTAGGCTTTTGCGTCGAATCAGAGTAAGACAAGAAAACGTATGAAAAAATTTTTGAACGTGTGTATAAAGCTATAAACGAAATAAGTATCCCGATTTTTATCATGTAATGATGTCTGTTTTTATGTATTATCGTTACATTCATAAGTAAATTGTTTCTAAAATCAAATAAAAATAAATCAAAGCACGGAGAGTACTGTCAGAAGCGAAAGTTAAAATGTGTGAAGATTGTTTTTTGTCATTGCACATCCTGCCCATGTGATAAGAATCTTATAAATTCCTTCAGTTGTTTACAAAAGCATAATTTCAACATAAAAGTTAAGGAGATAATCCAAGAATGAATCAAGGTAGAGTCATTTTTCGGACTTTCTTGCAACTAAAGTGTGGCCATTGTATGAAGTATAAACTCAATCCTTCAATCCTTCTGAGCTGTGACGTACAGACGTGAAGGGAGACACTATGGTCGTTTGAGACTCTAACAAGAGCATCGCATGCGGTGCCAACTCTCGTATTTTAAGAGCAACGACCAAATAAAATTTAATTCAAGACTGTTATGGTGCTATTCAATAATTGCTGTTATGCACTTCACTTTTGATGAATAACTTTGTGATTGTGAATGTTCAAGATACTAATATTTATACAAAAGTTTAATTATTTCCATGAGAAAAAGGGGCATAACTCTAGAAATACTGATCATTCAGTTGTGTCTCTTGTGGTACAGATGTGTCTTGTCCCCAGTAGCAAGTATGCTTCCCCAGTAGCAACTATACCAAGAATGAGTACAATGTCTTTGATAGTTTTCAAAATTTTCTATATCAATAACCAGTTTCAACAAAATTTTCAAGTTGAAATGAGACAGAACTCCAAAAACAGCTTTCAGAGTAATGTACCTTATCTTACAACTGTGCTCTGTCATAATAAGCAAGTATTCCAATTTTCATGTTGATACATTTGATAGATTTGAAATTATTTTACTTAATAACCAACAATGCCAAAAATCTAAGTTAAAAAGGGGCTTAACTCCAAAAATATATTGCAGAATAATGCCCATTATCTTACAACTGCACCATTTCATTATTAGCAAGTATTCCAAGTTTTGTAATGATACCCTTAAGTGTTTCAGTAACGGGCTGCATCAAAGTTTTTGCATGACAATGAAGACAACCTAGCGATTATTATAGCTCGAGTTTGCTAAAAATAGGAAAAAAATACTATGGTGATCTCTATTTAACTAAAACACTTAACAATTGCTTATGTTCAAATGAAGAGCAACACAGGAATCTATTATTATTTTTCATCTAAGTAAACTGTTCATAAAAAAGTAACAAAATCATGTTAACAAATAATTAAGATTTGAAAACAGTAGATAGATAACCTGAAATGTATAAAAAAAATCTCCTGCAAATATATACTGCAGCCTCAAATGCAATTATACTAACAAGAAAGAAGTTAACAGAAACTAATTTCTTTACTCCATGACCATGTTCAAAACATTCAGTGCTGTTTTACTAGATGTAATTTGAATATCAATCTCCTCAGTTTTGTCCTAGACCTACATAATGACTATGTAGAATGACAAGTTTATAATGTAATACATCCTACCTTACTTGAAGTAAACTTGCATAAAGAGATACTTTAAAAAAACCTTCATTAGGTATCAATATTTTCAGACTGGATGTTAATCTTTTGTATAGGAAACGTGGCCTGAAATTAATTTAAGGTAAAACATGGTCATGGTGAAACCCCAAATGTTTTCATTGAAATGTTTTAATCCTTACATTCTTTATGACCAAGATATTTGGAGATCTATGATTATCAATGATCAACTGAAGGTGTTTCAAGAAAAGCATTAGATATACACATTATTATATGCATAATATACAAGTAAAAAAGTAGAAATTGGAACGAATACTGAAATCAGTATTCGAATATTTAGTTTGACATATTCTAATATATTCGAATATTCGATTTTCTGACGTTCCATCACTTATCCGAATTTCGGTATCCGAATATAGGTACTGTTTAGCTGTTTTCGTCCAGACTAACGTGGTTCGAGTAACTGCTGTGTATCATCAAGAAAGCTTCAAATACTTTTGCTGATTAGCTCAAACATTATACATTCCGTTCTTTAAAACGTGAATTATGCTCATCAATACGTTGGATTATATACCAAGGGTTGTTTTTTTTTTTTGTTGTTTTTTTTTTTTGGGGGGGGGTCCAGATTCGGGAAAACATATAGAGGATATTTGTTTGTTTTTGTAGAATATGAGAATTTATTTCATCGAGTGAACACCATATGTGATATTTTCACGAGTGGCTCAGCCACGAGTGAAAATATCAACATATGGTGTTCACGAGATGAAATAAATTCCCATCTTCCACTAAAAACCAAACAAATTTTCTTTTCATTTTTTATGCCAACACGTCAAAAATGGGTATTTTATGACATTTTTAATCAGGGCCTTCAATAAATTCCCCATGGTGAGCCCCAAATCAGTTAATGCGTACTTTGGTTACTCCGCACAAAAAAAGTGCAGACAATCTCCAATACATATGATAACTTTACTTCTGCTGAAATAAACTGAATACACTTTCATCAAATAACATTTATTTTTCTCTACACAGTTTATCAATATTTATTGAATTTTAGCCATACATACCCTAATTATAAAAGCCGATTAATACCGAGTAATATTCAATCAATTGAATTGAAAGTCGGCCATATTGGATATTGTCCATGTGAGTTATGTAAACAAATCAGACATTTTAAATAATTTATGGCGAATTTCATCATTGTTCACAACTAGTTAGGCTCAGGAATTCAATATTATAATTGGATTTAACAAGGTAAACAAATTTCACTCGCTGTCACAGTCTGAAATACAGCGGATTCTCTTGTATTTACGTGGTGGGGAAATTCCTGAAGTTTCATCAAGCGGTAGTTCCGGCACAAGCAGTGGATTATCAAAATGGTAATTTCACTGATTCAAAACAGTGGATTATCACTTTTATCTCACTGATATTTCCCTATATTTCATTGGTAGGCATAAAATAAATAAATATATTGACACTGATAATTTAATCAACATGCGAACTAAAAGCAAGGCTGTTAAAAAATATTTTTAAATCAAATGTATAAAGCACATTAAGTATTATCAACATAATCAAAAGCGTGATTGGTAATTCTTGTACGTTTTTGTGTTTACGTAATATTATTTCACGCATTCGAAACACTTCGTTGCGGTTGTTTCAATGCGTAGTAAATTTTATGAATGAAACTTATACGGATGAATACTAAATTAATAAATTCTTAGTTTTACAGTTTGATTACCAAATAATAATATAAATTATACCTCATGCATTCAAAATCAACAGAATTCTGCAACATCAAAGCACTTATAACAAAACTGCTATGGAAACTAATACAGCCTTTGGTACTATTTTTCAACGCTAATGTATGGATAAGAGGCGGTCATGTGATTGTAACTACAAAATCTGGTGTGCAGCGTCTAAAGCGTCTAAAAACTATTCGGGTCTCATTAAAGCATTCAACGTCTACTTTTTGTATAAAATATAAGCTAAAAACTTGCTTAAATATTAAAATTATCGGGATTATATAGCCGACATCACTATTCTCGCGGTATCACTATTCTCGCGGTATGTAAGTAGCGCCACATGGGCAGTGTTTACAAACAAGGTTTGTGACCCATTTCACTCACGCGAAGATATAACGCTCTCACTTTCAATCATGAGCAGTTCTTGGAAAGTTTTAGTCCATACTTTAAAAAAAAATCCCATTACGATGCGTTCGTTTCACAGATGAGTGACAGTGACACAGTAAACACTGTTCATTTGGTATGAATTTTGATGTTGAATAACAATTTATCTTTTTTAATCAATGTTTGATCATTCCCGTTAGTGATTCGTTGATAGACCTAAAATAATATTCTATAACCTGTTGACCTATTTACCGCGAGTTTAGTGATATGACGTAATTCAACAATATGGCTGCCTACTGTGATGAATATCCCACATGATTGATTTTCTTGACATATTTAAATGGCATTTTTACACATTTTGCGATGGAAAAAGGATGCATTACTGATGTTTAGAGTTTGCTTTTTAATAAAGTTAGCCAATTAGTAAGTACCGCGAGAATATAGATGAGCGGTAATTTACAGTTTTTTTAAACATTTTTGTAAGCCACGCGTCTACATCAACATAACTTCAAACCAAAAAATAAGAAAGTCAGATTTAAGTACTCTGTCATTTGGTAAAATATCACCCTATTCCCTTGAGTAGGTTTTGAGTTGTGTCTGAGACATGTTTATTAAAATATTATAAAGGGGAATAATTCAAGAATTAAGCAATATACGGTTATTGTTTATAGGCACTGAACTGCCCCTTGAGGTCTTTTAGTACTGTATACAATAATGAATAAATTATCTTCACAATTTTTCGAGTTATCCTGCAAGCATCCACCTATGAAGTTTCATGATGATACCTCTTTACAATCTTCGAGTTTTGTGCTGCACACAAAAAATGTGAAAATTAGAATAGAACAAAAGTTACTTTTCTTATGCACTTCAACTCTCCTTGTACTATTTACCTATGAAATTTTTATTTAGATATCTCATAAAGTATTTGGCTTATTTTCCAGACAAAAAATTAAATTTGAAAATGAAAAAAAAAAAGGAAATAAATTTTTTTAAAAATCTAATGCAGAGTGACAATTTTGTACACTTCACTTTCCTTTTATAAGGTCTATCCACGTATGAGATTTAAAGCTGATATCTCACATTGTGTAAGAGTTACGCTCCAAAAATTAAGTATGAAACGTCAACAAAGGGCAATAACTCCAAAATGACGCAGTGCAAAGTAACGGTTTTTGTGCTCTGCACTTCAGCTCTGTGAGATCTATCCACCTATGAAGTTTCATGTTGATACCTTTATCAGTTTTTGAGTTTTGGTCCGGACAAAAATCCTGACGGCGAACGGACAAAAAATAAGAGGACGGACGGACAAGGCGTCAACTATTTGTTCCAGGGAGCATAATAAGGCAAGGTAGAGTTATGCCTCATATATACTTCTTTTTAATGCCCTCTATAATAGAATGAATTTTCAACAAAATCCCATCAACATTTATGAAGCAAAACTGTGGACAAGACTGAAAACAAAGGGAGACAATTCAGAAACGGTAATAGCTGAGATAATGGTTCTTACATAATGCACTTCTTCACAATATCATCCACCATTGTGTGAAATATTAACTGATTCACTTGTAAGTTTTTAAGCTATTCGCTAGACAAGCATTATAAAACATGATTAAGGGAGATCATTTAAAAAAGTAGCGAGAAAGAGTTATGGTTCTTGCACACTTCACTTGCTCTCTGTGATCTTTATCAGAATGAGAAACATTATCAGAATACCTTTATAGTTTTCAAGTCATCTTGTGGACACGACAAGACAACAAAGAGAGATAACTAAAAATAGCGGAAAGGCAGATTTCTTAAGTTTTTTTATTTTATATTGCAATTTAGTACTGTAAAATGCATATCATTTTAGATATTTTCAAACAGAATTTAAGTAGACATTCTTCTTTTTAATGCCCTCTATAATAGAATGAATTTTCAACAAAATCCCATCAACATTTATGAAGCAAAACTTTGGACAAGACTGAAAACAAAGGGAGACAATTCAGAAACGGTAATAGCTGAGATAATGGTTCTTACATAATGCACTTCTTCACAATATCATCCACCATTGTGTGAAATATTAACTGATTCACTTGTAAGTTTTTAAGCTATTCGCTAGACAAGCATTATAAAACATGATTAAGGGAGATCATTTAAAAAAGTAGCGAGAAAGAGTTATGGTTCTTGCACACTTCACTTGCTCTCTGTGATCTTTATCAGAATGAGAAACATTATCAGAATACCTTTATAGTTTTCAAGTCATCTTGTGGACACGACAAGACAACAAAGAGAGATAACTAAAAATAGCGGAAAGGCAGATTTCTTAAGTTTTTTTATTTTATATTGCAATTTAGTACTGTAAAATGCATATCATTTTAGATATTTTCAAACAGAATTTAAGTAGACATTAAATGCATAATACAGAATAGTCCCGCTAATAGGACCAGAAGAAAAAATGTTCTTAGTAAGTAACCATGCTAAAAGCAGGTCATATTTTTGTTTTAAACTTTGGTTTAATTCTGCAGATTTTCAGATGATTTTGAAACAATCAAAGTGTTCTGAACTTTACTGTATCATCAAATATATGTAAAAAAAGGAAAGTACGAGTTATATTACAACTTGATAGATTTGACAGTCAGTATGACAACGTTAATAAGAAAATCCTGATGTAATCGTGCACTCAGTAATGGCCAGGAACGGTTACTCGTAGCTGACTTTTACAATTTTTTAAAACCGAAATCTACTTAAAAGAAACTTTAACATGTAATAACATATTATACTGATGCCGACCTTCATAAGTGGTTGTTCATTCTTTCAAATTTGCTACTCTGCTTGATAAGCTACTGAATGATACATTTAGACTCTCTTTTATTTGGTTTGTAGAGGACATCATTTCGCCGACTCTGGAAACTGCATCGACTTTGAGCCATCATTAGATCAGTGTTCATGCTTGGTCGTCTGGGATTGGGATGAATGGCACCACATGCTTCACTGATTTTACGGTTGACAAACCCAAGCACACCTTTTCTGTGACCGCTGCCATTATATGAGGGTGTCACTTTTCGGTGTAAAGCCGGGCTCATTTCTGGAGGAAGTTTTGCTAGTTCAAACAGACGAATGAACGCTTCGTCGATGTTTTTGTTCAACATGGCAGACGTCTCTACAAAAACACACAGCGGTCTTCCAGCCAACATTGTCAAACTCTCAGACGAATGAATTACACGATCTCGTTCCAGATCGCACTTGTTTCCGACAACAACCAAAGGCGGTGACAAGAACCGTGCTGGGCTTGTCCCTGGTACAGCTTGACCGTTGCACTCACAGAGTTGCTGTACTATTGCTTTAGCTTCGTCAAAAGACTCTCGACTGGTGATGTCATAGACGAGAAGAAACAAATCTCCTGAAAATACAAAGAGCCTCATGGACTATAGATCTAATCTCATCTGATTATTACCATGATTACTGATGAAATATTGAAATAATAAAATCAACGACCGTTCAGACGGTAAAAATATTACCTTGCATGAGGTCCGTTACATTAAATGCCACAGTACTTTTAACAGAGTAAACTCGGCATTGTAATGAAATATTATTTTTCTTAAATATTAAACAGCAGTTCAGTAGTAAAAACGTGAATACCTAGTTTCAAAGGTAAAAGTAATACATGTATTGACATTTATTTATTAGTCACGTCTGAAATATGAGTTTTATAAAAGCTCAAAGTTTTCACCTTCCTCATTCCATACTTAAATGCCCAGGACAATATGAAATGCACAGATCTTTCAAAATATGATAATTTGATTTCTATTAGTAGATAGTAATACATACGTTCTAACGAATAGATTTTACCTGTAACATAAGACAATCTTTTCATAGCTGGGAAAGGGTGAAACCCAGACGTGTCTAGTATATCCAATCTGTAAGTCTCCCCACGAATTTTGTATATCTTTCGATGGAAGTCCTCGACTGTTGGGACGTATACGCCATCAAACTGGTCATACAGAAATCTTGCAACAATGGCCGACTTGCCGACCTTACTCGAACCAAAAAGAACCAAACGTCGACAATTTTCAGGCAACACATTGTCTCCCCTGTCGAGGAGTGACATTGGTACGCCTCGAGGTGATCTAGCAAAAAACAGAAAAATATTCCGCTTTACAGTTTATCATATAAAAAAAGTGTCAAAGATAATTGACATAATATTTGGGGTTTGTTATTTCATTGTTCCTACTAAAATGGCTCACACACACACATGCACGAGCGCGCACGTTGTCGGGAAGACAGACTTGTAAACGTTATCCTTGTCTCGAAAAAAAGGGTGTAGAATAAGTACCTATATGTACTATTTTACTGTACAAACCTGTAGCGAGATTTGAACTGTTGTTTGTTACATACATTCGTCGATCACCATGTAAAAGAAAAGGAACCAAAAATGAGCTTTCCAGCAAATTTCAAAGTTTTTATGTAAGTTCTGATTTCTTTCAAAAGTAATTTAACAACTTCCTATAAAGTACAATTTTAGTACACTAGGTTCACAAAAAGAATTAAAACTTATTAGCCAACATTTCTAATTTGATGAAAAACGTGACATTGCATAAAGTTAGCTGTCTGAAAAAAAAGAAGAAAATAATCATTTTACTGTCATTTTGACATAATTACAGAAATTGAAGTAGTCACTAGCTCGTTTGGGTACTGGTTATGCTAACATTACACATTTCACTTGTTAAGCGTGCAAATCAAGAATTTTACTAACCTTCGTATTTGCAGACTTCAAATAAAACCATAGACATATAGCCTGAAACACAAGTCTGTTAAAAATCTCTCTCAAAGCAACTATTTATTCTCCGTCCTGTATGTTAGAAATACTGTATGTATTAACCCGAAGTTCCATTTTTGTCCATTGTTGTAAAATGACTCGCTAACAGTGAGATAACAGGCTGTGAATAGTCTGAATTTGTCACATTATTGCAAAATAATAACAAGGTAGACAATTTATTTATCGATTATAGCACCCAGTGTGGTCGAAAAAAAAGTTAATTTTGTGATGTACTTTCAGAGCCACAATTAACAAAACATCTCTTCAAGTCACAGTATTTTATTTTTTATAGATACGAGGGGTGTTCCATAAATTCGCGGAATTCGTTTCTCAAAATTTTATTTTTCAATCAAGTTACATGAAAATATGTAGTTTTTTTTCATTCAAGTTACATGAAAATAAGTAGTTTGACACATATACTTTGATATTTTAAAATGGGTTTTTACTTTCTTCAACTGATCAAAGTTTTAATGGTATCTATAGCAACCACTATTAAGCGGTTCGAAGCACGCCTCTTTTTCATGCATGTCAAATGCATTCAAGGGTCAGACATTAAACATTTTTTGCAGGAAAGCACCTTAAATTAGCATCACGTCTCATTGTCATATCATGTAAGTTTGAAGACGTTCTGTTGAACAGCGTTTTATCACCATGAATTCGCCAACTCGCTTGACGTCAACGGACAATATTAAGTTATGTTCTGCTGTTAAATTTTGGGTTGGACTCAAACTGTCTCTGGCGGAAACATTTAAACAAATAAAAAATCTCCGATATACTACCTTCTTAAAGAAAGACAATTGTGTACAAGTGGCATAAGCGATTTAGGGACGGGAGAATCCTAATGTTTGATGACAAAAGACCATGTCATTCGACATCTACAGTGATTGTTTGACCTTAAGAATGAACTTAAAGGACAACGCCTTGAAACACAGAATTACATATCAGAAAATGAAAAAAAAAAAAACATTTCATCATTCAATTTATTAGGTTTGGTTCATTGAAATAGGGGGTATGTAGACTTAGAAAGTGTTTGGCCACAGGTGGTGACTACGTCGAAAAAGTAAACCACACTCTTCAATCTGACGTTTAGGTGATGTTATGACGACGTCGGCGTGAATCAAGTACTACACATCACTCTTGTTCAATGTTCGATGTAAAACAGTTCCATGGGTCATTATAATTCTTGGTCTGAAAATCAGTCATAAGTATTCAAACGTATCTCAAGATGTCTTTTTTTATTGAAAATTACCCATGTTGAAGAAACAGAGCAATTCTGTGAATTTATTAAACAACCCTCGTATACTTGAGTATCTGGAAAATGTTAAGACTAGTGTAATCTAGACATGTTAAAAAAAACTTATGGTACATGCACACTTCATGAAAACCGTAAAGACGGTAGCCAGACGGACTCCTTGCAACACACTGTCGCAATATGAAGATTATTTGTGCCAATTATTTTAAACCATGTCATGTACCAGTGCGTTACAGAGCGGATGAGAGCATAAAGATATGCAGTATTCTTATTTGGTGGTGCAGACGGACGGACCGACTGAACATTTTCCATGCTATTTCAAAATCCTTTGATATATGACAGAGTTACAGAGAAGACACCACTCGAGCATTGAGCGTTGTAAATAAGATTTTTGTCAAAACTGAGATTGTCTTATATTTCAGCTCACATTTATACAATACATAACCCCTGTTAATATTTAAACTTAAAACATACACCTTACAGGTAAAAAAGTGAATTTTTAACAAAGGTTGTAACTCAAAAGCATGAGTGGCATTTTGTGCGAAACTTGATTGTGTAATTTGAGTTACCACTGTTTCAAATTCACATTTAAAATGTATGCATACCAGCCAAAAAGAAGTTGTGCAACATAGTTCTAACTTTTGAATTGCCACTGAAATTTTCAACGGATAGTCACAACTAAATAAACAGTATTTACATCAAATTTCAATGAATCATGACATTAGCTTATAATGACATAACTTTTAAAAGATTTTAATGGTAAATAACAGAAAATCAAAGTAAATGATATCAGAGGATGCCATACCGAAGAAGCATCATATGAAACCAGTTTACTGCAATTATATCAAAGCTCTTTTATAGTTCAGCATAAATTTACACATTTTACATTGACTGGGACTCAAGTTCTTGCAACTCATATTAAATCCCCTAAAATACCGTTTCTTTGCAAGAAACCAGTATTAGCACCAAAGAGTTGAATGTGGAAAGTAACTTGAGACTCTCACCCATGCTGTGAACTTCCGAACTGGTAGTTCAAACTCAGTACAGGAAGCTAGGGCTGTGACAGTTACTTTGTTGACTAAATCCAATAAGATTTTTATGCATATGATACAACCTATACAGCCATCTAAAAGTGTACCAAATGTTAAATGCAGTTTAAATTATCTATAGAGGCTTCAGGTAGCCATTCTTAATGCATATTATAGATTTACGTCACAGGCATTTCAGAAGGTCTTGAAATGTCAAATTTAATTACTGGTACTTTCACATGTATTTCCATGAGGTTTGTGCGTCAAATCTTTTTATATCAAGCTTTAATCATAACTGCTGTACTTTTATCATCTATTTTCCACCAATTATAGATTAAAGACTGAAAATATAACATTAAATGAATCTCATTTGCTTGCTTTTCATTTTTGTGCCCCCACCACATAGTGTAGGGGCAGATAGATTTGCACACGTCCATCCCGTACGTCTGTCCGTACGTAAGTACGACTCGTTACTCTTCCTACACTCATGGATAGACTGGAACCAAACCCGCACACATGATAGAACATGATGGATTGTTGTGCAAGAAGTAAAGATTTTTTTTCTCGGATCAGTTGTCCCTGGATTATTGCCCTTTGTTGGTTTTTCATATATGCCATATATAGTAATTCTTGTGTGCGCAGCTCCTCCTGCACCCATGAGTAAATATTTGCATACTTACTATTGTCATGACCCTCTCATCGGCATCAGCGTCGGCATTTGTTAACCTTTTTGTTAAGGTCCATTTTTCAGAAACAACCAAAGCTATTTACTTCAAATTAAGAATACATGTTCACTATCAAAATGCGACACCATTTCTCAAGGGCAGATAACCCTCAAATTGATTTTTGCAAAGTTATGCCCCTTTTTCAACTTAAAATTTCTTGGTTAACCTTTTTATTAATTTCCATTTCCCAAAAAGTGTGAAAGATAATCCCTCCAAACTTGGAATACTTGATCACTAGCAAGACCCCCACAAAGATTGTTGGTACCAATGTACCTGTGGTCAAAATTAGCCCCAACCCAGCTAGGGGTCACTTGATTTTACTTATATATAGGAAAAAGCTTCTTAAGTCTAGAGATAAAATATTTACTTACATGGGATGGGTAAGTACTTTCCCCTCCCCCCTCCTCTGCATCGGGACCAGTCCTCTCCCCACCCCCTGATTTTTTTTAAATATGTAGGTATGCAGGTACTTGACTCCCCCAACTCTCTGCTGCCATCAGACCCTCCCCCTCACCCCCAAAAAAATTCTGAGTAACACATGAGTAACCCACATTCACCCCCTAGCCTAGAACTAAACTATTTATTTACATGGGATGGGTAGAAACTTCCCCCACCAACCTCCATGGGACCCCTCCACCCCCAGGACCTGTTACCCCCCAGTCACCAAAAACAGATAAGAAAAATTTTGAGTAACTTACATCTCCTGTGGGTGTATAATTCAGCACATTGCCACAGTACACTCTGAACAATAAAAACAATCATTCAAATAATTACAGAAGTGATTGTGAGGTTGACAAATATTTTACAACTGGTTACTTTGAGTTGTGGCATAGTAAAATTCTTAACTGGATCAGAGATGCCAGTTATAGATGCTTGAGTTACCCATGAAAATGCCAAGTTAAACATAGAAAATTGGCCTGACAGGCTCGGAAGTTATTGCCTCTTTTACTTTATATCAGTTGTTGAAAGTCACTGTCCATTTAAGATGCAATCATAACAAGTACTGAATATGTTCTAGATACAAAACTAATATTTCAGCAATATTGATAGTTATGGTTCAAATTCTAGAGATCATTTTCTGCAGTCTAAGTTAAACAAATGACAAAACCTAAAATAAATGGTATGCACACTGCTAGCATAATATCACAAACTGAAATAAATGATGCCAGAACAATTGTCTTTTTAGAGGAAAGAAAAGAAAACTCTAGGTAACTAAAACAGGTGTTTTGGAATATGTAGGCAATGTGTTTGTAATAGCACATTTGTGAAAGATAATATGTTACATGTGATATGTCGTAGATATCTATTGTAGTGGTTTTACTTATAAGATGAGGCAAAAAGAAAATTATTCTTAGGCCAGCAAACAGGAGACAGACAAATTCATTGCTAAGCAGGAAATCTGTTCTTTGCTTTGAATGGGAAAACATTCTTGTTACACACATTTCAGTCAATAGGAAACAAATATGTATTCTATCAAAAGCATAAAATGTAAAAAAAGCATCTCCTTTTCTGTTGTTTTCTATTGTTACAAAAATATGAATATTGTAACTGATTTGACTTTATTCTATTTTGACATCAGTCAGACAGAACTGTATAAAAATACTTTTTTCCTGAAAAAGTGCACCTTGCAAAGTAACTGGTGATGTAAAAACTAACCAGTCTTATAATATTCTAACAGATGTTACTGTTGATATTCAATAATAATTCAATATTATATAGTCAGACAGTTTGCATTGCCATCGTTGCTGGGAGGTTTCATTGATAAACGATTTTTGTTCACAAAAGCTAGGAAGTGTCAGTAGTGTTATATTTGAACCCTCAACCACTAGTTTCTAACAGTATGTTTAGTTTACATGTATATGAAAAAATCATTCTATTTGCTTCATCACACCTTTATTAGATCCTAATTAGATATTAATGTGAACAAGAAATATCTTTTAAAATGATAATCGGCATAGACATAGTACAAAATTACTGCCCCATGAGTATATAGTTTTCACACATAGGCAAATATTGAATGCATGTAGTAATCAAAACAGTTTAGGCTATACACAAATAATGATGAGTTTAATGCTGAAAGTGTCAGTATCATTTTCAGTAAAATACATTAAACATTTATTCATATTTATTATACATGTATATGGATTCTATTTGGGATAATTTTTCATGGTTAAAAAGTTTTCGTATTTAATTCACAGCTGTTTTTATCTTATAATTATTGCATTACTTCTGAGACAATTAAACTATCGATTACAAATTCTGCCCTTAATTTCGTAACATCAATACTTTCAACAAATGGCAAACTTCCTTCTTCAGCTGAAGAATTTTGTATCTAAAAGAAATATTTCATACCTATTTGTATGAAAAGGAGAACAAAGGAGTATCTGTAAGAACAGTTGATAAAAATGTTATAAACTTTATTTTTACAAGGGCATTTATACTTCAAATTCTTCTTTTAAGACATCAATTCACATCAAGTAAAAGTTTCAGTGAAAATTGTCAAGGACATGCCATTATAGCATCAACTTCCATAAAACTGATTTATCTAACTGGTCACACAACAGCATTTTCAATACTAGTAAGTACACCAATTATTTGACATAATTTACAGTGACAAACATGTGACAGTATTAAGAAATAAATATGGATGCGACAGACTGAGGATGACTGACAGACAGACAGATGGACAGTAATACTAGTAACCTGATCGCTCCAAAAAATTTGTAAGAGGCATAAAAATAAGTAACAGAACTATTGCAGAAAAAAATAAAAGGAAATTTTTACAGTACAGTGGTATCTCTGGCAATGTTTTGCACAAAAATCTTTTGAAAAAAATGCTGTTTTTTGTGTGAAACAGTTGTAACTCAATATAGAACTGAATATCATTTTCAATTTATTGTCATTATGAAGGCATGTAGTATTTAAAAAGTTAAAAAGTTGTAGCACATCAAAAATGATATCCCTCTATCATATATAGAGTGGATGCAAACTGTACATAGACGGACAGACTGTGATTACTATATACACTCTTTCAAGACATAACAAGAGGGCCATGATGGCCCTAGATCACTAACCTGAATACTTTGCCATTTGGGTCTGCTGTTGAGCAAGCATCTGTAGCTTTTTTAAGATTCTCCATATATAAATCTATATCAATTCAAGTGACCCCCAGGGTAGAGCCAATTTTCACTCAAGGGGCATAACTTGAATGAACTTGGTAGAAGACCTCTAGCGGATGGTCCATTAAAAATATCTAAGTTCTAGGCTTTGTGGTTTCAGACAAGAATTTTTGTAAAGTTTTGCCTATATAAGCCTATGTAAAATCAATTGACCCCAGGGGCAGGGCCAAATTTGACCCCAGAGGCATAATTTGAACAAACTTGGTAGTGGTCCACTAGACAATGCTACAAACCAAATCATAAGGCTCAGGGCCTTGTCGTTTCAGACAAGAAGATTTTCAAAGTTTTTCCTTTTTGTTGCCACAGCAACCAGAGTTCTTGATGGAATTGAATTCTTTGAACAACTTTGGTAGAGCTTCATGCAAGGAATATTCTAGGCATGTTTCGTCAAACTTGGCTTAGTGGTATAGGAGGAGTTGTTCAAGCCAAATTGAGGACGCACAACAACTGAATGATCCCAATAGCTCACCCTTGAGCACTTTGTGCTCAGGTGAGCTAAAAAGAGTTGTGAAGGCTTTGAATTGCTCATGTAAAACTGCTCACAAGGCCAAGTGTTGTATAACAGAAATCTGATTTCAAAATAGAACATCCAGAAGGTATGAAACAACATACACTTTAACTGTTTAACCCTAAGTGAATTTAACAAAAGAGAAGTAAGGTCAGTCAGATGAAGACATTTTAAAGGTTTACCTATATATTTCTATATAGACACGAGACCTCAAAGGTAGGGTTTATAATTACCCTAGAGAAATAATATGGATAATAGTGGTAGCCTTCTACCAGAAGATGAGGCATAAGAAATTTCAGAGCCCTGTTCAAGATGACGTTTTTTTCATTTCTTAAGTATGTCTATTCAATTATATGTGACCCAAGGGCATAGCCATTAGTGAAACACAAGGACATAAATGAGCAATGTTTAAGAGAACAATTAGGTAATGGTACTTACAAAATACCACAGCTCTAGGTTATCTTTTGACCAAAAGATTTTCATAAATATAAACATGAGACCATGAGATCTCCAGTCAAGGTCAAAAACAGCTTTCATAATCTTGGTAGCTGTTCATAAAACAATACTACACATCAAAATTACAGCTCTGTGCCTTGTGGCTTTAAAAAGGCAGTTTCTCTTCAGTTTTTCATTTTTGTTACCATAGCAACAGAATAGAATCTTTGAACAACTTTGGTAGAGCTATATGCTAGGAAGTCACTGCCAGGTTTCATCTAATGACGTTGAGAAGTTACATGAAGTGTATTGCTGACACACAAAGGCTGACTTCAAAGCTCACCATTGGCAACACTGTGAAGTTTTTATGACACAAGTTAGTTACAAAAACTGCTAGCATTACTTAGAGCTGTCTGAGGGAATCATGCATACAGAGCAGGTTATACTAACTCACATCTCTTACACAAAAATAAAAGTACAGAAGTATAAACAATTCTTCATTTATTCTTCATTTTTTCAGAAATACAATCATTACATTATGCCATAAAATGATCAATCAGTTTTACAATAAAACTTACAAACCTCTTAACTTCTGCAGTATTTCATATGATCTTAAACCAGCTAGATAAAGAAACCATCCCATCAAAATACAAGCAATACAATCTTATCTTTTAGTGTGGTATTTTTAATATATATCAATGAAGACTATAATATCCCATTATCAAACCAGTTCTGTACAGAAATATCAGTGATTCCTAGATATCATTTTAGTTTCTTAATAAAATTACATCTAATTGTAGGACTCTTTTTTAAAACTGTCTGCAATTTCTGACACAAAAATATTTTTCTTATAGTTTTCTGGAGACAAAAAAACACATGACCTAAATCTGACCAAACCTTGATAAGAAAATTAAACTTACACTTTCTGTAAAAATGTTGGTCCAAACCTGGGCACAAATAATGTAAAAATCTGTTGATGACTGACACAAAAAGAAAAAAAAAAGGAAAATTATGATCAAGGAATTAAAATAATAAATTTCCTGCAAACCAGTTTAAACAATATTATAAATTAAAATATTTCAATAACAAGAACTGTCACTGTAAGATGACAATGTCCCTGAAGTGGTACTTTGACTCTGAGCTGAGGACCAGTCATTCAAGGGTCAAGGTCAAATAAATATAAGTCAATGGGATGGTCCTGTCCAAAGGGGTGATGTGTCCAATAACAAATGTAAATAGACTTTCTAATAAGAAGGTTATGGCCAATGTTAAAGTTTTTTGACAATTGGATCTTCAAGGTAAAGGTCATTCAGGTGTCAAGGTCAGATAAATATAGGTCAATGGGAAGGTCTTGTCGGAAGTGTTGTTGTGTCCAAGTATGAAGTAAATCCAATTACTAATAAAGAAGGTATGGTCGATGCTAAAGTTTTTGGACAATTGGATCTTCAATGTGAAGGTCATTCAGGGTCAAGATCGAACAAGAGCCATGTTACACATGGTTAATCCCCCCGCTGGGAAGAACCTACCTGAAGGTTGTACTTTCAAACACTCAATGTAATAATGTTTGAAGAAAATCCCACAAAAAATAGGCAAGGTAGAAATATTGTTCTTGCAAACTGCACTTCCTACCAATGTGCTATGTCAGTGTATTAAGTTTGAAGAAAATCGCTCAAGCACTTTTGGAGTTATGCTTCGGACTAAGTTTTTCAATTAAATCTGATAAAGGGGAATAATTCTAAAAGTAGGCAAGGTAGAGTTATTATTCTTTCACACTGCACCTCCTCCAAATGTGCTCTTTCAGTATATGAAGTTTGAAGAAAATCACTCAAGTACTTTTGGAGTTATGCTCCGGACAAAACTGGAACGGACGGACACACAGACGGACAGAGACCATTTCTAATATCCCCTTCACCTTTGGCGGGGGGATAATAAGTTCAAGAATTCAAGAATTTGATATACATGTATATGCTGGGATTTTTAAAATGTAAACAAGTAAATCTCATAAAGGGGAATAACTCTAAAAAATAGGCAAGGTAGAGTTATTGGACTTGCACACTGCACTACCTACCAATGTGCTCTGTGAGTGTATGAAATTTGAATAAAATCCCTCAAGTAGTTTTGGAGTTATGCTCCGGACAAAATTTATCAAGTAATTCTGATAAAGGGGAATAACTCTAAAAATAGGCAAGGTAGAGTTATTGCATTTGCACACTGCACTCCCTACCAATGTGCTCTGTCAGTGTATGAAGTTTGAATAAAATCCCTCAAGTAGTTTTGGAGTTATGCTCCGGACAAAATTTATTAAGTAATTCTGATAAAGAGGAGTTACTCTAAAAATAGGCAAGGTAGAGTTATTGGACTTGCACACTGCACTACCTACTAATGTGCTCTGTCAGTGTATGAAGTTTGAATAAAATCCCTCTGGCAGTTTTGGAGTTATGCTCCGGACAAAATTTATCAAGTAAATTTGATAAAGCGGAATAACTCTAAAAAAAGGCAAGGTAGAGTTATTGCACTTTCACACTGCACTACCTACCAATGTGCTCTGTCAGTGTATGAAGTTTGAATAAAATCCCTCAAGTAGTTTTGGAGTTATGCTCCGGACAATATTGTTTCGGACGGACGCACGGACACACGAAGGGCATTCCTAATATCCCCTCCGCCTTTGGCGGGGGGATAAATAAATATAGGTCAGTGGGAAGGTCTTGTCAAAAGGGGTGTTACGTCCAAATAGAAGTAAATCTACTTACTAATAATGAAGTTATAGTCAATGTTAAAGTTTTTCGGACGGACTAACAGACGGACAGTTAAAAAACTATATGCCTATCTTCGGCGGCATAAAAACAATAAAAGATATCAAAGGTGATTACACATAACAAACAATGAATAATGTAATTAACAAATCTTTATGACATGACTACATTTTTATTACACAGTGTAGGGGAATGACAGTTCAGATAATCACAAAACCAAAGCAACAGGCACTTGAAAAAAACAATAACAAAAGACACTGATAAAAATAGTGACATATAAAGAATCAACCCAAAAAATATCATGATTAATGTGAACAGTATACTCTAAATAGTCAGTTGGCATTTATTTTTTTACACCTTGGAAGATAAAATGGAAGTATGTTCTCCCTGACTAGGAGAAATTGGCTTTGAGATCTTTTATTCTAACATTGCAGAAGTATTTTTCATAGACACATATAACGGTTCATGTATATATATATATATATGAAAATGTAATCCTAAAGATGAATCTGCCTAAACAGTGGAACCTATTTGTTTTATAGTATAGGCTATGTTTTTTTTCCCAATTGTTGATTTTAATATGGTTAGGAAATAATCAACAATCTCAAAATAGTAGAACTTTACCGATCAGTGAATACTACATATTTTAGTTAGTAAGCAGAGGAAAAAAATGACAAAAAGACTGGGTAACTCCAGTGCTCCCACGGAACCACAAAAGAAACATTAAACACAATCATTACATACATCAATTTTATGGAAGTAATTTCAGCTGCTTAAATGCACAAATATACATTACAATTCAAAGATGATAACTGTACACAACATATCCTGTGACACTGTTACACAGTACACAAAGGTTTATAGAACAATACGGGTATATGTGGAAAAAAAAAGTGTGAAATATAAGGCAAATCTATCATCTCCCATCTATTCCCACACTTCACTAGTAACCTGGTGAAATCTGTAATTGCTTCACAAAGAACAGCTCAAACCAAGTACTAACTTCAAACTGTAATCAAAAATCTGTACATTAAGATGTTATTCTTTATACCAAAAGTTTTTTATCATATCCCTCATTTTACGACTTCTACAATCTCAAATCTCTCACTTAATTGGTAACACACATGTCACCTTACACTCAGTTCAAAGCAAATCACTATTTGTGCCATATTTATTTAGTACTAAATACACATATGTAAAAACAACATTACATGAAGCTTGCACTATTATGTTACAATATGAGCTCTGTGTTCTGGGGAGTAGGGCTTGTTATAACTGTCTGATACACCAGAATCAAACTTTGGGTCCTTATTAACAGCTTTGGTCTCAATATCTTGACCTGAAAAAGTACAGAACATGGATTTGAAAATGATTTTTACTTAAACATTCTAAATAAAAATGACAATGCTGAATAAATCTTACAGAATGTAAATACCATACCAACAAATGTCTCTGTTTTACCTATTTTCAATCTAAATAGTACAGATTACAGTGTAAAAAACGCATCAGTGAGGTTCCAACCAGTGACCAGGAAAGGTTAATATTTGCATAAATATACCTACTTATGTTAAAGATTACGTTATAAAAACTACGAAGTGTCAACTAAAGATTTCAAGTTGTGACAGTCATTGTCAAACAGTGCAAAATAAGTGTGGGAAAAAATTTAAACATTGAACAAACAATAATTTTCTGGTTTTATATTCTTTAAATAACTGTTGACAAGAAAAAGAATGAAAGATTCAATCAGCAATATGATTGGTTGCCTCAGGTGTACATTGGTTTTAACTAATTCAAAAACTTAACATAAAACAAATTATGCAATATACAATAAGGTTACTATGAAAACTTACTTTGTTCTGTAGACTGGTCCACCAAATTTCTCAGCAGACTTACACAGTCATCTCTTTTCAAATCCGTTAATGCTTGAACCAGCCTGTCAACTGTACCTCCTCCCTCCTACAGAAAACAAGAATCGAACTCTGGGATATCTTCTAAAAATTTGCTTTCTACTTCTTCAAAACAACCCACACTCAAGATCTTAAGTGCAAGTATTCAAATCTAAAAAATGTGACGGCTTAAAACTTAAAGGCAGTGTTTTAATTTTGTTTCAATTATATACAATTCTAGAAATGTATAAACATCCACAGACTATAACTTCTTCACAGAATTGTCCAACTCTAACAGTCTTATAAAACTAATGAAAGCAATTCAACAAACAAATTTGGGCCTAGCTTAACTGAAATATCTCAATTGTTTCTTAAAAAAATTATTACACCCTGTTTTTGGTCATATCTGCACTGTCAGTCCACCTAACAAGTGTGCCTGGGTATCCAACCAGTTAACCAATCAATCTCTCCACAAGCAACTGACTGCTTCCTCACTTGAATCAGAGGTGAGGGACATATGACCTTTGGCAAACTGTCCAAGATCAATTATCCCAGAGAAATTTAGCCTGCCCTGATGGGGTCTGAACCAAGAACCCCTGGATTGACAATTTGATGCTCTACAAACTGAGCTAGCAAGTCAGTTATATTCCTCTCTGATATATAACTGTTACTTCCATTACTTACTTCATATAATGTCAGTAGCACCCTTGTGGGGCTGTTATCTCCTAGATGACCTTCCATTAACATCTTCATACCAAGCTTATCTGCTAAGGCCTGCCAGTCAGTACCTGTACTTGCTGGATCAAGTTTCTCCGAAAGATCTAGTCTCACTGAATATGGTACTCGGCACATATCACCTCCTACAACAGCAGATTTAATTATCTTTATAAACTGATATAAATGTTTCCATTTCATGTGTTATCCAATATTTTCTCTATGTAATTCTGATAATAATAATTTCAAACATTAATAACAAGCATTTTGAAATTGCCAGACATAATAATTATAGCTTTGTATATAAAAGAAGTTATTGTTTACATAGCTTAGAAGATAATATTGTAGATAATGCTCAAGTGTCATAAACATTGATGTCACATAACTGTCCTGGTATCAATCGCAGACTAAAAGAAAAATCTCTGTAGAGCACATTTATTTGTTCTCAGTAATTGTATTTAAGATTTTAGCTTTTGAAAAAAAAGTCATTTTATTGCACAAACCTGAAGTACAAACACCCATGCTACCATGTCCGCTGTCTTTGGATATAAATCTCAGAGAAGACAATTTGTCTGTGACATTTTGCACACTATCAGAGCTTGTCTCTGTTATACTAGAGTACGGTTCTCCATTCAACACTCTTAGGATCTATAAGAATTTTAAAAAATATTCTTAAACAAGAAATCAGAATTAAATTTGAACTAATTTACCTGCAATAACTTATGGTTTTCTAAAGAAATTGATCACTGAAAGAACTAACTGATTCAGGATAAACATCCTAAAATTAAATCATCTCTTTTAATCTTATGTTTTTATATTTCCCAAAATTTGTAAATAAATTTCAAGGGGACAAGTTTTCCAATAGCTATTTAAGATAAAGAGTATCCTTTGCAATTAATATCAGTGGCACCTCAATCAATCTCTGTACATATAAACAGACCTTGTCATTACTGTCAGCAAAGTTCTGTACATATAAACAGACCTTGTCATTACTGTCAGCAAAGTTCTGTACATATAAACAGATCTTGTCATTACTGTCAGCAAAGTTCTGTACATATAAACAGACCTTGTCATTACTGTCAGCTAAGTTCTGTACATATAAACAGACCTTGTCATTACTGTCAGCTAAGTTCTGTACATATAAACACACCTTGTCATTACTGTCAGCTAAGTTCTGTACATATAAACACACCTTGTCATTACTGTCAGCTAAGTTCTGTACATATAAACACACCTTGTCATTACTGTCAGCAAAGTTCTGTACATATAAACAGACCTTGTCATTACTGTCAGCAAAGTTCTGTACATATAAACAGACCTTGTCATTACTGTCAGCAAAGTTCTGTACATATAAACAGACCTTGTCATTACTGTCAGCTAAGTTCTGTACATAAAAACAGACCTTGTCATTACTGTCAGCTAAGTTCTGCACATATAAACAGACCTTGTCATTACTGTCAGCAAAGTTCTGTACATAAAAACAGACCTTGTCATTACTGTCAGCAAAGTTCTGTACATATAAACAGACCTTGTCATTACTGTCAGCTAAGTTCTGTACATATAAACAGACCTTGTCATTACTGTCAGCAAAATTCTGTACATATAAACAGACCTTGTCATTACTGTCAGCAAAGTTCTGTACATATAAACACACCTTGTCATTACTGTCAGCAAAGTTCTGTACATAAAAACACACCTTGTCATTACTGTCAGCAAAGTCTGCTGGTGTTAGTCCTCTTCCTATCTTTTTCTTAAAAGATCTCCTTTCTTTCAAATCTTTCTTGTTCATAACATCCTGGTTCTCAGATTTCTTCTTGGGTTCTTTTTCAGTATCCATGTCTTTATCTTCCACATCATCAGTTACAGCATTGTTCTTATTATCCATATTATCATTCTCTACACTTTCCTCACTACTCTCTTGTGAATCACTCTCGTCTGATTCTGCTTCATCGCTAACTTCTTCCACCTCATCATTCTCAATATTTGGATCAGCTCCTCCTGCCATCAGGAGGGCTACCAGGCTGACATTGCCCCGCCCACAGGCAATATGGAGAGCTGTATTGCCATCAAATCTCTTAGCATTAACATTAGCTCCAGTCTGGAATAGCAAAATGTGTATCTTAATAAAATGTTAGTATACAGCAGAATATAAATACTTAAGGCTTTCAGCTCTACTATGCCCTGCCTATGAAATCTATTTGCTCTAAATTATCACTAAACATCTTCTGAGTGACCTGCCAGGTGATATTTTATAACATTACACCTCACATGACCTTTGTGTTAAAGATTTCCAAATGTGTAATACTCCATACTCTCATTCTTTGATATAACATTTTTACCCTTTGACGTAAAGACTTTACCATCACACACATCTAAAATAGATTCTTTGGGATTTCCAAAGTCTCTACTGATAAGCATTTGTTTAAAACAAGAACTGTGACAGTAAGATGACTATGCCCCTGAAGTGGTGTTTTGACTTTGAGCTGAGGACCAGTCATTCAAGGGTCAAGATCAAATAAATATAGGTCAATGGGAAGGTCTTGTCCAAAGTGGTGTTAGGTCTAAGTATGAAGTAAATTGACTTTCTAATAAGGATGTTATGGTCAATGTTAAAATTTTTTGACAATTGGATCTTCAAGATGAAGGGCATTAAGGGGTCAAGGTCAAATAAGTATAGGTCAGTGGGAAGGTCTTGTCAAAAGGGATGTTGTGTCCAAGTATGAAGTAAATCCACTTACTAATAAGGAAGTTATGGCCAATTAAAGTTTTCAGAAGGACTGACAGACGGACTTCCGGCCGAAACTAGATAGGGGGCCTTTCCTTTTGTTATTTTCTTTGGTTTAAAAGAGGGCGTTTTGCCCCTTATATTATTGTTATGGAATGAACTCTATTGTTCTCTTTTGTTATGTTTACAGTTAGATGGCCCCCTATTCATATTCGGTAGAGCGGACGGACTGACGGATGGACTGTTCAAAAATTATATGCCTCCCTTAGGGGGCATAAAAATCTATGAATTATGGTGCCTTCAGAACCGCACTGTTCATTTCATTACAAGTAATATACTGAATGTGAAATCCTGAGACTGATGTAAAGGACAAATGTCCAATGACTATGTCCACTTAACAGATTTTTAATCAACTGTTTACTGGTACTCTATGCTATCTATTTCAATGGAAAGATTGCCAAAGAAAAAAAAAAACTTTCACCTTATTTTTTTTTCTTTTTGTTGGATTCTGTTAAGTATAATTAAATAGATATCAGATGCTTTGAAGGTAATAGTAAATAATGTAAGTGAGTGAGTTACTGTCTCCCTAGGCTGACGCCTACATGAACGAACATACTCGAACAGTATAACAGTTACCAGCAAATATGAAACACTACCTGATTGCTTTACATAATAACTTAATATTCTAAATATAATATCATCAAAATAATTATTCCCTTAAATCACTGAATTTTACCTTGAGACAAAAAAACTATCCAGTAACAGTTACTGTATTATGATGTTATGGATATCCTCGTTTAACGACGGAGTGAATGTGGTATATATTGAGGCTAAAAGTGAGGTAGGTATCATTCACCCAAGGTAAATATCACATGGCTTGGTCCACAAGCAGGGCTATTCACTGATATCATTATACAGTACCTATTTATATTACATATCTGGTAAAAAAATCAACAGTATCAAAACTCCATAACAGGATGTTCTAGGTAGAGATAAGTTGCTAGAGTAACCCTGAGCAAATGATAGTAACCCACATGCACAATGAGATGAAGCAATGTCTGTTACATGAATATCACTCTCAGAAGCTGAATATTACCTGGAGTATCAAGTAAGCAGCCAGGGAAAGATCATCATTTTCCACTGCATGATGTAAAGGTGTACGCCCACTTTTACCATCAGGTAAGTCAACATTTGCCTTACCATACACCAGAAGCTTCATGGCTGCCAAGTTATCTAACTGTGCTGCCAAGTGGGCTGGTGTGAAACCTGAAACACACAATAACAAACCATATAATACAAAGGGCTTATTCACTTGTATGAATTTATGCATAAAATATTTTCAAGTGTAATGTTCAAATCTAAATATCAGATTTCTCTTCCTTATCAAGTAAGCACTTTTGAAAAGGAAAAACATTTTATACAATGGCAGTAAAGTTGGCTGTAAAGGATAGCCTCTAGGCACTAAACAGATAACATGGAGTCCAGAGAAAATGTGGATGTCCATAATTCATCTATTTATACTAACCAGACAGAAGCATTAATTAACATCGATAGCTCTTGTTTAGTACTTGAGATGACAGCTGATTCAATCAATGGAAGTGTCCACAGCCAGTTCAATGTTAACTTTGACATAATCTGCTTTGTCTGGTAAATGGTTTACATTAAATTATGAAAGAATAAATTCAATCTTGTGAAAGAGCAACTGACAAGGGTTATTGGGTTTACAGAGACTATAAGGCACTAAATTTTGTACCATACCATCATAGCATCTGAAATTGAGCTCAGGGAATGGTTCCTTGGAGCTGACTCCTTGTCGCAGGTATTTCAGGAGATTCTTAAGGCACTCAGTACGTTCATACAGTACAGCCAAATGTGCTGGTGTGTAGCCATTACGATCCACAAGGGTGGTATCAGCACCAGCACGGATAAGCAGGTCTACAGCGTGAGCCTGATTGGTAATCACAGCCAGGTGGAGTGGTGTCTATAGAAACAGAACACAATGAAACATTGTGCATGACAATAACAAATAATTGCACTTGTTTAATTTTTTTTTCTTTCAGTAAAATATAACCTTACATGTCACAGAAAGCCTCTAGAGGCAGTATATAATCTATGGTGCATGCATATACAAAATATTTTCTGTATCCAAAACCATGTTCCCTTACAATTACCTAATAATTCCTGCATATTTAACATTCTTTCGATGTTTTTTTTCTTTAAATTTAGACTTTCTTCCTGATATAAAACACTCTCAATTCGTTATCTTATCTACAAATGAGGTGGGTGTATTTACATTCCAAAGTACAAAAAGACCTGTGTATTACCAACTTGTTTTATCTATGGGGAAGAGAGGACAAAATTAGCAGGTCGTCTCAATATATTCTCAGTGTTCTATTTATGTAAAATCCCAATAAATTGAACACATTTATAACAACATCACTGATCCCTCTGTCTTTGTCAAGTGTGATTCAATGTTAAACAGTCATTTTAAACTTGTGCAACTGTTTTGCCATTTCTAAAAGTGAACCATGATAGCAGATAATGACTTAAACTTCCTTCTCCCACCTTAAGTCTTTGACTTTTTGGACCTAACCAAGATTTCCTTCAAATTCAAACCAAACTTTGGTAAAGCCAATTAAATAATGGTTCCAGAAATTGACATCTTTAACTTAAAACCCTTATTCTGGTGCAGTGGCTTCAAATTTCAGACAAAATAGCTTGAAAAATGCGGTGCAACTAAAATAGCATTAAAATGCAGACATTTCAAGAAAGAAAAATTACAAACCTGATGGTGGAAATTGTACGCATTAACTCTGGCATAAGCATCTGGCAGAGTAACCATGACATCCAGAATGTTTTGGAATACCTCGTATCTCTGGTTGATCAATGCTGTATGCAGGGGCCTGTAAAACACATGACAGATAAATAACTACAACACTGGAAATTCTTTACTCTTCTTACCAGAAGATGCTTTTGATCATACCAGCAGCAATAGTTCTTAAAATAACAAGAAGTGATTCAGTCCTCAAACAAAGAACTACTGTATCCTTTTTGTAATTACTTTTACACATTTTTTTGTATTTAAAGAATTTCTTACAACACTTTTCTAACAACTTTTGACACCAAAATACAACAAAATTTGGCCATAAAGTACCAATATGATAAAGTATCATTGTCCATCATTATTATAACTAAATTAATTTTCAAGGACAGTAAATAAGGCACTTAGATTTTTTTTCATCAAGTTAGAAAATTTAATTTTTGCCCAAAAAATGCTACAAATGTCTCCTGAGTTAATAATCAAAAACTGTAAAACTTACAGGTCTCCATCTTGGTCCTGTACGGCCATCAGAAATCGCTGAACCATCAGCAAGGAACGAATGTCTCCTGAGGCCGCATAGTACTGCAGTGCTTCCGATGTCTTCATAGCTAACTTCAACATTGGATCCATCTCTGTTTGTGCTGAAAAAAAGCATAATTTTTACAGTTTAAATTAACTCTTTAAATCCTAAATGACATTCTAAAGTCAATTAATGGTCAAGTTTTCCTTAGATCTTAATTCTACCAGGACAAAAAACTAATTTGCCAGAAGCATCTATGTTGTATATTTTCTGAAAAGAAGCAATGTTTGAATCAATCTTGCTGAAATTTCATCCTTTATAATCTCCAAGAAAGCACTCTACAAGAGCATTTGTACAAATATCCAACAATAAAATACTGAGAATTCAATTCTCTTAAATGAGAATTAGTAGACAGTTGTATTAAGTTAAAATTGCTGAAGATTATTTAATGTTTCAAGTTTGCTTATTCCTTTACAAGAAGGAATTTATTTTGTCACTTCTCTTAATAAAAAGGCATACTCCCAAAAAAATCATTCCCTAATATTGCATAAGAAAATTTCTGAATGATTTATGAATGAATAAAAGTTCAACTGAATAATAAAGAAGTATAAATTTTCACTAATACAATGGTACATACACACACACATATATATATATATATAATGTTGTTTTTTTTCTAACTATTTTTCCTGTATGAAATGATCACGCTTTGATTGGACACTGGTGACTTCTACTCAGCAGACCGTGCTATGGTCCCTGACTGATACTTCCTTATAGATCTTTCTCTGCCAGGTATCAAAATATATCTGTATTTAAATATCAATTATATTGAGGAAGTCCTTGATAGAAAATTTAAAAGACCCCAACTGTACTTGCCACTAGAAGAAGTCATTTAATGGGTGTGCACGTAACTGTTTTTAATGGGTGTGCACTTAATGATTACTTTATCTTGTTCTTTTGGGTTTTAGTAGCCAGATTTTGAATTTTTCCCAAAACAAAAATTCCTCAGGATTTGTCCTCTGCAAATACTTAACACAGCACAGGCCTATATAATAAAACAATGTATCTCACTTCACTTTTCAGTATCAACTGTTTTACCTCAGTATGTTTTTCACAGTTAAGACTCAGCATCAGTACATAGGAATCAAAAACTGCTAAACAAAAGCAGCTATTCATCCTTGTAAAGATTCTGAGAATTGTAATTTTTTAAAAAGATTTATTCTCTTTATTCGTTGGAAATTTAAAAAAAGGATTGCATGAAAATATAATATAACGTACATGTAAGCTTTTTCCAAAAGATGTCTGATTTACAAGAAAATAACTTGGCAACCAGTACCACCTCCGAGATAAGATGCTAAGTTCTTTAGCTTCTTCTTTTTTTTCTCAGTATATTTTTGTACAGATTTTCATTTGATAGTATTTTCTACAAATTTCCAGTTGAATCAAAGTCACAAAGCAAAAAGCAACAATTACTGAATAAAGTATTATCTTACCAACTGAGAAAAAAAATCTAGTCCACTTACTTCTGTTTAAATATCCTAATGAAAGACAATGCTTTTAAAACCTGAAGGAAACTAAAATACCAGGACATTGTATATCAATGTAAGAGTGTAATAACAATGCTGTGGAAATTCCCTACAGACCAGTGCTTACTAAAATGATATTCTCTTTTCTTTCATATTTCGTCATATAAAAAATAGCCTATTGTAAATCATTGAATAGGAAAACAATTATGTTTTCCACAGGACACACTATTTGTTGCTTTTGTACATAACTACGCTTAAAACTGACCACAACAAAGACAGACAAAAATATCCAACTATAAAAAAAATGTCACAAGAATTGACTTAGGAGTGAGTGTATCATGACCTTGAAACTGAAAGAAAAAAATCCTGACATCAATTTGAAAAAACAAACAAACAAATAAACAGCTAATATAAAGAAGACAAACAAGTTATTTGTAAAGGCCTCTCTAGGGGTGGGAATGACTATGCACTATCAGAGACAATTTCTAGTATTATTTTAGTGGCTATTGTGAATTATCATTTTATCTTGTGAGGATCTGCCAAGACATGGTAAACCACAATTATTAAGAAATTACGTCCACCTACTTATTCTATCACAAGGACAATTAACTAATTATCAATTCCAATCAAGTTTTTTTGTTCTCTTATGACAAGGGTGTAAAATCAGAATACGCTTCAAGTGATGTAGTAATTGCACTGCATAATTCTTACAGAATGAATGGAAAAAAAAAAAATTAAAAAAAATTGCATGGCTCATAATACATGATTTTTAGTAGATTTCTAGTGAATATAATCATGCACATAGTGACTAATACTTCACAAATTTTACATCAGTTTGCATTTTACTGTTGGAAAAAATTATTTAACAATCATAAAGAGATGGGTTTTTTTTCCTCAAATATATCTTTTACTGAATAGAACAGAACAGAACAGAATGTTTACTGTATTGTCAAGATAATATAATCATAACGATATGTAACAAGTATACCTATCTAAGTCATAAGCACAAGTGTATACAGAATGGCCCAAATGTACCCAAATTATTCAAAATTGAATGGACAGATTGAAATAAGTATACCCAGAAATAAACCTTATGCTCTAGTATTCGTAATAGTATTTACAAGTTCTATTCTTAGTTTGAATTTTAATGTTATTTTTCCTTAACCACACTTGTTTGCAAACAGTGTATTCAATAAACAGACATTTGCTAATTTGAGATTTAGTTCAATTGCTAACTCATGTTAGCAAATCAAAAAGAAAGAAAACTGAGCAAAATCAGTGTTTGCTTTGGCAGCTATTTACCTTTGTTCTATTCCTGTTAGTGTAAATAACTCCTACAGATATAACAAATATTAAGACTCAATCTTTTGTTTAAACTTGACAAAACATGTATGCAGATCACATTAAAAGGTTGTAACTACATCTTCTTTATGTTTTGGCAAAAAAGTTCATTTTCCACAATGATGAATCTATTTCATAGCATGTAAAAATCCTTGACTTTGCATAATCATCCCAAAATATACACCTCGTTTATTGAATAAAACATTGCAGACATAATGCAAGTTATTGAAAGATTAAGTTTTTCATAGTACCTTATAACATATCCCACTATGCAAATAGATAAGGCTGAAGTAAGCAAATGGTAATGTTTAAAAATAAAACCACTAGGGTGATTCCCCATATCTCCCACATAAAGTACCAGTAAGCAAATTGGTTATTTAACACCAGGGAAAAATGCTGGTGACATGTGAAATGTCTAGCTGATTACATTAACACTGAACAGTGGAGGGGGAAGTCCTTTCCTAGATGTACAATGCCCATTCACAAACATTATCGTGAGTTATTATGCCAATTAAATGGTTGGTATTTTCATACATATTTTTTTTTTATCTCTGTATATCTTTAATCAAGGTTTATAGATAGATATGTTACTCAGCAGCTAATCTGTAATTCTGGGCTTCCTGTCATCAATTGTGTATGATATATCAGTGATTAAATTTAAGATGTGATGTCATAAAAATGATCTACTTATCTGAAATTCAACTGTAACTTCTGAGCTGTCATTAGTATATAAGAAATTATATGAACTGGCCTGCTTTGAAATGAATTCATTTAATCTACAATACAAGGCCTCTAATACAATTTGTACTGAATACATTACATGAAAAGAAAATCAAAAATGCATGAAGTACTTGCCTACAGTGAAACATATTTATTTCCCATAATTCTCTTTTCATGACTGTATTAGAAAGAAGTAGGAAATTAAAAATGACACATAGGAAAAGTTCACAAAAATTATGATGAATTTACTGTTAATTTTATTGACAGTGCTCAAATCCCACCAGCACTCTCAAACTGCAAGGATGAAATTCCAAGCTACTGCACTCTTTTCTACACTACAGAACAATTGATAGGCTATCCACTAAATCCAAAATCCAAATGCTACAAACATAATAAATATATAACTAAATAATTCAAGAATAATTATATTAACTAATTCTTACCTGCTGTAGTAGTTTTTTGAGGAGATTCTACTTCAACTCTTGTTTCTATGGTAACATTATTTTTGTTGGTAACAGCTGGCTCTGGTCCTAATTTCCCTGCAGCTTCTGGCTGAGTTGTAACTGTTTTTTCTTCCAATAGTTTAGTGTAAGGCTCAGGCTTTACCTCATCTTTTGACACTGTCACGGCTTTTGTTACTCCTGGTTCAAACTTTGCCGTCTGCTCCAACAGTTTACTTGTTGCTGTCCCTGACCTTGGTGTCAGCCCGCTCATGTCAAAAGTATCAACTCTTGCACTATCCACCTCATCATAATCTTCACAAGGTTCTGCTCGAGGTGGGGCTCCATCTACCAAATCAAGCACCTCTATTACATCTTGCAGGTCATTGTCCTGAGACCCTCGAGCAGAGTAGCTACATGTCTGTTGCATGAAAGGTTGCTGGCTACTGTACCCTCCTCCATAACTGATTATATTTTTGTTTTCTGTAAACTGATTAGCCATCTGGTTGTACTGATCAAATCCTGTATTCATCATGGAGCTCAATTGTGCATTTTGGATGAGAAAGTCAACTTCTAAATTTTCTGATGACAGTGGTGAAACTTGAACTGGCTGGGAAACTGGTTCAATTTTAAGATCATTTATTGTCATTTGGAGTTCTGACTCAACCTGTGCATTCTGGATGCTTGACAAGACACTTTCGCTTACTGGAATGCCTTGAACTTGAGAGCTAGCTATCATCTGCTGGGAAATGAAATTATTCTGTGCAGAGCTTGAGTGCAACTGATGCTGTGGCGATAGTGCCCCTGCTCCAAACTGAGGGACTGAAGTCTGCACAAGACTTTGAGGGGAGCCAGCCATCATGGTTCTACCATTGTATGGGGAAGCTACAGACATACTGCTATCATCTTGGGAACCAACAACCATTGTCTGACCTTGACCTTCAAGAACATATTGTGGGGAACCAATTCCTTGTAACTGAGCCATAGGTGGGCTCAGATTAGAAACTTCTTCATACAGGTAATCAGCAGATTGTGAGAGGACATTGGTGGGAGCACCAGAGTAAAGAGCTGGTCCAACAGACTGGTTATATGACGGTAGTGTTCTCTTTGCTTGGAGAACAGGTCGACCTACAAAAATAGTAAGGAACCCATCTGTATAATTTCTGATAAAGCACTTTATAGAGCCAATACTGTCAATCAGTTGAAAAATATGTCTTTGCTGTGACACAGTTTTTTATACATTCAGTTTGAAATAAAAATAGGACACAGTATGTATTTTATAAAACAATAAAAGTACTTGACAGGTGAGACTCTGAAACTATGAATCAGTAACTATCAGAATGACAATGATGCCCCAACCCAGCTTTGAACCTCAGAAATCCCAAAATCAATAAGAGTAATTTTATCATCATGATCAACCTTCCTTTAAACTTTGGAGACCACAAATCTTGAGTCATCGATCAAAATTAGAAGCAGTACATGTCAGTGTGACATTAACAATGCAGCAGCTTCAAAATCAAAAGGGGCCATTTGTAAACAAATTTGTAAGTGAAGATGCCTGTGACCTTGACATCTGATGCAGTGAGCCCAGAATCAATTTGGATCATCTGATAATCATGTTCAATTATTCTGTAATGTTTGAGCAAACTGGGTTAAGTAATTCTTGAGTTATTAATTGGATTTTTTTTTTCAAGAACTGGTTCCTGTGACCTTGACCTTTGAAGAAGTGAATCTAAAAATCACAGGGTCATCTGCTTCTTCTGTTTAACCTACCTACCAAGTATAAAGTCTCTAAGCCCTCTAAGTCTCTAAGCCTATCAGTTCTTGGGTTACTGATTCAAAACCACTTGATCTACAAACAGAAATTTGCAATCTAATGTTTCCATAAGCATACACATGCAAATTCTTCAGCAGATATTCAACAACGAATCATGAAACATGGACTTACCAGAACTGTTTAAATTCAATGGTCTCTGTCCAAACTGATTTGCAGACAATGGCAGATTATCAAAATTGGGAATTGCTGAAAAAAAGAGAAAACCAAAATAGAATTATTTTAATTACATTATTCTGAAGGTTCCTCCTTTACAAAACTACATGTTTGAAAAAACAACCCCAGATCATACAAGTCACAGTTATACAGCATACAAACCAAATGTTTAATTCTCTGACAAGCAATTTTTTGCTCAGTTCTTCACATTTTCTCTCATATTTTAACAAACACTCTTGCAAAGGTATGTAATACATCCAGGAATTGTTAAATGTTTGTTTCAGAGAGCAAGGTAATTGAAGTACCTTCTCCTAAACACATTCACATTTTACCAACAACTTCCAGCACAGGCATTCTATCACACTTCCACCAATCTCTTAAAAAGATTATTTTGCCCAGACATGCTAACTAGCTTTCTCTCACTAAGAACATAATTCATTTTGCTGCACTTCCATAATCTCTCAAAATGATCGCTATTTTTTTACAGACATGCTTACCAACCAACCTTCAGGTGGAATAAATCTGTTAGAAAGCACATCTTAACCAACCAAGAAGGAAAAAAAATCAAGAGTAAAGAAGTTATACCAAAGAAAATGTATCATGTTGCCAGAATTAAGAAGTAAAAACAAACAATATTAATCATAATCCTGAGTAAAGAAGTAATAACAAAGAAAATAAATCATGTTGCCCTAGTAAAGAAGATATACCAAAGAAAATGCATCATGTTGCCTGAGTTAAGAAGATATACCAAAGAAATGAATCATGTTGCTGAGTACAGATATTATACCAAAGATAATGAATCATGCTGCCTGTGTAAAGACATTATACCAAAGAAAATTGCTCAAGTAAAGAAGCTATACCAAAGAAAATGAATCATGTTGCCAGATTAAAGAAGTTATACCAAAGAAAATGAATCACATAGGCAGAGTAAAGAAGTTATACCAAAGAAAATGAATCATATTGCCAGAGTAAAAAAAGTTATGCCAAAAAAAAATGAATCATGTTGCCAAAGCAAAAAAAATATACCAAAGAAAAGGAATCATGTTGCCTGAGTAAAGAAGTTATGCAAACAAGAGGGCCATGATGGCCCTGTATCGCTCACCTGAGTATGACTGCTTTTTACAAAAGTGGCTATGGGCCTGGTTAACTGACCCCAGATGACCCATTTTGGAACTTGACCTAGAAATTATTGAAACAATCTTTCTGACAAATTTCCAGGTTGTTTGGACTGAAAATGTTACCACTAACAAGTGTCAACAAGGTTTTGTCAACAAGGTTTTTCCATATTTGGGCTCTATGACCTAGTTTTTGAACCAAGATGTCCCATATTTGGACTTGAGCTAGAAATTATCGAAACAATCTTTCTTACAAATTTCAAGGATATTTGGACAGAAAAAGTAGCCTCTAGAGTGTTAAAAAGGTTTTTCGATATTTGGGCTCTGTGACCTTGTTTTTGAACCCAGATGACCCATATCCAAACTTGAGCTACAAATCATCAAAACAACTTTTCTGACAAATTTCCAGGACATTTGGACTGAAAATGTATCCTCTAGAGTGTTAACAAGGTTTTTTCATATTTGGGCTCTGTGACCTAGTTTTTGACCCAAGATAACCTATATTCAAAATTTAAGCTAGAAATCATTGAAACAATCTTTCTGACAAATTTCCAGGTTATTTATACTGAAAATGTTACCTCTAGAGTGTTAACAAGACTTTTCCATATTTTGGCTCTGTGACCTAGTTTTTGAACCCAGATGACACATATTTGAACTTGACTTAAAAATCATCAAAGCAACCTTTCTGACAAATTTCCAAGATCACTGGACTAAAAATGTATCCTCTGGAGTGTTAATAAGATTTTTCTATTTTTGGGCTCTGTGACCTAGTTTTTCAACCAAGATGACCCATATTCGAACTTGAGCTAGAAATCATCGAAACAACCTTCCTTACAAATTCCCAGATTATTTGGACTGAAAATGTTACCTCTAGAGTGTTAACAAGGTTTTTCAATATTTGGGCACTGTGACCTAGTTTTTGACCCTAGATGACCGATATTCGAACTTGAGCTAGAAATCATTGATACAACCTTTCTGACAAATTTCAGGATATTTGGACTGAAATTGTAGCCTCTAGAGTGTTAACAAGGTTTTTCAATATTTGGGCTCTGTGACCTAGTTTTTGACCCTAGATGACCCATATTCGAACTTGAGCTAGAAATCATTGATCCATCCTTTCTGACAAATTTCCAGGACATTTGGACTAAAATTGCAGCCTCTAGAGTGTTAACAAGGTTTTTCAATATTTTGGCTCTGCGACCTAGTTTTTGACCCTAGATGACCCATATTCGAAACTGAGCTAGAAATCATTGATACAACCTTTCTGACAAATTTCCAGGATATTTGGACTGAAATTGAAGCCTCCAGAGTGTTAACAAGGTTTTTCAATATTTGGGCTCTGTGACCTATTTTTCAACCCAGATAACCCATGTTTGAACTCGTCCAAGAAATCATTGGGACAAACATCCTGACAAAGTTTAAAGACAACTGAAGCAAAAATGTGACCGCTAGAGCGTTAACGAACTAAGTGTGGATGGACGACAGACATTGAGCGATCCTAATAGCTCACCATGAGTCTACAGCTCTGGTAAGCTAAAAAAAAATGAATCATATCTCCACAGCAAAAAAGTTATACCAAAGAAAATGAATCATGTTGCCAGAGTAGAGAAATTATACCAAAGAAAATGAATCATGTTGCCAGAGTAAAGAAGTTATACCAAAGAAAATGAATCAAATTGCCTGAGTAAAGAAGTTATGCCAAAAAGAATGAATCATGTTGCCACAGCAAAAAAGTTATACCAAAGAAAATGAATCATGTTGCCACAGCAAAAATTTTATACCAAAGAAATTGAAACATGTTGCCAGATTAAGGAAGTTATACCAAAGAAAATGAATCATGTTGCCACAGTTAAGAAGTTATATCAAAGAAAATGAATCATACTGCCTGAGTAAAGAAGTTATACCAAAGAAAATGAATGATGTTGCCAGAGTAAAGAAGTTATACCAAAGAAAATCATATTCTAGGTTTCAATGACAAAATTTTAAGACTGACTGTCTAAAAAGATTGTACATCAAAGGTTTTTATGAGTTTCAGACTCTGGCTCTAGATATCACTAAAATAAACTTACATCCACCATTGTGCATGCCATTACTGCCTTCAGATCCATTGTTTCCATTGCCGGAACCACCCACTGAGTGCTTCATACCAGTAAATCCCCCTCCTCCGTGGTTGTAAGTGGGCAAAAGCTTTCTCCTTTTACGGTCTATATCTTCCTTATCTACAACAAAAAACGACTTTAAAATGTCAATAAGATTTACATTTAGTAGCACCTTATTGTTATAACAATACAGCAGTGTCCAACTATTGAAAGATCAACTTTTCTTAAAACAACTTAGAAAGTACAGGAAGTAAAATCATGAACAATTATATCTTGAAGAGAAATTGGGAATACCCCACCTAAGAGATGTTTGTTCGGAGAACAATCTGGTCACTAACCTTTAATGGATTAAGACAGAAGATGCTGAATAGTATTATTTAAAACAAGTCTAAGCATTAAAGCGACTGACTCACAGACGATGATAAAAAGAAAATGTTTATACATCTTGAAATTCTTGCTGTAATCGTGAAAAACATATTTAAACTAAGTTATTGACTCAGTTTTTGTGACAGAAAAACATCAAAATATAAAGTTTTACACACTTTTATCGGTAAAAAATTTACCCCGTTAGTCACGGGGTAAATACTTTAGTAATAATATTAATTTTGAGGCAATCTAATAACTAGATGCCGTGGCTCAGTGGTCTAAGTCGTTGCTGTATATTTTACTGACCGAAAGGTCGTGGGTTCGAATCCTTGTGAAGTCGAAACTTTTTTTTTCAGTTTTCATGGTGTATAGAAGCATAATATTATATTTTTTCCATAGTATATTAAATCCTCTTAAATTTGAAAGAATAAAAAAATTCAGCAAATTTTGTGAGTCAGTCGCTTTAAGGATATGACAAAATAGGGGGAAAATGTATGTGAAATTTTGTTACAGCCATGAGGGACTATTTTGTTGTTTTAAAATCATAAAGTCACATGCTCATCAATAAAAAGCACCTGGTTCTTCTCCTTTTCATTTTTCCAAGTAAAGAAATACACTTGAATTAACTTGAAATCTTCACTTAACAAGTGTTTTACCTTTCCATTTATTCAAATGAAAGATGATCAAGATTTGACCTAGGTAAAAACGGCAGTTTAATAGACTGAATGCAACATAAAATTTATATAAGCACAATGCATTTAAAAATTACTTTCAGAGGAAATAAAACTTAGCCTTGTTGTTTTTTTCTACCTCTTATTCTTGGATAGTATGTGAATGATTTTGGTTCACTGGACTCTCCGTCTGATTTCCTCTGTAGCATAACAAGAACATTGACTGGAGTTTGTATGTTCACGTCTCGATACTCCGGTGTCTTAAATACTATAGCAAACTGAAAGTAAAAATAAGAATATAAAAAGAAAATAAGTCCATAGCATTGTTTTGACTAATTTTATTCCAAAACTTATAATCCAAAATCTTTCACTGTAACCACCAGAACCTTTTCTTATATAAATGTTGATTGATAAATTGAAGCACCAAAATCAATTTAATAAAGAAGTCGCCTTTCAACTCTCCAACAAAACTGAAAAGAAGAACAATTATAATGGAGGGTAAAAGACTTTAAGCAATACAATAATACATATGCAATCTGCAAATCTAACTTAACATCCAGGACAGGCAACAGTGTAAGCTGTGGCACAACCCGTTTCTTATTTTAGAATGGCATTATTTTTTTCATTGTATTTTTTTTTTATTCTTATATCTGAAATGTAATGCACCAGAATGTATTTCATTAATAAAGCCTAGTTAATAAATAGTTATTCCTCTTATTCCTAAAATTAAGGGACAATGAAAGCTGTCTTTGTTGTGGAAATATTAAGTTTATGTTTAATCTTAATTGTTGCAATGCAAACTGAAAATACAAAACAGACATTTGATTTTTCTTATTTAAAAATAAATTGACGTTCTGTTTTTTGGTGTGTGTTTTTAAGAAACTGACATTCTTTTTATAGAGGAACAAGTGTCCTTTTTATATAAATTGATGTTCTTTTTCCTTTATTTAAGAATAATTTGAATTTTTTTTTAATTTTCTTTTTTTTTCTCTTTTGAAAGGAACTGACATCATTTTTGTCTTTCTTAAATAAACTGATATTTTGTTACTTTTTTCAGAAACTGACATTCCTTTGTTCTTTTTAAATAAACTGGCTTTTTTCAGACATTTTCTTTTAATTTTCAACATAAATCTAACAGTGCCAATTCAGTGATCAAGTCCAAGATAAAATTATTTTTTTATCAATTCTTTTTATTTAACCTTTATTTTGTGTTCCTCTTCTTAATGGAGGGGCTTACAAATATGAGCTAGTCAAAAACAAATTCTATATTGATTCCACAAAATTACAAGCTGTAGTCTGATTTCAGTGTAGCAGGTCATGTTTCAATTTTACCCAGTGAAAGCATACATTATACAAACTGGTACTGTGAAATCATTTAAATTCGAGGGCATAAAATTTCGTGGCTTTCCGGCAGAAGGCAATTTCGTGGGGTCGTAAATTCGTGGAATTCTATTGCCAGGTAAAAAAAATTCGGGGCCGAAAATTCGTTGATTTCAACATTCGGCAATATCCCGCATTTGTGCTTTGAAATTGTTGACACGTGAAAGTTTACGTTTTTCCACCTGACCAAACAACCGAAGATTCGTTACTATGGTAATTAACCTATCGATCGGTCTTCTCAATTAACAAGTGTCAAGTGTCAATTATACTTTGTGATATGTTGCGCATCTTTTTCATTGTTAAAATTTAAGGTGTGTAAAAACGGTCTTTATGATTTTTTTAAGCTGTGAAAAACGTCGGCCTTCCGTCTTTGATAATGCAACCTAAATTAGCGCCAATTAACCTTTTTGTTTGCAGCATTGTAATTAGTACAACAAAATACAGTAGTCAATATACTATACTAAGTAATAAGTTCCAAAGTAATAATAGTTTACTCAATAACAATAAAAATAAACATTTCATTCAGGGACCGTATAACTGAAAATAGCATCCGCAGTATAGTGCGGTTTGACACGTGACGCTACAATTTCACTACAATTTCTATTTTTAGTTTGGATAAACAAATACAATACGGGTACACACCTGAAAAAATCATCTATCGGTTTAGTATCCGATTCATACCTATGTTTATCGTTGATTCATTGAATGAAGTACAAAAAAGCCGCCGTTAAGCACACAACTTATCTACGGACGATGTACCAACTACGAACCACGTCTCACACCTTTTTTTTGGTGCTGCTGACTGATTGGGCATACTTAACATTATCTTTGGCACAATTTGTTCGTTGGGACTTGATTTCGTGGGTTACCTGAACCACGAAATCCACGAAAATTAATCCCCCACGAATATTAATGATTTCACAGTATCTTGCAAAGGCAACAAGTGCAACAATTTTTAAAGAAGCATACTGACTTTAGTGATAATGAAAAAAAAAAGTACTGATAGGATAAAAATCGAACATGTTCTATTCACTCAAATACTATGATGACACATATTTTCATTTCATATTCAAGTCATTTCTTCATGAAAAAGCCTTTCTTATATTTTTTGCAATATCATTCAAAAATTACTGTACTATATTTCTAACATGTTCATTGAATTAACAAGCAAAGTAAGGAATGATTTTGGTACAAATAAACATCATTTCTGCTGGTAAGACACCTTTCTTGGTTAAATAAGAACAACTTATATATATGATCCTGACACTATAACACTGTAATACTATGCAATGAAAAGTGGTAATAATTTTGATAGTTCTGTTTCTAATATTTCTTCTTATGCTGTTATGCTTTGACCATTCAATTTTCTACATATACTGCATATTTTTTTAATTTCATAATCATTTCATTTAAATCAAATTGCAAAGAAAGCCACCTGGGCTAAGAAAGCCAACATGATTTCTATGAGATAACACATGTCAAAAAATACCTTTATGTCATAATTATTTTTGAGAAATTTCATATCAATCTTTTGTTGTGACAACAGATAAGTCTGATCACTTCAGTGTTGCAATCCTCAAACAATGGACTGAAATGCAAAAAGAAAAAGAAATCTGCTCTGGAACATATTAAATTTTAGCTGTTTTTGTCTCTCTTGTGAATTATATTCAAAATAGTCTCCTTTGAAAAAGAAAAAACATGAAGCTAGTAAACGGTGGTAAACAAAAACATGTAGTGACACAACAGTTGCCTATGCTGTTTTTGTGTAATGCCATCTTAAGTCATAATTAATTAAATAATTAATTAACTAATTAATTAATTAACTAACTAACTTACTAACTTACTGAAGAATGAATGAATGAATGAATGAATGAAAATGTATGTATGTATGTATGTATGTATGTATGTATGTATGTATGTATGTGCAATATTTTTCTTTACATTTATCTCTTTTTGCAGGCACTTCTAAAGGAAAAATGAAACAAAAAGTGACTCATTCCTTGAAAACAGCTCTTCATATCAATTTTCATTCTCAGTGCAAATATTTTAGACATCTTTTACTTTTAGACTAAAGCAAGAAAATTCAATAATTAACAGGAATTTATAAAATGCAGAACTAAGAACTTCAAACAAATCTTTAACCAAAAAACAAGTAATTCAATTTGTATTAAATTACCTTTAGCTAAGTCCTTCTTTATACAAAGATATCCGGTTTTGATTATACAGAGTTAAATCAAACATAGGGAAATACCCTACCATTAATCAACTGTTAAACTTCCTTGTCTGTAAATTATGCTATTTTTCAGTACATTTGAACAATTAAAGTTCTTTGCCCTCAATTTCAAACAAAGGCATTTAAGTGTCCACCAAAAAAAACTTCTGTTGACAGCCAACAATTTCTTTGTGTAAAATGATGCAAGAGACATTTTTCTATAAATACTACTAAATATCAATGGCAGATAATTAATACTAGTAGAAATAACTAGAACTCAGCGAGTCGCACATGTCACCTGATGATAGCATACCAGTTATTTAACTTTTTTTCTATGGAATGGGGAATTTATAGGCCCTGGACAAGAATTAAGTATGAAAAATTACAAAGAGCAATAACTCAAAAATTATGCAAAAGAGAGTTATGGGCACTGGATTTCTTGGGCACTGCACCTCTCCACAGTGAGATCTATTCACCTATGAAGTAACAAGTTAATCTTCAATACCTTTCAAGTTGTGACCTGGACAAGAATTAGGTATGAAAACATTGCAAAGAGCAATAACTCAAAAATTATGAGAAAAATAGTTATGGTTCTTGGGCATTGCACCTCTCCACAATGAGATCTATTTACCTAGGAAGTTTCAAGTTGATAACTCCAGTACTTTTAGAGTTATGCCCCGGAAAAGCAAAATGGGCCGCCGCCGCCGAGACTGTAAGTAACACCTAAAAACATGATGACACTTATTATAAGTGTCAGAAAGTATAAGTGAAATTTTTACAATAAAATGGACTTACTATCAAAATGAAAAAAAAAACAACTAAAAAATGCTGCATGTCAAACATCAAAGCTTAAGGTTATTAACTTAATGAAAAAAAAAGAAAAACAGATTTCTTTAACTAGATGTTTTTTGTGAAAAACGCATGTCTCCCCCCTGCACCCGATGGAAGGAAGGCCAAGGAAGAGATATCACCTTTCTGAAACAGAAGCCTCTGTCATTTATTATGGTATAAAGAACATATATATATATATATATATTAACATATGTATGGTTATGATAGTTTCACACCTTACCCTGGGCACAGTTGACGTCACCTGACATCACAGTGGAACTGTTTGGTTCTTCTCCTCAGCATGGGCAATTATCCTATGACATTTGAAGGCTCTTGGTGCAACAGAACACGAGTTATTGAGCAGAAATGGTTTTCACTCTTCGGGCCCCTGTGACCTTGACCTTTGACCTACTGACCCCAAAATCTATAGGATTAACCCATGTGCATAGGGGGTGTTGAGCACACAAGAGTAACTAAATATGGCATGATCATCTATGTATGTGGTTACTAGATGATAAGTAGATCATCAAGGTAAGCAGTGCCTAAATAAAAGATCATCCAGGTAAGCAGTTTTCACTCTTCGGGCCCCTGTGACCTTGACCTTTGACCTACTGACCCCAGAATCTATAGGATTAACCCATGTGCATAGGGGGTGTTGAGCACACAAGAGTAACTAAATATGACATGATCATCTATGTATGTGGTTACTACATGATAAGTAGATCATCAAGGTAAGCAGTGCCTAAATAAAAGATCATCCAGGTAAGCAGTTTTCACTCTTCGGGCCCCTGTGACCTTGACCTTTGACCTACTGACCCCAGAATCAGTAGGGTTTTTCTACTCAATAAGGGCAGTCACCCTATGAAGTAAGAAGGCTCTGGGTCAAACGGCAGTCCAGTTATTGAGTGGAAACGAAGTGTGACAGACGGACAGAAGGACAGGGCAAAAACAATATATCTCCCCCAGTGGGGGGGAAGACATAATAATAATATGATTTAATCTTTCTAACTTCTTTAATATTTTGAGCAAAACATGAGATTTGGAGAAAAAAAGACCCCAGGGGCCAAGTCTGAACAATCTTGGTAGCAATCTAATGAACAAAGCTATTCACAAAATTTCAGAACTGTGAGCCTGGCAATTTTGGAGAAGAAGAATTCTAAGCAAAAAAAGAAAATGCTTCATGCCTTGTAGTACAGACAAGTATACAACCAAACTGATTCTATGAGAAAAGTTTGAACAATCTTAGTAGCAGTTTAACAGTCACTGCTTTCTGCAAGATTTCAGAACTCTGGGCCTTGTGGTATCAAAAATGAAGAGGTTAAAATATTCTTCTATATATTTCTAAGTAACACATGTGAGAGCCTAGGACATGGCTCAAAACATGACAGACAAAGGGTGATCACAAAAGCTCAGTATAAATATGCTGTGATCAGGTGAACTAAGGAAAGAATAAATAAAAAAGCTGAACTTTGATCCAAATTGTAACAAATAATCCCTGTTAAAATCAAAATTGCATATATTATGCAAGTAACATATAAACTTAGATGTGATACTGAAGGAACACATGTGAGTATTCCTGATAATTGTATATCTTTATCAGCATAATAAATTACTAATTATCTGAGAATAGTTCAGAACTCAAACTCATATACCATCAAAATTCAAGAAACAGGACAGGGTATTCAAATACAGGGAAGTTCCCTGTATGCAAACCGTGAGCATATCCCTATCTATAAACAGATATTTTTCTATATAATATAAAAAAATAAATAAAATATTGATTTCACCCAATCTGAAGCATTTATTACCAAGATTATAACATTTTGAAATAAAAACTTCTGAATTGTTAAATAAGCAATGAAATCTCTGCATTAGTCAAAGTGAAGTAACTTACGTCAAACTTTTTGTGATGATTTTAATATATCCATAAAAGTATCTTTTCAATATATTTTTTTTTAATTTATAAAATGTGTTTTTTAAAAGAAATAGGTGTAGATTCGAATGAATAACTTTTTGAATATTTGAAAACTATTAAATGGTTCACTAGTCAATTGTTTTCAGTATGATAATGAATCATACAAAAAAGGGGATTTTACCAATACTTTAAGAAGGTAAGCACCATGTTTACAAATATCTTAACCTAATTTGAATGACTGTTTCTGTGTGGTTATTGACTTTAACCCTTGTTCTCTTCAATTAAACATGTTATTTGAAGATAAGGTTTATTGTTAAAATTCCCCTTAACTATAACTAACTGACTTTAGACCACAGTTTAAAGAAAGACCAAAGTTATCACACCTTCCTTGATTACTCAATGTAAAATTCCCATAGAAAGTGAGGTTATCTTTATAACCCAAAGATTCTTAAATTATCCTGAAAATAGCACAATTTCTGACTAGGCAGTTTTAAAATCTCTATGATGCTGAATGAGTAACCTGCTATGAACAAATACTTGACAAAATCAAAGTATCATCATCAAGATCATCTCCATCAAAATAACTGTATAAATGATTAGCAATAACAACTACAAAAACAGCAACATAACCATCATCACCACCAGAATCATCAATACTATCATTCACATCATCATCATCATCTTGTCATCAACATTATCATAAAAATAAACAAGAGCTGTCAGTGGAGAATGGACACTTGACTATTCAAGTAGAGGATAGTTAAGAAAGGAATAATTATTATAAAATCAATTTTATTCAAGATCTATAGATATATTGGCAAGAATCTTTTCCATGGTAGATAAAATATCATATATAATAATTATTATTTTATCATTCAAAATCCCTCAAGAAATAAGGAAGTTATAGTAAAATATTACAATTTTTAATGAAAATTCTAAGTTTAAAGGGGAGACAATTCTGAAAATATGGGTGCTAGAGTTATGAACCATACCACATATGATGTGGTTGATGATAAAGACAAATATTTGAAGTCTGAAGTAAATCCCTAAAGAAATAAAGAAGTTAAAGTAAAAAATATTTTACTGCACAAAATCCAGATGCGGAAGCCAACACCAGGGTGTTGGACAGCTCTTCATATACCTGGTATAGTGAAGCTAAAAATTCTATGCATCTTTCAAAAGAATAACCATTAACAACAGTAAAATCATCGTAACAGCATCATCTTCCTTCTCCTCCTCATCATTAAAATCATCATCTTCATCATCATCATTAATGTTCAGTATAACAGAATAAATTTACAATGGCAATGGTGGTGCTTCAAATGATTATCAATTTTATGGCTTAAACCTTGGTTGTTTTCATACCAGGTAAATTTGTCACATTTGGAAGTTCCATAAACATGGATATTCACCTCAATTCATTCAAGAAATGAATAATAATCACTGTATTTAATCCAGAAGAATTTGAGGCATGTAATAATCATACTTTCCTTTAACTCTGATAGGGGAGTTCAATAAAAATGAAGTATTAGAAAGTATTTCAAATTAAAGAGTTAATTTAAAAAAAAAAAACCTTCCATGGAGTTACCTAAGCTTTAAAGCATTTTGCCTTCTTATTGCACTGTTGTCCACTGGGAATTTTTCAACTCTGCAGCATGTGGGAACAGGTAAAAGCACTTCTAGTTCAACAAACTCAATTTATTTAAGCAATTTAAGATTAATCTGTTTAAAACAAGACGCACCACAAGCAGGGGCCATGCTCAACTTTTTCCCATTTCCAAAGGCAAACACATCATAGGAAGCACATTGTGAAGAAGGGAGGATTTCAAATGAAAGATCATTTCGAAATATAATTTTCAAATTCATCCATACATAATAAAGTTATGGCCAATTTAGCAACATTCAGAAATTTGACCTTTCATTTTTAGGTCATGGTCATACCTGAGTTATTCAACATGTTCATTTTGTCATAAGTGTTGTATTGCCCAAAATTTATATGAATCAAATCAATAAATAAATAACAAAGTTATGACAATTTGAGCAAAATTCAATAATTTGGCCATGATGGTCACAGTCATTTTAAGATCAATGTCACACCTCAATAATTTAACTTGTCGGCTTTGTCATAAGTGTTGTTTTGTCAAAGACTGATTAAAATCCAACCACAAATAACAAAGTTATGTCCAGCCTTCTAATCTATGTGTCTTCGCAAACTTATGAATGGTGTAGTTTATTAAATGAGATACAACAGCAATATTCTCTTTTAATATTGGAGTTTCTATTGACAGCAGATTAAAAATAGTATCATGTCTTTGGTTTACACAAGCTCACAGGTTAAATTTCTTAGTCTTCTTTACCTAACTTAAAAGACAACTGGACTACTCTAAATCACATCCAGATAATGCTCCTGCGCACGGGCTGGTATATCAAGTGTTGTACACAAAATGTCATTCCTTTTGTTCTTTAAAGCATTTTGTTAAAAAGTCTAAAAACATGTTTAACATGTATGGCAATAATGCTTGTCATGTAAAATATCAGCTTAACAAAAGTTGTTTTATTCTACTTATTAAAATTCTATTGTTTCCCTTGAGCTGACCATAGGCAGAACAAAAATCTCATTCATTTAGAAGAGAGAGAGCAATTCTGATGTTGTGATGACACTCAAACTGATATTTCTAACACTTGTCTTGAAAGTAAAAAGCAATTCCCTTGCAGTGACTCTCTACATTAGCAGTCATCAGTATCAAATCACAAAATTGAGTTTTAGTTTTATAACAGGAGAATGCTTGTATTCTTTACTCTTGTCAAGCAGGAGTGTTATCATGGCATGTAAATGAATGAACTAAATAGTTTCTTAGCACCAGTTCTTTGATTTAGGTCTATTGCATTATATAGTATACTACAAAAGTAAACAATACAGGACTATCACTTTATTACCTGGACAATTTGAGAACTAGGTGAGTGTTACTATGTCTACAAAACGAGATTCTGAATCTGTGCATGAATTTGCCTGTTTGTTGATGACAGATAATCAACATGAGTACCTTACAGAAAATTATATATGTCATGGAAACTCCACCCTACTTCACTTCTTTCCAAGTATTGTTTTGTTTTGGCAAGGTGATAAAGAAATACAGAATGTCATACTTAGAAAAGACGACATTATTAGAGAGAAGATGTTTTGAAAAATAACTCAGAAAAGAAAATACTCAGAAACAAAGCAGAACTTTCCCCAAACAGATTACAGCTGCCAATGCTTGATATGTTTAATATAAATGGCAGGCTACTTTACTGCAATATGAAACATGAAAAATGTTTGTTGTGGTACATTTAAATTGATAATCAGTGTCATGTGACTGACTGCACTAAAGCAGACAGATAAATGCAGCTGAATACGTCATTAACTTGCTAAGGCAATACTTGAGTTTGAAAGTGATTAGTTAAATATTACACTCTTTTACAATGATCTAAACACACTATGCTCCTAATTGTTAAAGAGGCTGTACTCCAGATTTGACATAAAATTTTTTTTTTCATAAATTATATATTTAGATGCCATGAGATTATAACAACATAATATTTTACTTCAAAACTGATTATAAAAGTCAAAATAGAATAAAAAAAATATTTTCGCTCCAGCCTGATTTGAACTCTGGACCCTCATGTTAGCAAAATACTTCCAACGCTTTTACTGCCACCGCCATCGCCGCATGTGAAATTACAGATATTTACTTTAAATCTTATACGATATAGTTATACTGTCGTGTTACGGTATAGCACTTTGAAAGGGAAAAAAATCAATTTATAATGTAATTATTTGACTTATTTTTTGTCAGTAAGTTATTTTTTAAGCATTAGTCATAAATATTACAAGAAATTTATAATACAAGAAAACTTTCTCTTTTTTGTCATCTGGAGCACAGCCCCTTTAAACCTAGTCTACTATATACATGTATGAATACACTATAACCTCTGTCTGACATGTATAACTTGCTGACTACATTTATTCTGCTTTAGATAAGCTATAATCTATGGAATAATTTGTTCTTTTTTACATGAGACATATGTTAATCTTCAGTATTACAGTTTTGCTTTTTTCCAGATTAAACAAATGTTACCACAACTCATTTCTACAGACTTTAAACCATGGTATAACCAAGGTGTTTATAGAGCTTTTCTCCACTTTATACGGATCTGTTTTATAGTTTATACCAAATTTATTTTAGTTCAATTGTGTAGGAAGCTTTCAGCTTATAGACACACTCCCGAATCCGTTCCTGGAACTAACCAGCACTAAGCAATGAGTGTAAAGTTTCATGCTCAAAGATACAACGGCTTGACCCTGATTGGGTTTGAACCCATGCGGATAGCAATCCTTTGACTATTAGTCCGACGCATTAACCACTCTGTGTTTTACAGTTAAGAAGGTAATTAAAAATTACAGTTATTTTAAAATAGAGCTTGTACTATGTTTTGTTTGTTTTAACCTAACAAAACAGAATAAACTGATTCATTCATTCATTCCAATTTGATATCTAACAGCAAACATAAGAGTTAGTGGTGTGTAATAACTTGTAACACAAATTTATCTAGTTAACCAGTTATTCAGTAAGTTTAGTGAGTCCTTACTTGAATTTTATCTAGTTATCCTATAAGCAAAACAAGCTTTACAATTAAGTTTACTTGTGACAGTTCTGGGCTTATCAGGTCTATTATTTGTGTTCAGAAATTTATCGTGCAGCAAAACCTTTCTCAAATGTTAGTTAGTTAACCACCTAATTAATGTGAAATCATATTGCTAACTCGAACAAGTTTGCGAACCATAACTGGTTATCTTACGGCAGAAATATGCCACCATAGTGTGCAAATGACAGATACTTTAGGTAGTTGTTTAAAAAACTGGGACAGTATTATTTAAATCTTTTCATTTTAAATCTTTTGCAGCACCTGAAAAACAATGTGAAAAAAACTTTCATATGGCACTTAATTAAAACCCTTTCAGAATCAAATCTAGCAAATGTATAATATATCCATTTTCTATATTACATTCTGTGAGGCACAGTCTTCTGAGCAGATTAGGGTATTTTCTTTAATTGTAAATAATAAAATTATATCAGATGAATGCAAGTAACTAATTGATGAAGCACCCACTACATCTATTGAAATATGTTTTGCAATTGCATCACAAAGGGAGATAACTTCAAAGTTATGGTAAATTTGGTATCACATTAACAACTTTTTTGTCAAACATATTTTACTAACATTCACTTAAATAAAAAAAAACATCAACACACCCTGAAAAATAGAAAAAAAAACAGGAATCTGCTGTTAAAACTTGCCCTGGAACATTTTAGAACTAGAAAAATGTTACCCTGTAATCTTATTTCCATGCTGCAAAACTGTTAGTTTCTTGTAAATGAATATGCTAAAGGCTGACTTTGATGAGTTTGATGTGAACTGTGGGCATGACATTTCAAAATTGCTCCATCCATAAACAAGTTATGAGCTAGACAAAAATATTTGAAAGAGTGACTTTGAATAAAACTGACTTTTGAAAAAATTAAATCAAACTATATATATTTCAACTTATTTCAAAATCTTACTACAACTGAAGACAGAAAAAGTAATCTCTGTGTATTCATAATGCCACACAAAAAGGGGAAAAGCTTTTTCAATGCATTTAAACCTGTGCTAATTGTACTAACCTGCCTGTGCACATCGAAAGGTCCAAAATTACCATATGCCTCCCAAACTGGATTGCCTTCTAGATCCTGCTCAAGAAATCTGACCATTATGTCATCTGAAATGTAAAATGAGTATGTCCTATTTCACTTCCTTAGCTTTCCATCTGCAGACTGACCAGTTTGAAGTAAAAATAGTTGGAATTCTAAAGCAGTTTTCTTCTGGAAAATTGACTGGCAAATATTCCAGAGTATGTTTATACATGTATATGTTCTTATCATTTTTTGGCAATTTCTGATCTTTTACATTGTGTAGTTCTATGAAACTGTTTTATTTCTTAGAATAAGAATATTAAATATCCAGTAAAAAAATAAATATCTGTAAGTACTTATTTTTTAATTAGACAAAAAGCATAAAATATAAAACATTTAAAATGTTGAGTTGAAAGAACAAAAACTTTCAGAATGACAATGATGCCCTTCTCATGTACATCAAAAATGTCCATAATCAATTTGGAAACAGAGCAGTGGCTTGGGGGTCTACAATGATCACTGTAGGTGATCATCATTTTATAGGACTCTAGGTTCTGAAGTTCTTGTATAGCTGATCAGAGACCATTTAACAAATAAGAAAGTTACCTTAAATACATCAGCATCAACATCAAAAGAAGTCATTTTCTCACCATTACAAACCACTTAGAATTTTGAGGGTGCTGCCCTAAGTTGTTCTTGAGTTACTAAGTTACTAGGAAACTGTCTTCAAAGTGAAGATGTCAAAAACCTTGACCTTTGACACAGTGAGCCAACAACCATTGGGGAGTCATCTAATATAACCATGCTTAGAAGATGTACTTAACCATCAATTCATTTGAGGGTCCTGACTCCAGTTGTTCTTAAGTAACTAATCAGAAATCATTTTAGAAATAAAGGTACTTCTGACCTTGACCTTAATATCAATAGAAATCATCTACCCATTATATCGAGCCATACTGGTAAGTTTGGGGTGTCAGTTGTTCCTGAATTGAACAAAAACTGTTTTCAAAGTGAAGTCTGACCCTGTTTCAAAATATATATCAGTTAATATATGATGTGTACATGTTTCCTTTAAATATCAGGTTTTTAATTTCATCTTAAAAATGACAGACTGTAACAAACATGAAACTTAGACCAATGTCTACAAATTGCCTAGTGTGTTTTTACTGATTGTAAAAAAAAAAATCACATTAATTTGTTACATGGACAGTCAAACTGATTCATATTAAAAACTTAGGTTACTTTCATTAATAAATATAATATTATAATAATTGTATTATCTGAGAGGGGTTTTAGTATACTGAAAACAACTTTAAAGCTGACATCAACTGATTAATGTTATTAAATTCATCATTTTCTTTTAGCTTTATTGTACTATGAATCGAACCAAACCCTCTTTACCATGACAAATTGTCCCAGAATTTGTCATTTCATCCTTAGTACTAAAACTGTGTCCAGGTGATACAAATAACCTGGCCACAGTAGATCATAAGGCGTAAAGCAGATGGTTAAAATGTAAGAAGAGGCAAGTGGAATGTCAAAAGCAGTATAACTGTTGTTTTAATTTAATGAACAGCTTACTGCAAAACATACTCCTTGAAAATTAATGTGAAGAAAATTGGTTTTTATCAGAAGTTAAGCTAGAAAGGGTCATAACTCTGATGCATCTGGAGGTGTCATGTCTAATTTTACAAGCACTTTATGAACGAAATCTGTTTGAACATTGTCCTATAAATGTGCAGGAACTTCATTTTTAAAAGAAATTAAGTTAAACAAGAGCTGTCACTGGAAATTGACATATGTCCCCGAAATGTAGCTTTGAAATGAAACTGGTGTAAATATATAACTGAATATGCCTGTGGAAAAGAGATCAGACAAAAACAGAGCATGAACTGAAGGTAAATGGTAAAGTAATGTTTTTCTGCTTCAGATTCTTATATGAAGGTTGAAAACATAATTATTAAATGAAATAGAAAGCTGTGAGTTTGGTCTTGAATACGAACAATAATATTGTTTTATTCCCAACCCCTACTGATGTTTTATATATAATAAAATCCCCAAAGCTGGGACAAGATTTTAATAAAGAAGTTATAGAAAACAAGACCTGTCCGCAGACAGCACGCTACACTTTTCTCAGTGCTGAATAATAAATTATAAGCCAAGTCAAACAAGAGGCCCAAGTGAAAAAAAAATTGAGTGGGGGAGGGCAAGTACATAGTCATATATAAGATGAAAAAAAAAAAGGTTGGTGCGGGGGTGGGGGGGGAGGGTTAATGTTGCAGGGAGGTAAAAGAGGGAGTAGTCACTTCATACCTAGATATTTAAAAAAAAGATGAAAACAAATTTTTTTGATGGGGGGGGGGTAACATGGGGGTCCCATACATGGTGAGGGGGGTGTCAAGTACCTACATATTTAAAAAAAAAAAAAAAGATAATTATAAAGAAAATAAAAATTATGGGGGGGGGGTAATTCTGTGGCTGGGGGGTCCCCAAGCAGAGCGGGGGTTGGAAGAAGGGGGTGGAAGTACTTACCCATCCTATGTAAGTTAAAGTTTATTTCTAGGCTTAAAAAGTTTTTTTCCCTATATATAAGCAAAATCAAGTGACCCCTGGGGGGGGGCTAACTTTGACCCCCAGGGACATAGGTACCAATATTTTTGCCGGGTGATCCAAGTTTGAATGGAATATCTTTGGCACTTTTTGAGAAATGGACATTAACAAAAAGGTTAACCAAGAAATTTTAAGTTGAGGGGGCATAAGGGGGCATAACTTTGCAAAAATAAATTTGACGGTTATCTGCCCTTCAGAAATGGTGTCGCATTTTGATAGTGAACATGTATTCCTAATTTGAAGTACATAGCTTTGATAGTTTCTGAGAAATGGACCTTAACAAAAAGGTTAACTGACACCGATGAGATGGTCATGACAATAGCTCCACTTTTTTTCTTCGAAAAGTGGAGCTAAAAATGACTAAGGGCCCATAACACTGCCAAAAATAAACCGACCAGAAACTCCTGACAATCCTGACAATATGCACAGCTAGGTTTGGTGACAAACATTCCTGTGTAGTTTCAATGAAATCCTCCAGTGGTTTTGGAGATGAAGCGTGGACAAGATTTTAATATAGAACTTAGAGTAAAAAATGCCTATAACTCTGCCAAAATAATCCGAGCAGAAACTCCTGACAAAATGCACAACAAGGCTTGGTGACAAACATTCCGGTGAAGTTTCAATGAAATTCTCCAAGCAGTTTTGGAGATGAAGTGTTGACAAGACTTCAATAAAGAAGATAGAGTAAAAAAATGACTAAGTGCCAATAACTCTGCCAATAATAAATCAAGTGGCATCTCCTGATGATCTGCACAACTAGGCTTGGTGACAACACTCCTTTTAAGTTTCAATGAAATCCCTCAAGCTGTTTTGGAGATGAAGTGAGGACAAGATTTTAGAGTTAAAAAAATGACAAAGTGCCCATAACTCTGCCAAAAATAAATTGAGCAGAATCTCCTGATGATATGCACAACTATACTTGATGACAAACACTCCTGTTAAGTTTCAATGAAATCCCTCAAGCAGTTTTGGAGATGAAGCGAGGACAAGATTTTACAGGACGGACAGACGGATGGACAGACAGTGCTATTATTATATGCCTCCCTTTGGGGGGCATAAAAAGGGCCAAAACTCTGATAAAATTGGAAATGTCATGCCCAATTTCAAGCGGAACCTGTACTTTCATAAGACACATGCTGAGGCAAAATATAAATGAAATCAGTGCAAGGGTTTTCCTTTAAATATGTGGAAACAAAATTTGGACAGATGAATGCACAAATTAACAGACACATGGACTCACAGACAGGTGCGACACTTAATGTGCCTTTGCCATTCTTCCAATGGCAGGGGCATAAAAATTGGGGAAAAGGGCAGACAGGATCACAGATATATTCAGGTGCCAGGTTTTATCAGTCATATCAAGCACCACTGATTAACATGAACCTACACATTAGCAATATTATGATTTGGCAGGACAGTCTAGCACAGTCTGGGTTTAGTAACTAACCCACTGACCTGAGGCATGAACATTAGTCAAGTATTTGAAATCAATTTACGTACTAATGAAATAGAGGGAAGACACAAACATACAGATGGGCAGTATTCCCTGTATTTGTTGGGCCAGACAGACAGGCAGACAGACAGACAGACTTTCTGACCCACTGGATCTATCTGATGAACATTTGTGAAATGCTATTTCAAAATTCTGTCATGTACCAATGACGCACAGGGCAAACATACAGGTAGGCATGTTTCTATATTATGTTTGTGGAATGGATGGATATACATTATAATTAAACAGCAGCATTAAGTAGGCAAACTTCTAAACAAGCATAACCAACAACACGATGACAGTTTTTATCATATAATGTACACTAGTGGCTTTTATTATATTTCATATTAGATTCAAAATATCAATATATTATAGATACTTTCCTTCTGATATATCAATACAAAACATATCTGACAGATGGCAAAACTTGAAGAATGATGCAGGTACGACCTTACATTTGAAACTAAGCAAAGGGGGACAACTATCCTAATATAATATATGATTTTTTTCAATTACCTCCCTTAAACTCCTGCACTGACACAGTTAGGCAAAAATAAATCTTGCACTAAACTACATAAGGAAAGAAAACATCACATTCGATAATTTCACATCATGTACCTTTTTGTACTTTTTCACACAGTAAAAACACTTCATCATTGCCTGTACAGCATCCGCTGTATTTGTCCATCCGGCAGATCTTAAGGGCATTTGCACCAGGAGCCTCTGAAAGAAAGGAAATGATAGTGCTTACATAAAAATATTTTATGTGATTATTTAATGAGAAACAAGAGTGCAATGATGGCTCTGGATTGCTCACTTGAGTACTCTGACAGTGATTCTGCTGTTGATCAAACATCAGAAGCAAAATAACAACTTTTGAATTAATGATTTTCAAAGACCTTATATTTCATAAAAATGGAACCCATGGTTGGGGCAAGCTCTGACTCCAGGGATATAATTTGAACAAGCTTGGTGCCATACAATTCAACAAAAAACATCTTAGCTCTAGAGCATACAGTTTCAGACAAGAAGATATTCAAAGTTTTTCCTACACAAACTCAATGTAAAACAAGTTACCACCAATGGGGTCAATTCTGACCATAGGGAACATACCAAATATTCAATGAGTAGCGCTTACAGTTTCTGACAAGACCGAGATGATTTTCAAAGATCAAATATTTTACACAAATGGGACCCTTGGGGCAATGGAAATTTTGATCCAATGGACAAAATTTGAACAAGAAATGTTTGTAAAACATAAATGCCCCCCAGCAGCCCTAATTGCTTGTGGTTGGGCCAAGCGTTTTCTAGTTATTGATCAGAAACCGCTTTAAGGATCAAGGTCCCTGTGAGCTTGACCTTTGACCTAATGACCTCAAAATCAATAGGGGTCTTCTACTGGTGATGACCAACCAGCATATCAAGTTCGGTGAACCTAGGTCAAAGCATTCTCTAGTTATTGATCAGAAACCGTTTTTACAATGAAGGTCCCTGTGGCCTTGACCTTTGACCTCAAAATCAATAGGGGTCTTCTACTGGTGATGACCAACCAGCATACCAAGTTTGGTGAACCTAGGTCAAAGCATTCTCTAGTTATTGATCGGAAACCGTTTTTAGGATGAAAGTATCTGTGATCTTGACCTTTGACCTAATGACCTCAAAGTCAATAGGAGTCATCTATTGCTGATAACTAACCAGCATACCAAGTTTGGTGAACCTAGGTCAAAGCGTTCTCTAGTTATTGATCGGAAACCGTTTTTAGGATGAAAGTCTCTGTAAGCTTGACCTTTGACCTAATGACCTCAAAGTCAATGGGGGTCATCTACTGGTGATGACAAACCAGCACACCAAGTTTGGTGAACCTAGGTCAAAGCATTCTCTAGTTATTGATCGGAAACCATTTTTAGGATGAAAGTATCTGTGATCTTGACCTTTGACCTAATGAGCTCAAAGTCAATAGGGGTCATCTTCTGCTGATGACCAACCAGCATAACAAGTTTGGTGAACCTAGGTCAAAGCATTCTCTAGTTATTGATCAGAAACCGTTTTTAGGATGAATGTCCCTGTGAGCTTGACCTTTGACCTAATGACCTCAAAATCAATAGGGGTCATCTACTGGTGATGACCAACCAGCATACCAAGTTTGGTGAACCTAGGTCAAAGCGTTCTCTAGTTATTGATCGGAAACCGTTTTAAGAATGAAGGTCCCTGTGAGCTTGACCTTTGACCTAATGACCTCAAAATCAATAGGGGTCTTCTACTGGTGAAGACCAACCAGCATACCAAGTTTGGTTAATCTAGGTCAAAGAGTTCTGTAGTTATTGAACGGAAATGAAGTGTCTACCGACGGACCGACCGACAGACCGACATTTGCAAAACTATATGCCCCCTCATCTTCGATGGGGGGCATAACAAACTTGGCAGAGGTCCATTAGACAATAAACATACATATATATCTAAGCTCTAAAGCATACAGTTTCAGACAAGAGGACTTTTTAAGTCTTTCCTATATTAGTCTTTCTAAATTCAAGTGACCCTGCCAGGACATGGCCATTAATGAACCCAAGGGTAAAATTTGAACAATCTTGGTACAGGACCTCTTGATGGTGCTCTATGCAAAATATCTAAGCTTACAGCTTCTCACAACAAGATTTTCAAAGATTAAATAATTTATGCAAATAGGACCTCAAGGTTGGGAGCCAACTTTGACCCCAGGGACATAATTTATCAAACTTGATAGAGGACCTCTAGATGTACTCAATGCAAATATAAGCTCTAGAGCATGCCGTTTTTAAGTCCTCCATATAATTATAAGCCTATATAAAATCAAGTGGGACCTTGGGACATGGCCATTAATGAACCCAGGGGTATAATTTGAACAATCTTGGTAAAGAACCTCCAGCTGACTAAATATCTAAGCTCTAGGCCTTGTGGTTTCAGTCAAGAAGATTTTTTCAATTCTTCCGTATAAAAGCCTATGTAAAATCAACTGACCCGTGGGCAGGGCCATTTATGACCCAAGGGGCATAGTTTTAAAAAATCTTAATACTTCTAATCGAACCTGTACCAAAAATATCTAAGCTCTAGGCTTTGTGATTTCAGACAGAAGATTTTTCTTAGTGTTGCCATAGCAACCAGAGTTCTTACAGAATTCAATTCAATGCTTTGAGCAAATTTTGTAGAGCTTTATGAAGGGACACTCCAACAAAGTTTAATCAATTTGTACCAGGAGATGTTGTTTAAGGGTAAACTCTGATGATGAACGACACACACAAGACACAGGGTGATCCTAAAAGCTCATCTTTAAGCATGTGCTTAAATCAGCTAAAAATCAGTATTTTATGAACTCTCATTTGGACCTCAGTGGTCAATGCATTTTGCCTTTGGATCGGAAATCTTCTTTGTGCTACACATCACCAAGTTGTGCTAGCATACCAGTAAATGGATCTTACTCTCAAATAATTGGTTTTCTCAGTAGACTTGATTCTGATATCAGAATCAGAAACTATAAATTAATTACAATGGCATTTATGGTCCCTTATCACCAAACAGCTTTTCAATGAAATATCAATGATCTAAAACACAACATATGTGTAACTTTTAATGTGTCTACCAACAGCTATTAAATAGGTTTTAATTAAAAGAATATGTATGTGTTTAGTAATTATCCCACATTACAAAAGTCAAGTTTTATCAGTCAGATTATGAAAAAGATTATTCTACATTTCAGACAGCTAATACTTGGGTTGACATTTTGACAATTAATTGCTCTATTTGAAGCAGTTCTACCTTGGCCTATTTTATCAATACTAGGAAAAATTTACACCTTCTCAGAATTGTAAAAAATCTAAGAACAAAATGAGATAGCCTAATTCTGAAATAACAAACATGAGCCCTTATCATTAAAGACCCATTTTCAAGGCAAGGGAGTATAAATTAAAAGGGAACTTAAATAAATGAACCAGATCATGTGTTGTACAACCATTTAGGCTGTGATAACCTATATTCTATTTTCAAAAGATTTTAGTGGATGGATAACTAATGATAGAAATCTGGAAAATGCCCTCACAGGGGAAATAACCTTATATATGTGTAGAACTGCAGAACCTGATCGGTTTCTTTCTTCAAACTGACCACAATTTTGTTTCAATGACAAATCTGTAATTATATAATTGATTAACAGGCTCAGACAATTTGTGCAGGGGAGTTGAAAAGGCATTTTGTCGTTCAATGCCAAGTTCTAATGAATGGTCCTATTTTTACAATTTTCAACTCATCTGGCCATTATGTTTGCCTCAAAGTAACAAGTTTTGCATTGTTATAATCCTCATAATACATTTCATTTATATACTGTGTAATACAAGATTTTAGTCATCAAACAAAAAACAAAATATGAAATTCTTACTGCTGTCATATATTGGATCTGAAACGATGGAAGGTAGTTCTGTTAAAATAGTGCCTTCAGCATTAGTGAGATAACACTGAAAGCAAAGTCTCACAACATTCAGCAACATTCCTTTTGCTTGACCCGCAGCTTCCTGTTTTGCTTTCTTGATATCATCACCTGCAATAATCAGAAAATTTCTCTCGTTTTGTTCCTTCTCCATTGAACCATTATAGTTATATAAATAAATGGTAAAATAATATACCATGCCTTTAAAGTAACAGTACATTTATCCGACCGTTAACACAGAAAAACTGTCAACTTTCTCATATAATGACTCAGGCAAGTAGCAGGACTTAAACTAATAACAATATGTCTCGAGAAGGTGATTAGGGCAGAAGCCATAACCACTCTACCATTCTGCAGATTTGACTTATTCTGATTATCATCAAAATTGTGTACTACAAGAAACTCGTAGCGTGTTTTGGCCCTCAACTAACAATACAGTATTTGTCACCCTGAGGAAATTAATACTGACTATACACCAGGATTAAACTTTCCCCTTAACTTCATCACACCACATATAAATTTTATTTTAAACCTGTCGTATTCTAAATATAAGCAAGCTACAATACTGACAGCTAAGTAGAACTAGTTATATGTGTGTAGTTCTTCACTTCCTGCTTGACTACTTCAGAATAAGGAGTGCTGGGGTTTAACCACATGAACATAACACTCTAAACAAGCCACCTTGCATGTCTGAAGTCTGATTTAATGTTTTTGTAACACCATTTTAGGAAAAAATATGTTACTCAGCATAATCTTTTAAATTCCCTTTTCACTCTATTACACTTTCTGCACATTTTACCTTTTCAGTCTCTCATGTGGCAATATTTTACCATGTTGCAACATTTACCGTTTCATTTCCTCTTGCATGCAAACTTCCCCCCCCACTTTTAACTAAATTATTTAACCACATTTTCTCTGCTGCAAAACTGCTCCCTTTAAACACTACCTTTTAAACAGACAGATTCATGTTTTCTTTTAGTCACAGCCATTTCTTTTTAATGCCTTTCAGGTTTTTTTTGTCTTTCCTTTTTCCAATTGTCTTTTATTGTCAGTTTTCTTGTAAAGTTTTTTTACCTACTACTACCAACAACAATTACTGTAGGTTTTGATATAAACTTTAGTATGCTAATGTAATGTATTGTAGGCTTTGTTGTGTGTTTTCATCCTTTATTGTATGAAACTATCAGTTTTGTATCTATGATTTTTAACAATTGTGTTCTTTGTTTTTACAGCTGTACTAAGAGGGGATTTCACCCTGTTTTTGGATCTCAGAACATATTCTGTTTTGCTTTTCATTACAGACATCACCCTTTTACTTTCATGAGTTGTATTATTTAGGAAATAGATTTTAAGTTTGAGTGTTCTACCGTCAGATATAGCACGGTGTCGAGTTCTGATGCGTATTAATTTAACCACGAAGGCCGTAGGCCTGAGTGATTAAATAATTACGCATCTGAACGAGATACCGTGCTATATTCGACGGTAGAACACAAAAACTTTAAAATCTATTTCCATTCTAACACATATGTATAGTTATAAGGGACACAATTATGTGCACTTCTTATTATGCCATATTGAACGGTTAATGACCCTGACAGGCTATTCCGTTTACCCCGCTATTTATTCCCCACGTGAAAATGAAAACAACAAGGTTATTTTAGCTTATCAATCAATAATTTACTTTTAAACAAATATCTATAATTTTTTCATAGATGAACATCAAAGAAGATAATTTAGTCCAAAACAATATTTCACTATAAAAATATTTAAAAACAATTTTCGGTCTACAATGAAAAATAGGAACAGCCGAAAGTAGTTTGGATTGACGTCAGCGGGCGCACGCTTTTTTTGCAGCGTTATCTAATATATATGATATATCACGCTCAATTCATTCTTTGTTTATTGTCGGCGAATTGCGGATAGTGTTAGAATTTACTTTTAATTACTGTATAAGTGTAGGAGTTCATATTTTTTCTTCTGTTAAAAGATTGTACTCTTTTGTCATAATTATTTCCCCAGTTTCTTTTGTTGAAACATTATAATCTATGTTTTCCCCTTCTTTAAATAATGAACACTTAGACTCTCCTCTTTCATATCATTTTAAACTGGCTTGATACTGCAATTACACAATACATGTACAAAATAATCTATGTGTTTTCAGCTTTAAAACTGAAAATGCACAGAACTAAGCAGTAATTTAGTCCAGTGGTTTTATTCACAAGTAACCTTACACTAACAACTTCAAAATAATAGACAAAATTTGACTTTTCACTTGCTACAAAGAGGTTTTAAATTTCATTGCAACAGGTGCAAAGTAATAATGTGGATAAAATTCTGCATGCATTATATATCAGATGTTTACAATAACTTGAGAGGGGGGAAGGTCAGAAACATCTGTTCTGAATTAAATTAAATGCTTAGGTAGATAATAGTGTGAAATAAACATAATCTGCTACCTGAATATCTATATTGACTTGTCAAAAACTGTTAAATTCTGGTAAGAAAAAGAAACTATTTATACATATCAGTCACAGTAGAATCCAGCTAGGAAGACCACTAATGGTTTTTAAATAAAATAGTCTGAAGTTATTAGTGAACAGCCAGCCAACATATGGATTATTTATTTCCCAAGCAGTCTTCTAAACAATAAGGTATCTTGGTCATTTTTATGCTTTAAGGGGCAGGCCTTTGTCCAAACCCAGGTTGTTGTTTAAGAATAATCTAATTTGATCACAGAAGTGACATAAAGACAAATGCAAAATATTTTTAATGAGTTACAGCTTAAATTATTCATTAGTAAAAAATATTTAGCTTAAATTCATCATAAGTAAAATGAAAGTATAAATAAATAAAAACTCATTTTACTCAAACTGACTAAAAGAGTCACCAAAAGCATAGACTAAGTACAAAATTAATGACCCAAAAGTGTGTAGTTTTCGGACATTGGCAGATATTACAGGGACTGACTCACAGATGGGCGGACGATGTAAAAAACAGTAAATGTTTATATCTCTTGAAATTCTTGCTGTAATTGTGAACAACATATCTAAACTAAGTTACTGACTCATTTTTTGTTACAGAAAAACATCAAAATATAAAGTTTTTTTCACTTTTATCGGTAGAAAATTCTCCATTAGTCATGGGGTAGATACTTTAGTTGTAACATTAATTTTGATGACACTTGATAACTAGTCTCTGTGGCTCAGTGGTGTAGATCGTCGCTCTATATTTTACTGACCAAAAAGTAATGGGTTCGAATCCTGGTTAAGTCAAAACTTTTTTTTCAGCTTTCATAGTGTATAGAAGCACGATATTATGTTTTTTTCCATAGTATATTAACTTCTCTTAAATTTTAAAAAACAAGAAATCGGTAGAACCAATGGGTGCTCCCCGAATAAATGCCAATTCCAGAAGGGCTATTGTTTAATATGTATTTTTTTAAAGTATGAAAAATAACAAAGGGCAATAACTCCTAAATTGTGCAAAATAGAGTAACGGTTCTTGCACGCTGCACTTCTCCTCACAGAGATCTATCTACCAATAAAGTTTCATGTTAATATCTCTAATACTTTGTGAGATATGCCCCGGACAAAAAATAAGTATGAGAAATTTCAAAAGGCAATAACTCAAAAATTAATACAGCAAGAGTTTTGGTTCTTGTGCACTGCACTACTCATCAATGAGATCTATCTACTTATAAAGTTTCAAGTTGATAACTCTTATACTTTGTGAGATATGCCCCGGACAAAAAATAAGTATGAGAAATTTCAAAGGGCAATAACTCAAAAACTAATAAAGCAAGAGTTATGGTTCTTAAGCACTGCACTGCTCCTTAATGAGATCTAACTACCTATGAAGTTTGGTCTTGATATCTCTCATAATTTTTGTGTTATGCTCCGGACAAAATTATAATGGACGGACGGACGGACGAACGGACGGACAAAGCGGCAACTATATGCTCGCCCTTCGGGAAGCATAAAAAATTTTTGGCTAAATTCTGTGAGTCAGTCGCTTTAAATGTGCATAGTAATCGAATGTCCTATCTCCATCAGAGATTAGGTTGTAAACAAAATGCTAAGTTTAATGCTAAAAGTGTGAATTTCATTTTCAGTGAAGGAAATTAAATATTTAGTCATATTAATTATATATTTATTCAACTATGTGTAATTTTTCGTGGTTAAAATGTTTTGATATTTAATTTATGGCTGTATTAATGTTATTTTTTCAGATGCAATTTAACTTACAATTACAAATTCTGCCATAAAAATTCCTTACATCAACATTTTTAATTAATGGCAATCTTCCTTCTTCAGCTGAAAATTTTGTATCTATCAATTTCATTCATTACAAATGTAGGTCAAATCGATTTTAATACAGCTAAGTTGAAAAAACTACATAAAAACACCTTACTATTGCCCATCTCTGCCTACTGGTCAATTTAAAGGGGCTGTGCTCCAGATAACAAAAAAAGAAAGTTTTCTTGTATTATAAATTTCTTGTAATATTTATGACTAATGCTTAAAAACTAACTTACTGACAAAAAATAAGTCAGATAATCACATTATAAATTGATTTTTTTCCTTTCGTAGTGCTATACTGTAACATGACGGTATAACTATATGTATAAGATTTAAAGTAAATAATTGTTATTTCCATTGCAGTGATAGTGGTGACAGTAAAAGCATTGGAAAAATTTTGTTAACATGAGGGTCCAGAGTTCAAATCAAGCTGAAGCGAATATATATTTTTTTGTTCTATTTTGACTTTTATAATCAGTTTTGAAGTAAAATATCATGTTGTTATAATCTCACGGCATCTAGATATTTAATTTATGTAAAAAATATTTTTATATCAAATCTGGAGTACAGCCCCTTTAAGAAAGGAAAGAACAAAAACAAAACAGCATAATTATTCCACTCAATCCATGATTAACAGCAATAAGTGGAGAGTCACTTTTATCAAAAGATATGATTTGATAGGATCTGTACAGCACTTATGACAGCTGTAACTGAATGTTAATGCTTTTGGCTCTTGGTGGTTACTTGAAAGGTAATTTCAGTGGGCTTATTAGCAGACATTAATTGGGAGCTAGAAAAATGTGAATGAGACTCATAAAGAATGAAGCAGACCCTTGCTTCATTTAGTGTTTATTGCAGCTAATCATTTCCTGGAAGAAAACAACTCTAGTTATCTCACAGTCCATATTACATTGAATTAATTAATCAAATCTAGTTGTATAACTCCAATGAATGCAGGACAATGATTATTTTACAAGTGAGTAAACCAAAAACACGGACATTTTAAAATCAAATTTTCTTCCCTAACTTTAACTACTCACATTAATTGTACAGAGTAAATTTATTTATTACCAACCTCTAGCCCAATTCATCTTAAATGAGAGCTTTGATTACTTCAAACTGACCCAACTCAGGAAATTAAAATAGCCTTTTTTTAACATGTGCAGAAAAAAACTCACCACTTTGTTACCATGTTTTAAAACACTGTAAATGCTGAGAAGATGAAAGGTTACTGAATGCAAAAGTATATGGCAGAGCAGTTACAGTGGCCCTGTTGTTATCCAGGATTCTAAGCTGTTTGATCCAAGATTTTGGCACTTCTCTGATCCCTGACAACCAATGCCACAAAGCTTCCACCATTATACTGTTAAATGGGTTCTTGTAATATAAATCAATAACTAAAAATTATATTCAAGAACAATAAAATTTACATGACCACTGCCCTTTTATCAAATACAAGTGACCCAGTAAAATGCCCTGGCAACAAAAACTCTATGTTACCAACTGCCCTACAAGCCACAACTGAACACAATCATACCTGTGAGCTTAATCTGTGAGTTCCAGTCTCTAGTCTGTCTTTTCTTTTCATCTATCATTGCATTGCATATACGCTGCTCTAACACTTCTGCCGCTTTCCTTCTTGTTACATGCTGGATACACAGGTTTGGAAATCTGAAATACAATAGTTAGTTATTGAACTATACATGTAGCTATGACCATCTACATGATGCAAGCTGTTACAAGTTTTCTCTAAGTTTTTCTGTGACTTTAAAGTAATCATCAATGAAAGAAATATTACATGGTTTACAAAAGAGGACAGTTAACTAAAATATTGACCTTCAAACTTTGCAACAGTGAGGCTGTCAGAAGATACATGGGGAAAAAAACATTTATCTTTCAGTATGCATCATCTTACATGGAAAAATAAATATTAACCAACAAGGTACACTCATTCTGACTTTGGCAACAATTCAACACCAATCTTAATACTTACGATATCTGTGAAGTTCCAGCCTTTACATCCATTACGCATACACCATTTTGACAATTTTTACCAACAAGCTTATGAGCGTGAGCTCTTGGTACACCCTCATCAGTAACTAAACTAACAACAACACGTGCTGATCCACTGTAGTTACGAATCTGAAAATATATAATTTCATTCCAACTTTTCCACCTTTCATGACACAAAAATTACATGTACTTTATATCTATTGATTATACCATAGTGAATGGCAACATTCGTTGTTCTTCTGCAAATCTTTCATACATATTCAGCCATGCTAGCACTGTCTCGACTTTTACACTACCTTTAAACAAACATTATTTACAGTAATTTTTTTCATACAAGCCAATATACTGCACACTCTGGTCTTTGGCCCTAGTGTGAGTATAAATCTCATATACTCAAAAACTCCTGCTGTAAATACAACAGATAAGTAATGTAGTATATTATGATATAACACGATTCTGAGGAAAGCAAAGAAGCAGACAATAGATTACAGATTCCCAATTCTTGGCATAAATGAATCCTGAATACACTGTAAAAGAACTGAATAAATTTTTCAACTTTTTTATAAGTTAGGTTTGTCAATTTCTCATCTGCAGAAGAGTTCATTGACCTAAACTTCATTCAACCTATCTTCTTTGAATGAAGCCATTTCCCCCTCTTCTAAAAACCAAAGTTTTCCTCTTTAAGGACTATAATATAACTGAATCAAGAGAAAACTTTAAGGCAGGCATTGAGTATATGTAAAGTATGTCTCAGTTAAATTTCCATTTGATTCACTTTGGTATCTGAATGACCATGATTTATGGCATCGTCTGATATTTAAGCAAAGAACATTATTATTTATCAGGAAAAATCTTCCCTAAAGATAATAGCTTGCAATGTGCATTGTAGAATTTTCTTCCATGTTGAGTCATACTAAATATTTTCAGAAAAGCTTTGTGATTACTGTTAGTGTCCACTCTGGTTCATTACCTTCAAAGTTGGGACAGTTCTTCGGTGTCTCTCACTGGTGGCCCCTTGTAACCCTCCATGTGAGGGCCCTTCACACTCATATCTGAAACGAAATCCTCTTTGCTGTGGCTGCTCTATTATTTGTAGACTTGTTAAACCGTTATCTGAAGAAGAACAGATGTAAAATTGTTTCAACACATAATTCTTTGTGAGAACAAAATTAAAGATCAATTATCAGTTTACAGCTGCTTTAAAAAACAACAACAACAAGAGCCATGTTACATATTGTTAATCCCCCCGCCTGGAAGAAGTTACCTGAAGGTTGTACTTTCAAAAACTAAATGTAATAATGCGCTTATGCAGTTTGAAGAAAATCCCTCAAAAAATAGGCAAGGTAGAGTTATTGTTCTTGCACATAGCACTTTCTACCAATGTGCTATGTCAGTGTATAAGTTTGAAGTAAATCGCTCAAGTACTATTGGAGTTATGCCTCGGATAAGTTTTTCAAGTAAATCTGATAAAGGGGAATAACTCTTGAAGTAGGAAAGGCAGAGCTACTGTTCTTGCACACTGCACTTCCTACTAATGTGATATGTCAGTGTATTAAGTTTGAAGTAAATCCCTCAAGTACTTTTGGAGTCATGCTCTGGAAAAAAAATTTCAAATCTGATAAAGGAGAATAACTCTAAAAGTAGGCAAGATGGAGTTATTGTTCTTGCACAATGCACATCCTCCTGATGTGCTCTGTTAGTGTATGAAGTTTGAAGAAAATTGCTCAAGTACTTTTGGAATTAAGCTTCGGACAAAGTTTTTCTAGTAAATCTGATAAAGGGGAATAACTCTAAAAGTAGGCAAGGAAGTGTTATTGTTCTTACACAATGCACTTCCTCTGAATGTGTCCTTTCAGTGTATGAAGTTTGAAGAAAATTGCTCAAGTACTTTTGGAGTTATGCTTTGGACAAAATTGGGACGAACACACAGACGGAGACCATTTCTAATATCCCTTCCGCCTTTGGCTGGTGGATAAAAAAATACTCCAGAAGTTCAGTCAAACAGGGAAAAGTTATGCATCAGAGAAGAAAAAAAAATAACAATCTTCACAACTACCAGAATGTTTGGGAAAGCTATTAGTTTAAGCTTGAAAATTCTTCTATAGTTTACGCAACTGATTTGTTGAGCAATTAAACATAAGAGCAGTTCAATTAGTATACCCATTTCTAACTGATTCATAGTTTCTCATTCATTCTATGCCCTATAAAAACTTAAAAGTATACATGTGATGTACATGCAAATACAGAAAATCAATAAAAGTTTAAGACATTGACAAAAAGGACATTTTAAGGCAGAAATCAGAAGAAAAACTGTTGAATTTCATCTTACCACTAAAAAAACAAAAACCTTTGCATCAAATCAAGTTTACTTGAAAGGAAATTTCATGTGTAGCATGAGAGAACTAACCTGAAATAATATTAGGGAAATATTGGTAAAACTTTTGTTTTAAACATGAAGTCATTTGAAATCTTATTAATTACAGAATGTTAATTTCACTAACTTGATGTTCATTTAAGAACTAATGCAAGACAAATGAAAGGGCATGAAAAGTACATGAAGAAATGTGCTACATTTGGAGAGTGTACTGGTTTTGAAACAGTAGCCACCATTCTAGACAGCAAGCTGCATCAGTCAGTAACACTTGTAAAATAAGTTAGCTCTTTCCTTTTCATGCATTGAATGTAAACATAACCTGAATCACTTGTGCATGTGAATCCATTTTATATTGGGGCTTCAAACAGGGTGTGCATATGCACTACAGCTGTTTCTGTTATAAATTTTCAATTAAAAACCTTTGGCATTTCAAACTATCAACTTATTTGTTTATTCATTTGTTCTGTCAAGCTTTTCAAATTAATCTTGAAAATATCCACCTGCCTAATCTCAGATAGAGTAAAGGGCTGAGATTAACTTAAAAGCATCATGGGCATCAGTTGTGTTTCATACACAAAATATATAAAATGTTTCTGTTGTTGATCATCAGACTCTGCTGTACTACAAAGTGAAATAGTTGTATTATTTACAATATGAGTGATCCCTTCAAAGTGCATAATTATTCAGCAGCTGCAGGAGTTATATTCGCTGTGACAAAAAATTACTTTGCAAAAAGTTGAACAACAAATTTCTTTGAAATATTCTTATTTTATTTGACACAACTGCACATGCTGCTTCTATATCAAACAACATTTTTAATCAGCCACCTTGTTTTGATAGAGAGGAGAAAAATTATTATTTATATGTTAATATATTAAGGTGAGGCAAAAATATATTTATATAAAGATTTATCTTATTCAATTATCCTGTTTTATTATTATATAATAATGAATAACATAATAATAAATATTATTTATTCAGGCAGAAATGTAGTGATTAGTTTTTAAGCTAAGAGGGACCAGTTAAGAGGCACAAAATAAAAAGAAAAAGGCATGTAAACAAATAAATTCCATAGTAGTTAGTTCAAACTGGGACTTACTATTAATATATGGTCCCTGGTTCAAACTTATTATTTAAATCGTGGAGAAAATCTATTAACTGATTTGAACTGTGTTAAAATTCAAAATGTGAAGCAAGGCTCAAACCTGCAACTTGTGCTGTTTCTAATGCTCTTAAACCACTGGTAATACTAACCATTTTCTGTCAATGGTAAAAATAGATGTTTACCTTCATCACTAAACTGTTCTGCCTCTATGTGTCCATTTATTAGTGGAGGGCTACTTTCCATGTGTGATACATCTACAGAATCTGAGGAGCTTCTACTGTTGCTGTTTTCATCCATTTTTGCGTTGTAACTTTACCTACTTTAAGTTGTGTCAATATCAATCTTATTGTAAGCTTCTATTACCAAACAGCAACGCCTCTATGAGTTCCCTTGAAAATATAACATGTACACATACAATATTTATGAATGTGAAACTTTATTTACGAGTACTCTACAAGACGATGGCTAGTTATCTCTGAAATATTGGGAAACTACCGGATAAATGTCAAAATCTATTTTTAGAAAAAACCTGTAAACAAGAAATTGAGTTACCTTTTTCACCCTCAGAATACCATTTTATCGAAACAATAGACATAAATTTGATACTTCATATATATCAATCCAAACAGAACTTTGAAATTATTTCAAATATCGAAATTAAAACTTTGTTTATGTCGAAAGCCCTGCTTTTGGGAATTCCCCACTTATGTCCGATTGGCTGAATCATAGACCAAAAGTCTAAAACTCGACTTTCACAGTGTGCGGACACGTCAGTCGCTTCCCAGTGGTCTCCCCTTAACTGCAAGGGAAGGGCTTCATAATATAAACATCATTTTAAAATGACTCAAGATGATGATTGTGTGCATTCTCAAAGGTTTGCTGTCAATAACATTGTCAGTAAATCAAAATGTTCTTTGTAATTCCTTCATGCACATGTGGACAAACTTGGTATACTCGGATGGACTGCATTGAAATATATATTTTTTTCGTAAAATCAAAGCGTTGAAAGGTATTGTGAAAAGGTAAATTTAGACTTCTGATGAAAAATCGTATTACTTTGTCTTATCTTATTGTGCAATATATTTGTAAATAACAATGATAATAAAACAAGTTCTTCAAGGAAATCAAGAAGGATAGAAAAAGAGTAGTTTTGAAATCAGTTTTCAAGATGACAATCTCATGTGTGTTTTAAACGAATACATGACTGTCAATAAGATTAAAGAAGAAAAGTAAACATTTAAGAGCCAAAACTTTTTATGTTGAAAGTATATGTCAGATTTCAGAAACATTTGAAGTTCCAAGCCGCTTGCTACGAATGACAGATGTAGTGTCTTGGGCATTTAATGCAATGATTCATATCAAATATAGGACAGTATGGGACAGTTCTGAGTGAACTGTAAAAATATATTGTGAACCAATGAACAGTAAGTGTACATAATTTTCTATGTCTTCAATATGCTAATTTACTACGTCTTCAGTATGTTAATTTACTATGTCTTCAGTATGCTAATTTACTATGTCTTCAGTATGTAAATTTACTATGTCTTCAGTATGCAAATTTACTATGTCTTCAGTATGCTAATTTACTATGTCTTCAGTATGCTAATGTGTTAATTTACTATGTCTTCATTGTGTTAATTTACTATCTCTTCAGTGTGTTAATTTTCTATGTCTTCAGTATGTTAATTTACTATGTCTTCAGTATGTTAATTTCCTATGTTTTCAGTGTGTTAATTTACTATGTCTTCAGTATGTTAATTTACTATGTCTTCAGTGTATTAATTTTCTATGTCTTCAGTGTGTTAATTTTCTATGTCTTCAGTGGGTTTATTTACTATGTCTTCAGTGTTTTAATTTTCTATGTCTTCAATGTGTTATTTTACTATGTCTCCAGTGTGTTAATTTACTATTTCTTCAGTGTGTTAATTTTCTATTTTTTCAGTGTGTTAATTTACTATGTCTTCAGTTTGTCAATTTAATATGTCTTCAGTGTGTTTATTTACTATCTCTTCAGTGTGTTAATTTTCTATGTCTTCAGTATGTTACATGTAGTTTACTATGTCTTCAGTATGTTAATTTTCTATGTTTTCAGTGTGTTAATTTACTATGTCATCAGTGTGTTAATTTACTATGTCTTCAGTTTGTTAATTTACTATGTCTTCAGTGTGTTAATTTACTATGTCTTCAGTGTGTTAATTATTTTATTTCTTCAGTGTGTTAATTTACTATGTCTTCAGTATGTTAATTTACTATGTCTTCAGTTTGTTAATTTACTATATCTTCAGTGTGTTAATTTACTATCTCTTCAGTGTGTTAATTTTCTATGTCTTCAGTATGTTAATTTACTATGTCTTCAGTATGTTAATTTCCTATGTTTTCAGTGTGTTAATTTACTATGTCTTCAGTATGTTAATTTACTATGTCTTCAGTGTGTTAATTTTCTATGTCTTCAGTATGTTAATTTACTATGTCTTCAGTATGTTAATTTCCTATGTTTTCAGTGTGTTAATTTACTATGTCTTCAGTTCGTTAATTTACTATGTCTTCAGTGTGTTAATTTACTATGTCTTCAGTATGTTAATTTCCTATGTTTTCAGTGTGTTAATTTACTATGTCTTCAGTATGTTAATTTACTATGTCTTCAGTGTGTTAATTGTTTTATTTCTTCAGTGTGTTAATTTACTATGTCTTCAGTTTGTCACTTTTCTATGTTTTCAGTATGTTAATTTACTATGTCTTCAGTTTGTTAATTTACTATGTCTTCAGTTTGTTAATTTACTATGTCTTCAGTGTGTTAATTTACTATGTCTTCAGTTTGTTAATTTACTATGTCTTCAGTTTGTTAATTTTCTATGTTTTCAGTATGTTAATTTACTATGTCTTTAGTTTGTTAATTACTATGTCTTCAGTTCGTTAATTTTCTATGTCTTCAGTGTGTTAATTTACTATGTCTTCAGTAGTTAACTTACTATGTCTTCAGTTTGTTAATTTTCTATGTTTTCAGTATGTTAATTTACTATGTCTTCAGTTTGTTAATTTACTACGTCTTCAGTATGCTAATTTACTATGTCTTCAGTATGCTAATATGTTAATTTACTATGTTTTCAGTATGTTAATTTTCTATGTCTTCAGTATGTTAATTTACTATGTTTTCAGTATGCTAATTTACTATGTCTTCAGTATTGAGTCTCACTATTGGTATAGTATTCAATTTGTTATAAAAAGATGCATGGTGTTAATTGCTTGATGTAAATCTGTTATGTTTTCAGTATTGAGTCTGTTAATTTTATATTTCATTGGCATATGATTTGTAAAAATGTTGATTTGTTTTATTTACTGGGTATGTATTTTTTAAATATTTTCAGTTCTGACTCAGTCAATTTCTTTTTTCTTCTTCCGTATTTGATATGTTATAATGCTGCGAGGTTTCATTTGCTTGATATTAGTTTATGTTTTCAGTTTTGAGTGATAAATTTTGTTTGTTTATTAGTATTTGATTTATAATAATGTAGCTTGATGTAATCTGCTTGATGTTAGTTTGTTTTACTTTCAGTGAGTGTCATTAATCTCATGTTTGTTTTATTGGTATAGATTCTTAGTCTATATAATTTTTGTTTTCATAAAACAACCTGAGAGCTTGGAAGAAAGATGAAGAAAGAAGGAATGCAGCATTTTTCATTGTTGTTATTGTAGGGTTTTTTTTTTTGTAATTTTGAGTAAATTTGTTTTGTAATCAATTCTGTGTCTGTTAATTTTGTTTGTTTGTTTTTGTTAATATGTGTTAGCATTTGTTTGTAATAATGTTACTAGATGTTAATTGTTTGATTTATTTTTATCTTTTCAGTTCTTAGTGTGTTATTATTATTCATTTTTTGTTAGCATTTGAGTTGTAAAAATGTTACTTGGTGTTTTTGCTTGATAAGGTAATGTAAAATATCAGGTCAGCTTTTTGTTTGGAGTTTAAAAGTGTCAGATGTCTTATTTTTATTTTATTTGGGATAGGTAAAAATTCTGTAAAGTTTCTATTTTCTTAAATCATCCTGGGAGTCTTGAAGAGGAAGACAATGGAAAATACAGCACCAGTGAAACTAGAACAAGGTTTGTAATTATCTATTTCATACTTCCCTTAAGAACTTAATATTGTTGTTGTTGCAAGTCTTTTCTTTATTTTGAATATTTTTATTTTGTTGTTTTCAGTTCTGCATCTGTTTATTTTATTTGTTTCTGTTATTGTTGCTTTAGTGTTTGATTTGTTGTTGTTGCTGCTGCTGCTGATGATGTTGTTGCAGTTCTGCTGCTGCTTCTGATGACGTTTTGCTGTTGCTGATGTTGTTGTTGCTGCTGCTGAAGTTTTTGCTATCACTGTGATGTTTTTGTTGCTGTTAATGATGATGATTTTGTTGCTGCTGCTGCTGCTGATGATGATTTTGTTGCTGATAACGATTGTGTTGTTGCTGCTGCTGTTGTTGTTGTTCTTGTTGCCGCTGCTGTTGTTGCTGCTGATTCTGATGTTGTTGTTCTTTCTGCTGGTGCTGGTGAAGATTTTTGTTCCTGATGATGATGCTGCTACTGCTGCTTATGAAGATGATGTTGTAGCTTCTACTGATGATGGTGATGATGTTGCTGTTGTTGCTGCAGCTGTTGTTGTTGCTGTTGTTGCTGCTAATGATGATGTTGCTGCTATTGTTGTTGCTGCAGCTGTTTTGCTCCTGCTGCTGTTGATGTTGCTGCTGCTGCTTATGTTGCTGCTGCTGCTGCAACTGCTGTTGCTCCTGCTGTTGTCGTTGCTGCTGCTGTTGCTTATGTTGCTCTTGATGATATTGCTGCTGCTGTTGATACTCCTGCTGCTGCTGTTGTTGCTGCTGTTGCTCCTGATGATATTGTTGCTGCTGTTGATCCTCCTGCTGCTGTTGTTGTTGCTGCTGCTGCTTATGTTGCTCCTGATGATACTGCTGCCGTTGTTGCTCCTGTTGTTGTTGTTGCTGCTGCTGATGCTGTTGATGATGTTGCTGCTGCTGTTGTTGTTGCTCCTGCTGCAGATGATGATGTTTTTGTTGCTCCTGCTGTGCTGTTGTTTCTGTTGCTGATGCTGTTGATGTTACTGCTACTGATGATGATGATGATGTTGTTGTTGTTGTTGCTGCTGGTGCTGTGATTGTTGTTGCTGCTGGTGTTGCTGTTGTTAGCATTTTATTAGAGACAATGTTGCTTTGTGACATTTGCATGATGTTAAATTTGCTTTGTTTTTTTAGATTGAGTTTGTTAATTTTTTACCTTTATTATTTTTATTTTGGGTCAGCATTTGATTTGTAGCAACAATGTTGAAATGTGTTATTTGCTTGATGTAAATCTATGTTTTCAGTTCTAAGTCTGTTATTTTTCTTTTCTTTTTGTAAGATGTTAGTTTTATTTCAAGTTGGCTTTCATATTGATGTTTTGTTTGTTTGTTTTTTGTTTTTTTTTTGTTATATTTTGATTTCTATTTGCTTCAAATGACACAGGGTTAGGTCTTAGGTAAGGTAAAACCTCAGATCTTATTTCTTTTTTATTTTTGTTCAGTACTAATCATGCCCCCTTTGAAAAAGGGAGGGCATATTGCTTTGCTGCTGTCTGTCGGTCGGTCGGTCTGTATGTCCACCAAGTTTCCGTTCATTTTCTTCGCAGAGGTTGCACATACTGAAATGAAATTTAGTATACAGATTTATCATAAGAATATCTAGGTCAAGTTCTGTTTTGGGTTTGATCGAGCAATTTTTATGCCCCCATCGAAGATGAGGGGGTATATAGTTTTGCAAATGTTGGTTGGTCAGTTGGTAGACACTTTGGTTTCTGATCAATATCTAGAGAACTCTTGGACCCACCTTTCTCAGACTTGGTTTTAGGTTGGTCATGACCAGTAAATGACCTCCATGGTTTTTCAGATCACCAGGTCAAAGGTCAAGGTCACAGTGATCTTATATAGCAAAATGGTTTCCAATATATAACTATAGAACGCTTGGTCCCAGGTTGTTCAACCTTAGTTTATAGGTTGGTCATGACTAGTAGATGACTCAAATGTTTTTTTTACATCATCAGGTCAAATGTCAAGGTCACAGTGACCTTGAAGGACAAAACAGTTTCTGATCAATAACTATAGAACCTTTGGTTCCAGGCTGTGTAAACTTAGTATGTAGGTTGGTCATGACTAGTAAATGACCACAGTGGTTTTTCACATCATCAGGTCAAAGGTCAAGGTCACAGAAAAACTGTCAACTTTCTATGGCTATGGCACGCCAATTGTTCAATTATTACGTGAACCTATGTTTACGCTCATAAAACTAGGATGTACGGTCGATAATCTAGGTTTTTCAAACGTAAAACCTGGTTTTTCGATTTTTAACCTCTATTTTTGAGGGTAAACATAGGATAACGGCCGTAAACTGTAGTTTACGCTCGTGACCTTATATTTACGTTCGATAAACTAGGTTTCTCAAATAATATTGGAATTTTGGTCGTTATCCTACGATTACCACCGTAAACTTGGGTTTGCGGCCGTGAACGTTCGTAAATTCATATTTTTTCTCAGTAACTTAGTTTATGAAACATAAACCTAGGTTCACGTCCGTAAACTATGGTTCACGACCGTTATCCTACGTTTTTGCTCAAAAACACTGGTCAAATTCGGTAAAATAGATTTCAAAGGAAGTCACAGTCCAAAATAACGTGGACCTATGTTTACGCCCGTTAATCTAGGATTTACGATCGATAAAACAGGTTTTTCAGTCGTAAAACCTGGTTTTTCAAATTTTATCCTATATTTTCGAGCGTAAATATAGGATAACCGTCGTAAACCCTAGATTACACTCTTGGACCTATATTTACGTTCAATAAACTAGGTTTTTAGAAACAATTGTAACTTAGGTTTACGAACGTGATATACATTTACGAGCGTGAACAATGGTTCTCGACGTTATCCCATGTTTTCGCTTGAAAAAATATGATAGCTAGTCATTAACCTATGATCATGATCGTAAACATGGGTTCACGGCCGTAAATGTAGGTTCACGCTTGAAAACATAGGTTCTCGATCGTGAAACACATGTTAACGCTCGAAATTCAAGTTTGATTTCATAATCCTAAATATCGAATGAAAACCATAGTTTACGATTGATAAACTAGGTTTTTCAATTAAACAACGGATTTCAACCGTTATCCTATGTTTACGGACACTATCTTATTGTTAAGCTCCTGAACCCCGGTTTACGCTCGTAAAGGATAGTTTACAAACGTAACATATATTTTCGACCGTAAACTTGTGTTTTCAAACGTGATCTATGGTTTACGAGCGTAAACTACGGTTTGCAACATTAACCCATGATTTCACTCGAAAATATAAGTTAATATTCGAAAAACTAGATTTTACGTTTGAAAAACCTGGTTTATCAACCGTAAATCCTAGTTTTTCGACCGTAAACATAGGTTCACATAATAATTGGACAATTGGCGTGCCATACTATTGTCATACTATTGTTTTACAACGGTTATCCTATATTTACGCTCGAAAATATAGGATAAAATTCGAAAAACCAGGTTTTACGACTGAAAAACCTGTTTTATCGATCGTAAATCCTAGATTAACGGGGGTAAACATAGGTCCACGTTATTTTGGACAGTTGACTTCCTTTGAAATCTATTTTACGGAATTTAACCAATGTTTTCGAGCAAAAACGTAGGATAACGGTCGTGAACCATAGTTTACGGACGTGAACCTAGGTTTACGTTTCATAAACTAAGTTACTGAGAAAAAATATGAATTTACGAACTACGGTTTGCGACATTAACCCATGATTTCACTCGAAAATATAAGTTAATATTCGAAAAACTAGATTTTACGTTTTAAAAACCTGGTTTATCAACCGTAAATCCTAGTTTTTCGACCGTAAACATAGGTTCACGTAATAATTGGACAATTGGCGTGCCATACCCAGAGTCCTCATTACTAAAGTCTTTTCAGTGTACCAAGATCCATGCAACTGGAAAAAAACTAATCACATATACAGTATATATTCTGTGTTAAATGCAATAATGACTCTATTAAATTGTGACTGTAAACAAGTTAAAAGTGTGTTTGAGCAAGCCAGAACTTTCAGCAATTGATCAGATAATTGAAAGGGACTTAATTTAGGAATAACCTAGCTGGAAATATTGTCTCTATGATGTGTTGTTATATGAGTGATAGTCTGTGTTAACTTTAGGTATCTGGTATGTATGAGTGAGTCCCACCACTCTGCAGTATGACATGATTCTGACAAATGGGAACAGGTTTCCAGAGAACATAAGTTTAATTGTTTCTGTATTTTCGTAGGCCAGTCAACTGCTGTTACAAATTTGAAAAAGAGTATATATTTTGTATAATATGTTGTAATAAGGGGGGCCAGTAATTGAAGTTTTTACTTTCAAAAAACATAAATTTGATCTCAGCCATTTTCTTTGTAAGTCACATTTAATGTACAGAAGCAATTCTAAGATACTTCGATAATGTAGTGATAAAAGTATGTCTTTTTATCCTACAAGATTATATTGTGCTACAATATGGTTAAGTAATTCTAGGCATTACTGTTGTCATAGTAATGCGATGTAAATTGAAATTGTAAGAATCATTTTTGAAAGTTATGCTTTTTAGCTCACCTCAGCATATGCTGAGCTTTTGTGATCCCCCTGTGTCTGGCTCTACCAAAGTTGTTCAAAGAATTAAATTCCATTAAGACTCTTGGTACTTAATATGGTCCTGCCCAGGGGGTCACTTGATTTTACATAGGCTTATATAAATAAGACTTAAAAATCTTCTTGTCTGAAAATACAGTTAGATGTATGCCATATAGAGCAAAGCTATTTTATATACAGTACTGTCTCTGGGGTCAAAATTGGTCCTGCCTCGGGGGTCCTGTTCATATAAAAAATAAGGTCTTTGAAAATCTTCAATTCAGAAACTGTAATTTTGCTTCTGCTGTTTGCTTTACAGCAGACCAACACCCAAAGTACTCAAGTGAGGATCATTGCCCTCTTTTTTTATGTGTTGAATGGACTTAAGTTATACTTGGATGGTAGTTGTATCATCTTACGTTACACTTACATAATTTTGTTTTAACTGTTTAAAGAATAGACAGATAATAAAACATGGATTATACATTAGTGATGAGTATGTTTTATGAATATCCACAGCTCCTAGGTTTGTTGAAAAAGTTCTTGCTTCACACTCTCAAGAAATCCTGCAGGCATGTCTAATTATAGCCTGGCCAAACTATGGATTCTCATAAATTCCTGTAATTATCACTGTTAAAACGCTGGGCACAAATATGTTTTAAAGTGCATCAGAAAGTACAAAACCTGTATCAGAAAATCTTGAAAAATTTAACTGCTAAATCAAACTATAGGTAGCTGTGTAAATGTAACATCTGGGCTATCATGGTCAACTATTTCAGATTTATTTCAAGATAGCATATATCTGAAGGAACAACTCTGTACCTGTTTTGAAAAACCATTTGACACGGCCGCAGTGTTGTCTCTAAATACAGGTTTACTGAAATCTTGAAATGAGACTTTTCTCTTGAGGCTAGTGAGTATTTGTATTTGAGTCTCAAGTAATGTTTGAGTTTAGTGCTTGTATGACATTGTCCTTATTAAGAAGCTTCATGGGAAAGCTTAAGTAAGCTATTCAGGCACTTCCGAGCATTTCTGACAGTGCTCTTCATTCAGATTTCAGAACTCTTTTCATGACAAAAAGAATTCTTTATGTTTATTTTTGTAGTTATACACCATAATTACAACCCAAAAAAAATCAGAATTCTTTGGTAACATATCAGGATGAGAAATCATACATAAAAATAAGTCTATTTCTTTTCAAAATTTGCACTGTATATCACTGCTTTTTTGTGGAATCATATTGTAAGCCTCCCATTTGAAAGAAACACTCTTTTTCTTTAATAATGGCGTATTAGAGACAAATATTACAAGCAGCTTTTTTTCCATCTGTCTAAAGTTGTTATTTGTACTGAGACATGTATCACTTTTATAGTTGAGTTAATAACTTTTTAGAAAGCAAGTAACTACTTTTCTCACTTTCATGGAAAGTTACGTGAACAGAGACATTATATGTGCTGTAGGATTCACTTTATGAGTAAGGGAGGGAGGATCAAGTGTAAGAATGAGTCAATGCTCAATAAATGTATGGATCATTTTTAAAGTAAGCCATATGCATTTTGAAATTATATTGTAATTTCAACTATGTAAAAAATAAAGAAGGATCTTTTTATATGTGTTGGCAGATTTGTTAATTTAATGATTATAAAGTAGGCAGAGGTGAAAATTCTACATTGCAGAACAAATTTGTGATTTTATAAAGGTCGAAATGTGCCAGTTTTTGTATTGTGACCTATGGTTGGGACATGAAAAGCATGCAGACAAATGCTATCTGTTATTCTGAAACTTGATCAACCCAGAGACATAGATAACTATCTATGTCTCTGATCAACCTTTGAAGCCAAATATATTAAGAATATAATTCTTTTCCATTTTATCATGGGCAGGATGTTTGTTAGTGATAAGATTAAGTGAGGAACTGAAGAAAAAAAGTTTTTTTCAGTTGCAGTACAAATATGAATTTGAAATTTTATAGTGTTTAAATAAACAAGGGTGAAATAAGGATTGAAAAATGCAGAAAAAAAAGAAGCTGAGGTTAAATGAAGAAATCTTATGCAGTTGCAACTATATGTACAATCATTCTTAAGCTTTATTTATCAGTAATGTACTTTTAACACCCATTCTTTTCAACAGATAACAAGATGGAGATAGCTTTTGCCAACACAGTAGTTTACTTCCCTTAATATTTATCACTGCCACAACGTGATGATGTTTACAAGTAAATGAACGAAATATTTACTTGTTTCCAGTTACTTACTGTCTTTATTTATTTGGTAACATCAAAATATGTTAAAATAAAAAGATTCGATTCAAGTGATTGCAGAAGGAGTTAATTCAGTATTGTAATTTGGCTCAAATTACAAAACTTAACTTGAGTTACATAACTAAGTTGAAATTATGTAATTTTGTTCATTTTGGGCAAAAATAAACTTGACCTGGCTGGAATATGCAGTTAAATAAAAGGAAGTAACTATGCGTGGAGTTTAAGCTTTTGCTTGGTTCCAAAGAAAAATATTTGCCGTAAAATATTTTTCAAGACTGGTCTTCGTTTTGAAATAAATGATACATGTATAACGAAGAAAAAATGTCTATCCGTCCAATTCGTTGCTACGCATGTCAAGGATATGACGTCGACAATAGGTAGAACCCGTATATTGATCTCCATTGCTGCGGTTGACGGGCGCCCTATGTAAGTTTGAATTTTATTTTAATTTAGCCTCAGCTATTTTGGTGATAGAAATATTAGGTTTTGTTTTTATGAGGTCTACTGATAGGTCACCGATTGACCTGAGCATAAAACACCGGTGAAGCTGAAGAGACTTGTTCTGTCCAGGAAATTTTTGAATGTTGGTGGACAGTATCGTATTTATCACGTGTGTGTTCAAAAGTTTATAATTTTCTTATCTGTTTGATTCACCGAAGTTTTTTTATGAGACAGCTGTGATTAAATAACGCATTTGATGTTTTGAATATCTAATATTGACACTAAAGTATTGCCTCAGCTGACGTTTCAGTGATGAAATCAAAATGTGTTTGCATGCTGTTTAAACTTTTCAGAAACAAAAAATACCAAGATATCTTATGTCTGTTTACCAATGCATTCTGCTTGTTTGAGCTGTCAGATTGAAAAAAGTGTCTTGTATGGCTATTTCAGCAGGTGCATGCGTTAGTTTTTTTGTTGTTGAGAATAAGAGGCTAAATGATCCAAGTTTAAAAACTGAAATTTTCCATAGTTGAAAGTGCTTAGAGATACTGATTTCTTTTACATTTGCTGCAGTTGTAGCAGTATCTGCTTTTGTGTTTTGGTAAGGTTTTTTTCTGTCATTTACAACATCAGTTTATACTTAGCACACATAGTAAAGAATAAACTAGAATCAGTTACCACAGCAAAATACCTAGGCATGGATATCTCAGATAAACTTACATGGGATGCCCATGTAAACAGCACAACCCAGAGAGTAAACCACACAGGATTCCTGCGCAGAAACAGGAGCAGCCCATTGGATCATGTTCGATTATAGTCAGACTTAAAGCGTTACTGACCTGCCCCACTCTCTTAATCTCCATTGACTTGAACTAGGGCGTACAGATGCTAGGTTATCTCTGTTCTATAAGACTATGGTCATGCTACACAAAATAAACTACAAACAGGTCAGTGTCGGTCACAATCGCCTTACAAACACAAGAAACAGCAAATTCCTCATCCCATAATCAAAAACACAACATCACATGAACTCATTCTTCATCAACCAAAGACTTCAGTGTGAAGTTTCAAAAGATTAACATTTTATCTGAAGAGACTTTATTTGCTGCTTATTTAAATGTTTTATTTGATTTATATAAGAAAATATACTTGGGACAAATACTACTATTAGGAAACTATACATGATGATGATAGTCTAGGTTTACTGTTTTTTCAAAGACCTTTTATGATGTGCTATAAAATAATAGGGGAGGGGAGCATTAACAGTCACTTAAACCTTTTTTTTTTTTCAAAGGTCGAGGTAGCAGTGCAACATTCAATTGTTTATCCCTCCATCTAATAACTTCGACATTGATCATGTGATTTCAGATAATGTGGTGTCAGCAGATTTTGTAAGTGTGAGCGGCATCTCCGCCTCAGTGCTTTTTTGGACAGTTTTTGTGTCTGTCTTGAAGCTTAACATTTTTTAGGTCTTCCAAATGTTCTGTATGTGGGATAACATTGATATGAATCATTGTTAAACCTCTAGTAATAATTTTGTCTTAATTCTCATTTGCAGATAGGACGTCCTAGACCATTTCAATAGAGATTACAATGCAAAATATTGAGCAAAAGCTAGAATCAACTTTTGGCAAAAAAACTGACCTGGACAGCAGACTTCAGTCAGCCTCTTCAAGTGTTCTGACACAGAAGATAGAGTTCCAGGAATCCTCTAAGCCTCATTCCTCTGTTACTGACATGCTTAAGGGCAAGTATGTCAACCTAGCACCTGGGATGGCACCTGTACAGAAAAGTACATCTGGTGAGAAACACTTTAACGAAGAAACATTTTTGATAAATGATTTTTAATCTTACACAAGCATATTGTTAGATGAAACTGGAAAAATATACTGAGAACCATTAGTTTTAATAGTTTTTCACCATTTCTATGTCTATTGCAGTTTTTTTTTTTTTTTTTTTTTTTTTGTTATAACTGACAATTTTTTATATAGGATCAAATACAGCAGATGATGGCGAGGGCCTTCCACAGCCCAAGCAGATCCTTTTCACTGAACCACTTGACTTCTCATGGAACCATCAGAAAAGTGGCATAGGATTTTCTAATATTGGCAACACTTGCTTCATGAATGCCACCTTACAGTGCTTGATCCACTGTCCTCCTCTGGCAAACTACATGTTGAGTGGTCATCATTCAAGGATTTGTAAGTATGGTATTTAAACATTCCAGACTTTTTAGAAATTACTTTTGTTTTGTTTATAATTTTTATACTGATTGCTGTGCCTTTGACTCTCTGTCACCTAGTATTTAAATGATTGATGAAATATAAAATCCTCAGTGGAATGTTATTTTACAGGTCGTGTAAATAACTCAGAGAGATGTATTATGTGCAACCTTCAGTTTCTGACAAAAAAGTGTTTGAACTACACTAATGGAAATGGTCAAGCTGTGAATCCAAAATGGTTTACCAATAACCTGCAGTGTAAGTTTGTTGTTACAATTACAGTTAAAACGCCAAAATTGAAAAAGCTTTATTATCATTCAAATCTTGCTTGGTCTTAGTCTGATAAAATCAGTCTTAGAACCCTTTCATTTATATGTAAGATGCTCTTTTAAAGTCTGATGAATTCAAGGGATATAAATTAATACTCACCAAGTTGCCAGTGGTGACAAGATTTTCCATTGAGATCTGCACTTACTGCACCAAAGCCAGATTTTTGAAAAACTGGATTCATGGGAGAGACTATAATGATGTAAAACTATATTACTGGTACTAGAACAGATAAAAAAACATAAAGTTGACAGAAATCATTAACAACCTCAATAATAGTGTTTTATGTTGAATATTAATGATAAAGTAAATCATGATATACTACTGGTGTTCAGCTTTAAAGCTCGCTCATGAGTTTGAGGCTGGGCTCGTTGAGATCAAAAGTATCAAGTCCAGTTGGCTAATGGCTTGATGTAGTTTGAAGTAGTAAATAACTGTTCTGTTCTTGTTGTACTCTGAAGAATAATGATCATAATGGTTTATCTATTAAGACTTGAAAAAAAAAATGCTCTCTACATTTGTGATAAAGGTAATGTATATGTTATTATAGTTATTGGTCGTCATTTCCGCTGTGGTCGTCAAGAAGATGCCCATGAGTTTCTTCGTCTCAGTCTTGAAAAGATGCACAAGTGTGCCTTGTTTGGTTATAATGGGTATGTAAAATTAAAAAATGACTGACATTATCATGCTAAAAATGATAGTGTCAAAGTAGTATCTTTGCCTTTTTGAGATTGAAAAATTCCATTGTCTTGGATGAATATTATTGAAAAATTCCATTGTCTTGGATTAATATTATTTAAATTAGACCAGTATACTGTTGTGTTTAAAGCAACTGAGACACAGATGAGTCAGTGATGCATAGAAAAGAAAATGTTTATACATGTAATGGATATTATAGTTGTAATTGCAAAGAATGTATCAAAACTTAGTTACTGTCACATTTTTGGTTACAGAAATGCATTACAATGTAGTTTTACACATTTTCATCAATAAAAAAATTACCCCATTGATCACAGGGTAAAATACTTTGTTTATGTTGTTAATTTTGAGAATTGGTAATAACTAGCCTCTGTGGCTTAGTGGTTCCATTGGTTAAGTGGTTAATTTAACTGACCAGAAAATGCATGGGTTCAAATCCTGTTGAAATCAGGTTTTGTTTTCCTTCAGTGTTTATAGAACCATAAAATTTATGGGTTTTTTCGTAGCATATAAACTTTAATTTTAAAGAAACAAATTCTAAGCCTAATTCTGTCGGTAGCTTTTATTCTATCTTAAAATACTATGCAGCTATTACCTGAAAAGATTTAATGATGTTATATATTTTTAGCTCACCTGAGCATGCTCATGTGAGCTTTTAGAATCCTTGATTGTCCGGCGTCCGTCCGTCCGTCCGTCCGTCCGTCCGTCCGTCGTCCACAATTCATACAAACAACATCTCCTCTGAAACCACTGGGCAAAATTTAATGAAACTTGCCTAGAATGTTCCTTGCATGAAGCTCTACCAAGTTTGTTCAAATGGTTCCGGTTCATTGCATTTCTGGGTCACAGGAGCTAAAAACAGATTTTACAAGTTGGATCTTTAAAAATCTTCTTGTCAGAAACCACAAGGCCTGGAGCTTTGATATTTGGTATAAAGCATCATCTAGTGGATCTCTACCAAGTTTGTTCAAATTATGATCCTGGGGTCAAAAATGGCCCCGCCCCAGGGGTTACTTGTTTTACATAGATTTATATTGGAAAAACTTTAAAAATCTTCTTGTCAGAAACCGTAAGGCATAGAGCTAAGATATTTGGTGTGTACCATTGTCTAGTGGACCTCTACCAAGTTTGTTCAAATCATGGCCTCCGGGTCAAAAATGGCCCCGCCCAAGGGGTAACTTGTTTTATATAGAGTTATATAGGAAAAACTTTAAAAATCTTCTTGTCAGAAACCGTAAGGCATAGAGCTAAGATATTTGGTATGTAGCATTGTCTAGTGGACCTCTACCAAGTTTGTTCAAATTATGATCCTGGGGTCAAAAATGGCCCCGCCCCAAGGGTAACTAGTTTTACATAGACTTATATAGGAAAAACTTTAAAAATTTTCTTGTCAGAAACTGTAAGGCATAGAGCTAAGATATTTGGTGTGCAGCATTGTCTAGTGGACCTCTACCAAGTTTGTTTAAATCATGGCCTCTGGGTCAAAAATGGCCCCGCCCCAGGGGTAACTTGTTTTACATAGAGTTATATAGGGAAAACTTTAAAAATCTTCTTATCAGAAACCGTAAGGCATAGAGCTTAGATATTTGGTACGTAGCATTGTCTAGTAGACCTCTACCAAGTTTGTTCAAATTATACCTCTGGGGTCAAATTTGGCCCCACCCTGGGGTCATTGGTTTCACATAAGCTTGTATAGGAAAAACTTCGAAAATCTTCTTGTCTGAAACCACAAGGCCCTGAGCCTTAAGACTTAGTATGTAGCATTGTCTAGTGGACCTCTACCAAGTTTGTTCCAATTATACCCCTGGAGTCAAATTTGGCCCCACCCCGGGGTCATTGGTTTTACATAGGCTTATATAGTGAAAACTTTGAAAATCTTTTTGTAGAAGGAGAAGTAACATTTTCAGTCCGAATAATCTGGAATTTTGTCAGACAGGTTGTTTCTATGATTTCTAGCTCAAGTTCGAATACGGGTCATCTGGGTTCAAAAACTAGGTCACAGAGCCCAAAAATAGAAAAACCTTGTTAACACTCTAGAGGTTACATTTTCAGTCCAAATATCCTGGAAATTTGTCAGAAAGGTTGTTTTGATGATTTTTAGCTCAAGTTCAGAATTGGGTCATCTGGGGTCAAAAACTAGGTCACAGAGCCCAAATATGGAAAAACCTTGTTAACACTCTAGAGGTAACATTTTCAGTTCAAATAACCTGGAATCTGTCAGAAAGGTTGTTTCAATGATTTCTAGGTTAAATTTTAATATGTGTCATCTGAAATAAAAAACTAGGTCACAGAGCCCAAAAATAGAAAAAAACTTGTTAACACTCTTAAAGCTACTTTTTAGTCCAAATATTCTCGAAAATTTTTCAGAAAAAATGTGTTAATGATTTCTAGCTCAGATTCGAATAAAGGTCATCTGGGGTCAGAAACGAGGTCACAGACCCCAAATATGGAAAAACCTTGTTAACACTCTAGAGGCTACATTTTCAGTTCAAATATCCTGGAAATTTGTCAGAAAGATTGTTTTAATGATTTCTAGCTCAGTTTTGAAAATGGGTTATGTGGGGTCAAAAACTAGGACACAGGGCCAAAAAGTAGAAAATCCTTGTTAATGCTGTAGAGGTTACATTTTCAGTCCAAATGTCCTAGAAATTTGTCAGAAAGGTTGTTTCAATGATTTCTAGCCCAGATTAGGATATGGGTCATCTGGGATAAAAAACTAGGTCACCATTTTAACACTCCACAGGTTACATTTTCAGTCCAAATATCCTGGAAGTTTGTCAGACAGGTTGTTTTGATGATTTCTAGCTCTAAGTACTAATATGGGTCTTCTTTGGTCAAGAACTTGGTCACAGAGACCAAATATGGAAAAACCTTGTTAACACTCTAGAGTTAAGATTTTAATTCCAAATAACCTGAAAATTTGTCAGAAAGGTTGCTTCTATGATTTCCAGCTCAGCTTTGAATATGGGTCATCTGGATTAAAAAAACTAGGTCACAGGGCCTAAATATCGAAAAACTTTGTAAACATTCTAGAGGCTACATTTTCAGTCCAAATGTCCTGGAAATTAGTCAGAAAGGTTGTTTTGATGATTTCTAGCTCAGGTTTGGATATGGATCATCTGGGGTCAAAAACTGGGTGACAGAGCCCAAATATGGAAAAACCTTGTTAACACTCTAGAGGCTACACTTTCAGTCCAAATAACCTTGAAATTTGTCAGAAAGATTGTTTCAATAATTTCTTGGCCAAATTTGAATATGTGTCACCTGGGGTCAATTAACCAGGTCAATAGCAACTTTGTTAAAAGCAGTCATATTCAGGTGAGCGATATAGGGCCATCATGGCCCTCTTGTTTCTTTTAGTATTGACAAGTACAGTAAAGAGACCACTGTCATCAACCAGATATTTGGTGGATATCTTAGATCTCAAGGTATGAGCAAATGATAGAAATGAAGCTTGTCTGTTATAAAAAGATAAAGCTAAACTCTGTGTTTCACATGTTGTAGTTTTTGTACAGTTCTTCCTGAAATGGTTCACATTTCATTTGTTAGGTTATTTTTTTGCACTGTAAAGTAATGTTGACTTCAGAATGTTACAGCATATCATGTGATGTTGAAATGTAAGGTATTTAAGTAAAGAACTGGATATATTTCAGTATTATGTTGTCGCTGTGGTCAGAAATCGAACACATATGACCCCCTACTAGATGTTTCTCTTGACATCAAAACAGCTGACAATATTGAACGAGCATTTCACCAGTTTGTGTCTCCGGAAAAACTAGACAGTGACAATGCATACAAGTGTGAGAAGTAAGTCTGGTCGTTAACTGATTTTTTTGCCTGCAATTTCCTTTCTAATATTTCTTTTTTTCTGTATAGATGTCTCTTTAAACTAATAATTCTTGCAATGTTTGTTCCTTTATGTGGGACATCTAATGGTAGCATGCTGACATCTATTTTAGTAGGAGAGATAAGTTCTATTTGCTCTCATGCAGTGAGCATCATTGATTGGAAGCTAGCTGTCCTGTGTGTAAAAGTCCTCTAAATTTATTTGATGATTTTATAAATGATGCTGTATGTAGTCACTATCTTGCAGATGTAAGCAGAAAGTGATGGCTATCAAAAGGTTTACCATTCACAAGGCACCAAATGTTCTTACTATACAGCTCAAAAGGTTTGTACAGTAATCAGTCATTGCAAAACAAATATTTCATTGAAGTTGTGCTGAAATCATTAAAATTTCATTTGTAATTGTCTGTCATGTAACCATCATTAGAACACAGGAATTAGTGTTGTAAACTTGGAATGAAATGAAAATCAGTGATCAAAAAGAAGAGAGCATTTTGGTTAACTGTTGGAAAATGATCAAGGTGTTATTAACTTAGATAATCTGGAGACACTCAGAAATTTTTTACTCAAAGGAGTATGGTTGTAATGTTAGTATAGTATTAGTTGAAAAGTTTTGATCTTTTCAGGTTTCAGTTTGGATCAGCTGGACATTTGTTTGGTGGTGGCAACAAAGTGCATAAGTCAGTCCGCTATCCTCTACATCTGGATATTCGTCCCTTCATGTCACACAAAAACGTAAGTATTTTAATCATAAGAATCAGTTAAAAGTCTGTCAGACTACTTCCGGTTATATTCTGTTAGTATCACAGATAAGGAATCTCATTTTGTCACATATCCAGAACTTTGCCAATATTACTCTAGCCATGTGGTTAAAGGATGTAGAAACATTTTTGTAACTCCATCTGTCTGTGAATGTGTTGTAATGCGTGTATCCATGTGTATAGAATTGTCACTGTTTCAGGGATCTCCTATCAAGTACACACTGTTTGCTACCATTCTGCATGAAGGAATGAGCTGTAATTCTGGACATTATGTAGCCAATGTTCGTTGCAAGAACCAGTGGTACCATTTTAACGACTCCTCGGTAAGTGATTAAGTATTCAACTCATTACATATTTTAAACTTAAAACTGACTTTTGCTCTAATAATGTAATGTTGTTGTGTTGATATTTTGTAATATTTGTCAGAAATGGCTTTAAGTTTTTGTCTAGCACAGATACTGAAATATATTGAAATGTGTCATTCTACTTTCAGAAGCATATGAGGAGCCCTCATCACTGTCTTAATGAGAACTCTGCTTACATTTTGTTCTACTTACGAGACATGCCTCCAACTCCACAGATTGGACCTGCCATGAAGTCTCAAGATAACCAATATTCCCACATGGGGAATAGGGTAAGTAGTCTTTTTGTTTTTCCTGAGTATGTAATTTAGAAATGTTTGCAATGATTTATATTGATAATACATATCAGGGAGTGAATGCAAAAAAAAGTGCTCTCTGCTTCTATATTAAATGGAACTTAGAAACCTTTGACATTCACCACTTCAGACTGTGTGCATAAATAATGTACATAATTATCATTGCAGTTTGACTAGTATAAATATTGTACATTACTTGTCATATTTTCCCTGAAGATGTTGTCTTGATTGTATTTCAGGATGAGATTAATCAAAAGCAAAAGCTTCAAACAAATGTTGGTCCATCATATGCCTCTGTAGTGAAGTCCTCTCCAACTGTCAGTGGGAACCAGAAAGTGGCTAGACCTGTAGGTGTTGCACCACAGCAGCAGAAGCTTACAAATCCAACCTTTGAGGCCAGAAACCATAAGTTTTCTGCACAGTCTAGTCAGAAGATATGCTGTAAGTTGTTCCCTTTTCATTCTTTTATATTCCTGAGAAAAGGATGTATAGAATTCTTCACACTGTGATTAGGTTCTTGTGTTTTTTAGGAAATTGATCCTGATGTATACATGAAGACACAGTAGTTCTTTTCCTTAGATAACAGAATTTGTCTTTTGTATTACTGTCTGCCTTTAAAAAGATTGTCAGATCTTCTTTTCATATGTAAGAAACATCTTGACAGATGACCTGAGTAATTAAACTGTTAAACAGGGCTTTTTCATTATCATGTCAGTTAATAGGTATTTAAGAATGCCTTTGTGCTAAGTAGCTTTACTTGAATTTCAGCTGTTCCAAGCAATGATGTGGGCAGATCTGTCAAATCACCCCTTGTGCCCCTGTCCTCAGACAGAGATAAAGTCAAGTTCAGTTTTGGGGAGAAGAGCAAGCCCAAAGAGACTCACAAGACCCCTGAGAAACCAAAAGCAGCTGTGAAACCCGAGGTGCCTGCTTCTTCACCAAAACCAATCTCTCGTGTCAACAGCAACTCCTCCATCAAATCTGAGGCGTCTGTTTGCTTAAAGGTTACCAATGGCCAGAGCTATACCATTGAGACATCTCCAGATGGCGGCAGAAGGATCATAAACCAGAGCAAAAAGCCCAGAAAGAGACGAAAGATTGTGCCATATGGGAGTGATTCTGATAGCTCAGGAAATTCATCTCCAAGCCACAATGGAAGTCCTACAAGTGAAAGCTGCAAGAAAGAAAATGGACAAAAGAAAAGTAGATTGGTGTTAGATGAAGCTTTAAATGCAACCACCTCAGTGCCAGGAAATGCTCATTTGTATAACACTGTCACCATGAAAGATAAGGTCAGTCATGCAAGTTCTCATCATGATCGCAGACCAAAAGATCTCAAAGTGATCTCATCCAAGCATGGCCAGTCCACCTCACTGAAGAGACAGTTCAGTGAGACCCTGTCCTGTGAAACTGAACCAGCTCAGGCAAAGCATTCTGGTACTGGAGAATGGCACACCAGTTTGGAATCCATGCAGAGTCCTTCCATAGGGTCCAGTAGTAGTTCTGTCCACAGCAGTGGCTCCACTCATGAATGGTCAGTTTTGAAGAAGAATAACAACCCATCCTACGGTTGTCCAGAGAGAAAACATGATGGCTGGACTGTCACACCTGGAAGAAAAGATGCTGCAGAGAGGAGTGCCAAAGATGCTAGGGCTGATAGAGTAGAGGAAGATTGTTCAAGTCCTTTTGAAGATGTAAGTGATAGAGCCCTCTTGATAAAACCTGAGAAGCCAAAAGACAAGAATTCAGAAGATTACAGACTGTACAAGAAGTGGAAGAAACATAAGAAGCACAAGAAGAGAAAGCACCATGAGAGAGAGCACAACTATGCAGAACTAAGTGAAGACGAGTCACCAGGCAGGTCACATAAGAAGAAAAAGAAGAAACATAAGCACAGAGATGAAGAGAGGGAAGAAAATATATACAGGGAAGTGAGGGATGAGGGGAAGGAAGATAAGAGATACAAGGAAGTGAGGGAGGAAAAGGAAGACAAGAAATACAACAGGGAAGTGAGGGATGTAGATGATGACATGATTGAGAGGCACAGAAGTAAAGGTGAGAAGAGGCACAAGAAACATGAGAGAGCACAAGAGGAAAGTTTGGACAGGCATAAAGATAGAAGTGACAAGAAACAGCAGGGCAGAAAATATGATAGAGAGTATGATGAGGGTTACAGACACAAGAACAGGGAGGAGAAAAATGATAGGCACCACAGACATAAGCATGATAGAGAAATAAATGATACATCACACAACAGAAGAAGAAAGGATTCTGAATCTTCAGGGGAATTTGAATGGGTAGAGAAACCTGTTCCTGTGAGGCCATCAGTGTCAGAACCAGGTCAGTTTAAGTTTTTTGTAGAAACTTTGAAGTATTGAGAAGCTGTATTGTGAGAAATAGTATTTGCCATTTGCTGGATTTGTGCTGATAGGTACTTTCTCAAATAGTCCTTAACCTGGATGAATCAAATTGGTAACACATTTTATAAATGGTGGAAAGTATTAAAACTTCTGTTTGTAGGAAGAATTCTTTCTGGATTTAGTCTCTTTAAGACTGAGATAGGTATTGGCCTTTTTTTTTCTCACTGTAACAATGTACTATCTTCAGTGACACCAAGTCACAGGTGGGACCATCACATTAATGATGGTTACAAGAGGAAGTCATCTAGCGGTACATCAACCCCAACAGTATCAAGGAGTTGGGATGGTCTAAAGGCCTCCAAGGTGGCGCAAGAACTAGAAAAAGTGTCCTCGTTCTGCTATGGTGCACCTGGTATGTAGGATCAATCTTTCTATATTAAAAAAAATAAATACAAATGTATATTGATTTTATAAGATCAAATGTCTGTGTGTGGAGATTTGTGAAAGGGAGTTGTATTCTTTTGTCGTTAGATTTTAAGTTAGGTACATGCCAGCTGATCACAAGAATACATTAGAATTTTTTTAGATACAGTAGTGTTTAATAAAGAATCCTTGGAAAACAAATGTTGACTCGAAATTCAGACTGTTCAAAGGGATGATTTTTCATGGTTTGGAAGTACTCCATTTTTCATGAAGCACCTTTGTGATTGATTGGAAATGTAAGCTAGTTTAAAAGCATCAGTTCTAGATTTGTATAATGTCTTCCTTGTTTTAACCAGTTTCAGGTTGGGATGGTAGCAAGTCACAACTAGATATTGACAAAGAAAGAGAATATGTCAGTCGGAAGAGAAAAGATTCTGATGATGAATATGATGATGAATTTGACAGAGGCAAAGTAAGATATTTCAGTTGTTTTTAATGATTGAATCATTAAGGATACAGCATTGTAAGTTGCTGATAACTGCAGTAACAGTCTGCTTCAGAGTTGTGTATATAACATATGCTTCCATTAGGTTGGCACTAAGAAACAGAACTTAGTAATGAAATCTTTTCATTGTTTCAAAAATACATGTCATTTTTAAAGTACCAGAAATTGTGAAAATTTGTGTTGAATAAAATTAGTAGCTACTGGCCATTTGGAAGCTGACTTCTAATGACCTGACTCATTGCAAGAGAGTTCAAGGTTTACTAGCTGCTTTCTTCCAGAAATGATGGACACATAACAGAGTATAATTAGTGTACCTTATTTCTCGTTTTTACATTTTTGAATACAGGAAGTTAGTTTGTCATTCAAATCATAACTTTTGTTTGAAAGGTACTGGTTTGAGCTAAATAATTTCAATAATGATATATTTACATGTATATTTTAGATAAAGAAGGTAAAACAACACAAACACCATAATGAACATCATCATAACAGCAACATGTTTCAGCAGAAACAAGACCAGATCAACAGGTCCAAAATCAATGTAAGTTAAATATCTCTGATACGGTTTAGTAACACTTCATTTTCAGGTAAAAACAGTGAAAGATAGATGGTTAAAATTTGCTTGCTATATTTGTGCTGGAATATAAGATTTTTAGCTTATTATGAACTGTTTAACTTTGAAGAGAAGTTTCAGTACAAATTATGTGAATTGCAGAAATTTTTATTGTATATTTTTGTTTAGTAATGTTAGTAACCAATAACTATTGTTGCCTTCTCTTCTTTCAGTGGTCTTCTATAAAAGTCGGAGATAATAACCCATTTGCCAGCCAGAATAAACCAGACAGACCTCAGTATTACCCAAACAAAACATAACATGCAATTTTATCAGACTTTCTGTTTACATATATACATTGCCTCATTATTTATTTGTATTATTTATCATGTGAACAGATGTTTAAAGTATGGGGAGAAAAAGAAGTATGAAATATTTTTTACTATGAATGAAGGATTATATTTGCTTGTTATTAAATTGTTACTAAGTCTTATGAATGCTTTAGTGTCTTTTATTTTGCAGTATACAAATTCTTTATCACCTAACCTTTGTAAGTTGTATATGAAGTGATTTCTTTAAAGTCTGAATTTTTGTTGACTACTTAAGTTGCATCATGTAGTTCATATACTTGAGTATATATTTGAACTAACAAGTTTTGCCTTATTTTTCTTTATATGTACATCGGGTCTCACGAATTACATGTAGTGTTTGCAGTGTTTATGTTAACTGTGTTTACAGTGGTAATTATCTTTCTTGGTCTGGTACCAAGTTGTGGTACATTACATAACATGTATCTATCAGAAAATCATTGGTGTTGGAAACTGTACCAAGATCCTGCAAGCTTCTTTAACCCTTAACCTGCTGGAACCGAAAGTGAATAGCCTTTGCCACCAGTATAGAGCCAGGCCAGCCTGCACATCCGTGCAGTCTGACCAGGCTCTATACTGTTGGTAGCTCCATTTTTGAATTTTGATATTGACATCCCTTAAACTTGAATGGACTGTTCCAAATTCAAAGCTGGGCAAATCCATTACAAAATTTCAGCACGTTCAGGGTTAAATAATTAAATGCGATTCCTTACTAATGTGTAATTCAATTTATTGATTAGCAGATGAAAGTGCTGTGTTGACAAAAATGTTTTCTTTTTTTATTTTGTTATTTTGGATGTATTAATGCAATCATGTTAATGAAATTGTTGATTATGTATATGTTAGGATTTAACTCGCATTAATTTTTACACGTGATCTTCAGTTGGATGTATTAGTGTTAAGTTATCATGTTGTCATGGCTGAAGATAAAATTAGTGTTGATAGATGTAAATGTTAATGAAAAATGCAATAATGAATTAAAATAAACAGTGAAAACACAAAATGGTTTCTCCTTATGTTTTATATAAACAGCATGATGTATTCATATTTTTGTGTCCATTTCAGCATTTCTCACTCTACAAAAAAAAATCTTATAAATAAATTTGGATATAGTTGACCTACCATATAGTTTGATTATTAGTGAAACTATCGACTAAATCCTTACAGTTGTATATAGTGATAAAAATGCACAACATAGAATGGTTGCATCAGAAATGCCTGTATTACTATATGCTTCATAAGTTGTTTGTAAATAATTATGATTGAACCATGTACAGACCTAGGAAATAGCATATGCTATGTGAAGAAAAGTGTTCTGACAAGTATCTTTTAAAAGAGTTATATCATCCTGTATTGTGAAAAATACAGCAATGAAAAATTGGACAGGCATGATTTCTATTTCCATATAGTGAGAAATACCAAGAGCTAAATACCTCTACTGAAATGAATAGAATTCCTTCCCTTTAGACCATTGACATAATCATGCTTATTCGTTTGTGCAAGATAGGAGCAGTTGTCTGGGGTAAGGTACTGACATTGATTACAAGGTCTCTGATGTTAACCTGATCAAGAGTGGCTTTTCCTTATTCCACACCTGTGGTGAAAGTACTGGTTTGAACTAAAAGCAGTCAGACTTGGTTTGCTAAATGTAAAAGAACTTGTTTTCCAGTCAGTGTAACAAGTGTCAAGGTTTTTAGTGTTTCAGACAAGGTTTATCAGGAAATACTTATCAGCAAGAGCAACAATATTCTTTCTGCAGACTGCTAATGAGAAAAAAGGGCACTTGAACATTTTGGAAAGTGACTTATATCTATGTATTATCAACAACTGAATACTCAGGATGAATGTCTGAAGATTTCAACTTCCTGTATAGAGGTACTAAATACTAGGATGTTCAAAAGCAAACACGCAGAATTTATATTCCTTGAACAATTTTCTCCAGGTTCCTGTTGGCAGTAAATTAATATGGTAGAGATAACAACAGTAGCTTTTCCATTGTAAAATTCTAAACCTTTTCAATGTATCCCATCTTTTTTTTTTTTACAAAATTTTAACTGCTTTTATTTCATTAAAATAATATCACTCCTATAAGAATTAACTTGTCTCCAAAACTGTTGCCATGGTTATAGGCCAAGAAATATGAAACAAAACATCCATTATAATGGACAATATTCAGTCTATCATTGACCTGAAAAGAATAACAGTGGTGTCTCTTCTTTTTTTTTCAGATTTTCAATTACATACATTTTAATAGTATTCCAGATGTCCCAGCATTCTTCTAATGTGAAGGTCAAATATCTTGTAACCAGGCAATGTAACCAAGGCAATGGCTGTGCACATTTACTGTAAAAATTTGAATAACTTTGATTTGAAATTCTAAAGGGAGTAATTGCCATCACATCTGTCTATTATGACATGCTTTAAGGTGGCATATTTTTTTAATCTGTTGGAAAGTGTGTACCAAGCAACATACTGAAAGTGATTAAAATTGCATATATAAGCTATAGAAGAAAGTGAGATGTCAGCTTTCCGAGCAAAAAGTGTTTGTAAAGCTCTTTTTATCCCCCCGCCAATGGCGGAGGGGATATTAGGAATGCCCTTCGTCCGTCCGTGCGTCTGTCCGAAACAATTTTGTCCGGAGCATAACTCCAAAACTACTTGAGGGATTTTATTCAAACTTCATACACTGACAGAGCACATTGGTAGGTAGTGCAGTGTGAAAGTGCAATAACTCTACCTTGCCTTTTTTTAGAGTTATTCCGCTTTATCAAATTTACTTGATAAATTTTGTCCGGAGCATAACTCCAAAACTGCCAGAGGGATTTTATTCAAACTTCATACACTGACAGAGCACATTGGTAGGTAGTGCAGTGTGCAAGTCCAATAACTCTACCTTGCCTATTTTTAGAGTAACTCCACTTTATCAGAATTACTTGATAAATTTTGTCCGGAGCATAACTCCAAAACTACTTGAGGGATTTTATTCAAACTTCATACACTGACAGAGCACATTGGTAGGGAGTGCAGTGTGCAAGTGCAATAACTCTACCTTGCCTATTTTTAGAGTTATTATTCCCCTTTATCAGAATTACTTGATAAATTTTGTCCGGAGCATAACTCTAAAACTACTTGAGGGATTTTATTCAAACTTCATACACTGACAGAGCACATTGGTAGGTAGTGCAGTGTGCAAGTGCAATAACTCTACCTTGCCTATTTTTAGAGTTATTCTCCTTTATCAGAATTACTTGATAAATTTTGTCCGGAGCATAACTCCAAAACTACTTGAGGAATTTTATTCAAATTTCATACACTGACAGAGCACATTGGTAGGTAGTGCAGTGTGCAAGTCCAATAACTCTACCTTGCCTATTTTTTTGAGTTATTCCCCTTTATCAGATTTACTTGTTTACATTTTAAAAATCCCAGCATATACATATATATCTAATTCTTGAATTCTTGAACTTATTATCCCCCCGCCAAATGCAGTGGGGATATTAGAAATGGTCTCTGTCCGTCCGTGTGTTCGTCCGTTCCAGTTTTGTCCAGAGCATAACTCCAAAAGTACTTGAGTGATTTTCTTCAAACTTCATATACTGAAAGAGCACATTAGGAGGAGGTGCAGTGTGAAAGAATAATAACTCTACCTTGCCTACTTTTAGAATTATTCCCCTTTATCAGATTTAATTGAAAAACTTAGTCCGAAGCATAACTCCAAAAGTGCTTGAGAGATTTTCTTCAAACTTAATACACTGACATTGCACATTGGTAGGAAGTGCAGTTTGCAAGAACAATAACTCTACCTTGCCTATTTTTTGTGGGATTTTCTTCAAACATTATTACATTGAGTGTTTGAAAGTACAACCTTCAGGTAGCTTCTTCCCGGCGGGGGGATTAACCATGTGTAACATATCTCTTGTCATTAATGAAATCAGTAAAATAAAAAGTAAAATTGAGCCCAGCTGAGGGGAAAAAATGAGTATTTGAATGAATGAAAATTAACATGATTATCATTTGCACTGAGACTTACAGTCTTAGAAGTTTCTGTTGATATTGGCAGGATTGCCAAGAACAGCCCTAATTAATATGTCCCTGGTCACTGAAGAAAATAAAAGGACATTCTAGTGTTACTGAAAATGTCAATTTAGGGATGTTTCTTGATTCTTGTAAGACTAAGTTAATCATTTAACAAACTTCATTTCAACAGCAGTGTCTAAACACATACAACTGAATTTCAAAAGGACCTCAAAGCTTTTGATAACGAGACTTATTTGGTTGTATTTACCTCCTGCAACTCTAATTATTCAACTGTCGTGGATTTTTGTTTTACTCATGTTCCTCACAGTCATGTTACACTAACTATTTGTCAGCATATACCTTCTTTTTGTAATGAAAACACAAATGGGTACTACACCCACTATCACTGATAGCCCCTTTACTAGTGCAATAAATCTTTTGTCTATCCATGTATTGGTTTTGACAAGGAAATATTTCAGGACAAATTACATCACAGTTGTCATGGTACTATGGGTAATGATCCATTCTCAACATAGTTCAAAGAGTATTGCTTGCCAAGTTTTATAGCAGGTCCTGTCAAAGAATAGGGATCTTATAACAAATATTACAATTATCATGCATTTTTCCAAGCAAATGAAAAACACCTCAAAGCTTGTTCACAGGTAAATAGTTTATGGCAAAGATATTTTAGATTTAATGGAAAAACAATATGATGAAAATACACATAATCTTAGAATCTTATTTCTAAGATAATTATGTACCTTTTACATGACTTGAGGCAAAATGAAAATCATTGCCAGCAAAAAAAGATTGACTTCCATTAGTTAGGAGGTTCTTTTACTGAGTTGGTATGTTCCAACGCTGAAGAATAACAAAGCTTTCAATTATATGAATACTTTATTTTTTACACAAGTAATGGTATGCATGACTGTTCCTACTGAGTAAGTCTGCTTGTAAATAGAAGAAAAAATCAAGACCATCTAAATGAAGACAATATTCTTACTGAAAGAACAACAGCCTGGACTCTCCATATCTTACTGTCTACATTGAAAACACTTTGTATATTGACAAAACATAAAATCTTGATTCAAGTATGAATACTTAATTTGTGTTCAAGAAGCATAATTAGTGTAGAAGTTATTTCACTTCATGCACATAGTAGAAAAATCTGTTCTGTTACAAAGACTTCAAAGCAACTTGTTACTGGGTGCAGCATTTGATGTAAATTTTTCCAAGTATTTGGGTATCTTACAGGTGCAGCATTAGTGTTAGTTTCTAGGCAATAAACTGACAACTGACAATGAATCAAATATTGAGCCCAGTCAGTTGATCAGGTTTATATGTACACACTATAGTCAGTATATCAAAGGTTGCCAGCAACCTTATTTCAGTAAATCTTAAGGTTACAAAAGCTAAATCTAAATGAATATATGTGATTATGACATATTAATTTACATTCCTATTATAATTATTTCCTTTCTGTATACATGTACTGGCATAAAAAATTGTATTCTGAAAACACTACTTTGGCAATCACATTAACTGGCCAAAGTAGGTTTATCAAAAGAATAGTAGCTTTACTTATGCTGTAAGAACGCCAGGTACTTTAAGAAAATAAATTTTAAAGTAATAAGAGTCTCCTTCAATTTTCAAAAATAATTTCAAAATGCCCACTCCCAACTCATTACAGTAGACCAAAGAATACATTTCAACTGGCTTGCTAAGACAGACTGTTACAGCAAAGACAGGAAAACATCATTTATTGCAAATGGCACAATGCTAAATTATTATACAACTAACTATAAAGCCAGTTAATTATGAAATACCTGAAAGTTTAGCCCAAAAATACTCCCACAGAATAATGTTAAGATAAATATTGTATTATTATTTCTTACAGTATTTTCAGACAAAATCCTAAGACAAAGTAAGTAAACTACCTACACTGAGGTTTTGATTTACAGTTGAATGAAAAACATAACAGATCAGGAAAAAAAGCAGTTTTCAGAAGCCAAGTGGGAAAGGGCAAAACAGGAAAAATGTTTCTGTCCAGAGCACATAAAACAAACAAGTTTGATGACCAAACTGTGCAACCTATCCCAAACCCAAACCCAAAAGTGCTGGTGTGTATTTTCTAAAATTAAAGCTACCGAGTCAGATTACAATTTTAACATTTGGACATAATGTGACATGAGAAAAGCTTCAACAGTTAGTCACTGATAATCAACCTTTTACATTCATCTAGAGAGAAAGAGGAGTATCTCATCCATGTACCAGATATTAAATTGTTACTAAGTTTAGCAATAAAATGTTATGATGTTCCATGCAAAAAGAGCAGATACTGTTTTTGAAAAGTCCATTGAAAATTCTAGTTGTAGTGTTCCCTTCTTTTCAAAGGAATTGTAGCCTAGTGTAATGAATTTCCTTAAAAAACGAGTCTTCATAAGCTTCTCCATAATTAAATTAGACAAAATCCTCTGCATTACATTACAAACAAATACAGCCATAATTTCACAGAAATCAAACAATGAAAAATAGAAGTGTTTCAACATATTTACCAATATAGTATCAATATATCTCAACTTGATTTCAATGAAACAGGTGTCCACAAAACAACATGAATATTATGTATATATTTGTACAGAAGTGGCTTTTATATAGTACAGTGAATTATTTACAAAAATATACAAGGCTACATCATCTTTATATGATGACCTTAGAATAATGAGTGAAAATTCTATGAAATATTATATTATAATATGGAGTATGAAATAAAATATGACCACTGTGCAAGAAGCCATTAACTCTCAAAGTTTTCCTGAAACAAACATACGACATGTGTATTATTTGCTCTACCATTATATCTGCTCATATGCATAAACAACAGCCTTTTTTCTACATTTCTGATAAACATTTCTAAACTATGATATAGATATATATCACTACAATTCTGCCCAACTTCTGTTTCTTTAAGAAAAGCCCTTTTTTATACAACAAACATTAGCATTTTCTACTGGCTTCCACAGTGCATGTACATAGGTGACTGTAACACAAAAATGAAGTTTATAATAAATAAGAATGATTCTGGTTCAACTGTTAAAAGCTCTAAGAGTTACTGACTACTTACACTGGCCTTGGGTGAGTCAACTGTTTGATTCCCTGACTTCTTATACAATTAACATGTTTATACAAATGTTATACAATAAATATAACTCAACAAGAGTTAGAAGAAGACAAAAGAGTCTACAAAACTGAAATACAGTCACAAAATTTAATGAAATTGTAATTTTATAATGTATGATGCAATTGCTTTTTACCCTACTGTTAGACTATTATTTCATGTGTTCTAATGTCTTTTTGACAATGAATTTGATATTTTCATTATCACACACTGTCTTTGAACTCATTAGTAACTCTTTTTTAAAACTGTCTACTTTCAGATGAATGTTATGTAATTTCATTTTAAGAACAATACATCTGAATGTCTGAGCATCAAAAAATCTAAGTATTTCATCCTCACAGGAGATTAAAAAAATACATCTTAAACCATGTATCAATTCATTTGTCAGATTCTGATGAACTAAAAACCTTCACAAACTTTCAGGGTTACTGACTTAACAAAAGCTATACAAATATTACAGTTCATCTGATGTAGTTCCTTTACAACAAATAGATAAGGTAAAGCCTACAATTACCTTACAACAAACAAATAAGGTAACCTTTCAATGTGGCAATCCGACATGTAAAATTATGACTACATTGAAGTATCACAGTCTTTTAAGCCTAGATGCCTCTACAATTACACTAGATATACTGGCATTTAATAAAATCACACAGTCCATTCACTACAGTTCCAACACTTTTCTACAAACATAAATTTTAAGACAGGAAAACTGGCAAATCTGTGCCATCCACTTAGTAAGTTAGAGGTTTCACGATTTTAATATATACCAATTGCTAAGTAAAATACTGAACATAGACAAAATCATTTAGATTTGTCTCTGAGACAAAAGAATAAAATAAGAAAACCGACTGTATTTCAGTCATTCTGACACTGAATGTTTCATGCATATTACAGCAACATAACCCCTACTTTACTAAACACAGGTATGTTAATATTTTTGTGCCATCTTAAGAGTTGATACTGAAGTTCTTGTACACTTATATACAACCATAACTTTAAAGTTCTGTAAAACATTTGTCCAAAAAAGTTCTTGAAATATGTATATGTATCTATACAGGTTCTTTCCAAAATCGAACCCAACATAAAAGTTGTTTAAATATTCAATTTATATAACATAAAATACTGTTCAATTTTTTCATGCCCAACAGTACCCTTTCCCACCATCTAGTGAAGTGTTCTGTGCATTAATGTTTTCCATTCTTTAATTTCTCTAGACCAGTCCATAATGAATTTAGCACAGTCTAAAGTCATGTCTGGTGTCACAGAGAAGCTTGTTTAGGTAATATTCCAATAGATCTGTCTCTTTAGAGGCTTATTTAGCTTGTGCTGCCTTCTTTCTCCTGGCATTCAACATGTCATAGAAAGGATTCTCACTAATACAAGACCTGGAAATGAAAAATACACAAAATATAAACCTTATTTCAATATCAAATGACATATTTTAAGATACAGTTGATAATAACAATAACTGTCACTGTAAACTGACAATGCCCCCAAAGTGGTGCTTTGATTTGGGGCTGAGCACCAGTCATTCAAGGGTCAAGGTCAAATAAATATAAGTCAGTGGGAAAGTCTTGTCCAAAGGGTGTTGTGTCCATGTAAGAAGTAAATCCACTTACTTATAAAAAAATTATGGTCAATGTTAAATGTTTAGGACAATTGAACCTTCAAGGCGAAGGTCATTCATGGGTCAAGCTTAAATAAATATAAGTCAGTGGGAAGATCTTGTCCAAAGGGCTGTTGTGTCAAGGATGAAGTAAATCCACTTACTGATAAGGAAGTTATGGTCAATGTTAAAGTTTCTGGACAATTAGATTTTCAAGGAGAAGTTCATTCGGTGGTTAAGGTAAAAAAAATATAGGTCAGTGGGAAGGTCTTGTCCAAAGGGATCTTGTGTCCAAGTATGAATTAAATCCACTTACTAATAAGGAAGTTATGGCCAATGTTTAAGTTTTTGGATGGACTGATGGACGGACAGTTCAAAAGCTATATGCCTCCCTTTGGGGGCATAAAAAGATTATTATTTTAGTACTAAACTTTTGAACTTACTATTGTGAAAACCAACTGATAAAATATAAAGTGTTTGGATTTTTACAGTCTTCATAATTTTACCCACAGTTACGCAGAACTTAATAATTTAACAATAATTACAACATTCTAACAAGAAAATAACTCTACATAATGACAGGGACTTACTTAATACATTTGATCCACTCTTCTTTCTCCTCTGCTGTAGCAGCTGACATCTTGTATACATTGTGCTTCCCTGAAATAACAAATAATCCATTACCAAGAATTTACATTCACCTTTTTCAAGAACTAATCTTAGGCTTGCACAACTTCCCTGGGAAAAATCATTTGTATTAAAAATGAATAAATGCAAAATTGAATGCCTCTGAAAATTTCATCATTTTATTGTTGGAAAAAATCTTCCCTTCTCTTACTATGCCATAGCATAAAGAATCTTCATAAGATTCCAACAAAGTATGCATCTTTACTCATAAAATGTCACAAGGTAATTTTGGCCACAACTATGAAGCAGTTGCTAATGGTCAATTATGATAGACTAACTATATCTCATACAATATCCTTACCTTCCACAACTTTTCCCTCTTTGTCTACTTTACAAGCTTTGATGATTTCATTAGTGGTTGCATACAACTCAAAGCAATGTGGTTTGTTCGACTTCTCGTTAGATACTCGTACCTGGATATTCTCCAGAGGTATGATACCCTTGGGTTCCTTATCCTGAAGAATAAAACAAAACTCATACCGTAGTGAGATGAATTTTATTCTTTTGTTGTGTGTGTATGTGTGTGTATTCGAGTTTATTTGAGTTTATTTATTGTCAGTACCGGTTGCCCATATGATCGACGCCCCTGCAGAGATTAGTTATTTTATGTTGTGGGGGATAGTGCAAGATACAGAAAGCATCCCATTCCAGAGACACCCCTGGTTCTTTTGCATGCTCAGTGTACAGCACTGATACATAGGCCTCAGTTTAACGTTTCATCCAAAAGACAATTAGTAATGTTAGTGGAGGAGCGGTGGATAGATCTCGGGACCCCTGGGTTACGAGTCCAGCGTGTTACCACTGGACCACTGTGTTTATTTTAGATATACCAAGCAGGTTTATCCAGCCATGCTATATGAATGCAGGTTCTTCCGTTATAGCACTGTGTATGGTTCCAGAATGTTATGCCTGATGTCACAACAGAAAACCAAGGTAAATATTTGACAGTAATCATACTGTAAATACAGCTTATACCATCAGAGTATTTAAGTTGAAACTAGCTATAAATTGCAGTGGATCCTATATCTCATTTTGCCATGCACAGAATTTTAATATTCTTTTCTTAATAATACAATTATAGATATCATTTTAAAAGGTCTGTAAAAACACATATTGACCTCAACATAAGTCTGTGTTATATTATATACCCTAAAGAAATGTAGTGTGACAGAACACATAATAATTACACACATTTGTGAAAATTTTGCAGGTGTTTATTACTTTTTGGGGAAGTTTATCACCTGCAACACTCTCGACCTGTGAAATGAGGGCATTTCAGTAGGGCATATTTTCATTTAACTTTAAGACAGAATGTATTGGAATGTTTCAAACAGTATATATAACAGTAACTGAATTCTTTGTAACTGAGTTAACTCTGAGTAACAAACTTGCTACTTGTAAGACACAAAGTACACTTCAACAGCTGAATGTGAGAAAGTCCCCACTGCTATTAAATAAAGAAGCAGCTAGCACCTTCTCACAATCACGCCTCCTCCACTTGTTATGGTTACCAGTTTCACGGCTGACATTAGCCGAAGAGACTTGTTTGCCAAACATTTTGATAACTTAATCCTCATTTTTTGGAAAATGAATAATTGCTGAACATTCTGCCTTTCATTCAAGATGACACAATTCTAGCTTGATAAGTACAATGTATTACTCACTGTTGTGAACTGGAAGTAGTAGAGACAGTTGTCATTCAGTATAAACCACCTTCTCTTCCAGTTCTTGTAGCGACCACCTGGAAATTACAAATCATGATTATATTAGATATTAAGCCTTTTTGTTTGATAAATTAAATACACGTATCAGAAACCAACACTAAGCTACACACATTTAGCATAATGATGTATTCTGTAGAATACCTTGAAAAATTTAGGCCTGACACTTCAAAACTGGTATCTGTAGGTCAAACAACTGAAAATACTTTTTTAAATAACCATACTTTTTTACATTCAAAAGGGGCACATAAAATCTATACCTATATGTAAAAAAACTTTTGTAAACAAAATATTTCACTGACAGGTTATTTCCCTTGCCTAACAAGGAAGCAATACATGATACACAAATATAGTCTTGTATAAACTTGTCTAAATAACTGTTTAATCTACAAAAATAATTCTATTTAAGTGTTAACAGAAGGACTACATACATACAAGTATTTTTTTTCACATTTAGAACATTTAATCTTAACTAAAGTTTGCACTTCTTACAATTTAATATCGATTCATTTGTTTAAAAAGTTGTTTTCCCCTATGTACAAAATGCATTTTCAAAGAAGTATTAATAAACATATAAGAAAATTCAACAGTCCTTATTTTAACAACTTGTAGAACTCAAATTCTTTTACCCTTTCCAAATGATGCAACAGTTAAAAATTTTAACAATTTTATAATAACAAAAAAAGAACTAACCAAAAAAACAGATCTTAACTGCAATCTATTTTCAAACCCTTTTCCGTGTCCTGTACCACCGATTTACACAAAAACAACATGAGCAACTCATTCATTGTGCACTGTCTTTCAAACTGTACAAATTCATTTTTCTTCAACCATTTCCCCTCACAAAACGTGACAAGTTAGGACAGAACAATGGGATACCGGCCTTAAGTCTGGTCACTTCAGGATTTCTAATATGAACATATACCTTCTGCCTATTCCTTGCTAGAACCCACTACCAAATTATTTTCAACATTAATTTTCAACTAGTTTTTTACTCCATAAGAAAATATAAGAAAATGTAGAAGTTGTAACAAAAAATTTCTATTCAAAGAATGCCATGATCCTAAAAACAGTATATAAAAGCTTGAAAAAAAGTGATAAAATGTCTACATGAAACAGTTTATATGGGTTGTCATCGTATGTTTTTTTCTTCTACAATGCAAAACAACAGAAAATAATAGATCTTCCAACACAGAAAGAAAACCAAAAATAAATTCTGGACTTCCATGCTTGGCTAGCCAATTTCATACATGTATTTAAATATTTGTTCCATGCTATGTTTAAGCATGCATTAATACAATAATCATTTATACTATTAATTTTGTTATGAATATGCTGCAAACATTCATTATATGTGAAAAATATCAAGATTTTAAATGCATATTTTAAGCCTGCAAGAAGTGAAACTAGAAAAGTAATGATTTCTGAAGCAAGAAATTCAATCTGTGCCATATCTATCTAGCTGCTTTTTCTTTTCCAAGCAGAAAAAAACCTTGTCAATACTGCTCATTGCAATGAAGTTTGATACAAAACTCTTTATGCCCAATGGTAAGTGGGCCATAACTCTGCCGAAACTGATAATCTAGCGGTAACTGTACTCTACTGTAACTGTAATCTAGCGGTAAAGTTTATATGAAAAGTGCAAGTTTATATGGAAAGTGAAGCCAGTTAGTTATTACAGGACACTGAGTTTTCATAGTATTTAAAAAAATGACAATTTTCAAGATAGCACAAAAAAAATGGCAAAACTAAACAGGTCATGATCATCTATGTAACATACACAGCCAAAGTACTAAATGTAAAAAATAGCATGATAATATAAATGGCAAAACACTAAGTAATCCCTGATGTGTTAACTTATAATCAGCAAATACTGAATGGTGCATTATCATGAATACCAAATGCTGTAGAAGCTTTACAAAAGCTACTGAACACAGTCTCCAAGACTGCCAGACCCCCATTTACTATATGTTGGATTGCTGGTGAAGCCAATTTGCAAGCGTACTGCAGTAATAGCTGTATGTTTATGTAAAATTTCAAGGAAGCAATAAAGCCTGTGAAAACCACTTGCTGCTAAGTTTTCCACAAATCTTTATTCTGAAGGTCACTTAATCAACTGTATAAAGTATTGCTGCATTTAACTGATAAGCCATGTGTGAAGCAAAATTTGTACTTAATTACTTGCTAGTGTAATGTATAAGATAAGCATTATTGCATAAGTTTACACAGCAATTTAATGCACTCTTCCAGTCTACAGTATTGTATCTGGTACTATTTTTGATGTACATATATTTCCTTGCAATAGTATTTAGCAAAATATTTTCAATAAAGAAAAGAGTTAAAGACATTTCTTATTTCTATAAATTTCATAAACTGAACCAGACAGTTGTTCTAGTCATCATCAGGACTTTCAGGGGACATTTAGTTCCCAGTTAGCATCAAAAACGCTGTATTAAACCATAGACCATAACAGGACATGATACCTCCTGCTCGTCATAGTGACATGACAGAATGACAGAATAACAGACACCTGAATTACTTAAATCCCAGAATTCATTGGAGATGCACAAAAGTTCAGAAATAAAGTCTTAAATAACAGAATTCATCTGCAAAGATACAACAAGAAATCTTAGACTTAGTCTAGCATGTCTTGTAAAATAGTTACAGTGAGTCAGAAAGTGCAGATGAAAAAAGTTTAAAATAAGCAAAATCAGCCAGCCAAGCTAGGAAATCTGAACTGCCATACACAAAAAACACCTACCAAACTTAGAAACCCCTGTTGATATAAATAAGTTTAAAATTTATAGCGTTGTGAGATATTACTAACAAGTTTTTTTATTAACAGAGTGGTGAGAAATTTTAAACAAATTTAAGAACTGATAGTGTGGTGAAATAAAATATATGCCAATAGCATTAAAATTGCAAGAGCTGAAAAATATCTTAAACGGAAACAAACAAAAAACAATATGGACAAAGCCAGAAATCTTTGGGTAAATCTGATAATTGTTCACAAATATTTCTTTGTGGTTTTCCTGTATATTATTGTGTTTAAGTTGCCTTTCTTCCGTATTTCTGTCATATTCATGGGCGATACACCAAACCGTTGTTCCTGGTTAGTTCCAGTACTGATCCTTTTTCTCTTCACTGCTAACTTTCTCACACAGAGGTAAGTCATGAGGGCTTAAATGTCTATCACTTCACTGAAGAAAGGTTTCTAGTGTTAACAAGTCATTGACTTTCATTTTTATAAACACTTCAAAATGTTCAGTCTTTATAACCTGCAAGTCTCAAATATTATCTAAAAAAAGTCATGCAGATTTTATTTTCACAAGTATCTTGTCACGGATGCATTTTATTACCTCGAGGCATTAAATGAAAGATAAGAAAACGAAGCGTAAGAAACTTATTCAGTCATAACACCAAGTACAGGATTGATGATATTTATATTCTAATAGAGAAAGCAGATTCCAAGGATCTAAGCATTTACACAAAACTGAACTGGAGATCTTATAAAATTGATTTAGAATCAAAGAAAACAATTATTAAATTATAAACTATTACAAAATTATAAACAGAAATCAAGGGGCAAGTAATAATATTACAAATACACATTAATCAAGCAGGATTTAATTATCAACAATGATTTAGATGGATATGTAATAAATGACTGTTTGCTGAATTTAAAAAGAAAAAAATAGGATATAAAAAGTCAGAGAATGATACACAAGTAAGAAAAATATGTATTGTAAACAAGAAAATAATACATGAAGTAAACTTCTCTACACTATCTTTAAATCAGTCACTGACTGTAAAACTTTCTTCTTTTACAGTATCAAACTTAAGGCACTGCATGCATCAGATCTTTCCAACAGACAGAAAGTGTCTACTGGCTTCCAATAGTCAGTAAGCCTTATGGTGCATACATGATTTTCAGGGTTTTTTTTATTTTGTATTTCTGAAATCATACTATGTTTTAAGATAGCATTCCTACAGACAAAGTTTCTAGGTTAAAGAAGCATTAAAATTATGGAATCATGCCTGTCAAAAAGTTGTGCTGGTGATATTACAATAAATAAGGAATTCACACTCAATTAAGTCCTAACATGCAACAATTTTATGTATAAGAAGTGGCTGGTAATAATTTTTTTTGCATTCATATACATGTATATCATAAAAGAAAAAAACCTTTCCTACACACTATCAGCTGTAGTTATTTTCAGAATATCATGCACATTTTTTTACACAATTACTTTCTGATACATTTTGCACCAAGTCTCGTGTTAAGCTATTTTTTTTAACTGATCACGAATGTTTAAAACAATCAATGTCTATATAGTTTGTTTGTTCTGCCACTGAAACATTGACCGAATAAAAAAACAAACATTTATCGAAGTACATTTATAGAAGTAGCTTGTACCTGTGTTGAGTTAAAACCGAGTCCAAAGGGCGAAGATCAAAAAAGCAAAATATACATGCAGGCTTCTCAAGCTCTGGCAAGAAGAATGTTGAGCAAAATGCCCTGATTAATCTAATGATTATACATGTTTGGGAAGCAGGTTAAAAAAAAAAACAGCCACAAGTACAAAACACAACCCAACTGTAAAGAAAAGACCAGTAAAAAAATAAATAAATGAAACTTAATCAATTATCAATCATTGTTTATCACTTAATTAAGAACTTAAGAAATTAAGAGGTATGGAGACCTTAACCTATCTATAAATGAGCAATCAGAAATGTCACCTTGTTTCCAGAGCCATCCCTCCTTGTCGGGATTGAAGAATGTATGCATGAGATCATTACCATCGTCTTCTGGAATCTTAAATGGCTCCTTCTTGATACTCTCATACAGGCTCTGATAAAAACAATCAAGAACAGCTTTACAAACTTAAACATAACAGACAGCAATAATAGTTAGTACTGTATGTGACTTCTCAAAATGAAGAAGGTAACAATTTTCAAACAGTAAATGGTTTTTGTTTTTTCTTCCACAGTGAACCACAATGAAGGCCTAAATGGTAAAGCAAACCACATTCAGTGTGACTTTTCATTAACATTAAATACTTATTGTCTGACTAAAACTACCATTCAAAACAACAGCACAGAAAACAGTAGGAAGTTGTTTGTATTTTCTTCTGTTGAATGTCCATCACCTGTAGTTAGTTAGGTAGGTATGTAGTTTACCTAACAAACATTGCTGTCAGGTGCAATATCTAGACTCTAACTCTACATCAGAAACTGCCATTTTCCTAACATTTCAGCAGAAAAGAAACAGAGGATGTAAAGCAAATAGCTGCAGCGACCTGGTTTCAAATCATCTTACCGTTAACAGTTCTGGAGGTAGGTCACCACCATCATTGATCCCTCGGTTCATTGTGATGAATCTCTCGACTGTAGGTTTGTCCTTGACACTTGGGTTGTGCAGACTTGTGTTCAACATGATGATGGCAAAAGACAGCACATAGCAGGTGTCTAGAATTGCAAAAAGGAAAGAATGAAGCTATCTGCATGTGACAGGGAAGAAAAATATGCTCCTCTAATTTATGACAAAATAACAAGCATGATCACAGACATAATTTTTCATTTAACAAGGCATTTTGTCCTGAAGAAAGTTTTACTGTCACTTTAACATAAAAAATAAAAATGTGCAAGTGTGAACTTCCTCATATAGCATAAGACCAAACTTAAGGCTTAAAACATACTTGTATTATAAATGCCTTCCTTACCCACATAAGCATAGGAAGTTTAAGTATGTGAACAAAAGTAAGGATATTAAAACTGACCTTGTTCTTGATCTGGAGACCACAAATGTTGTATGTAAAATTTATTCCCTTAGTTTGCTATAAAACAAACTTGACTGAAATACCATTAACAATTAGTGTTAATGAAAAGGAAATCTGTATCAACTAACAGACATTGCAATATATTTCTGGGGCAGCCATGAAGAAATTTGCCAAAGTGAACTAAATGCTTTCTTACAGATGGATCTTGGATTTATAAATTGCCTTTTTTTATTATAACAAAGTCATCACTTCAGTGGAACACCTTATACCTGAACTTGTAAACACGCCTTTGTTAAGTTCACAGTATCTCTCAGCAAAGCATTCCATCATTCTGTCTATCTTCTGGGCTTCTCCTGGTAGACGGAAGCTCCACAGGAACTGCCTATAACAAGAAATATATACCACTGTCAGTGATTTATACCCAGAAACTGCTGTATTGAAGAATTATTATTTCCTTCTTGAATCATATATGTAGTTAGCACAGCGACTGTCTTTCAATAGTATACCTGGGAAATGCCACAGGGCAGACATGCAGAAGCATTTCTAAGACAGTAAATGCAAAGGCAATGGCCATGTCCTTTAACATTATGTTCATCACAATTGAGTATCATTCAGTTTGTGATCAAAAGCAATTTTCCTGAAATGTAATCATATTTTGGAGTGAAATTAAATCACTTAAGGGCAAGTTGGTACAATACAATCAATACTTAGAAAAAAGAAAAAACTTACTTCCTTACAAACGAGACATTATTCAATCATGAATCAAACTATCAAGAACATTTGCAATTTCATGAACATATAAGGAATTCAAATCATTCATTCTTTTCAGTAGACCACAAATGGTCATTTAACTTTGTTTCATATAATTTTCATACAAAAGAATTTCCAGTATATAAGTGCCTTGGTAAAGCAACATCATACACAGACCTGTCTCACAAGTATTCATATAACGTATAAATAGAAGTGCCTGACAGAAATCATGGCATATGAGAAGTTTTTGGAAAAGAAATCATGTCATGTAAAAAGCCCTAATTCCTAAACCTTAGGACAAAAATCATGTCATTTACAAACCTTAGTGCCTGGACAAGAATCATGTCTGAGAACTCATGCAGATTGACAAAGGCCTTCAGAACAGCTATGTTGAAGTCAGACCTGCAAAATAACCAGGATATTTATACAAATCTATAAACTTATCCAAATATTAGTAAATACCCTGAGCTTTTACAATCCTGCCATGGAATCTCTACCAAATATTAAACACATAATATCTATCTGAATAGAATAAAAATAAGATATGTGAATTTTTGGAACTGTTGTGAATAAGTTTTATTTCTTCAATTTCCGTAAGCCTATAACCTTAATTCAAACACTGTAATATACAGTCCAAACTTTCTTAATTGTCACCTTTTATCAGCGGTCATCTGATGTTGGTGGCCATTTCTTGATGGCCCCAACAAAAATGTTCCTTTATTACACATTAATTAAATAGTCACTTAATGTCTGTCCAACTGCTATTACTGGTTGGTATTGAGCATTCAAGCATGTCTAAACCAAGTGTCAATATTCTGACAAGTGTGTGAATAATATCCCAGGGGCAAACAAAATGTACAGACTTTTTGCATTTGAAGTACATAATGACAGTGATTCAGAATCAGAAAAAGCATAACAATAGAATGTTATGTAATATTAACCCTTCCATTAGTGGTCATCTTGCTTAAGCACCCAAACTGGCTGATTCCCTTCACTGGCTGCTGATGTCAGATTTGAATGTATTTCTAATATTTTTCTCTAAGTTCCATCTGACACTGTCATCTCTACCTAGTATCTTAATACATAGAATTTACATTCTAGCCACAGTTCAAGTTCAACAACTGAAAAATCTGAACTTGTTTGCATTTAAACTCATTTTTGCTATCAGTATGTAACCATTAAGTTATAGTACTAACTTTTCTCCTAAGTAATCTCCGATGGCTGTTTTGTTGAGTCCCTCACCCTGGTATAGAAACTGGGCAACATCTTCATGAGTGTTCTGCAGTAGACCATGCTCTAGCAAGTATTCAATACCCTGAAAACAGAACAAAATAGAAATGTAACAGACATCTTCTTTTTACATACAATTTATATATAGCACTACAACTTTATAACTCCTGTCTTTTTTCCATTGTCATCCTTTTCACTAACTGATCATAGCTTATACTGAAATGTTTTACCACTTAGAAAAAAGAATTTACAAAAAAAGAAAGTCTGCAGGTAAAGTATACAAGATACAAGTGTTAGACACTTTGACTGTTTAGTGAGACAATTTAACATCAAGAAATGAGTTTCTTTCTCAGACAGAAATGTCTCTCAACCACAACTTTGCATCTAGATTTACAGCAATGTTCGCAGTAATGTTGTTCTGCAATTTTGTGTGAAGACTCTGAAAGGGTAGTTGTCAAATAATCAGCCTGACAAACAAAACATTTTGTTGCTTTCTACTGCAGTTAACTACAATATGTTTTGCTCAAGTATTCTATTTTTTTTCAAAGAAATTCAAGGTCACAAACAAGGGTTCAAGGTCACAAACAAGAGTAACACACTTTTTCATGAATGTTTTTTTTAGCCATTTATATAATCTAAACAAATTTCTTAATAAAAGATGTGAACCAATGGACAAAACCATATGCTCAATTAGCTTTCACCTGGCAAAACTTCTCAAGGAAACTGTGCACACAAACTAAGTGATTCTCAATGGAAGAGATTCGTTTTTTACCTGTTATTATAATTATCTGGTAGTCATTATCTCAACAAAACATAGGATGATTCAAACCTCAATTAGCAGTAAAATCTGCTAAACAGATCCCTGGACCATCTTACAGACTATTATGAATTTTTGCTAACCAAAAAGAGCTTTGAAACAGCAGCCAATGTCAGAGAATACAAAACACATTTTTTCCTTTCCAAACAGCTGACCTTTCAGTCTATAGTATAATTAATCTATCTACTGGCCAGTCTCTGCCTTTTCTGTCCAAAAACAATAACTTACTAGTTAAATGATTAATGACAAGAAGATAATGGTAGCTATTAGCAGCAGTAAAACTGTTCATCTCCCATTTAGAAAAGACTTAGAGCTCAATAACTGTCAAAGAATGTTTCCATATGGGAATTACAGCCAAGACAAATATAGCCTACAGACTAAGTGCATTTTCTTAAGAAACATATACAGCATTCTCTTGGGGAAAAAATAAAGATACAAATGGGCCAAAAATAAATAAAGTTCCTTATACTGAAGGTTATATCTCCATCAAACTTTTTACATAATAATTGAAAAACATCATTATAATATTAATTAAAAGAGCTCATATTTACCCCAGACAATGTTCGAAAGTTGTTGCTATGAAAGCAAGCTATCAGTAAGCAGCCACTTTCCATTTCATCAAAATTGTCTGAGGCTAAAGAACATTTTAAAATAAATCTGGCTATTTTGGATACGGGTAAAGCTAACATATCATAACATGATCTCACTGATGCAAGGACACTTACCAGAAAAAAGTCATTGTTTCAACCACTGTCAAAATGACCATACACAAGAAAACTTATCAGAACCAACACCTACTAAAATTCATTCTTTACTACACTTTTGATATCTTTCGAGAAAAGAATACTTTTTGTGAAAAGAATACTTTTTGTGAAAAGAATACTTTAAAATGTATCAGAAAGACATTATAAAGCTTCAAATCAAATGTCAGTCAGATGAAAAACTGATTATCTAAACAAAGAACAAGATGCCATTTTCCTATCAATCTTACTACAGAACTGGACAGATCCAATAAAAACATCCCAGGACCTGACAGATAAGCCATTTATATACAGAATCATTTCATTACTTTAGTATAACAAGTTTACAGACCTATGTTTATTGATGTATGGAAAAACTAGAAGAAAAGCTGTCTGCTCCATATGATATTTCTGTCCAAGAAATAGATTAAAAATCATTAGACTATGTGCTGGAATTTTGATAAGAAAAATCATATCAAACTTTATTCTCAAAATTCATGATCCAAAAAAGTATGCTATTGTTGTATTTAAAGCCAGGGGGGAGAATTTATGTTGCTTCAATGAGCAACTGTGTAAAGTTTATTATAAAAAGCTATAAACTCCAGTCTTCTATTATTTAAATAGGATGATGCTTCAATAAACACTTCAAACTCCATTTTTGAAGTTCTAAGAGTCTAGGCACCAGTGCATCTCAACAGGCCGGAAACCAGAACAGGAACTTTACTAGAACACTTCACTAGAAGCAGACTCAGAAACAAAGAAACACCTGTAACAGTTATGTGGAAACACTCTTACTGGTAAATTTTTCAAACCACAAAAAGGCGTCTCTCCACCTGGCATCCTGAATACCTAGCAATATCAGAACAGCCAACTTTTCAAATGTAAAATTTAACTGCATTCAACTTCCAACTAAAATATGCAACAGTTTAGTATATGATTTATCTATTCTAGTCAGGATTTATTTACTTAAGATAAGTCTGAGCATGATAATTCAATTATGCTGTATCATTAATTATTTTCATAATTCATTTATATCTCAGAGAATTTACAGGCAGCTGCCAAAGTGAGACTTTTTATATCAGCTAAGCATGTTTAAATTTCAAAATATTCCTCACAAAGCATTCAGTGAGAATTTTGTGAACTATTTTTAGCACATGCCAAGTAAAACATTTCTGATAAAACTGTGCTGATTCAAAGCCTTAGTTTCAGATATATTAAGGGTATCAATATTGAATGAACAATATTAGGAGAATTTGTTCCCATTGACAAAAAACATGCTGGTAAAAAAATTACAACAAAAAAGCTACTTTTCTGATTTATTTTCCACTATCTGAGATAGTCTGGTATAACTATTATCATTTCTACAGGCAGCATGACTCCCTTTCATTGTAACTTCATTGACTTTCACGTCATAACAAAACCAAAAGTTATTACACCAGGGCATTGTGTGTGTCAAACTGTTCCCATAAACTGTTACAGTAATAATTTCTTTGTTCTAGAGTGGTAATTATGCATACCAGTAGCTGCATTTTCAAATAAGAAGATTTCTCTTAGAAATTTTCTCCTGAACCTGGGGTATGAAGAAAAATAGGACTTTGACACTAGCTTTTTCTGCAAACTTATAGCTTTAAGTGAGAAACTGCTATAGGCTAGGGATGTCAACTAATACTATAAACTCATTTATTCCAAGAATTGAGATTGCTCCAAATCAGATTCACATGTAACCTTAATTTTGCTATTGTATTTTTGCTACTCAGTATCAATAGCATTAACATTGTGCTTTATCAGAAGAAAATACCCATCGTTACTGTAAGTTTAAGTCAATTTTACACTAATTTCTGAGGAAAAGATTTTAAAAGTTTTCCAAATAGTCATATCATGAAAACTGGCCTTGCCCTTTGTAGGCCATGTTTTTTAAAAAGACCAAAATGGCTTGAAGGAATTTGATAGAACATTTTTGCGAATTTTTTTTGAAACCGGGCCGGTGCTTTCTGAGAAGACTTTCAAAGTTTTTCCTTATGGTTGCCATGGCAACCAGAGTTTGGAATTAATTATTTAACCTTAAGGAATTTGAAAATACACAACAGTGGACAGTCACCTATGGTAACAGCTCACCCTTGAGCACTCAGTGTTCAGGTCAGCTTAAAATGCAGAAAAAGACTCTGATCATTCTAAAGTTTGTCCACCTTTTATACTGAGTATGAACTTCTCATGACCTTCCAATTATTCTAGCTAATAAACCTGCAATTTGGCAGCAAATTAATGAAAATGATGTTTGATAAAAGGAAACCCTATCTTAATTAAGAAAGCCTTACTTCACAGACACTTTCCAATAGCCCAACTTGCTTGAAGAAAATTGCATAAATTGTAATGGAATATCTGATTTCAACATTCAAGTAACCAGATAAGATTCTGTCAGATAATTAAACAAACTAAATCAGTCAAAAGTTTCAGCATAATTGACACAGATTACATAAAAGTCTCACTTGAAAGGTTTGCTATCACAACACTGCAAACAAAGTATTCAGACAGGGGGTTTTCGCCTTCTAAATCAATCAAGTTTGACATAAGTGTTGCTAAGAGGCTCTAGAAATATTCATTAGATATGAATGAAAATAATAAAGTCAAAGAAACTTTCGGATCTGTAGAAAGATGTGCTAAAACATTTCAACACCATAATCAAACAAAAATATGTGCTTTATGTTTTAAAATATCTTGCTAAAAATTGAACCTCCATAATCATTAAGTAAAGACAAAATTAGCAAAGTGCAGTAACATTACAGATGCTGTTACTGTAGAGTGATTATGACCTACAAAGTTTGTTTTATAACCCCATAAGACAAAGCCTATGATGCTAAAAAAATCTTCAAAGTTCAATATAAGATATGTAACAGTCTACGAGGAAAAACAGCTACACTTTAAAATAGAATTGTTAATTCTTAAAATAAATCTTATCGTATGGTCTATAACGGCCAATAATTATGCAACAAAAAATTATGGTTCCGTGATCAAATATAGGATACCCTGTTCAAGTATTCAATATTTCAGAGTGATGGCCATAAAAGTCATCCCCGGGACCTAAAAGTCACGAATGTTTTGCACTTAACAAAGTCAACAACAAATTATATAATACTTATCGCTGTTGGAGATGTTTACCCTATATTTAAAAAACAATTTTATGGATACTTCCTTATTATCTTACCATTTCTGTTCAAGTAGATACTTGAATGGAGGAACATAAACAAAATTGTTCAGAAAGTCAAATCAGCATTAAAACTTCAGGACCTCCAAATATTTTTTTTCTCCTACAGATAAAAAGCTATTATAACCTGGAGTCAGTGATTTATCAATCAATCTGACATGATCAGATTTGACTGTGATTAATTCTCCTCAATCAACAGAGAGAGAACTAGAACCCCTGCAAGTGGCTGGGTAAATATTTACTGTAGCAAACAAAGACCTGGTAACTTATAAATTCTGCTTTTGTTTAATGCTTAAACAAAATTTAAAATAACTTTTTTTCATTGATATGTTGGACTATAAAAACTGTAATTAATCTGGCTGAAGAAAAAACAAGAAACATGGCAATGCCACGAAACCAGGTTTTCAAAAATGTTGTTCTGATTCTATACTATAGTATGAATTTTGGAATGAAGATTGCTATGAATATTCAAAAGATTATAACATGACATGAAGGAAAAGATAATATTCATGAGAATACATGATAATGAGTAGGATGTAAATTTCGGCTAACAATACTGTCTGCAAGGAGTATACTTAATAATGAGACAACAATTTCTGCACGTCATCTTGATGTGGTAAACATTTGTCTGAAGTTTCATCAAAATTCTTCAAAGGGTTGAAGAGTTACAGAGCGGACAGGATTTTCAATGTTAATGTCACTGTGACCTTGACCTTGGAGCCATCAAAATTCTTCAAAGGGTTGAAGAGTTACAGAGCGGACAGGATTTTCAATGTTAATGTCACTGTGACCTTGACCTTGGAGCCAGCCATGCGGAACATGCGTTCTGCACGTCATCTTGATGTGGTAAACATTTGTCTGAAGTTTCATCAAAATTCTTCAAAGGGTTGAAGAGTTACAGAGCGGACACAATTTCGTTTGACGCCCGCCCATCCGCCCGCCATACCCCAATCTAATAACCAGGATTTTCAAAATTGAAAACCTGGTTAAAAAGAGGTGATCACCATATCAGATAAATCAACTATTTATTTAAACTACAAAACTCATAAATTTACCTGCATGCCACCCGTCCCACAAAGGACTCAAAACTTCATTCTATCTTTCAGCTATGAAGCTAATGACTGAAACCAGAGAGACCTGGTACTGTGCTAGGATGGTTATTTGAGGTCAACTGTAGTCAGAAATCACAACATCAAAGATACCATGTAATATCATTGGTCTATAACCATCCTAGCACCATACCAAGTCCATCTGAATGAAACATCTCTTCTTAAGGCATCATTGTGTAGCAGTAAGCTGATTATACAACTGCACAACACAAGGGGTACCTCACAAATCTCCTCCATCACAATTCCTCAGTATGATATTACTTCCTTCAATGTTTATAACTCTACTTCAAAACAAGCTCAATCAAAACTTGAATGCATAAGTTTTAAATTTTTCCTTAAATTTCAGATACTTATAATTCTTAGTTTTTGTTTCAGTAAATGTATTTCATAACAGTAATTTAGAGTTTTTTATGGCAATACTTAACCTGTAATTTCACATAGCATCTCTGCAGGGCAAGGAGCCTCACTGGACATGACAAACCTCATTTCTATAAAATACTGTAAGTATTCTATAATTTCTTAACCATATGTGTAAAGACAATACTAACAAGTGCCTGAAATCTCCATTGTCTTCCGGAGAGAACAAAAATGTTCCATATGCTAATATGATAATGCAGAATCATTCCGCTATGCTAAGCCAAGGGATTGGCAACTGCCAAAGTAATCCACTGACCCTGCAAGTTTAATATGCAAAACCCAACAACAGGCTTCTGTTCACAATGCTCACCATTGCCAAAAAGTCACTGACCCATAGAAAGAGAGACCTGATCAAGTTATCAAAAATTATTTCATCATATTTCCAGACAAGATTTACTGATTAGCAACAGGAATCCATGTAAAGCCTTAGCTACTGAGCAGCCCATGTAAGAAAAGCTAGGTAATGTCTTAAATCATTCTAAAATGTAATTAAGCATGCCATTAGAGACTGAAAGTAAGTAAGATTAAGCAAGCCTATTGATATAAGAACTCTATAAACAATTCAAAACCTTTTAACTTGGGTTAAGCAGCTGAGGGTGTTCCCATATAAAGTGCTAAAGGAAATTCTTATGCTAATAGCCCTTTTGATTACTTCCCAGTTTTTTTTTCCTATTTAACTTTACTCTGTTTTCCATTTTGAAGTCTCTCAAAAGTCTTAAATCTTCTGAAATATACATGTAAACATGCATCTACCTAAGTTGTTGTGACGGGTGAACCAAGTTTTTAAGGACAGGCAGCAATTTCTCTAGAAATTTGTAAGCATTCAACATTTTCTTTTTTTTACATTAGGAAAATTAAAAATCTATCTTTTTTTAAAAAGCCATTTATGTAATAATATACATACAATTTTACATACATTGCCTGACATAAATCTTCAGGTCAGGAGAGTATCTCCTTGGATAATACCTATAATAATTAGCAAGGTATAATAGCACTCTCATGTAATCAAAGGAAACCTATACAGCATGCCTTTTCCTCATCATAATCTCAATAATTATCTCAGTAGATCACCAGAGTCTTCTTATAACCTAAGGCCCTGAATTCCAGATGGTTAAGATTATAATCACAAAGCATATTTACTTTAGAACATGTTCTTGTAGCTGACTACAATACCAATAACTTCAACGTTAATAGGGCACTGCTCACAAGATAGGACCCCACAACATTATGTATATAACCATCAAAGCAACTTACTATCAATGTGCAAAAATCTAAAGCAAAAGCTCAGCATATAATGAGCAGAGAATATATTTTATAACCTTCTATGATTACCTGGCAGTCAAGTCTTCTGACACTTTAAAAAGCCAATATATTTTAAAATTTCACACTGCATTAACCACTGACCTGAAAGCGAGGCTGTTACAATTTGACCTAGGCACAAGTGCCCTTCAATATGAAGTTCTTTTAGGAACTAAAGACTATTTTTTCAAAGTCAGTATGTTACCATCATTATGTTATATACTTCTGAGTTCAATGGTTTAGAGAAAAGATTAAGAACATAAAAACTTGGCATGACAGAGAGGGCACAAGCATTCACCACCAATGACTGCCTGAGATTTGCTCCTGAATGCTCCAGTGACAGAGAGGGCACAAACATTCATCAACAATGACTGCCTGAGATTTGCTCCTGAATGCTCCACTGCCAGAAGGAGCATGCTCCACTGCCAAAGTCAAGAAAACTTACTTTCTTAGGGTCCATATTGAACTTCTTCTTGCCAATGCTAATCTGCTTGGTCTTTGGATTGTTCTTACTGAAACACAATAGTGTAACTATGTACTTTTATCATAAATTCTGAACAAGCACAAGCATTTTGTGTCTAGAAAATGAGATTGTGTTTACTTAAATGAACTGAACATTTAGCAGTGAATCAAATTATTGACCCTCCAGGAGTGAATCTGCTGGTTCTTGGAAAATATAGACAACATCCTCTGATCTGAATCCTATTATGAATTCGAAAGTCAGTAATGAATAAATCAGAGCAATATGTATTGTTTAATTCAGTACCAGCATACTGTTATGAAAGATGTAAGAATGCTTTATTTGTAAGTATATTTTGAAGGAGTCTGAATATATTGGTTGTAAGTTTGTACCTGTCCTCAGACCCATCGTCCATCTGTTCCATCTCATTGGTAACTTCTGCTATCTCATCTTTCAGTTGCTGAAATGTACAACAAATTACATGAAGACTAAAACTCTTTGACATTTTAAACAGCAGAATGTAATTTTTTGGCATTAATAAACATGAAGGCTCCACACTGTAAACTAACATAAGGACAGTCACTTACCACAGATGTGTGCAGCAAGACACAGCACAGGTGTGTGCAGCAAGACACTTAGCACAGATATGTGCAGCAAGACACTTACCACAGGTGTGTGCAGCAAGACACTTACCACAGGTGTGTGCAGCGAGACACTTAGCACAGATATGTGCAGCAAGACACTTACCACAGGTGTGTGCAGCAAGACATTTAGCACAGATATGTGCAGCAAGACACTTACCACAGGTGTGTGCAGCAAGACACTTAGCACAGATGTGTGCTGCAAGAATCTAGAAACTAGTTGTGACCAACATTCACAGGAATCAAAGGTATTTGTGTGGCTTAAAAGATGAAATATGATTTATGTACTAGGTGTAACATTTTTTAAATTCAATGGTCCACAGTGGTGTCATCATGCAGATGGACATACTGAACAAATTCACTTAACTATGTTATCTGTTCTTAAATGTGTCATTCATAGAACTGTTCTAAAAAATTTTAATGTTTTATCCCCTGGATAATTGCGTTGACAAAATTTTTTACCTGACTGAAAAAATCAACATGGCAATTTCTAAGAAAGCACTTTCAAAAATGCTTCATACAGTGTTACAAATATAACTGTGAATGGACAACAGACATTTTATTGATGCCAGACATCTCTGAATCATTAAAACCCACAGCAAAACAGAGAGATTTTCAGATGAGTTAAAACAAGTTAAGAGACACACTGCATTTAGCATTCTATTCCTCATACATAACAAACCAAGAAGGACACAGTGCAGGACAGCAACATTGCCTTTACACAAACATCATTTATCACTACTAAACTACCAATAAAAACAACAGATATGTTTTCATTTCATTACCATGCAATTTCAATATTCTGTGTGACTCAAACAGCTGAAACAAACATGACAGCTTAATAAACAACAGTGAAAATGATTCATCAAAGTTCAGGATGTCCCATGAGGCTGCTGAATGTAGCAGTGGTATAGTGATCTCCACAAACCAGGAATGTAGATGTAATATGAAAGTGGTTTCAAAGTCTGTCTCTCATCAACAAGTCTGACATATACTAGAGAAAGCACACTGACAACAAATCACTAAACAGTTCATTCAATGTTAACTTCCTCTTTCATTTCTTATCATTAATGTTTTCCTCTTGTTGTTATTACAACTCTACCTTATAAACAGTCCCATTTTTTTTCCACATCAACATCACACCGTCAGTTTAAGCTGTTCAATATACCTGACCAAAACAAATGGTCATGTGACTTGGAAAGACAATTTCGGGCCATCTGCTTGCCATAGATAATACAGTAAGTAGAGGTCAATCGTAGAACAATAAAACATTTTAACTATGTGCAGAAAGTGAGTTTATGTCCATTTAATGTCCTCAGCTAACATAGTTCTCTAATTGGATAATGTGTCTGTGAGACCACACACGGGCCAGAAATAATTACTATAACTAATTTATGACAAGCAAAAAAAGCCTACAAGGACTGTCCAAAACTGTTCACTCTAGAGTCTTTGAGAAACTTGAGAAGTCAATTAAATGAAATAAGACCTGAAAGTCTGGAAATAAAGACTTAAGTACCAATACTTCTGTAATGCTGCAGCACATGATGATATAGTTAACACTGTAAGATGTCCACACCAAAGTTTTGAAATAAAAGAAATAAGAAAAAGAACCCAGCAGATCTCATAGACTCATGTTAACTGTAAATTTAAGTTGCACGTTTTTTCTTCCATTCTCAGACTTTGCCCTTGCTTTTTTTACTTGTAATAAATGTTAAACCACATTGCTTAGTAGCTGGAGTCAACTGCGGGGAAATAAAGGCTAGTAAAACAGGCTACAAAAAGACTTTTTTTTATAAAAAATAAATCAAGTTTAAGAAACTTGTAAGTGGGGAAAAGCCATCAATTCCATTTATGATATAGTTATTGCTCATAAACTCCTATCTGTGAAAAATAAACTGCTGAAAGATTAGGGAAAAATTAATAAACTGTCCACTGAATGTAGAAACTGAACACATATATAACAATTATTATATACATGACTGTCAAAAAGCCTAACATCAATATGCAAATACAGCTATACTTTTCTTGTTTAATACACAAACACAATCGAGAAGGAACAATAAAGCTGTCTGTATATAATGCCTAAATATCTTATCAACTTGAAATGATCCTATTTCTGTAACATAAACAGAAAGATACAAGATTTGATCTAAAAAATCCATCCCCAGACAATTATAACTCAAAGATTTACTACCAAATACACTGGTGTAGCTTTCTCTAAAAGACTTAAAATTCTGTAAAATTCTACCAACACAGAAAGAATATATGACAGACAAACAACAGATATATTTATTTCAATCTTAATCTAGCCTAAAAGTTCAGTCAATTTGAACATATCCTGTCATAATCAGTATTTCTTCTTGATATACATTTTTCTGAAGTTACTATCAATTTGACATTCTAATACAATATGATAACAGACTTCTCCTTTCTTCTAACAGTTATCTTTTCGGAGCTCCATTTGTTATTTATGAGAAGATATTTAAATAATGTAATATTCAAAAAGCAATACCACTAGAGATTAAACTTGGTTTGGTCTGCACTTCACCATTATAAATCAGAGGAAGGTCATGACTGACACACACCAGCAGTCATCAGTACAGTAGAGATGGTATCACTGGTGGAAACATGCCTTGTGATACCAATCTACATGCCTTAGCTGTTAGGAACATCATGTGAAATCCATGCAAAATGAAGTTGATGAAGCTGCTACAAAGATCTGGCCTTTAACAAAGCACTTCTTCATTTAGGAGTCACAGAAAGTATGCATCTTTTGTATCTATTTGGGGTGGAGGAAGGGGGAAGGGTTGAGAAAAGGACTGGAGAAGGGGATGGAAAATGTAGGTGGCAACTGCCTCACTAGTAACCATTTAGTTCAGTTAAAAACATAGAAAGCAAAATACAATACAGAATTCAACCTGAAGGTTTCCAATACACAGCAGGTTATTTTTTCCAGATTATATTTTCCAAAGCAAATACCAATCCGCTGTCAAACAATTAACCTCTGCCCTGATATCCTGCCGGGCACATGTGTTTTATGTAGATTTATGTGCTTACAGACAGGTATGTCCTGATATATGGCTGTTGTGGCCATCTCTAAACAAGTTTACCTTGAAAATGTACCTGGTTTTATACTATATTGTGCTTCTTTACAAATGAAGATAATAGCATGTACACAGTGCATTTCAGCCTGGGCAGTATGGAACAAAGTCTAACAAAGCATTTATAATATTTTTCTAGCGACCCCATATCCCATTTCATAATAATACATCCCCTTTCCTACTTTCCATTTCTGCCTCCCATTATCCCACTTTCAATGATGCATCACTTTCAAATGAGGATAACACTGAAATTTTAAAAGCAACAACCCTACATTCAAATCAATGCCATGGATGAGGGAGGGAGCACTGACCTTTGGCCCCGTGGCCACTAAGTGAGTGCGGCTGGTAGAGCTCATCAAGGTGCATGCACCTGTGAAGTTTGGAAGGACCGTGTTATGGTCAAGGTTAAGTTTTGTGACAAAAAGACAGACCAAAAACAATATGTTTATTCTGGGAGGATAAAAAATCATTCAGATTTTTGCAATAAAGTTATGGTATAAATCAATATTAGGTATCATATTTTATCAAAAATAATTATTTGCAGTCTTGGAACAATGATAAGAAATGGAATGAAACATTTAACAAGAGTATTAATTATTATGTCTATTTTTTGTACTTATTCTATTATCAATTCTGATTCAATAGTAAAATGCATCAAATACATCAAAAACAAGAAAAAAACATTAAATTCCTTATCTGCTATTAATTCATTAATTATCATGCTGGCCTAAAACTTTAAGGACAAGACTCATTATAGAAACATGTTCAATGGGCTGGGAATCTTATTTCACAAGTGTTATTATATTTCCCTCTTGTGTGAAAATTGAGACCGTATTAATAAAAGAAGTGTGTGTGGCTATATATGGGTCACAATGTATGACTGGCCTTATATGGTCACTATTATTTTGCTGAAATATATAAGAAATAACTGATTACTCTGACAGACTGAGTTTTGGTTTTATTCCTGCCAAACATCAGAAACTGGTAAAAATGTATTCTAAATATGCAATAAAAACAAACTGATTGTGAAATGTGATCAATGCATATCATGAATTTTTTCAGTCACATTTTAAAAAGTGGATCAGAATCAGTAATTTTTCTATTATTTACAAAAGATTCCCTTTTTTTGCATTACAAAAAGTATCAAGTTTCCATTAGAAATGTCTCCCCCCTTTATATTCTCTTCAGCTCCACCCCTGCCAACATTTGTAATTTTTCTCATAAACCAGCACCATATGGTAGCAATTACAAATTTTGAGATCATAATTTAAGAAAAATGTCAGATCTTGAGAAGTCTGTAATGAAACTGAAGCAGGAAAACTAGCACCAAGGCAGGCATGTAAATGTTTACATACACCACAAGATATATGCAGTCAGTGTTTCTTCTAACATGCTGGCAGATTTTGCTCATTTCTCAAGAAAAGTTGCATGCTGTTTTTTTTACAAACAAGTGAATAATAAACTTTAAATATCAAATAATCTGTAGTTCTGCTGTGCAAAGTGTGTGTGAAACAAGCCATATGCCAAGGACGTCAAAAGCAGGTACTAATTTGACTAAGTCTGTAGTCTTTATGAGCAAACAGCATCTTATAAGGTTCAAATAGCCAACCTGTGCTAATATCTGCAGTCTGTTAGAATAGCTGTTTATATATCATAATATAGGTACTTAGTCTTTCATGACTGATTCAACAAGTGCTTTGTCAACCATTACAGGCAACAGTTATTGTTGCTCTACTTTAACATGCTCGGCCATAAAACAAAACAAAAGATTCTAGGAAAATATTTTTGACAAGTTGAGATTTAAACAGGTTTTCAAATATCTAAGACTATTGTATGATACTGAAATTAACTGAGTTGAACAAGTGCACAGGATTAAAACTCTTCTAATAATACCTGCAGACAAAAATAGATTTGTAATGATCTTCTATCAAGGATTTTGTTGTATAAAACTGATACCTTGTCTGGAGCTTTCTTATCCTCAACAATGTCTCCATTGTCCAACAGACTCAGTTCTACAAGTCCCTCCAAAAAATCCATTATATCTTGTTCTCATTGTCACAACTTGGACAAATCCAAAGTATAAAAAGTTCTAGATGAAACACCTATATATGATATTGCTACACATGAGGAGGCTAATTTATGCTGAGGAACACTTTGTTGTGAGAGCAGAAGTTGTTTCATCTTTCTTTGCAATGAGGGGTCAGAGATGACCATGCATTAATCGCCATTACGTTGAGTTGTCCTTTCAAGTTTGGTCCTAAGGTTCAATTAATTACTATAAACAGTAACTGAAACATCAAGATAAACTGCAAACACCCAAAGTCCAAAACTAAAGGAAGGTTTACACAGACTTGTAACGTTCTTGTTAACATGAAAATTTAACATGATCTCCTAAAACAATTTTTCAAAGAAAGGTTTTAATATAATTCCAAACCAAATTGAATATGTAAAACATAGCAGTTTATTTTCTTATTTTAAATGAGGTTATATAATTATGCTTGTGTTTTCTTTTGTACTTTTTTTATTCCACTCCACTCAGTTGGGCTGAAGAACTTTTTACAAAATTTACATCTCGAATAAGCATCTCATGGACCCAAAATTATTTCTTTGTCAAATTAAATGTTGCATGGCATTTCTTAAATGCTTGTACTGCAAAACTATTTCTGGTTATCACTGAAATGAGTGAAACTTATATTTTTGTCTTCTTTATCAGGAAGTCATCTTTCAAAACTGTTTATCTTAAAAAACCTGCACACTTTCCCTGGAGAAACTAGTTGCTCCTATCTGTTGCTACTGTTGCCTATCAACAAAATTGATATGACATTTTCAGCTTAAGATAATTGCACCAATTACCTAAAGATAAATCTTCATTTACCTTCTGATTTGATGCAAAATAATTTGTTTCAATTCACAAAAAATAATTTCCTCTATATTATTCTGACAAGATATAAGAAGAATTAAGCAACCTTCTCCCAAAGGCTTAACAGAGTTACCTTTACTCTAAACAATCTGGTATACTTCTATTACTCTAAACAATTAAACAATCTGGTATACTTCTATTACTTTAAACAATTAAACAATCTGGTATACTTCTATTACTCTAAACAACTAAACAATCTGGTATACTTCTATTACTCTAAACAATTAAACAATCTGGTATACTTCTATTACTCTAAACAATTAAACAATCTGGTATACCTCTATTACTCTAAACAATCTGGTATACTTCTATTTTTCTACTTTTTCACAATCTGATTAAGGCATTTAAGGTAAAATCCGTCTGTTTCTGGTGTAAGAAATCTCTTCTTATGGACTAGAAAATTAATGTGATCCTTAAAGCAAAATAAGCCTTCTGAATTCTTAAAACCACAGAAAGTTGAATTCATGCAATATGAGTTAAAAGAATCTTTCTGAATTCAAAGAATCTTTCTATTCCATTTTTTGTTATTTGTTAAAGATCTAGAAAAGTCAGTAAGTTAAAAATATGATGGCATAAACATAAAATGAAATATAACATCTTATTACATTCAAATGATTTTTTTCTCCTCTCTAAATTTGTAAGTACACTGTTCTTCTAAAATTTCAAAGGGGTTTTTCTAAGTTCAGCAATTCATTAAATGCCTTGTAACATTAACCAGAAGCGTGAGAGAAAATCAGAAGTCAGTAATCAGCATGACAAGCTGGAATATTTTATTTACAACACAGGCTACTGCTAATGGCTGTAGTGTTTATCTCAAAATAAAAAAAAAAGACATTCTAGGAAATGAGAACTGCTACAAATCTCTGGGAATTTTATTTCATTGAAAAAATATTTACAGGAAACAGAAATAGAATGTTCCTAGAATGTTTTACAGTCTTTTGATTTATAAGATGGAAACATTATCACGGTCTATGCTCTTGTTATTACTGTCATGAGTATTATGAATCATTTACAGGTAATTTTTCACTGGTATTCAATGTTATTCAGCCAAGGTGTGCCAATCAGACAATGTATTGATTTCAATTAATACTGGTTCTCAAGTGGAACTAGACTGTTCTGCATGGCAACTTCACAGCAAATGTTTACTTTCCTACAACTAACAGCTACATTGTATGTCCTTACCATTTCATAGACTATATTTAGATCAACAAAAACAAAGGTTATAAACCAGGTATTCTGTGCAGGGTGTTTGCGTAACCAATTAAGAGAGATGCAGATCTTATGGTCTTTCCTATCTCTAAAAATATCTCTTCCACAAAATTCATAAATCTACTGGCAAACAAAAATAATCCTTAACACAAACACACATTTTGCAAATTAACTCTTCTGCACAGTATCTGTTTATTACTTCATATCAAACAGACTTTAAAGGAATCAATATAAACATGGGTGCAAGAAAAATACTAATGGTTATGTTTTATGACATTTTGATTGAATTCATAGGTAAGTAATTATTTAACCAATTACATCAGCGTGCAATCTGCATGTTTTCATCCATGCATGATTTGAAAAGAAGCTAAGCAATTATCTGGCTCAGTTAGGTCAATCATGAAATATAAGTTTACATTTATCTGGTAAATGAATACATCTATGTATATACCCAATCTGTTTATATTGGACTTGTTCCATTTTCATATCCAGGATGACCTATTTGACAGTCTGATTGATGAGACACAGTCTAAAGGTTCTAAGAAAGAACATTCACTGACCAGAAAATCTATTTCATCATGTTACATTTTTTATGACTAAATATTACCTCTCTACTTCTCAAAACTGAACCAGAATGTCCAAACTAAGACACAGAGGAAAAATGTGTGACAACTGCATTAGATGACACAAACTTTGAAAAAACATGCTCACTTCTTCTAAGTGGTTTGGGCCTACACTTTAAACTTAAGCAAAGTTTTTTTTCAAAAGAAAGAATTAACACTTAGGCATTATAATTATGCATTAGGTCTGATAAGAATTTGATGTACAGACTTAGAAATAGGGTCAGTGTGAAAACATAGTTGTTTACCTTCATATAAACAAAGTAACCACACAAATTAACATAATTTATGACAATCAGCTTGAAGTTGTGATTTTCATTCCAATGTATATTTAAGATCTCCATTATGTTCCTCATACTTGTGAACAAAAAGTGCCCTGTTATAAAAGGTATTTGCTTTAGTTTTACCTTTCCAAAGAAGTATATCAAAATTACCAGAAGGTACTATATACAGAGTATTAACTTCACTTTCAATTTGAAAAAGGCCATTAACTACCAAGTTTATCAGATGAAATCTAAAAGATAAAGTCAAGTTACAATTGCTAACTACATAGGTTTTTGTAATATGTGCTGATTTAAGGGCAAGGTAGTCATTACATGAATGGGGAATTAATTAAGATAACATCTACAGAATGGTCAATGTTGCAGTTAAAGACTATGATGTAAGTATCCAGGCTAGACAAAGCTGTATTCTTTCAAAACAACTACATTTTGTTTTAATATTTGTAAAACATACACTCAAATTGTATTTAAGAATCTTCTATTCTTCCACAAAAATAAAACTACTGTTTCTTTCCATAAAACTGACATGCCTAACGGCCAAAGCCAACTTGTTATAATGAATGAATTCCAATATCCTCTTTGGTTTATATAAAATAAAAACAAAGACTGACCTGTATTTCTTGCAGAAGCTGCTCTTTCCTTTCACGTATTTGGTCTAGCAACGACTTCTCGTCTGGTGTCAAATCTACAATCATACAGAAATGCAATAATCCACTTTTTTATATCCAATTTCAAAACCAAAAAAACTTCCCTCTGATGAAATCTGAAATGCCCTTTCACTTTTTCAGAGAACAATTGTTAACACCTTGCTGGTAATTGTTCTGCTGATGAAGAACACTGCTTCAATTTTAAAAGAATATAAATTATATGTCTTTATAATCAGCCATACAATTATATTTACAATCTTTGAAATAACTGACACTTAATAGTGTTTTGTGCTTTCAATGCAGTTATAAATCATATACTCAATTCAACATGATTTAGTGACTTCAGCAAAAGTAATTTTATCTGGATTTTTAAGATTTTGTCTTTCTGAAATCACCAAAATGTTTGTTATCCATTACATGTATGTTACAATGATCTGTAATATAAACACTAATATTTCATAGAAACATGCTGTTTTGTTTATTTTTTCACACAAAAAGATCTCATTTACTTCTTTTTTTTTTTTTTGCAAGTCATAAAAACACTATTCACAAGTGCTCCAACTTTGTACACATAATTTTATCTGTTCACTGCGGGTGTTATAGGAATGTATTATACTGTCACTGTCATCCCAACAGTCTCAGATTACTAAAAGTAATTAGTACAAGTCCAGTCACTTTTTTCAATAAATCACTCTGAATACATCCAATGTTTTCATAGCCTTTCTCTTGCAAAAAAAAAACACCTCATCTCTACTTTCACTCTCTGTATACAAAGAAAGAAACCAGCAGGTTCTAAAAATATCACTTTATTCGAAGCAGACTGGTTACCATTTCCAATAGATTAGCAACTTGCTGCGAGGCTGTTAATGAAAATCAGGCACCAGTCCAGCACAGTAACAGCTGGAATGCTTTAAAAATTCAAAATTAAACTAAATTCATGTCAAGTTTTGCATTGAAAGCATTGAAAAAAAAAATACGAAAAAAGGTAAAGGTTAAAATTTTCTTTTCCCTAGAATAGTAACCAAAATAAATACTTACAAAAGGTGTGTTTAACCAATTTACCAGTGCATAGTCCTCACTAACATGTACCAAGTGCTTAGTTTAATGCGATAAAGCTTACATACATGTACATGTACATCTAAATGTTTTAGGAGGCATAATGTCTGGTTTTTAACAACTATATCCTAAAATCTAGTGAACAGAATCTTATATCAAATTTTCACCTTTAATGGAAAATGATTCTACAATTGATTAAACAATTTGCTATTCTTTATATCTAAGAAGCTGAAATGTACTTTCACCATGACAAAAGAATCAAATTCATTCAATGAGATAGACAGAAAACATGACCACATATAAGAGGCTGATATATCATGTTACTTATGTGTAATTCATAAAAAATACCATTTAAATCGATCTCCTTTTCCAAAACCAATGGTCAAATATATGTCTACTTGCTCACACTATATTTTAATGATACTATCTTCATCTATTAATTAAAAGCCAGGGGGAGAAATTAGAAATTTATATTGCCTGAAATAATTGACTGTTTACACACTGGACTAACCAATAAATTAACTTTTACAAAAAAAAAAAGATGAACAAGAAAAATTCAAATGGACTTGAGTCCATTTGAGTGTACAGTGTTTACTGTATTTTTAAGGAACCTTAAGCTACAGCACTCTATTTTGTTTGCAGATGCTAATAAAAACAAATTTAATATATATCTTTAAATTGAAGACCTGTCTGTTCAGACAAATTGTAACTAAGGTAATGCCCATTTTTTTGAACAACAACAACAACATATTCGTTCAACCTTTTATTCCATATATCTCTTGATGTTTATGGTGATAATTATGATACTGGAACAGTGTTGGTTTTGTTAAGTAACAAAATAACATGAATTTCATGGAATAACATGCTTGAACAGAATAACAAACGTGCTTGAATAGAATAACAAATATATACTTGTAATATCAATTATGATAATAAACTATGACCAAGCTTTGACTACTTTGATATAATTCAACATATTAAAGACCAGGTGAGGAACAGACACTGTCGTAGCAGAGTACCACCGGGAACCAGACAGAATTTTTAACTTTAGATGTATTTTTTCTTAGTGAGCCGAATTTATTATTTAAAAACATTAAACATAAACATTGTATCATTTTACATCATTTGAAAGCTCTTTAAATTCATATTTTGAAAATATAAGCAGATTTTGAATTTCTGCTTTTAAAAAAGAAAACTAAACTAATTTATACCTGTCTAGCAGCTTAGATGCACTAAGTATAACCATTTACAAACAAGAAAGTGAACAGTTTTGAAAATCATTTTTATATATGTAAAATATGAGTTTAAAGACCTTTTAAATGATATAAAATATTGAATTGTGAAGAAAAATGACTTTGTAACTGTAATTACAAAATTACTATGTTTTGCATTTTTATCAACCGCCATATTTTTGCCTGTTTCAAAAAGTTACCTGTATCTCTTATCAGTTACTTGTTACTATTAATAGATTTCAAAACAATAACATTCAATGTTCCTACACAATATTACCAGACAGTCACGTGATTCTGTCCGTAATTCTGTCCGAGGATTTCCAGAATAACACAACTTCGCAAATTGATTCAACAGGTAGTACATCGTAAAAATACGTAATGCTTCGGCAATAATCGGATCTTCTAACAGCCAATCAAAACATAGCATTACATAATATCGGATAACACTAACCCCGCTCCAATTGTACATATAGGAATATAATACTGGCAATTTTCCGTACAGAAAAAAGTAACAAAAGATCTTATGCCTTTAGAAATGTTACAAACAATCAGATGAAACCTTGAAAAGCTACGATACTGCAATAGTTTATGTCACATCTTTCAATTTCACAATACACTTCTTGAAAGAACCTAACCTTCAAACCCAGTGTTTCCTGTGACTATTTCCTAATATTTTCATTAAAGCACAATTGAACTGTTCTGCCAATCATGATTTTCTAGTATTTTTTGAAAAAACAGATAATTATTCTTATCTTCTCCATTTTATCTTTTTCTAACTGAAACAGCTTTTGAACCTGAAATAATTGGGGTTTGTAATTTATTATCTTTCAGAGTGTTTATTTTAGGTTTTTACTAAGGATTTAAGCCCTTTCTTTTGACTTAGTACAATATTCACTATTTGCTACCTAAACTGTTCATTTTGCAAACTGCATCATCGCCCCTTTGTACCCCCAACATCTTTGAATCCCAGCAAAGCCTTCACATCTGAAAAAGCTTTGTTTTAGAAAACTCCACTTCCATGCTACAACAGCTTAAAACTTAACAACACAGTTTTAATCAGGTGTTAGAAAAATATTGATCTTCTTTGTTCATTGCTGTGAAATTACATTGTAGCAATCAAGTATTTAACATGGGAAGCCTGAGTCATCAGAATGTGTTTTTTTCATCCATCCCTGAAGTGATATAAATTATATTAATGAATGTGTAACCAGTAATCATGTGTCTGATACCTTGATTCATCCAATTTATTATTTTTTCTTACAGTTTACCCTGTGACCAATGTCTTTCACAACTCCCCCCACCATCCTCCAAAAAAAACAACAATAACATAGTATGTCATAATTTTCCCCGATCTGATATAAAACAATTTCTGATGTTTCTTCAGAATGAGATCCATCTAATGTTAGAAAACTGGACTTGTACTAAAATCAAAAATCATCTGAAAAGATTATCATTATCAAAACTCAAAATTGGTGAATACAAATAACATGTTTTTATGTCAGGTCTTTCACTTTTGACGTCTTGCAAAACAAATACTCCATTTGGCAAAACTTAAAATGTAAATAATTTACCAATTAAGATTAAAACTGCATAATTTATTATGTCCTTAGTATTCAATACTATTGATTAAAAATTATCAAATAGTCCAAATATGTTCTACATTTGCACCTTATACACACTAACTCTCTCACTGACATTACACTATGAAGCTGTTACTGTTAAGCTCAGCTAACTATCAGGGTACTGATGGCTCAAATCACAGGCCATTAAATTCATTCCCAAGAAGACTTTTGTAGCTCAAATACTGCCATGATGATGGTCAAGTCACACTTAATCCAAAGAGAAAACTGAAAGTGTCAAAAAAGATGAGCAGCCTGCTGGCTCAGATAATACTCAAATATCAAGTGTTACAGATATTCTCCCATCTTTCTGACAGCTGATAACTGGACCTCAGGCATATTATTAGGTTATCCCTCTTCTATATGATTCAACAATGACTTGAGGCTATCCTAAGTAATAGCAGCCTTTGTTTCTGATCAACACATCTTGACCATTTCCTGAACTACAGGTTATTCCACCAAAGGCGTTTTCCATCTTTCTTTTGACTGTCTACCACTGGAACCAACTGCCTTCCATTAATGGCCATCTTAAACCCCATTAGCCATATCTAGCACTGAAAATGTCTATCTCTAGTTTTCTTGTTCCTTGATCACTTTAATATTTAACAGTCTTCACACTAATTTTTGAGGACAGGTTGCAGTTTTATATCTTTGATACCTAATAAATTTTAAGCCTTTGTAATTTGAAAGTATGTCAAATATGCTGTGTTTTTTCCACTTTTCCAAATTTCGATACTTATCCATCGTCGGAAATCCACGTTCGATCCATTCCGTTTCACTCTATTTATCTACCGTGGGACAATTGGTTGGTAAAATTTCGTACTCATGAATAATTCATTACCTAATTTCATTGGTTTCCATTTTCTCTTGCACAATCTCAGCCAATGAAAGTACTCGTAACAATTTGCTTTTCGCGCCCATGTTTAAATCTTAGGGAATACGTCTATTTTAAGTAACTTGTCATTATTCATACCCTTCACATTGAAGAGTATCTATTTGTATTGCGGAATCTCATTTGACAAGGAGTTACTTCCCTTTGCTAATAAATATTCATTAAAACGAATAATCTGCAGTCAATCATCCCACGGTACATAATGTAGTTGTGCGGAATATGTATCGAGGTCATCGACACTTATCATGTCAACAATTTTGTTGTGCTTACCATCAGATACATGTCTGTGGAATGTTTAACTCAACCATCTTTTCCAAACGTTAGTTTGCAACTTAAAACTTTTATCAGCTAAGCTTTACATATGCAGCCCTTTCCTTGTCTTGTTTTGTAAGTGAAAGTAAAATGTTCTATGATATAGTAGTAAAATAATATTACTTTATTGTAATAATAAATTCAGTAACAGAGTAGAATAACTGTCACTTATTTTTCTACGTGTACAAAAAATAGTTAATACTTATTCTGAATCTGACACTTACTCATGACAATTATTCCACATTTATAACTGGTTTGGGTCCAGGCTTTGAACTAACATTTTAGTTAATTAGTAATCATTAGTTAACAGTTGTGACTTTCATTCACACGTATACTTAGGATACCAGGTGGTTATGTTCCTAGTTTCTATGGTCTGTGTGACAGAAACATAACAGGAACTCATGCTACCACTCAGAAGATTGAGTATTGTGAGATAGAAAATGAGAAAACTTAAACTTGTGAACTAATATTATGAGATTCTGGTCACCAATTCAGGCAATGAAGTTTGTAATTTTGGTAGATCTAAGTATTTTTTTGTAGTCCTGAGAACTGTGTTACCAACTTCATAGAACATCCATGGATCAAAAGCATAATCATCACTTCTCTTGTAATATATGTAAAACTCCTGTGAAGTGTTTTGAATACCTAAGTCTCATTGTAAAAATTCTTAAACCCGCATCACATGCTGAGCTTTTTATGAGCTTCCATCTACTGTTTTGGTATTTTCAATTGTAACAAACTTTGCCTGAATCAAAACTTTCCAAAATCTGTGTACAATGAAAATATTTTTGTATTCATTCTCCTCAGGGTTTGCCGTTGTTAGCAAACTGGGAGCACTGATTTTACAACTGTATGCCCATCTTTAATTTCCCAACTCCCTGCTTTCCACCATCATTATCCTAAATTTCATGATCAACTCAGTCATGTTACACAGGCTAATTTTTCATAGTGCTCGTCATTTAACATACTGTATCACCTAATGTTAACTTGAATCTTTCGTAGTCCACTCTTCAACGATGTAACAAAGCATTACAATAATGTAATGCATGGATTCGGGAAGCATCGAAGCTGCGAGACCCACTCTCAATGGTATAGCCAGTAAGTTGCGCTCTAGAAAACACCAAAGCCATCTCATCTTTCTGGATTTTTCCAAAGCGTCTGAAAAAGTTCCACCCATGAGACTCCTACACAAGCTTGGTTACTAAGGAGTAAGAAATTATATGCCAAATGGATCCAGGCTATCCTTAAATATTGGAAACAACAGGTCCTATCAGAATATGTCAAGTAATCCCAAGCTGATGTCCTCTCCGGAGTTCCACAAGGTATCTACCTCTGACCAATCCTCTTCCTTGCATTCATTATTGACATGCCTGAAATAACTTCATCAGACCATTGCCTGTCTGTCGATGATGGCCTCTTACAGAGGCAAATTCTGTAGATCTTCAAAAGACTTGATAGTCTTAGAAGCATGGAAGACATCCTGGCAGATGCATTTTCACCCTGACAAATACAAGGTGATCCTCATGTGCACAAACAAGAGATTTCACAGGCATCCCACATAAAAATTATAGGGGCACACACTGGAGGCAGTTGAGAGCACAAAGTACCTTGTCATAACACTTAAAAAACCACATCAAGAAAACACAATTCAAAAATCATCAAGATTGCTAATTTACACAACTGCACTAACAAAGCCAGAAAACGGACATAAAAAGTCCATGTCCTACCTGTCCTCAAATATCCAGAGGTAGCTTGGTACCCATACTTAGCCGGATATGTGAATAGCCTTGACCATATCCAACAAGGAGGGGCCAGGATTTTAATGGCAGACATTACAGGAGAAAACAGAAGATCATAGGCTGCAGTCCTTGATAAATCTAGAATGGTCTATTTTGCATAGACCCTGGACCTATCCTCAAATACATGAATTCAAGAGCTAGAGAAGGTCAAGGATGCAGCAAGCCACAGCATCATTTACAGTCTGCAACAATTCTTCTACCCACGAACAACATACCAGTGGAATCAACTGTCTATCTTCATCACCAATGCCACATGTCTAGCATGTCTGGGTTCAAGACTGCTCTTCCCAGCTATACCAACACTCTTTAGGGCAGATTAATCAGCCAAAGCCCTTTAACAGTAAAGAGTCAACTTGGCCTTATACCAACTCGGCACGGGTCAACTCGGCCAACTTTTGAAAAAAACATATTAAACGTACGAACTTTTTCAGATTACTTGCATGTTATCAAGGCAAGCTAGTTTAAATAAAAGTAAGATATATCTGGTATATTATAATTTAATTGCACATTGTACTTCTGCAGAATATTTAGAAGAAATTTGTTACGTTTATTCTTGCAGATTCGTTAAAAATTAATATAATACAAATGCATTTCCTTTGATGCTATTTGTTTGTAAAGTAATCTTCAATAAAATATGAAATAAAAACGTGTTAACTTATTATTATAAGCTTCTAATTAGTTGCAGGTGGTCATGAATCAAATTTGAATGATTGCGTCAATCATAATTATCACCTGATTAATCAGTACCCTTAACATACACATGGTAATTGATTGGTAATAATAGCGGGTGAAATTAGCAGTCCTTTAAAGTCCTTTTCCAATTTCACTTAAATTATTTGTAATTGTCAACTCTATTAGACTATTAATAAATTGAAAAGTGGGCCGGGCTGACCCGTGCCGAGTTGGAACAGGGCCGTGCTGACTAGGGGGCCCGAGTACGTCTTAGGGCCGAGCTGACCTTGATTCCCTTTAACTAATGAGCTCTACATAGCTATAATTAAACAAACTAGATGTTCTTGGAAATTGAGACATGCTGGTTGCTTTTCCTTCAGTAAGGTCAACAATAACAGACCCCTGACTTTATGTTGAATTAAGTTTTTGAATCTACATTTTATCAGAAACTATATCGGATAATTCGTCCAGTTTTGGTAAAAGTATGAATCTGGGTGTTGTTTATATATAGAAATCGTTTGATACATGAGGCTTAAACGAATTTTAAAATATACCTGCGAGATCAAACGTATTTTCTCCTCCTCTGTCAATCAGCATTGTTGACATTTTCACTCACAATGCAAATAACCGGTTGAAAATGTTTTGTTTTTCAACTTTTTTTGTTACTTTTCGCCTCTTCCTGCTGAACAGACTGGTTTGTATTTCAGTTTAATTAAACTAGCGGAAAGGAAGAAAATGCACAGACAAGAAGAAGGTCTTCAAAGCTACACAGTTCACCTGGTCCTGACAGATATATAAGATGTTATGCAAAAGGAGGATATAATAATGGTCCGTTTTGTCTGGTCCGTTTTATCCATTGTCCGTTTTGTCCGTCGGGCTAATAATGTAGTTATTTTTAAAATAGGATAAAAGAAAGTAAAAAAGTATTTGTGGTTGAGATATTGATGCAGTTTGCTCTGATACATATATCAAGAAATTGTACCAACACCGACTACATGAAATGGTAAATCAATCCACTGGACAGCAAGTCCGAGGGAAAGATGATTCCTTGTCATAGCAAACTGTAGCAAAAAGTATCTGATATGCTACATGATGGTAATATCTACATTATTGGTGTTATAAAATATTGTTTGGGAAAGACATAAAACATAAGTGTAAACCATTTTTACTGAATAAAGGAATGTTAGCCTACTGAAATATGTTCTTATTTGTAAAGAGTTTCACTGTTTATCAGCAAGAGTATTTGATACTGTCTCGCAACTGTTGTTTGTAGGAACCTGCCTTTGTACGTAGAGCTTTAAGCATAATGTTTATTTTAGCTTTTGGAAAACTTGTTTACGAGTTAGGAGCAAGGGAAGTTAGATTTTACTTCTACGCCTAGGTTAGCGGTTTGACTGACACGGAAAAAGAATGATCATGTAAGGAAAAGACTGTATCCAGTAGCCTTTTAAACCTGATGATATGGCATATGACATTTGCTTGCATCAAAAGGCACCTTATACTACTGCTTCCATAATGATAAATTGTTAATATCTTTCTGTAGCTAGACTGCGTCTGTCCGTGATTTAATGATTAGATATATATATCACAGTCATACGCAAAGAGATGGACACTGGAAGAAACACTGAGACGCAAGTAGGTCATTCATGTAGAGCAGGAGTAGAAGAAGAACTGATCAAGGAGGCACCGTGGTCCAGGGGTAGAGCGCAGGGCTCCGGATCCGGAGGTCGCGGGTTCGAATCACGTCAGAGGCGGGATTCTCTCACGATCTTCACATTCCTCCACGCTGCGCGAATACTGGTAAGGAACCCAGGAAGCAGTCATCGAGCGTGATGAATCTAAGTTGTATCACAATCGATGTAAAATAAATGAGTCTAAACTAAACTAATCTAATAGAAGAAGTCTCAGGACGACTCTTAGGCACGTCTGATATTACAGGAACTCCATCTACCATTTCTTTTTTTTTTCTATGACCTACAAATGCTTTGATCAAGGAGTGTGTCTCTGATGCCAAAAATGTGCATTAATTAAGTAAAACTTAATTTAATCAATTAAATGTCGACCATGATGAACTCCGTCAATGATGTCTGCGATGTTTTGCATTAACAAAATTAATAATCTCTCCATTTTTTCTCTTTAATACAAAAAGTACATGTGTTTGTTAAGTCGCTATCTATTTGTTTAGAATGCGACAGTTTGAGAGTACGAAATGTATGTAACCCGGAAAAATCCACCTTCCCCGAGCTGGGTTTGAACTCGGGTACCTTCGATTACTAAGCGGACACTCTACCACGTCGCCATAAAAGCTAGCTGATAGGCAAGGGAGTAGAAGTGCCGTACTATACCTCTGCTACATACACCCCCTCCTTCTTAGAATTCGCGTCCTCGAATTCCTTGAGCACTGAATGTCTGTGGGACTTTCTAAGGTTGCCATCACATCTAAACTCGTGAGTTATTTACGTGTGGCGCCAAATGTAACCCGGAAAATCCACCTTCCCCGAGCTGGGTTTGATCTCGGGTACCTTCGATTACTAAGCGGACACTCTACCACGTCGCCATAAAAGTAGCTGATAGGCAAGGGTGTAGAAGTGCCGTATTATACCTCTGCTACATGTATACCATAGCAAAAGCCATAGGTTTCGTAAAACGCGATTTTCTATCATTTTTTTAACATACATGCTTTTTTCGATCGGAGTCCGTTTGCAAAGTTGCTTAACCTGTTTAGTGTAAGCGCCTTTTCAGAGTATGTTTTTCTTTTCCTTTTTTCTCCTTTTTTTCTAAAAAATCACAGTTTATTGATATTACTGGATTATTATTTTTTTATTCATCTATCTCCCGATAATGTCAAAGCCCTTATGGCACTGGGGGCTGACGATGTCAAACCGCGAGCCGTTTTGTTACGAAGACAGGTAATGGTTTCGTTGTGAGTATTTGTTTACATCTAGTGTGACATGCATGTGCGGTATACACATTTGAATATATTTTGCTGTTTTTTCGGTGTGGATCTTCGGAGAGTTACAGTTAATGAGTATGTTATGTTCGTGTATGCCCTATATGCGACATTTTTGTGTTTATTAGTGTGTAATTACTATGTGTTACATAAAAATCCTTGTTTATTTGCAAAACGGTATAAAAGAAAAATACAATAATCTAAGAAAGAGTCAATTGTCCAGATATCAATGAATATTTGTTCCTGCTACAATAAGATGTCTCTGTTATTACGAAAACATTATTAAAATCGGCAATTTACATCATTTTTTGTGTCTGTGTTTCGCACAGAGTGTGTCTAGGTTTTCATACGAAGTACAACAAAATAGTATGTGTTTCGTTACAAAGTCGATTTTCTTTTTTTTTCAGAATCTTATGTGCAGCTATTGTGACTCTACATTTGAGAACATAAAAGACAGTGTGTCATTGTGTTGTTGAGGATCACCCGGCAGAAAAGGTGCCCTACATCCTTGTCAGCGTTGTTATTAACATCCTGAAAAATATAACAGCACACATTTAAACTGTGACATAATACCGATGTGAACTCTATATGTATCTGTTGATAAGCAAACGAAATAGTACTTCTAAAAATGCTCACTTTTCTCAAAAACAGATCTGGCATTCCCGGATCAAGAAATTTTAGCCGAAGGCAACATGCGGCCAGATACCGAAATAACGAGCCGCATAGCGGTGTGTGGGGGTAGACGCAGGAAGGGGGATCTTCCTCAAGAAAGTTGTGTGTATATGTTTGTGCACCGGGGCTATGAATTGTACCAATAAATTTCTTGGGTAGAACCAGTACTTCGTCCCCGGTTTTGATCGAACCAGGGTCCGCAGCACTGACTGGATTGCTTGGTTTATGAACTGGCGCAATGAAAGCCCAGATAATAACTATAGTGTTCCTATAACCATATATTTAATTATCGTCTCATCACATTCGCTGCAAGTTATGTCTTCATTAACAAAAGAAATGTTTAGCCAGTCCATGCAGTCACATACGCTCCCTCTGCAGCTAAGTGAATACACTACGTTCTCTATCTATTTACCGTTACTTCACACCGCTGCTTTAATAACAGTAGATTTATGATATTGACCTTTACAATGAACTTTTAAAAAACCAATGAATGTGCACCAATATCCCCAAAACCGAAAAATCTTTAAACAATTTTTATTGGCTTAAACGATCATGTGATTTCAAAATTTATAAATAGACGGGTGTTTTCTGACAATTATGTAAACACATTTCAACTACGCGTTTACGTAAACATCTTAATACAGAAATTAAACGTCTAAAAACAACTTTACCATATCATGATTTTAACCTTTTTGATAGTTTTACTGGTTTATTTACGTATACATATTAAAACACTTTGAAAAGAGAAATACGTAATTTTAGCAGAGGTAAGAAAGTGAAACATTCGACAGATGCGCAGGAGAGTAGCAGTCACCCATCTGAAAACAAAGAAATGCAGATTGTCTACAGCCAAACTAAGTGATAATATACGAGTTTATAAGGCCTAAGCATCAAATCGAAGTTGAAATAAATCAAAAAGAATTATGATTACCTCGCATTGAATTAAATAATTAAAGACCTATACATCAAAAGATGTATGCTTAATCAATGCAAAAAGTTATCAAGACGAATGCTTTTAAGTGAAACTTAGACGAGCATGAATCAACTTTCCCTAATGATAAACACAACAAATTAAAAAACTATATTATAGGTTAGCACAGATGTATAATCTAATGGCTGCAGAAGAAACCCTAGACGTATTCTGTTGATGTCTTCAATAGAAAACACATACACCTTCAGTTGAAAACCCATACCTAATGCAGCGACTTCGAGAGAAAACCCATACTCATTTCTTATAAACACAACCGAGTATTTAAGGCAATTTTTGTAGGAATAGAGGCATAAAATCAAATGAAAAACATGTACAGTCCAAAAACATGTTGAACTCGTGTTTAAAAGCTGAAAGTGTAAGCAAAATAATTACATTTAATAACAGACGCTTGTGTTTACCATGAATTTGCTGTATAAAACCACACATTCAAAAAGAAACTGTCTGATTTTAATCAACTTACGGCTAAACAATTGCAAATTAGTCACATGTTTGCTTCGCTAACAATTGGTAAAGATTTACAGCTTACGTTTCACACAAATACTCTTACCTTTATATGAAAAGTTGTCAATATCAGTAAACACAGGCGTGCGTGAGGCGTGTGTGTAAACAAATACTCACGACGAAACCATTACCTGTCTTCGTAACAAAACGGCTCGCGGTTTGACATCGTCAGCCCCCAGTGTATGGGGATGTAGGCAAGTGAATATGATAACTCTGCTTAAAAAAGTATTTCTAGGGAAAACTCCTTTTTGCGAGAATACAGATACCATACCCTTAAGTTATTTTCTTCTCTTTTCCATTTTTATCACAAAATCATGTATACATACACAAAATAGAGCAGTGTCACTCAGTTGTGTCTAATGTTGAAGTTGGTTTTTAAAAAGCAGATACTAAACTTTTAAGTATAAAAGCTGTATCATTTTTGTGTCGATGTTATGAACTTGTTTCTTATTTTGAAAATGTACGGAAATAATTATGTGTTTGTTGAATATGATTTGTGATGAACAGACAGACAAATAAAAATTTTAAAAAAGAAAGAAACGTTTTAAGAATATCAGAGTCTTGAATTATATTTCATTCATTATTACATTATTCATTTCCCAATAACCTTTGCATTGATTGTCTTTCTTGAGATAAGAAGTTCTTTCGCTACTAGTAATGTGAGGCATGATAACCAGTCCATCAAAATTTCAGGAAGTGAAATCTAAAGTAGAATTTTCTGTTTTGTATTTTCAATAATTCTTCGTCCTTAACTTAACTGTATGTTTTCCCGCAGATTTAACCTATCTCAGTCATTAGAATTATGGCGGACATTCAGGTAAGAAATTTGTATCAGGACAATGTAATCACTGTTACAAATCGCAGTATAATGATTAATCAGTTAATTGATAACTCAGGGCCAGGCACAGTCTTTTTTGTGATATATTGACCCATACAAAAAATACACAATATCTCGACTTCCGTACAATTAGTCGGACTATTCTGCAGTATGACAAGGGTGATGCAGTGGTTGCATGGAAATGTGTTTCTGTTGTTACTGTATCATGATTGTGCACAGTCTCTATGAGGCGGTGATGGTCAGCAAACTGTTTCTGGTTGCAGTCGGCCTTTATTTCAGACACTAGTGCTTGAATACAGTCAGCTAAGGAGTTCCAGATCACTATCAATAGAATATCTGCTAGCATATACATTTATTGTGCTATTTTGTAAATTTGGCTCAATTTGAAGAACACGTCTACTATCTCAAATAATATGTACATACTACAACAGTACTTTTATTTTAATTCTTAGAGCTTGGTAAATACTAGCCTAATTAATTTGGCTTTGACGGTTTGACCCATTTTATAGACAAATTTTTATTATTACACCAAACGTCGAAAGAACATGTATTTAATTACTATTCTAGTAAAAAATTTAATTAAAACCTGTCACCCCAAAGTGTATTTGCCATTTATTTCATATTTGCTCTGTGAAACTCTTTCCACAGTGAAATGTCGCATGATGTCGCCATAAAAATAATCATGCCGTGAAAACTGGTAGGAAAATCACAGTGTCTTACCGGTTAATGATTAATGAGTTCACTTATACGAAATGGTAATTTTGTTTTCTAAGTTACGGCTCTCGATGTATTTGATTAAGAGTTAGTTAAATATACCCGACAAATGACAGATATCTGGAATTGTAGCTTATGTAAAAAACAAACATAGTAAGATCAGGAAACATTCTTAATAACCATATTGCTTTTTTTCATGAGAGTTTCGGTCTGACAGATCGGGTCCCAAGTTTTACCGGAATCGACAATTTTTACCGGAATCTACTGGAATCGACTTTGCATTACCAGAATCGATTACTGGTAAAATGTGGGACCGTGATAGATCTTCTTACAGTCTGACAGATTCTCAGATCTTTTCAGAATGATCAAATGTCTGACAGATTTTTCAGGAACCTAATCCTACAGTTAACTATGCCAGTGCCTTATCACTTGAACTTTTGTTTTCAAAAAGCACCTAATGTTTAACACATGGTCTTTCAGATGAACCCTGAGGTCATTTGTGTCAATTCTGTTTGCATGTCATGTTGAAAGAGTCCATTTTCATTTGATTTCAGATTGTGACAACATAATGAGCTGACATAAGTCCTCAGTATGGTTTTTGTAACAGTGTTGCTTGGAGCAGCTGTTCTGTGCTGTAGTGTGCTTCTGGTGTTTGGCTGTGTTTGTCATCTTTTCAAACGCCATGGATTTTCGGTTTGTTTTTTTGTTTTGTTTTTCATACAGATTTTTTAAAGTAAAATCCAGGTTATCAAGTCAATTTAAACTTTGTTCTAGGCTGTAACACTGTACCGCATTTTTAAGACCAGGCTACAAGTTTCTTTACTTCAATTCTGTTGCTGAAAAATTGCCAGTATAACTTGAAAAGAAGCACTAGTATATGAAATATTTATCATGTTACTGAAGTACTTCATACATGTTTTCATCAAAGCATCTTCATTTTTTGCTTCAATGGTGTTAGAGTTTTGAAGATGAGGAGAGTGGACGAGACGTATCAATGTATTCAACCAGTGAGAGTGTACATGATTCATCTAACGTAACTTTTGAACCACTACCAGACATATTGGCCAAAACATTAAGTAGCCGAGCTCTGAGACCAAGGATAACCTGCAGTGACAAGGAGAAACAGTCAGCTGCAGCCAAACTTGTCAGTAAGTCAACAGTTACACGTGAGTTAGGATATTACTAAACTAAACTTTAAAGCGACAGATTAATCCAGTGATCACTTTTGAATCACAAGGTATTTCTAGTCAGAGGGCTACATGCATGCAAATCTAGTAGCTTTAGAGTGTAAGAATTCAGGGAGAACAAATATCAACAATGTCTTTTCTACATTTTTTTTTACATTTTGTACATATATGCTTTATAAGATTATGAAGATTTTATGGAAAAGCAAGGTAACTAATAAAAGCAAAAGAAAGAGAAAAAAAAGCTAGAGGTTTGTTTAATTTTGAGGGAAAGCAGAAGTCTTGACATTTATTAAATAACAGGAAGTCTTTGGTATTATTTTCAGCCATATACAAATCCTTTCCAAGAAATCAGTTGCTTTATATTAAGGAGATTGGACTTGGTTGGTTTGGCCAGGTAAGTGTTTCTGTTGGATAAAATACAGTATTATTCATTACTTTTCAGTAGAGGGACAAACCTTAGAAGTAACCCATCATATACTGCATATGTATTTTATTGACTGATTCTCTATAAAACGTTAAAAATAATATATGTTTAAAAACATCTCCTTAAGGCACATAGAACCTTAGAAATTGTTCTTTTTATAATAAATGGCTATCCATCCAAAAATTATACAAGAGTAACTCTATACGTAAATATTGATTTCCATGCATTCAGTTTGGCTGTTGTACATAGAAGTTTTGACTGACACCTTGACATTGGAGTATGATTTATTCAATATTCAGTTTTATATGACTGAAGGAAATGGAATACTTCAGGTTTTCGAGTGGGCCTATTTAAATTAGGTTGTTTGAACTCTGATATACATGAGGAGAAAAAATATGACTAACTTGTTTGAACAAAATACAAGACTATAGGCGTAGACAATGCAACTGTTAGTTTAGCTTTATGTAAAGTTAGCATTCGTTGATGAATTTTAAGTTTCAATTGAAATGTTTGTCTTATTCATTTAGGTTCTAGAAGGCAGTGCTGAAAACATATTACCAGAAAGTCGACATGCCAAAGTTGTTGTGAAGATCTTAAAAGATGATGCTACAGCCAGTGAAAAAGCTTTATTCTTGGAGGAAGTTGCCCCATTCAGGTTAGTGCAGAAAAGAGCATTCTGGTAGAAGTAATGCATTTATAGTTGTTGCTTTTCTGAAATTTTGATAAAGTGGGGAACTGTATCTAGATTTTAATTCATTTTTAGTTGTTCCATATTCTGTGAATCTTAGCTCAACTGCTAATTTTAACTGTAGTGGAGTGATTAAGGTTAGTGATTTATGTCCATCTGCAAAAGTAATGTACTGGGCACTCTAGCAAACCAGCTCTGCATATGATACATTATGAGTTTCCTATGGAGAAGTCTAGGGTTTCCCATGAATGATGATAACTCCCAAAATGTAACAGCTGAACAACTGAAAAGACCAATAGAATAAGACAAGTGAACTAAATCAGGAGATAGGAGGGTATATTGAGGTATTTGCAACAGATTTAAGAAGGAATTTTACTGTAATACAATATGACTGTATTTTCAGGGATTTGGATCATCCAAACATTCTGTGTCTGCTAGGACAGTGTACAGAGACCACACCATTCTTAACAATACTAGAATATCCACAATTGGTATGAAACAGTCTGTTTTTATTTGCTATATTTATTTCAGAAAGTATGACACTGTTAACCACTACCTTACACTAGATTAAATAGATTCAAATATGTGGGAGCATAAGTAAGATAGAAAATCATTTACTTTCATACCATTTGACAGGTTTAGAAGTATAGCAGGAATTTATTTCTGTTCTTGTATAAAAAAATATTGTTAATTTTATTCATTAAATTGATAAATTTACATCCTGTTACAGTTTCTTTATCACAAAAATTCATTCAGTGTAAATAGTAAAACAGAAAAAAATGTTAAGGTAGAAATATTTTAAAAATGGAGATATATTAAGATTCTATTGCTTGTATCAATAGGGGGACCTAAAGTCATACTTGTTGACCAACAATAGTGGACCATTTATACAGTTTGCTATAGATGCTGCCAAAGGGCTTGCCTTCATGCACAAACATTCCTACATCCACCAGTAAGCTTTGTTTGTACTGTTTATTGGAATACAATAACAACTGTTTTAAACTTAAATTGAAAGAAAAAAATATAAAGGTACCTTAAAGGCTTCATTTGACAGCATTAGAATATCAGAAAAAAAAGTGGGTTCAAAGTCCATGTTAAATCATGGGTGTACTGCAGTGTTGACTTGACTCTGTGTCTAATGTGGGCAAGTTTTTTTTATGAAGGATAGAAACTGATCACCATTCTGTCGAGGGATATTGATAAGGAAACTGATTAATTCTGTTAGTTTTATCCTAGGGTATCATTAACATTGATGGTGGAAGAAAGTAAGTTCAGTTTATGTGATCATTATGAATCTGCTTAGGGTAATAGAAGTTTCACATGAAGATTTAGAATTTGTGACTGTAGCATGAAACCATCTATTATCAGTGGCATTGAAAAAAGGAAAACTAGACCCAGGTTAGGTCACAATGAAAACTACACATAAACATGTCTATAGAAAATGATCTTGTGTTTCAGCGATTTTGCTGCCAGGAACTGTCTGTTGATGTCGGATATGACAGTGAAGGTTGGAGACTATGGTATAGGAGAAGATTTATACAGGGTATGGTTAACACTATTTCTTAATTGTTCTGCATGACTTTTAGGTGATAACTGATAAGATAATTTTTGAGCTATGGGTATTAAGTAATATCATATGAACAAACTTTTAAAATATTTACTCTGTGCCCAGAACTATTGACTTTGGATGGGAACTTGGGGCGTCATTTTTAACCCATGCTGGTAAGTTAGTCACACTGTTGTTTAAGTTTAAATCAGAAACAAGCACATGTAGTCATAATAAAATTCATTTCCTATGTCATAAAGATTGAAATAGATAAACAAAATTAGATATTGTAAATGTCTGTGCAGTGAAATAAAAAGTAACAAACTAATGAACACTGGTTGCATGGTTAAAACTGGATGTCATTTTAAATATAGTTTAAGGAAATAGTTTAAGGGAATAGACTGATCTTCAGACAAGAGTTATGTTGCTTAAGAAATTTTGTTTCCATATTTGTTCTGAAATGTATAGGAGGATTACTATGATACGGGGCGGGATTTGTTGCCGATACGCTGGATGTCACCAGAGTCACTTGAGGTTAAACAAGGGGTTTGGCAACTGAAAGAATTTACAGTGCAATCAAATGTCTGGTAAGAAATTTCATATTATTTGTTAACAATTAATGCTTAAATAAAGCTTTAAGATTTTGACAGAAGGTTGTTCAAAAGAAAAATAGACAATTATTAAAATTAATGTTGGCACTATTACTGCTTAACAAAGATTTATGGTTGCCGTGGCAACAGCAAGTAGAATTAAAGCAGATGAACATTGTTGCAAGTTTATTTATTTTTTTAAAGTGTATAAGTCTGAAAGTGGACAAAAATTCTTCTTCCCTACCCACAACTATATCTATAATTATTGTAGTCTTTGGTCTCTTTAAGAGGAAGTATGGTTAGTAACTCAGAAAATAACCCAAGTATCACTGAAATGGCCAAATGCACTAACCACTCTAATACTATCAATTGGAAATGGTTGTAAAAAATATATATAAACTATAAGAAATAATTTAACAAAATTTTAAGGATATAACTTTGTATTTATAGAAAATGAACTGTGAAGCAAGTTTCTGAGATCATTTACAACTTTGTTGTTATGGATACAAGTGCATGTCTATGATTTTGCACATTTTGAAGTAATTGTCGTGTATATTTCAGGTCACTTAGTGTATTGTTATGGGAGATAGTCTGTGTTGGAAGAAAACCATACATAAATCTAAGAGACGAGGATGTCCTACAGAAGGTTATACGAGAAGGAACAACAAAATTACCTCCACCTAGTTCAGATATCCCATTACATGATAGATGGTAAATAAGAACTGTTTGATGTTCTTAACCAAAAAATAATGCCACTATCATGAATATGTTATCTACCTCCAGATAATAGTATTTTGTCAGGTGCTTAAAACTAGATTTGTTTAAAAATTATTGTTTGTCTAGTGTGAAAGAATGACTTTTCTTGTTCAGAATTCTTGTTTACATTTTCTAGGTTTGAGATAATGGAAATGTGTTGGCAGGAGGTTGAAGACAGGCCATCAGCTGGAGATGTTTTGGCATTTCTGCAGCAGATAGAGGAGGAAATGATATCACAGTCACATGACCTCAGCACTGCCACATCTCCAGTTCCTGTCAGCCAGACTGGTCCCCAGTCTCCAAATTCATTTGATTCAAAGTTTGTGATGTCTAAGAATGTAAACCAGTCTAATCAGCATGTTGCAGAAGTGCTAGTTCACAGAGTGGATGAGCGGGAACAGAAACTGGGATTTGATGATGACTTTGCTAAATCTGTGAAAATCAAGAAAAACCAGAGTGCAGATGGATTTGAGGATGATTTTGTTCATGTTGAGGAAAGTGACTCTTCTTTTTCACAAAATGATTCCATTCTTGCTGGTGCTGGAAACACCTCTGAGGTTGATAAAGACATGTTTTTACCAGACCATAATCTAAACTTGCTACACCCACCAGTTCCAGTTGAAATGAGTACACCCAGTAAACAGTTACTAAATGGAAAACCAAATTTGTCGGATGGCTACAATACAGCATTGAGCAATGGCTGTTCCCAAAGTTCTAATTATGTTACAGCTTCAACTGAACATTTGCATGCCTCTGCTTTTAATCCAGATTTAGTTAGATCTAACAGTCAAAGCATTTCACCGTTTAACACAGACTTGGTTAGATCTGAAGGTGCCAGTAAACATTCATCGAAACAACTATTTGGAGAGAAGTCTGATAACAAGACCAGTGATGAAGGTTACAGAACAGGTGTGAGTGGGTCGCCTCCAGATATAGTGTTTAACAATCACAGTGAAAGAGATTCTACAAAGCTCACCCAGGATTTAGATACTGTTAATGATTCAGAACCGTCTGAAGGTACAAATAAGACAAAAGCATTGACTAATCTGAGTCCAAAATTATCAGATTTAGAAACTGAAAAAGCTAAGGAAATATATATTTCCAAAGGTGCTGGTTTACCTTCCTCTATAATTCAGAAGTCACGATCTCTAGGAACCATTCCAGAAGATGGAATTCCATCAGATAATACCTCACAAAGTGGGGTAGTGTTTGATGACCCAGATGTAGATATGGGAATGAACTTTGAATGGGATGATTATGAAGGTGAACAATTAGTTGGCTGTGTGCGATACACATCGGATGACTCCACTGCAAGTGCACGCTCCCCACGTCAAGTTGATGTTGAGGAGTGGCCCTTTGACCAGGATTCCAGTAGTGAAAGCCATTCCAAGCCAGGAAGTGTAGCCAGTGACAGTGATGCAGAGGTAACAACGCTCTCCATGGGATCAAGCTCAAGCATAGATACACGTGCTCGAATAGCTAGTATTCTTACTAACCGCTTGAATTCTCTCATTAAACAGACTAACCCATCTCATTCTAGCCAAGGCATGTTTTACTCATTCTCTAATTATGATAATGATCTTGATTCCCCAGAGCATGCATTTACTGACACAGATCATCCATTAGGTAAAGCATCTGGGGCACCAGATGCTCAAGCTGTACTGGGCATGCCCAGTGAAAGACAGGAAATGGAAGTGGTTGATATGTTGGAAGAAGCTGGTCCACTGGAGCAGGTAATTACACTTTTTGCTTTTCGTAACCATATTGTATTGGAATGGCAGATATGTTTAGAAATCTTTCAATTTCTTCAATGCTTCATGAGAATTCTGTATTAATAATGTTACATTTAACAAAAGTAATTTCTGTTTTGCATGATTGTGTAAAAATAAGATATCACATTCTTGATTATATATTTTTTTTAAATGTGGTTTAATTTTTTTTTTTTCATTCATGTTCATATGCAAGGCTTAGCATCTTTCCTTTTTTAGTTCAGCTTTATTTTTTGTTTTTGCGTTATTTTGTAAAGTCAGAATGCTTTAAGTAATACAACCCGTTTTATTTTCATTTCATGTACTATGTAAGTATTGTGATGAAACTCTGGTTTCTGTTTAGCTTAATCTTCTGTGTGTTAATCTTTTTCTCTTGTCTTGGTGAAGCAGAGTTTTAGAGTACCGCAGATAAACATTGGTTACCTGTAAAATCAGATTTACTTACCTGCTTAATTTTTCCAGAAGTTATCCCTAGTTTAAATCACAGAAACACACTTTGAGTGTGAATCTCATGTATGTACCTTCCCAATAGCAAGTTTCATAGAGTTGTTGAAATTGTGATAAGTATTTTTGTCATCCCTTTATATAAGTGCTGATATTTGTTTGTCTTTTTTCAAAGTTTCAAGCTGACTTTAGGTGCACATAAAATTAATAAATGCAAAAAAGGACTGTCCGTTTCTTTATTCTGTAGCTTATAGAACTTTTACGCATTCAGCGGTCAAAATGATAATCTTCAAATGAAATGGAAAGAGCCAACCCTTATAGGCCTGAAGAAATACCAGCTTTCTGCAAACATGAATGCTTCAATTATAAATTACATCCCTTACAGTGTTACAGAACATAGAATCATTAATGTTTATGTGCTTATCCAATTATAGTCATATTGTAATCAAAGGACACAGTAAAACAAAATTACTTTGTAATAAAGAGGACTTCCTCAGTCCCCTGAGTACCTTTTGTTAGCAATAAAAGAGACGATACATTGAAAAACGTGATACATCAAAAGAATGATTAGGTTGCTTGCTGTTTTGAAGAATCGTGTTTCATCAGTACCTGAGTCGGGGTATTCTAGAACTCTTCCTTCCCAATCAGTTTGTCTCAGTGTTCAAAGCACTCTTTACACCACTTATATTGTTTCATTTACTTCAGTTTATAAATGTTGAAAAGTTAGACTTTTTGGTTATTTTACTTCTACTAACACACAGTTTAAGAGCATTCACAGTTTTTGTTGTTTGTTGTGTTTTGTATTTTTTTGTGTGCAAAATTTTTGACTTCATTTTCTGGAGAGTTTACTGTTCAAGTGGTTGACAAAATGTCAACTTAACTTTCAACTAATTTGCTGTGGCATTATATCGGTAAAATAGCTAAGGTTTCCGAATTGTTGATTACATGTTTATGAAATAGCCTTGAAAATTTCAGAATATTATAAAAACTTGTATCACCTCTTTAACAAGATTAGTCTTTTTTTTTAAAAAAAATAGGTGGTTACACAGCATATTTCAATCATTTTTTGGGCCAGTTCTAAACATAACTGAAAAAAATGAGACATTTTCTTGTAAACAGTGCTTGACTCACTGAATGGTTGTTAACAAGTTTGTATCAGTTTTATGAATGCATCATACATTATCTTAGTATACTTATGTACAGACATTGTGTATATTACTAGTACTTGTACTTACATTGATATCTTTATCCTGCTCCTGTAATCTCATACTATCTCTTGTTTTCTCAGTCTGCCTTCCAAAATAAGCTAACACTTTACTCAAAATAATATGGAATGAAGTCCTCTGTGCAGATATAAGCTTTTTAGACATGTATTCAAATGATCAAAGTCAAATGCTAAATCACCGTTTTGTTTTCTGTTTGAAAAAGTAGGATCTTGAATGGGAATTCTGTAAGTTACTTTAGTACTTACCTTTGGGAAAACTGTTTAAATGTTCAGTTCTTTTCATTTAGGGCTGGTTTGCTTCGAGTGTTTGTAAATTGAGATTCTGATTGTGTTTAAATGATCTTTCTTGCTTTAGATGACTGCTTTTTTGTTCATCAGAGAAGAAATGTTGGTGCTTTATTTCAACTACATATATTTAGATAAAAATCTTAAAAACACATGTTTTCCAAAATCTTAAGTTCATTTTGTTTTAAATGGGCCTTTGTTTAAATTATACTCCCACTTTAGTAAATAGTTGTATCAATTAGTATAGAACAATGTACTACCTTTATGCCCTGGTGACAAGTTTGGATAGAAGTTAAAGCTTATTGGTTTAAAGGTTTATGTCATGTTTGTCAGAGAAAATCAGAGATATTTACTGTGCTGTGGTTGTCTAGAATAGAATGGTTTACTTTAACTAGTTTTAAAACACCTTTGGTAGCAAGACTTTTGTATTCTAGAACAGAAAATATATGAATGATATGATAGTTGCTGCATTGTGTAATGCTTTCACTATAGACACAAGTAATGACCTTAGGAAATATTTTGGTTACCGTATTTCTGTTTGATAAAACTTGAATTAGAAGATTTTTGTTATGTGTGTACTGTATTTTTAATAAAGAAATTTATGATTGAATTTGCATTTTTAATAAGGTGTTATGATCATAGATTCCTTCTAGAAGTAACATGATGTAAATTTTTTGATGTGGAATTTATGTCCTATTGTTGATAAATACTCAATATGAAACACTCAAGCTTTGTTTTATTATCATATTTCAGGATGGGCAGTTTATAAAGGAAGATTTAGACAAGATTGCAGCATCTGTTCTACACAAACATGATGAAATGGAAGTTGTTGTGAGTCAGCCACATGATCAAATGTTACCGGGCACCCTTACAGACTCAGTCGCATAATTGTTTCAAGGCAGAAGTAGACTATGTTAAATGAAGTTCGATGATATTGTTATATACTGCTTCTGATGTGATATTTCTGTATGCTGTCTTTTTGTCTAACAACTGACCAATGAAAATGTTTGTTACTATTTTTTATCAGCTGTCAGCCTCACCAGGCTTCCAACCAAAGATAGAGTTTATTACCTGTTTTTTTAAGCCAATGAGAGTGTTTGTCAGTGAGGTGTGAATATAGATGCTGCATATTCTATTTAATCCATTGGATTCTGTGATGTAGTTTGACATTTTAAGATATTTAAATATTATATCAAGGTTTGTTATATGAAATGGGTCTCTGAAACTTCCATTCATACATTATCAGTCTTAGTGGGCAGAGACTTTTATAAGGTTTAATTAACCAGGTTTTCAATTTTGAAAATCCTGGTTATTAGATTGGGGTATGGCGGGCGGATGGGCGGGCGTCAAACGAAATTGTGTCCGCTCTGTAACTCTTCAACCCTTTGAAGAATTTTGATGAAACTTCAGACAAATGTTTACCACATCAAGATGACGTGCAGAACGCATGTTCCGCATGGCTGGCTCCAAGGTCAAGGTCACAGTGACATTAACATTGAAAATCCTGTCCGCTCTGTAACTCTTCAACCCTTTGAAGAATTTTGATGAAACTTCAGACAAATGTTTACCACATCAAGATGACGTGCAGAACGCATGTTCCGCATGGCTGGCTCCAAGGTCAAGGTCACAGTGACATTAACATTGAAAATCCTGTCCGCTCTGTAACTCTTCAACCCTTTGAAGAATTTTGATGAAACTTCAGACAAATGTTTACCACATCAAGATGACGTGCAGAACGCATGTTCCGCATGGCTGGCTCCAAGGTCAAGGTCACAGTGACATTAACATTGAAAATCCTGTCCGCTCTGTAACTCTTCAACCCTTTGAAGAATTTTGATGGCTCCAAGGTCAAGGTCACAGTGACATTAACATTGAAAATCCTGTCCGCTCTGTAACTCTTCAACCCTTTGAAGAATTTTGATGAAACTTCAGACAAATGTTTACCACATCAAGATGACGTGCAGAACGCATGTTCCGCATGGCTGGCTCCAAGGTCAAGGTCACAGTGACATTAACATTGAAAATCCTGTCCGCTCTGTAACTCTTCAACCCTTTGAAGAATTTTGATGGCTCCAAGGTCAAGGTCACAGTGACATTAACATTGAAAATCCTGTCCGCTCTGTAACTCTTCAACCCTTTGAAGAATTTTGATGAAACTTCAGACAAATGTTTACCACATCAAGATGACGTGCAGAAATTGTTGTCTCATTATTAAGTATACTCCTTGCAGACAGTATTGTTAGCCGAAATTTACATCCTACTCATTATCATGTATTCTCATGAATATTATCTTTTCCTTCATGTCATGTTATAATCTTTTGAATATTCATAGCAATCTTCATTCCAAAATTCATACTATAGTATAGAATCAGAACAACATTTTTGAAAACCTGGTTTCGTGGCATTGCCATGTTTCTTGTTTAATAGGTTGTATTGTTTTTTTCCTCTTTTGTGAAAGGGTTGAATTCTTCACAATGACTTTTGTTTCACTTAGTTTAAACCCATAATTGTGTGTAAACTATTAAGGTGTATAAAACACAGAATTTACTGTCCCAAGGCACATATCCAACAGTTATGAAGCAGGAATTATATAAAAGCAATAAAAAGTCCTCTTTCCTGTAACATTTTTGAAATACCTAAGAATGCATTTTGATCAAGCAGGTGTGTATATCTGGATTGTCTGCAGGAAAAAGACAAATACATGTACATTATTTCTCTCAGAAATCATTTACAAAATGGAAATTGAAGCAGAACAAAGTGAATAGTAGTTTTGTTACAGTTTCTGCAGTGACATTTGTGTATTTTGTGCAGTCTGTCTCAGTTATGTTCTGTGAACAAGGTTGTTGAAATGGAGTTAACTTACTAGGAAATTACTGTTCTGAGACAGAAAACATTGTTCACTAAAAGGATTTGTTTGCTCTGTAGAGGTTTATAGTGTATGTCTACAGTTACATATATGTACACAGCTTATAAGCATTGCTCTATTTTGTTAATATATAGCTGCAATATTTGTTAAGAAGTTAAGTTTTTTTAGAAGCCCATTTATTTTTGTACATAAAACTTCCATTTGGTGTATCTTGATTTGTTATAGATTTTTGAGTAATAACCTGTAAACTTGATATGTTATAAATTTATAAGTCTAGATATATTGTAATCTACCTAATACATTTCTAGTCACATAACCTTAGAGGTGCAAGGTTGTACTGTATATAGTCAGTTAACAGTTTCTGTTCACTTTTTGGTGGCTAGGTAAGTAAAGCAATATAATTCTAAATGTGGTACTTAAGTCTTTGTTTCTCCTGAAATGTATCTTCTCTATTTAGTTTTTCATTTCTTCTCCATTCAGTGTTAAATTTTGATAAAAAAAAGATGAATGAATATATAAAATGTCAGTACTAAAATCTGAAATGAAAACCTCTAGTAGATTACTACCGCTTGCAAAACTGATTAGAGTTTACACTGTTAGGTAAAAAAGGAGACTCATCGGTACACCTGCTCAAAATCAATTGCCCAATGTGTTTCTTTCAAACTCAGCCTTTTACCTGTCAATAGTGTCATTCTAATGTCATTCTGTTTACGAAATGTAAAAGCGGTTAGGAAAAAAATACTCATTGAAGATTTCCCATAGCAACATAGCGACATTTTATGACACAGCAACTTTGGCACCGACCAGGCACATTTTTCTGGCTGCGGGTAGATTGCAAGATGCAGTTTTATTGACAGGCATACCTGAGAAAACTGCCTCGCTGTGATTGGATGATCATTAAATTGACAGTTTAAGCTACTGAAATAAACAACGTAACGCCACTTTTTACTGCGTTCCAAATATGTGAAACTCTAATCAGTTTGCAAGTGGTAGTAAGTCAAAATTTTCTAGTTCTTTTAAGTTTCAATTTATGGATATGGATGACACAGAAATCAGATCACCTACATTCAGCAAGTTTCTTACTAAATGGTTGTATCTGTTTTTGAGTTTTCAGGTCTACAAGTAAGTGAGGAGTTGTTTGATAAAAAAAAACTTGAATGAATATGTTTAATATCTATACAAATTATCCTTGGTCTTTTGCACAACTGACTTTAAAGCATGTTGATATGAACACAATACATCTTGTGTACATGTGTATATTTTAGTTTCATATCTTTGTACAGTTAATGCATTTTAGCTAAAAGGCTTAGCTTAGTAGAAAATAGGGCTTAACAAAATGTTGAAATAATTTTCTGAAATCCAGTCTTGATCAGACATTGATGAATAGTCTTAGCATGTTTACACATACATTGTAACAGTGTATTACAAGAAAAGAATATTTGAAATGACAGCTTAAATTAACATAAAATCTATCTAAAATGTTTTTATGTTGCTGCTTTCCATTATTTTGGATATAGAAATAACTTGTTTGGAAGAAGAAATCTTTGATATCTTCAGTAGTTTCCAGTGAGAGTTGTGTTCTTAACATTCTGTTTAAAAGTATATTGTTAAATATATGTTTTGATTGAAGTTTGTTTTTTCAGAGCTAAGTTTTTCAGATCGTGTGCATTACAGCTTTCTTTGTACAGTTGAAAATTTTGACAGTTAACAGTAGCTGTATCAACTTTGTTGTTGTTGTTTTTTCATTCTGAATCATTGAAGGTTTGAAATTTACCACACTTGTCTTAATGCAATTTAAAAAATAACTCAGTAAAGTAATGTAGATGTGGGGTATTTAATTTGTGTAGAGTACTGCAACCAAATTGAAGTTTATAGGATCCCCAGAGTGTAGGATATTCCTTAAATGTTATTTTTCAATGCTTTATCTTTTATGGTCAAGTATTATAAATGTTTCTTTTTTCATTTTGTCATAAACATTAAGATTGCATTTACATTAATATATATATATGAGAAACTTGTGATTTTCGGAAATACTTGTAAATAACATTATTCACTATGGAAACTTGTTGCCAAACTTGTATTGCTTCAGTAATAAATAAAAACTAATGAGTATTATTATTTATAAAGAAAAATAAAATTGAAACTTGTAATTATATTTTCTTTCTACATTTAGAACTTACAGAAACTAACATGGAGAAACGAACCAGTACATCTGACAGCATCTCAAGACTGATAGAAGTGTACCAGTATATATGTAGGGAAAGAAAATGTTCTACAATTATCATAACTGAATACCAATTAATTAAGCTAAGTATTGGAGTAATACATGTCATTAAAAATTACCAAAGAGGCAAAGTTTGAACAATCTTGGTAGTGGTAAGGCCTCATGCCAAATTTCAGAAGTCTTTGCCTTATGGAAACCATAAGAGAAGAGTTGCAACAAAAAACCCTAATATTCTTCTGTGTTAAACATGTCTGCCACTCCCAACAAGAAAGAGCCAATAATGACTCCAGGGACATAATTAGATTAAGCTTGGAAGGGTAGTACTAGATAATGCTACACATGAAATTTCAGAACTCGAAAAAGACTGGAGGGACAATCTTGGTAGAGGTCCACTAGACAATGCTTTGTGCAAAATTTAAGAACTCTGAGCCTTGTAGTTGCATACATGAAGAATTTAAAGGGTTTTAATGTATATGATATTTCTATGAAAAACTTGTGACTCTCGTGATGAGTAGGCAGTGACTTCAAGGATATACTTTGAACAAACTTGGTAGAGGTCCACTAGACAAGGCTACAAAACAAATTTTGGAGTGCTTGATTTTAGACAAGATGTTTAAAGTTTTTCAGTATTGTTGCCATATAGAAACTAGAGTTCTGCATGGAATGGAATTCTTTAAACAAAGTTTGTTTGTTCCTGCATTCTCTATTTTCTTTCTTTTTGTCTGTCAGTCTTCCTTCCTTCCTGCCTACCTCTCTCCCTTCATTCCTTCCTTCTTTCTTCTTACGTTTGCAACATATACCGGGGGCCGAAGGTAATTTGGTTCGATAAAATTTTAAGCGATAATTTTATTCTGATTATAGAAATGAAAACAAGAAATTCAACAGGATGGGAAAGTTAATGAATGTATTAACGAATGCAAACAACTTGATCACATGTCTTTAAAAACTTTAACTTTTTACCCATTATTTTACATTTCTTCTTCCATTTTATTAATTGAAATGTGTCTTACTGAATATAAAACTGGATTTAAGCCAACAAGTCATATACACTAGTGGCTGAGCAACAGAACTTTCATGTTTCCAAACTGTACAAATGATGTTTGGTTTAAAAAAATAGCTTAATGTCTTCAGCATAATGTTAAAAAGCAGCTTATAAAGTTTTGGAAGCCAGAACTAACTAGAACTGTGTCCATAGGACACGGATGCCCCCACTATGCATAAGTGCTCATAAACAAGAGCATGTATATTCTGTATGTAAGATTTAGGTGGGGAACAATTTTTTTCTGTAGTTGCAAATGAATTGAGGTGTTTTGTATATTATTAATGCTGTCCTTTTATTTCAAAATCAGATAATTTATACTGAAACAAGGGCTGTCGGATGGACAGCACGCTTGACTATTCTTAGTGCTTGAAGGTATAATAAAAGCCTGAAATTAAAGATTTTTCAAAGTCTTAAAAGGGGAATAACTAATAAAAATGCTTAACAGAATTATGGGCCTTGATGGAATGACACAGTCTACGGCCAAGTTTGAACCAAATATCTGCAGTAGAAAGGGAAGAAATAGTGAAAATGAGAAGCTTGCCCTAAAACTTTAACCCGATAGCCATGCCACAAGTACAATAGACCTCCTTATTCTTTGAATAGTCAACATAAAAATGTTGTAAATATTTATGTTCTATGAGGAATCACATTAGCGAAGATGAAGAAAGAGACACACAAGTAATTACATGTTGCTGATATTAAAGTAAGCAGGTAAAATTTTAAAAAATGTTACACATGAAAGTTAACTACAGATTAAAGTATAGAAACCCCAGGTGTGTCTGGTCCCGTAAAAAAACATTACCCTTCCTTTACTATCATCTACACATTAAGGTTGTTCATTTCTAAAAATTTAAGCAAAATCTGCCATCCAGTTTATAAGGAGTTGCGTTCATAAATTTATTTGGCTATATGGTATATAGTGAAAAAATCAACAAAGGGCCATAATTCCGTTAAATTTGGTCGAAGCAAAAATTCCTTCCTTTGCTATCATCTATACATTAAGGTTGTTAATTCCTGAAAGTTTAAGCAAAATCTGCCATCCGGTTTATGGGGAATTGCGTTCACAAATTTATTTCACTTTATGGTATATAGTGAAAAAAATCAACAAAGGGCCATAATTCCGTTAAATTTGGTCGCAGCAAAAATTCCTTCCTTTACTATCATCTACACATTAAGGTTGTTCTTCCTGAAAGTTTAAGCAAAATCTGCCATCCGATTTATGAGGAGTTGCGTTCACAAATTTATCTGGCTATTTGGTATATAGTGAAAAAATCAACAAAGGGCCATAATTCCGTTAAATTTGGTCGAAGCAAAATTCCTTCCTTTACTATCATCTACACATTAAGGTTGTTCATCCCTGAAAGTTTAAGCAAAATCTGCCATCCGGTTTAAGAGGAGTTGCGTTCACAAAATTTCGGGACGTACGTACGTACAGACGTACGGTCGTAATTTCACACGGTCGTACGGACTGACGGACGAGGGCAACGCTATATGCTCCCACTTTGTGAGGGCATAAAAATAACTACGCATAAAATTTGGCTCTCGCATATAACCGTTTTCGTTTGGTATGGTTTGTTTGGGATTATTGTCGATTTCAACATCATGTCTCTCTCTCTCTCTCTCTCCTTCTGTGTGTCTCTCTCCATCCATTCATCCACCCATCTATCTATTTATCTATCCTATCTGGTATATTGTGCAGGTGATCTTGACAGTCAGTCCACCTAACTGTTGTTCCTGGATATCTTACCTGTGTGTTAATGACCAGCTTCCCTACAAGTGACTATATTCCTACATTGTAACTTAATACAAGTATATGTGACTTCTGATGATTTGCTGATACTGCATTTGCCTATGAATTGCATGTTAAATTTAAAATCGACAATTAGAATATCAATTAATCAGAGCTGAGAACTGACTAAAATATAAAGTCACTGGTTCTGGTTTAGGCCAGCAAAATATTTTTAATACTTAATTATATTTATAGGTCAATAGTAGAATTACCAGGAGCAGAGAATACCCTAGTGCTTGCAGTGCTTTGATTGAGTTATGTTGCAAATGATTTGATTTTATTTAAACGGTCAATCTATTTCAAAATTTTGAAATCGCCAGAGCCCAACCCTTCTTTCTTCACTCAGGAGCTGTCATATTTAGAAACGCACATGACAAATAGCAATTTGCCAAATTTCATTTTTTTTGTATTTAACTGTTACCCATCAACTTATAAATGTATAAGTTACGCATCAACAAAGGAGCCCAGTGGTCCATTGGTAACACGCTGGACTGGTTATCCAAGTGTCAGAATTCGGTCTCCAGCTCTTCCAGTAACATTACTAATTGTCTTTCAGATGAGACGATAAACCGAGGTCATATGTATCAGTGCTTGACACTGTGCATTGAGTAGAGATAGGGAGTACAACCTAAAATGAATAACATACGGGCAACCAGAATCGACAATAAATAAAACAGACAGATATGTATAGAACGATTAGGAGATAGGTAGGTGGTCGAAAGACTTTCAATTGTCTGACGAAATAGCAAGATTCGGGGACAATACAAAATGATCACAGAACACATTATTCAACTTGAAATGCTGCTTTTAATAACAGGAAATGCTTCAGAATTTAGTACATTTCAAAGTTAACAATAAATTCATTTGACCGACATCACCCGGAAAAGGCCACTCGGACATAATTTTTGGATATCGACATTTTTACTTATTTTGAACAAATGATATCCCAGAACCAGTGTCTTTATCATCAGTTGTTATCCCGGCTGATTGGAAAGAAGCTTTTGTATCGCCAATCTTCAAAAAGGTGAAAGGTGTCTTGCCAAAATTTACATACCCGTCTCTTTGACATGCATTGCTTGTTAAGTGCTTGAGCATATTGTGGTAAGCAACATTCTTGACCACTGTGATAAGAACAATATTCTGGTTGACAATCACGGTTTCGGTACCGTCATTCTTGTGAAACACAGTTAGTTGGTTTCATGATCTTACCAAGGCAACACAGAAGAGTCAGATGTAGATGTATATGGCACGCCAATTGTCCAATTATTACGGGAACCTATGTTAACGCTCGTAAAACTAGGATTTACGGTCGATAATCTAGGTTTTTCAAACGCAAAACCTGCTTTTTCGATTTAAAACCTCTATTTTCGAGCGTAAACATAGGATAACGGCTGTAAACCGTAGTTTACGCTCGTGATCTTATGTTTACGTTTGATAAACTAGGTTTCTCAAATAATTTTAGAATTTCGGTCGTTATCCTAAGATTACCACCGCAAACTTGGGTTTGCGACCGTGAACATAGGTTTACGACTGTAAACCTATATTTACGTTCGTAAATTCATATTTTTTCTCAGTAACTTAGTTTATCAAACGTAAACCTAGGTTCAGGTCCGTAAACTATGGTTCACGATAGTTATCCTACGTTTTTGCTCGAAAACACTGGTTAAATTCCGTAAAATATATTTCAAGGGAAGTCAACTGTCTAAAATAACGTGAACCTATGTTTACGCCCGTTAATCTAGGATTTACGATCGATAAAACAGGTTTTTAATCGTAAAGCCTGGTTTTTCGAATTTTATCCTATATTTTCGAGCGTAAATGAAGGATAACCGTCGTAAACCCTAGATTACGCTCTTGAACCTATATTTACGTTCGATAACCTAGGTTTTTCAATTAAACAACGGATTTCAACCGTTATCCTATGTTTACGGACACTATCTTATTGTTACGCTCGTGAACCCGGTTTACAATCCCTAAGGATAGTTTACAAACTTAACCTATATTTTCGACCGTAAACTTGTGTTTTCAAACGTGATCTATGGTTTACGAGCGTAGACTACGGTTTTCGACAATAACCCATGATTTCGCTCGAAAATATAAGTTAATATTCGAAAAACTGTGTTTTACGTTTAAAAAACCTGGTTTACCGTAAATCCTAGTTTTTCGACCGTAAATATAGGTTCACGTAATAATTGGACAATTGGCGTGCCATAGATGTAGGCATCATGGATTTTAGCAAAGCGGTAGGCTCTTTTACTGCACAAACTTTCACACTATGGTGTTGGCGGTAACACTTTGCAATGGATCAGTGCTTTTCTGGGTCATGACAGTTCGGGTCACAGACACCAGCAAGTGGCTTTAGATGGTAGTCTTTCTGATAAAGCACCAGTTCTATCAGCTGTACCACAGGGCTCTGTTTTGGGCCCTCTTCTGTTTCTGCTCTACATAAATGACCTCCAAAGTGCTGTCAAATCCAGCTGCCGCCTTTTTGCAGATGACTGTGTTATTTACAGTGTGATTAACTCTGTCTCAGATTCTGCTAAACTCCAACAGGATCTAAACAGTCTGGCTGGATGGGGAGCAGAAATGGAGGATGGCCTTCAACATTGACAAGTACCATATCATGCACATCACTGGCCATTCTAAGAAAACTCTTAAGACTCAATACACCTTGCATGATCAACCCCTTCAAACAGTAAATATGAACGGCAATATTCAGACTATCATTTTTTTTACTGTAACTCTGCTTTTGAATAGGACGAGAAATTTGTCTTTTTTTGTTGATTTTCAGGTCAGTTTATTTCAAAACTTCAACTTATTACTGCCAAAAGTCAATACTGACTATACTAGGCAGGCGCGTGTCAGGAACATTAAAATTATAAAAGACAAGAACAAAGAAAACAAGATTTAACTGATGATCTCACTTAAACATTTATTTTAAATACTTAAAATCTATAAAACTTGTTAAGTCCACTGATAAAAGCTGGCAGAGTTGGGGCAGCCTTAATCTCGGTCGGTAATTCGTTCTAGTTATATAAAAAGAGTAATATTTTCCCGTGTCGTTGGTCATTTAATTTTGGTTGACTATATAGATTCTTTAAATTGTCGACAGTTATATATATATATGGTCCGAAAATTAAAGAGGTGCGCACGTCAGACACGCCCCGCCTTAATCCGCTAGTGTACAATTCCCCTCTTTTAATTGGAATTGTAAACCATATATGTCGGATGGATAAGTCAGCTTCTGGGGTACTCGAGGTCAGGACTTAATATTACCAAAGTCTTATAAATAATACATACGGATTTTGACATGTTTAATTTGGCATTTTTGCGCTATATTCTTCTCCGACTGACTTTATTGAAAGGGTTTAAGAGAGAACCTCTAGAAACTATAGAAGATTCAAGGGGAGATCACTACGAAAAGAGCTTGCTCAGAAACAGGATTCCTTTGCAAGGCAAAAACCTATCCTTCACCGTTAGTCCACGAGGTTTTCGGTTTTCAAGATGGCGGCTGAGAAAGGGGAAAGAGAGTCACGGCGACAAAAGAGGTCAGAATCTTCGGTAGAAAATCATTTTGAGCAAGAAGACGATGAAGAACCGGACTTCAGTGACCCAGAAGATTTTGTTGACGATATATCCGAAGAAGGTTCCGTAATTGCATTATTTGAAACATCTTTCAATATGGCTGCGCGCCGGTTATGCCGCCGGTGTGACAGTATTTACAAGTCAGTTGCACGAAAATATTTATCCTAGGTGTGCAAAAGTAAAAATGCCGTGAACAGAAGATAAAATGCCGATAGTTTACATGAATAATAGGTGTTAACTGTCGGTGGGGAAGCCAGCCGAATAGAGACTGAAAATCCACATTTAACTTTGTCAGGAACTCTAGTCCACGAGGTGACATATGTTGCCTTAAAAGCTTAATGAAAGACAAGATGGTACAAATTCCATAATATTTACCTCCATTGCATTTATTTTTCATGCTATTTTTTGCAGTGACCTTGCTGAGAGATCAGTTAGAGCACAAGAGCGTGTTTTTAGTCATTCAAAAGTTTTTCTTTCTACTTTGTAGTGTTTTGAAAAAAATAAGAGATTTTCTTAAGTTTTTGTAGTGTTTTGAAAAAAATAAGAGATTTTTTAAAGTTTTAGTTTCCACTGAGTGACATTACTGATAAATATCTGCACCTGCATTTTAGCAGATGTGGCCTAAATTCTTAATGGATGGGGCAAGTGCACGTTCCATTCCTTATATTTTTATATATACTCTTAAATGACTAAAAATACAAACTTAAAGTTAAGGATCCAACAGAATCTTTAATGTAAATTTTTGATGGTTGTAGATCTTCTTGGAGACTTGCTTAAAAACAAGCCAAAGGATACAGACAGTATTGACAATGTTATCATTGTTGACAACATACCAGTTGTTGGACAAGAACGTCTTGCTAAACTACAGAATGTTATCAAAAAGATTTATGAAAAGTTTGGTAAAATTGTAAATGACTACTACCCCACTGGACCTGATGAAAAAACTAAAGGGTGAGGCTGCCAATTTTAAGTTACTTGTAGTACAGAACATGAAGACAATGATTGAAATTTGCCTTTAAAATTTGAATTCTCCAATGACCTGATTGCTTTGTTAATACATCAATAGCAGTAAATGATATTTCTCGAGTGTCATATTTCATAGAATGTTGATAAAACAGTAAGGATTTCTTAAGTTAAGTATTATTAATTTCATTATATGCAGAGAAGCAGTGGTCAGTGGAATTCCTGATCTGGAGGTTGCTGCTTCAAATAGGGGCAGATCTACAGTGATTTTCTGTGTTCAACTCTTTCTGTGTTAGTACTGGTTACAATCCAGGAAGCAGTTCTTGAGCAGGATTTTGCAAGATTTTATTTCACAACCAATGTTAAATAAGTAGGTTTATAACTAAACTGAACTTGAGAATGTGAGATAAAGGATAAAAAAAGATTTGTATCTTGTAGATGTGTTACATGTGTTTGATTTCTGTTATAGGTACATGTTCATAGAGTACTCCAATCACCAGAGTGCCTTAGACGCAGTGAAGAGTACCAATGGTTACAAGCTAGACAAGGCTCATACATTTGCTGTGAACCTTTTCTCCGACTATGACAAGTAAGACATTGTTTTGCTGCTCTTGTTTGTGAATGAAGAGAATATGGCCTCATACTAGGATAAGTTAGTTCAGATGCTTCCAGTACTGCATTTATTTACTGCTTTCATTTATTTCAGTTCAGTAGATACAGTTGGAGAAGTACAATCAGAGTGGAAGACAAAAATCCATTCTGGATATGAAGAATAAATTACACTAATTAATTTTTACAACAGTTACCTGGGTTATTTAACTTAAGTAGTCACTTACAATGAAAGCAAACATATATTGAATCTTAATTGAGTGCAATTCTGATGTGACATGAAATTGTTTGTACTTGTAGGTTTGAGAATGTTCCTGATGACTGGGAACCTCCACAGCCCAAGCCATATAAAGATCTAGTAAGTTTATTCATTGAAGTTTGTCTCAGGAAAGATCCAGACATTTCTTTCTGTACCCTGTTATCAATAAGAATAATTATAATAATAATTGGTATATTATTAGAAACTCTGAAACAGAGCAATGGCAAACAGTGAAGATTTTACACAGTTTATTAAGGAATCTTCATATAGTCATTCTAATCAACAGACTTGGGTGGTCTTTCAATTTTTTGATGTGGTATATTAATCATTACTTTGTATTGATTTTGTATAGTTCAAATGTGCTGTATGATTGTATTTACAGGGAAATCTTCGCTACTGGCTCCAGGATCCAGACTGCTTTGATCATTATAGTGTTATATATGAGGGTGGAGAAAAGACGGCAATATTCCAAAACACTGTACATCTGAGTTCTGTTAGGGAGCCAACAAAGGTTGAAGAGAGGGCGGTAGGTGGAATTTGTTTAACAGTTTTTCATAGGTTTCTATTTCCAACCCAGCCAGTTGTCTTTGTCACAATTTAATGAAATAGCATATAAGTTAATATCAAAGATATTAGTCAGTTAAAATTACCAAATTGACAGGTGTTATGGATGCATGTAAAAGTACCACCCATTTGTGGGTTTGATTGTAATCTCAACTCAAGGCTATCAGACAAACTTGAAAACAAAGTGAATAGTCCATATTTAGTTGTGGATAAGGAAACACAATGCAAGGGTCTCAGAAAACAAGGCTTGCCATATCTAGAAGTAAATGTAGATTTATTTTCTCACCTTTCATTTGTAAATATGTTAAATTTTAAATTACATTAGTTGTGTTGATATTGAATGTTTATATTGTTAGCGTTGGACTGAGACGTATGTCCGCTGGTCACCACAAGGTACATATCTGGCTACTCTGCATCAGAAAGGAATAGCCCTGTGGGGAGGCCCCAAATTTGATCAGATCATGAGATTTAGTCATCCTGGTGTACAGCTTATAGATTTCTCGCCCTGTGAAAGGTAAGTAATGTTTGCTTTAGAAAGCATTAACCGTTTCACATATAATCCAACAATGTTATAATAAAACAGGTATAAATAAACACAGTAAACTTGTATTAAGGTAAATGATGTAGGTCTTTGGAATTATGTTTCAAAATGCTAGCACAATCTACCATCCCAGATAGGAGACAAGTGAGTTTCATTACAGAGAACATGTGTCTTCATCAGTAATTACGTCTTAGGAAGAAAGACAGGAAAAGAACAATAAATATCATAAAAGAATATTTTTCTCAGAATACAGTTTGACACTTCAAATGTACAAATAAACTGAAATGGTTAAATATTTAAAAAAAATGCTTTTACATATTCTCAACAGAGTAAAATAATTATAGCTAGCCAACAAAAAACAATCATTATGATAGATCTACCTGGGTAATTTTAAGGTTACCATATTTTCACTTGAGCACTTTAGTCCTATGAACTGTAGGTACACTACAGCATGTAGTTTTAGAGCATAAAAGTTATTGGTAGAAATAGCACATTGATTTTTATCTGACTTCTGAGTGAATTGTTTATCAAGTTACACAGCAACACTGTAAGTCTCCTACCTACAAGAGGAGATTTAAAATCTCTGATTATTTTCTGATTCAGAATTTATCTCTGTTGTCAGACTCAGTTTGATAACTGATTATGTCCAATTTTACATTGCTAGTGTAAATCCATGAAGGTGAATCTTACTCAAACATGTTTTTGTTTTTTCAGATTCCTGATCACCTTTAGTCCAGTGCCAGTGAAATCTGAGGAGCCTCAGAGTATAGTGATATTTGATATACGTACAGGACAGCGCAAACGAGGCTTTAACTGTGAAACCCATGCCCAAGCCACCTGGCCAATATTTAAGTATGTCAGCCATCTAAGTGTTTTGTATCAAGTGAATTAAGATAACAGTGTGGAGTAATATAGCAGATAGGTTCCTTTTCAGTTTAAAGCATTAATAAAGAAGTTGTGTTTGTAAGGTATGTACCTTCGTTGTCATATTAATTTTGAGACTTTTGTCATTAAGGCTAACAAATATGACATATTCATATCCAGTGTCTTGTTGGGCCTGAATTTGATTTTGTCACTGTATTAGGAAGTCTTCACAAACGGAAATCATATTGCAATGTGTTGTTTCAGGTGGAGTCATGATGGGAAATACTTTGCAAGACTTGCTTCAGACACCCTCAGTGTGTATGAAACCAGTGTGAGTAAACTTAAATGTGAATCCGACAAGTTTTAAAAGTAATTGATTTATATGCCAGTAATCAGGGCTGTTTAGCATTCCTGAATGAAGATCAGTTAATGGCTAGATAGTGGAATAAATTAAGGTGGACATCTGGTTTCAGTATATGGTTTATGATAACTTGAGGTGTGGTTGTGCAAGTTAAGCACTTTGAGTGTGTGATTAAAAAGACAATCTAACAACATAAAAAAAGTCAGTGAGAAATAAGAGCCTAAAGACTACATATCACTGTCTTAAACATACTGAACAAATTGGGTGTCATTTTTATGAAGCATCTTTGGAAACTTGTTTCTTTCTGATCGCACATGGGTAGAGAAGAAAGGTTTAAATATTTAATTTTGATGTTTTCTCATGTGTAATGAACATTTTTTCAAAGTTTTTCATGTCTGGGATAATGAATTTGGTTGCAGTTTAACTTTAACGCATTTGTAATTTGTTTTTTTCAGACCTTCAGACTGTTAGACAATAAAAGCTTGAAAATAGAAGGTATAAGGTGAGTAAAATGGTGTGCTAACAAAGCAAAATACTGCTTCCTTCATTAAACTGTAATCTGTGTGAATGTCTTGAATGTCTTTATCAGGAAAAAGTAACCAGTCTGAATGTCATTATCAGGAAAAAGTAACCAGTGTGAATGTCTTTATCAGGAAAAAGTAACCAGTCTAAATGTCTTTATCAGGAAAAACATTGTAACTAGTCCATATGTCTTGAATAAAAAAAGACATAACGAGTCTGAATGCATGAATATCTCTATCAAAAAAAAAGATTGTATTGTACATGGGAGATGTAAAGTGTAATGATGTGAATAACTGGCTAGAGTTTCTGACAGTAGACATGGCAAATTTCTACTGAATGAGACTAAACCTGTTCATACCAGCTGAACACTTAACGCTTAGTACTTCTTTGTGTCTTGTGCAAGTAATTTCCAATTTGGATTGCATTTAGTAGCATAAATTCTGTGAAAAATTATTAACTAGCTAGTGTTTCTGGCTGTAGCTGTAGGGGATGCAAATTTCTGCTAAAATTCAACAAAATCTGTGCTATGAGAACAAAAATAGGGCTGTATTTTCCTATATGTGGTGTGTTTAAAGAAGCTTAAACTGTCCTTAAGTTGGTTGTTCTGTTGTTACCAGTATCTCTAGCCAGAAATAATGGAAGTAGAGATTGCAAATTTCCTTTATCTGAACAATGCCAACTTTTTAAGTATCGGTGAATATCATATAAGATAAATTTATGAAACTGGTGACTATTATAAACAAGTTTCTGTTTTCAGAGATTTCTCATGGAGTCCATCAGATAACTATTTAGCCTACTGGGTTCCTGAGCAGAATAACATCCCTGCACGTGTAACTATTATATCAATGCCATCCCGTGCTGAGATGTGTGTACGTAACCTGTTTAATGTAGCCGACTGTCGTATGCACTGGCAGAAGAATGGAGATTTCCTCTGTGTTAAAGTAGACAGGTATTCTAAGGCAAGAAAAGCCGAGGACACTGGACAGTGGAAATACAGTGTGAGTTGTGTTTAAGGTTTCTCAACATAGTTCTTAGGACAACAGCGCTATATTAAATGTTAAGTGGTACTGTACTTTGTCTCAATCTTTCACAGCTTCTCATTGTGGAATCTTTTCTGCTGACTATTATTTCATAATGTTGAGTCAGAATGATATCAGAAGGTGAAAGATTATTTATAATTTTTAACATCTTTCATATATTTTCAGGGTATTTACTATAATTTTGAGTTGTTCAGAATCCGAGAAAAACAGATTCCTGTAGATAAAGTGGAATGTAAAGGTGTGTCTTCCTTCATATTTCATTCCTTAGATTGGACATTAGTTTGCCATTAAAGATTTATATGACCTGTATCTTTGCTGTGACCTGAAAATGAAAAAATAGTATATCTTTGTTATTGATATGAAAAAATAGAATGTCAGTTTCCCAGTTCCAAAAGGATGTTTATGTTACACTGTATACACTTTCAACCTGTCTGCAAAATCCAAAGTGCATTCTGATGTATTTATTTTGAATGCAACTTAAAAATGTGCTGGCAGGTGTAACATACAGGCATAGTTCTGACTTGTATCCAAAGATTGTATTCTGTAGGTGATTTAAAAATATTGAAGTACAAGTTTGTTTAGTCAAGGTAGTGCAAAGAAGAATTACATTATTTGTATCATACTTCCCTTCTTATTCTGTTTTGATAGGAATAATAAATTTCTCCAACCTTGACAGTACCTTAAACATTTTTTCACCTTTTTCCTTTCAGAAAATGTGTTAGCCTTTGCTTGGGAACCAACTGGTAACAAGTTTTCATTTATCCACGGAGAGAGTCCAAGAATCTCTGTGTCCTTTTACATTGTCCGACCTCAAGGGAAAGTAGAAAGTCTTAGTAAGTTCAAAATTATTAATAATTTTATGACTTTAATCAGTTAAATGTTTATGACATAGACTAGCTCATACTTAGATATATGATCTAAGGTGACTGTCAAAATTGTTTTGTTGGTGAGAATGTTGTAGGCTTTACTTAATTTACACAATTTTTTCCCCTTATTTCAAATTAGTTATTCTTGGGCATAAAACAGTAAACATAAAACAGAATTGTGTTTTGATTGTTGTGAATGGTTATCCCTTAACAAGTGAACTGGTCATTCTGTCATATATAACCATACTATTGCTATTGCAGAAACATTTGAGAGACGTACTGCTAACCATTTATTTTGGAGTCCAACTGGTCAGTTTATAGTGTTGGCTGGTCTTAGAAAGTAAGTTCTCTATTGTTTCACATTTTATTAAGGGTTGGCATTCTGATAGAGGAAAATAATTCAACTTACACTTCCTTTCTGTTCCTATGATTATGATTTTGCAGTCTTCTGAAAATATATGCCTACACTTGTAAAGTCTTAACTAAAGAGTTATAATATAACTGAGAAAAGAAATAGGAGTTACCCTGTGTGACCCGCCTAAAGAAGTAATTGAGCTGTTCATTTTGCCAGTTCCACATTACATTGTTATGATTATTACGTTTGTAGCATGAATGGAGTACTGGAGTTTGTGGACACAGCTGATATGACAGTCATGGCTCAAACTGAACATTTCATGGCCACAGATGTAGAATGGGATCCGACAGGCCGATATGTTATCACAGGGGTCAGCTGGTGGGGTCATAAGGTTAGTACAGGCAATACATTATCATAGGGTCAGCTGGTTGGTTGATCAGCAGTAAAGTGAACAGTACATTGATGAATTATGCAGTATGAGGAGGTTGATTGGCTGGCCTCAGTTTTATGAATAACCTCATTTGACATATTTGCTTGAGCTTCAGTAAATACTAGTTCAGACTTTTGTCCTCTAGTAATTACTAGTAGATATTGACTCCGGGCGAGTAACTCACCCAGTGGTGCTCGTCCTGCAGGAGTGGAATTTCTTGCCAAAAATAATCAAATTTCAAATTTAAACACACAAACTGAACATAAAATAGTTCATGTATTGGATGCCCAACCCGGATATTGATTTATTGCAAACAATGCTCTGTTACGATCGCATAAGCTAAAAGCTTGCTGCATAGATTCCAGTATGTTCTGCAAACACCAAACTTTATTTATGCAACATTACCAGTTTATTGCATTTCCTTCAGTGAACTACAGGTTGAGTTCATATTGCAGTAAGACAAGTGAAAACTCTTAGCTACTTGTCCTGCAGGATGGGTTGCTTCTAAAAAATCTGTTGAGCCCTGATAATGTTTTAGCATACTTGAAACTAGGTATAATTCTAGCATATAAATATATGAGATTTTCCATTTGTGATGCTGTGTAATGATGTATTAACAAACTAGAGTCTCTGAATGTGCATAAAAGCACTTAGTGGGGATGAATTTTTTCTGAACACAGATTATGATAATTTATATGTCCTTTTATATGTCCTAACAGTTTTCTATGATAAAATTACATGGTTGGAATATTTCTACTGAATGAGACAAAAAATTGTTAACTTTATACACTTCATATATTTTAATTTATTTCCTGCATTTGATTGCTGTATATTTGTTCCAATATAGTAAAGACTGCATCAAGTTATATCTAGATTTCCTGTTGGTGTGATGATGTGAATTACTGGCTAGAGTTTCTGACGGTAGAGATGGCATGTTTCTTCCGGGTGAGACAAAACCTGTTCATATACTCTGAGCACCAAAAGTTTTTTGTTTTCATCAACTAGACACTTCTAGGTCTCTAACATTGTATCTGTATAACAAAATTTGATATATTTACAGGTTGACAATGGTTACTGGCTGTGGTCATTTCAAGGACGACTGTTACAGAAACAGCAACTAGATAGATTCTGTCAGTTACTATGGCGACCAAGACCACCAACACTGTTGTCTAATGAAGAAATCAAGGTGAGTGTTAACTGTTTTATCAGTTATCTCAGATGTTATTTGGACAGCTGTTGTGTGGTGATGTTTAGGAAACAAGAGTGTCTGACAGTCCAGGAAACTGCCTATGGAGAACATTATTACTGAACACAGGCTTGTTTGGATATAAGCCAGAACAGTAGCCTAATGACAGTTGTTGTGTATATTTTGCTACAAACTGAAAGTAAAATTCTGACAACATCCTGTTTAAGTTGCAGCAAATATGTGTTAGATCTTGCTAATTTTTGAATAGGTAGTAAAGGTCACTGCAGCAGTGTCTGTCTGATATTTATTTATAATCATACAAATAACAGTGCAGTATGTTCTGTGATGCACGTCTATCCTGCCTCCCTCACTGTGTGCAAGATTGTAGTAAGGTTATCTTACCAGTCAAGTGTAATGATGTTATAACAAACTAGAGTCTCTGACAGTAGTGAATACTATTTGAGGATATACTCGAACTGAATACATACATGAAACTGTTGCCTTGTAAAATAACTTGTTAAGGTTCGGAAATTTTATTATGACATTTTCTTGAAAGTCATGTGTAATGATGTTAAAACAAACTAGAGTCTCTGACAGTAGAAGATACTGTTTGAGGATAGAATTTCACTGAATACATGCACTGAAACTGCTGTTTGCTTGTGAAATAACCTTTTAAAAATTCTGAAATTTTATTAGGACAATTTCTTGACAGTCATGTGTTATGATGTTAAAACAAACTAGAGTCTCTGACAGTAGAAGATACTGTTTGAGGATAGAATTTCACTGAATACATGCACTGAAACTGTTTGCTTGTGAAATAACTTGTTACGGTTCTGAAATTTTATTAGGACAATTTCTTGACAGTCATGTGTTATGATGTTAAAACAAACTAGAGTCTCTGACAGTAGAAAATACTGTTTGAGGATAGAATTTAACTGAATACATGCACTGAAACTGTTCGCTTGTGAAATAACCTTTGAAACTTCTGAAATTTTATTAGGACAATTTCTTTACAGTCATGTGTTATGATGTTAAAACAAACTAGAGTCTCTGACAGTAGAAGATACTGTTTGAGGATAGAATTTTACTGAATACATGCACTGAAACTGTTCGCTTGTGAAATAACCTTTGAAAATTCTGAAATTTTATTATGGCAATTTCTTGACAGTCATGTGTTATGATGTTAAAACAAACTAGAGTCTCTGACAGTAGAAAATACTGTTTGAGGATAGAATTTCACTGAATACATTCTTTGAAGCTTATAATAATTTTTCAGTTTGATATATATATTTGGAGCCTGTAACTATAGCCCTAAACAAAGTGTGAGGGGGTATATAGGAGTCACCCAGTGGTTAGTCGGTCGGGCGGTCTGTTGCAATTTCCTTGTCTGGAGTATAACTTTAAAACTAATGGTTTGAATTCAGTGCAACTTCATACAATGGTTAAGCACAATCAAAGAGTCTTTGACAGTAGAGGATACTGTTTGAGGATAGAATTAAAGTAAATACATGTACTGAATTTGTTTGCTTGTAAAATTACATGTTAAATTTCTAAAAATTTTGAAGGATAATTTCTGAACAGTCTTGTGTAATGATGTTGAAACAAACTAGAGTCTCTGACAGTAAAGGATACTGTTTGAGGATTGAGTTAAACTGAACACAAGCTCTTTAGCTATATGTATATATCTGTCATTCAGTGGTTTGTATTTTGTGAGCTCAGTATACTATTTTTGGTTGGTCGTATTAACAAAATTTTTAATTCATGGAGGAATTCCAACAGAAAAACTTTTATTTAAATTCAGTGTGTACAGCTAACCCCTAGGAAATGCTTTACCTCTTTTTTCCGGGAAAGAATTACCGTAAATGATGTATTTTTAACTTGTAGATACATTTTTTATGTCTCCCCCCAAAAATGGGGGAGACATATTGTTTTTCCCCTGGTTGTCCGTCCATCCGTCTGTCCGTCACAAAATCGTATCCGCTCTGTATCTTCCAAAGCCCTTGAAGGATTTTTATGAAACTTGGGTCAGATGTTCACTTCATCAAGGCGACGTGCAGAACCCACTTTGCGGGTGTGGTGTCTCAAGGTCAAGGTCACACTTGGAGGTTAAATGTCAAATGCCACAAAATCGTGTCCGCTCTGTATCTTCAAAAGCCCTTGAAGGATTTTTATGAAACTTTGGTCAGATGTTCACCTCATCAAGGTGATGTGCAGAACCCACTTTGCAGGTGTGGTGTCTCAAGGTCAAGGTCACACTTGGAGGTTAAACGTCAAATGCCACAAAATCGTGTCCGCTCTGTATCTTCAAAAGCCCTTGAAGGATTTTTATGAAACTTGGGTCAGATGTTCATCTCATCGGGGGAGACATATTGTTTTTCCCCGGTTGTCTGTCTGTCCGTCCGTCTGTCTGTCACAAAATCGTGTCCGCTCTGTATCTACCAAAGCCCTTGAAGGATTTTTATGAAACTTGGGTCAGATGTTCACCTCATCAAGCCGACATGCAGAACCCACTTTGCGGGTGTGGTGTCTCAAGGTCAAGGTCACACTTGGAGGTTAAATGTCAAATGCCACAAAATCGTGTCCGCTCTGTATCTTCAAAAGCTCTTGAAGGATTTTTATGAAACTTGGGTCAGATGTTCACCTCATCAAGGCGACATGCAGAACCCACTTTGCTGGTGTGGTGTCTCAAGGTCAAGGTCACACTTGGAGGTAAAATGTCAAATTTTACAATCGTCTGATTCAATACTGCCTGCAGCAACTGGCTGGGGGGAGACATATGTTTTTGTTCAATCAAAAACCATTTCTAGTTAAGAGTGAATTTATCCCTTGTGAAAGATTGCTGCAGGTTTATGTGATGATGTTTAAACAAACTAGAGTCTCTGACAGTACAGGATACTGTGTGAGGATAGATTTGTTCTGAACATGAAACATGCTTTGTGCTTGTGCTGTATGTTATACTGGAATCACCCAGTCGGTAGGTTCACAGGTCGGTCTGTAAGTCATGTTTGACATCTTTACCTTGCCTCGTGAACGTCATTAGTTTTCAACTGATTGAAATGAAATTTGGCAGGATTGGTCACTAGGCAGTGTAGATGTGCAAGACATTATTTGATGCAATCCATATCCATGCAGGCTTTGCAGAGTTATTGCCCCTTGAACTTACTCTTTTTCTGTTCGGTCTGTAGCTTTTGACATCTTTACCTTACGTTGCGAACTCCTCCATCAGTTTTCAACTGATTGAAATGAAACTTTTCAGGAATGGACACTAAGCAATGTAGATGTGCAAGACATATTTTTTTATGCACATCCGGGCAGGCATTGCAGAGTTATTGCCCCTTGAACTTATACTTTTTCCCATGTTTGACTTATATATACCTTCCAGCACAAACTACTTCATCATTTGAAATGACACTTGGCAGAGATAGTAATTAGGCAATGAAGATGTGAAAGACATATTTCTGATGCATACTTAGCCAAGCATAATTATTGCCCTTGAACTTAGAATTTTTGTCATGTTTGACATACCTTGTGACCCAAACTCCTCCATCAGTTTTCAACAGATTGAACTGAAACTTCCCAGGCATAGTCACTAAAGCTCCTACTACAGTAACTCCAGATTTGCTTCAGTTTTTGAGTCAGTGCGCAGTTACGGGGGTATTTGTCATCTTCAGTGACTGTTGTAGTGTTGATCTGTTGTTACTTCACTGGTATGACTGTCAAGGCTATATTTGTGATTCAGTACTGGTAGTTATTGTTTGTTGCTCATTGTAAGTCACTGCAAGTTCTTACGAGTGTATGTGGCTTGAAACCTGCTGCTAAGTACTGACCTAACATACTGAGTTGGCATTTACTTCAGGGGTTAAATATTGAAAATATAACTATATAGTTTACAAAAAAAGAGGAAAAGTTGTAAAATAATCGTGCAGATATTATAAATATCTCAGATTGATTTATGTGGCATGAACAAAAATAAAGATAGCACTACTGTAGTGTAATGATGAATGATGATTCAAATAGACAGGAGACTGACTGAATGATTCTGTCTGAAAATTCCATGTTCTGTTTCATCTGAATATCTACATTACATGAGTAGCTCAGTTTTCGAAATCAGTTCCTGCCTCACATTATGTTATTTAAACAAGTGATTTCACTTGTCATAGGAATATAACATATTTCATTGTGAAAGTTTGTGCTATGATGTGATTTAGAAGTATGTGAAACAAATAAACCTTGTTCTGTTCAGGAAATCAAGAAGAATCTGAAGAAGTATTCTCAGAGGTTTGAGGCCCAGGACAGGCTGCGGCAGTCTACAGTCTCCACTGTAAGTATACAGATCATCATTGCCCTTACCTGCATACATTTTTAAGGGGGTTAAGTAAGAGTCACCAGGACTATTTGTGTGTAAATCAGCTTGTATGTATGTATGTAAGATATCTAAACCTCATTTCTTGCAGAATTGAGAAAGAAATAAGTTGAAAATCATTTGATGTTTGCAGTATTTTATGTTTGAAATATTGTTTGAGAATGGAACCGAGAATATGTTGCCTCTGACAATGAATTTGGAACTGATGATTGATTGAAAATACAACATTTACATAAAAGTAATTATTGATAGCTACAATTTAGTGAACCATTCCTTACATAGCTGGTATAATTACTTCTGTAGGAACTTCTTGAGAAGAGACGACAGTTGATGCTCGAATATGAGCGATATCGCCAACAGATGGATGATGAATTCTATCGAAACAAGGAACGGCGTATTGCCCTCAGGGATGGTAAGTTTCAAATTAATTAACTTGTTATAGAAGTTTTGCATTGACCATGGCAGAGAAATGTTTAGGTCTGTTACTGTGTAATTTTGTTTTTGAGTGAGCTGATAAGACATGAAATCACTTTCTCTCGCATTAGAATGGTGTTCTATCAGTGTTATGATGTAAACCCTAGGCTAGAGTTTCTGATGGTTCAGCAGGTAAAGTTGAACTAAATGAGACAAATTGTTCGTATATCACTGAACACTGAAGTTAATGAGGGACATTCCTGGTAACGAATTATCTCCCTTACTCAGATAACATCAAAGGTAGACCAAATAGTACATTGGTCCTTTCAGTTGGAATTCTCTGACTTTATCCTTGTTTCTAATGGTGAAGGTCTTGACTTTTAGTTGTGAAAATTGTCACTTATATATTAAATAAAAAGTTAGGATTATCAAAAAAGAAAGATAATGGTGTTAACAAAACATGTTGCTAAACTTAATGTGTAATCTGACTACCATTGTTGTAAATAATTAGGCTTAATTATCACCATACCAAAAGAGAAAATAGCGATAAAAGCAGAGGAATCCAAATGGAAGGACCAATGTAATTTCAGAGAGTATTCAGGGTAGATAATCCACCAATGTCCCCCATTCCTCATTCCATGTCCATTGTTTTTACTTGATGAAGGATACTTTCCATCTGATCAGGGTTTTAAGTGAACATGAATGTAAAGACTGCTACAAGCATTGTGTTAACCTGAAAGAGTAATCAAGAAACTTTAAACATTGCAAAACAGTCAAAAAGACCTTAAGACTACTTAAATGGTTGGCATCTACCTGTTTCGTTAATACTTATAAATGGTAAGTTGATTGGGGAATAAGTATCATTACCTTTGTTAGTGTGGAGAACCAGCATAAATTCTTAACTTGAAAGTGAGAAATCTTCAGTCGTATTATTAGAATTGTCTAATTTGTATTTTGTAGTATGTTTCTGTAAAATCAGAGTTATGATGTAATCAGTAATAGGCTAGAGTTTCTGACAGTTCATAATGGACTGGATGAGACGAACTGTTCAGTATGTTTCTGAACTCTGAATCACAAAACTAGTAGGATCTAATATTTCTTCAGGAAATCCTGATTAAGCTTTATTCTCTGCAGAGCAAAAATAAGATTATACCTTTGTACTTAGTATTTTAAAATAATGCTACACACTAAAATGATATACTTTGTAGATATGGTTGAATTATTATGGTAGATGTTTTTCACTTAAGGGTAATTATTGGTAGGGTGAAGAAAGATACTATTCATATTGTAAGACCATGATTGTCATGTCTTAGATTCACATTTGTGTTAGTTATCACATCTTAAAACTTATCTGTTGACAGATAATGAAAATAATTAGTCTTGCTAGCAGGAAAACAGTGTATTGATAGAAGTTCAGAGTTGTGATGTGACTTGAATTTAGGCTAGAGTTTCTGACAGTTTTCAAAGACTGGATGAGACAAAACTGTTCAGTATATTTCTGAACTCTGAACTTTGTGTTAGTTCAAACCTGATTGTACATTATATGAGTTGTCAGATAGTACATGTAGTAATAAATAGACAGAAGTTTATTTTATTGTAAAGCCAGACAGTGGCAGTGGTAATCACTTGTGTCCCAAGTCATACTGTTAGCAGTGTAAGAGCTGAATGTACATGATAGCCGTATTTCTTAGTTCATCTATTGTCACATTATTGGAGTTACCTGTTTTTAGAAATACTTGAAATTTTTTGTGTAGGCAGATTCTTGCTAGCAGAGAAACATCATATTGATAGCAGTTCAAGTTGTGATGTAATTTGAATATAGGCTAGAGTTTCTGACAGTTTATAGTTTATAGACTGGATGAGACAAAACTGTTCAATACTTTTCTGAACTCTGAACTGTGTGTGTCAGTTTCAGTTATTACGATTATAAATCTGATTGTAAAGGTTGCACTTTTGCATTTGCTAATATACAGTAGCTAGATTTTGATCAGTTGAAAGTAATGACAGTTTTCATTTCTTATTTGAAAGCAGCTTTTTCTCGACAGGGTTTCATACTGTTAGCATGGTGAGAGCACAGTTAATAACATATCCCAGTTCTTTCATCCATCTTTTGCATCTGATTGTAAAAATCATGAGAGTTCTGTTGACAGGTATTAAAAATGTCATATATGATATTGGGGAATCTTTGCTAGCAGGGAGAACAGGGTATTGATAAAGTTCAGAGTTGTGATGTGACTTGAATTTAGGCTAGAGTTTCTGACAGTTTATTTTTAGACTGGATGAGACAAAACTGTTCAGTATGTTTCTGAACTCTGAACTTTGTGTTAGTTCAAACCTGATAGTTATGTTATGAGTTTCAGATAGTGCATGTAGACAGAGGTTTATTTTATTGTTAAGCCAGACAGCAGTTCTTTTTAATCAGTTGTGTCCAGTTTCATACCGTTAGCAGTGTAAGAGCTGAATGTACTTGATAGCCCTATTTCTTAGTTCATGAGTTTCATCTGATCAGAAAGTCTGAAACTTTATTGTAAATGAAATGAGTTGACAGAGCATGTAGTAGTAAGCTGACAGAAGTTTGCATTTATTGTATTTCTAATTAGTAAATAGTTTTTCTTTAGCAATTATAATCACTTGTGTCTAGATTCATACTGTTGGCAGTGTTAGAGCAGAACCTACATCATACCCAAATTTCTTTGTCATTTTCATCTTATCTTATTGGCACATCATCAGAGTAATGTTTTTATGCTCCCTGAAGGGTGAGTATATAGTTGCCGCTTTGTCCGTCCCGTCTGTCCGTTCGTCCGTCCGTCATAATTTTGTCCAGAGCATAACACAAAAACTATGAGAGATATCAAGACCAAACTTTATAGGTAGTTAGATCTCATTAAGGAGCAGTGCAGTGCTTAAGAACAATAACTCTTGCTTAATTAATTTTTGAGTTATTGCCCTTTGAAATTTCTCATACTTATTTTTTGTCGGGGCATATCTCACAAAGTATAAGAGTTATCAACTTGAAACTTTATAAGTAGATAGATCTCATTGATGAGCAGTGCAGTGCACAAGAACCATAACTCTTGCTTTATTAATTTTTCAGTTATTGCCTTTTGAAATTTCTCATACTTATTTTTTGTCCGGGGCATATCTCACAAAGTATAAGAGATATTAACATGAAACTTTATTGGTAGATAGATCTCTATGAGGAGAAGTGCAGCGTGCAAGAACTGTAACTCTATTTTGCATAATTTAGGAGTTATTGCCCTTTGTTATTTTTCATACTAAAAAAAATACATATTAAACAACAGGCCTTTTGGAATTTGCTTTTATTCAGGGAGCATCCATCGGTTCTACCGTTTTCTTGTTTAAAATTACTTGAAATATCCTCAGTAGATAAATATTTCCTAGCAGGAAGACATAGTATTGATAGAAGTTCAGAGTTGTGATGTGACTTGAATATAGGCTAGAGTTTCTGACAGTTTATTTTTAGACTGGATGAGACAATAACTGGTTCAGTATGTTTCTGAACTCTGAACCTTATGTTAGTTTATTGCAGTTATGAATGAGGATTAAAGGATCACTTTGATGAGTTTGCTGAAGGCTTTGCTTTGGTGGGAACATACCAGGTGGCTGGTGAAAAGTTTTGCCGTATGTTCAGTGGAAGTAACTATTACAATTTTTGTTTCTAGGTGTGGATACTGATGAGCTGGATAATCTGCCAGAGGATGAATATGATGAAGAAGTTGTTGAGTTTCTCCTTAAAGTTGAAGAAATCATCCTGGACGAGGAGTAGTGCACACAGTGACATCACATTACAGTGGGAGGGTCAGAGTCACCTCCCTTGTTACCGAGTTCTTATTACTGACAGCCATCTTGAAAACCAGCTGTTGAGTGCAAATTAAGTGTTTAAGGGATTTTAACTGTGGGTTTGGAAGTTCTAAAACAGTTTTCTTATCAGTTAATGTTAAGACTATCTGTAATATATTTAATGAACTTAATCTGCTTTAGTAATCAGCTGTATTATTTATTGCTCCTTTTATTTCATTTTGTTGTAAATTGGTTGAAGTGCTATTTGTGCCAAGGATTGAAAAATTCATGTATAATTATGAGTAAGATGTCAGTGAGAATGAAATCAAATATTGTGATTCATGTATTCTGTACAGTGCTTGTCTTGTCAGTATATCCAGCACCCCCTAGATGCAGATATATTCCACATTTTTCTGGACTTTTTCCAATGCCTTTTCGGTTAGAGAAATCAAATATTAGGTTATTGTGTCTTAATTATTTAGGCTTGAAATATAGACATTCAACAAAAAAAGTTTTACTTATATTTGTACCCCATGACAGATTTGTGTCTTATACAAGAGATATAAATATCATCAGGTCATTTTGGTGAATCCCTCATAGAATATGGCTAGACAAATACATTCAACTTGCACAGCAGGGCATTCATCTGCAGATGACCATAAAGGGAGATAACTAACTTATGCACCCAAAAATGTGAATGTTTATTTTGCATTCACCTAAAATCTCTAAGTCAGCTTATCTGAGAGGGTTATTTTCAAACGTGTTGAGAGTGGCAGGAAATGAAATTTAGTTGTCAGTTTCACAGTAATTCTAATAATTAGAGCAGTTTGATTAAAAAATTATAACTTGGAAATATCTTGTGTGACAGATTCTACACAAATTGAAACTTCTACATTTATAAACTAGAAATGGGTTTTTGATTGAACAAAAACATATGTCTCCCCCCAGGCAGTTGCTGCAGGCAGTATTGAGTCAGACGATTGTAAAATTTGACATTTAACCTCCAAGTGTGACCTTGACCTTGAGACACCACACCCGCAAAGTGGTTTCTGCATGTCGCCTTGATGAGGTGAACATCTGACCCAAGTTTCATAAAAATCCTTCAAGGGCTTTTGAAGATACAGAGTGGACAAGATTTGTGGCATTTGACATTTAACCTCCAAGTGTGACCTTGACCTTGAGACACCACACCCACAAAGTGGTTTCTGCATGTCGCCTTGATGAGGTGAACATCTGACCCAAGTTTCATAGAAATCCTTCAAGGGCTTTGGAAGATACAGAGCAGACACGATTTTGTGGCATTTGACATTTAACCTCCAAGTGTGACCTTGACCTTGAGACACCACACCCACAAAGTGGGTTCTGCACGCCACCTTGATGAGGTGAACATCTGACCCAAGTTTCATAAAAATCCTTCAAGGGCTTTGGAAGATACAGAGCGGACACGATTTTGTGACGGACGGACGGACGGACGGACAACCGGGGGAAAAACAATATGTCTCCCCCATTTTTGGGGGGAGACATAATGACATGATTTTGATGAAATGGAATTATCTGGCTACAGTGTATTTCTTGTATAAACATCCTGGAAGCTGTGCTGGTGTGTTGTTGAGCAAGTTCTCCCGAGACCCTTTAAGGTGTAAACAGTGTTGGCTTGGTATATAGAGAAAGTAAATTGCACTCAACAAGTTCAACAATTTAAGAAAAAGTAAGGAGAGTAGATGTAAATTCCAATGTGAATGAAGAAATTACTGCTATGGGAGCAATGAAGATGGCTGCAAGTGCACTTACTGCTGAGTTACTAAAATTAATTAGCTGGTAATTGAATTTTGATTGGAACATTTAATAATGCTGATGAAGTGTTTAAAAAATAAACTTTGTCACTTATTTTTTAGCAACTTAAGGGTTGACTGGTAATCTTGAACATTATGGCAAATCAAAATGCTGAGGTCTATGTTGATCTTGGCAAAATTGTTGACATACTAAGACCTTACTAAACACTAGGACATCTGTAAAATTCTGCACTGAAGGCTCATTCTGAATTGGAATATAAAAGAATATTGATGCAACTTTCCAACTAGAGAAAACAAAATTGGATTTTTTAAAAGTTAAAGTGTTGCAAAATGGTATGGTGCCTTGTTAGTTTTGGGGTCACTTGTTAAGTCATAATTATACAAGGCATCAGAGACTGATTTCTGAAAACTTGAGACCCAAAATACTTTTTATTAAAGTGTAACATCTGCTCTGTTGGGATGATTGTTGGTAGGATGTTACTACACAATATTTCTTGTTTCATTATGCATTTTTATTAGAATTTCTATTTTTACAAGTTCCCATTACAACAAGGTGGGTTTCTTACATATAGATACCACGTTAACAAACCATAAGCTCTCTGATGAGCTACGCTCACTGGTATAAGATTTCATCAAGTGTGTTAATTTGTAGCCTGATAAAAGAAGCATTATTTTTATTGATTGTGGACGATGCCCATGAGAAGGTTATTAACATTTACTGTTCATTAAACATTGAAACAGTTCTTTACTGGATATTTGGAAACTGCTATAAATTTGACTACTTTAATAGTCCTACAAATACAGTGTATAGATGATGGGTTCTAACCATCAATTGTATATCATCTGAGTCATCTGGCAAGGGAGATATTATAACTAGGCAATTGCTATATCCAATTTTACTACTTCAGAAACTAATGAAAAAGTAAGAATTTAAGAGAAACATCAGCAAAAATAAGGTTGAGCAATGCAACCTTTCTCAGTTTCATTATATATTTATTTCATGAAGATTCTGAATTTATTGATAATAGTTGGATTGCTGCCTGTTTTGTTGTTAGTTTTGATTAAAAAAAATATTGGTGGGTCGCTGGGATGAGATAGCTCTGTGCATCTTTCCTTATGCAATGGCATCCTAGACAGAGAAATTCATAAATTAATGTTTATTACCTGCCTAGCTTGTATATCAATTTTAGTTAATGTACCACTGACAAATAAAAATACTAGAAGTTTCAAGGAAAGGTAATAAATATCCATATTATAAAACTTCTTGAAACCGGTAACACATATCCTTTAGACACCTGGTCGATTTTTGCAGCGAAAAGCTGTAGCGTATTGAAACGTATACAATTTTTCTCTTCTCAGAACCTGGGCTATTTTTACAGATAAAACCCACGATGTCATCTGTCAAACGATTATCCTCTTGAATACATTAAAGTATTCTCAAGCAATTCATTTTTCAGTTGTACGGAAATGTACAAATACGGTAGAAACCGCTATGGGGCATCCCTTTCTAAAACAAATAATACTTGGCTTCATAGTAAACAAAACAATTTTAATTCATTTGAAAGATATCTGTAGTTGAGTGGTTGAGTATCCGTTTTATAACGATACAGGGTTAATTGCGTAATTTTTATGCCCCCACAAAGTGGGGAGCATTTAGCGTTGCACTTGTCCATCGGTACGTCTGTCCGTACGTCCCAAAATCTTGTGAACGCAACTCCTCTTAAACCGGATGGCAGATTTTGCTTAAACTTCCAGGGATGAACAACCTTAATGTGTAGATGGTAGTAAAAGAAGGAATTTTCGCTGCGACCAAATTTAACAGAATTATGGCCCTTTGTTGATTTTTTCACTATATACTATGTAGAAATTTTGTGAATGCAACTCCTCTTAAACCGGATGGCAGATTTTGCTTAAACTTCCAGGGATGAACAACCTTAATGTGTAGATAGTAGTAAAGGAAGGAATTTTTGCTGCGACCAAATTTAACAGAATTATGGCCCTTTGTTGATTTTTTCACTATATACCATATAGAAATTTTGTGAACGCAACTCCTCTTAAACCGGATGGCAGATTTTGCTTAAACTTCCAGGCATGAACAACCTTAATGTGTAGATGGAAGTAAAGGAGACCATACATGTGTTTCAAATTTCAGTTTTATTCAGACACTAATATTGTATTCCATCTGTAAAGAGACCAAATATGATGCCTCAAGAGTTAGGTGACTTTTTTTATCATTATACCCCCACAAAATGGTGGGGGGGGGGCTATAATGGATTCGCTTTGTTGCGTCCGTCCGTCTGTCTCCATTATTGTGTCCGCTCTTTCCTATACCAATTGAAGGATTTTCTTCAAACTTGGCTGAAATGTTCACCTCAACAAGGGGATGTGCAGAACCCATGTTGCCCATGTGTCAGCTCAAGGTCAAGGTCACAATTTAAGGTCAAATATCAAACAATCAGATATTAGACATTATGTCGTGTCCGCTCTGTAAGTCCTACACTAATTGAAAGATTTTCTTTAATGTTGGCTCAAATGTTCACCTCAACAAGGGGATGTGCAGAACCCATGTTACCCTTTTGGTGGCTTAAGGTCAAGATCACACTTGAAGGTCAAAAATTGACTTAGAAAATATTCTTAAATTTTAACATGTATTTGAATATTTCTGAAACTAGAAAACGTATTTGCTTGAAACTTAAAATATATATGAAGTGTCACAATTAGGATATGCAGGTCAAGTTTCATAACTCTGTATTGCATTTTGACAAAGTTATGCCCCTTTTTAAGTCTTCAAATTTACATACAATCAAACATTAAACAATATGTCGTGTCCGCTCTATAAATCCTATACTAATGGAAGAAATTTCTTCAGACTTTACTCAAATGTTCAACTCAACAAAGTTATGTGCAGAACCCATGTTACCTTTGTGCCGGCTTAAGGTCAAGGTCACACTTGAAGGTCAAAATTGACTTAGAAAATGTTCTTAAATTTTAACATGTACTTGAATATTTCTGAAACTACCACAGATATTTGCTGAAAACTTAAAAGATATATGAGGTATCACAAGTAAGATATGCAGGTCAAGTTTCATAACTCTGTATTGCATTTTGACAAAGTTATGCCCCTTACTAAGTCCTTTAATTTACTTACAATCAATACTAGACATTATGTCGTGTCAGCTCTATAAATTCTATACTAACGGAAGGATTTTCTTCAAACTTGACTCAAATGTTCACCCCAACTGGGCAATGTGCAGAACCCATCTTACCCTTGTGCCAGCTTAAGGTCAAGGCCACACTTGAAGGTCAAAAATTGACTTAGAAAATGTTCTGAAATTTTAACATGTACTTGAATATTTCTAAAACTAGAACAAGTAAGCTCAGTATGCAAAGTTTTTCCACTCTTAATTACATTTTGACATAATTATGCTATTTTCTTAACTTCACTGCTTTTGTTTGTTTTAGTACATTGGGAAAATGAAAGGTTATTTGTAACTGTTTCGAACATGATTTGACAATATGTATTTATACTATTACCTGTACAATTTGTTTTTTTTTTCACCAGAGATAATTTCTTTTTATGTATATGTATTTGTGCCACTAAAGTTATTCCCTTAACCACCTTTCCATGTCGTCTTCTGTCAAGGACATTGTGGGGGTATGAATCGCATTCAGCGATAGTTCTAGTTAATACATGAATTGAGGAAATTTCAACTGAAATGCTATGATAAGAACAGAATTTTGTAGACATTAAATGAAGCTGCTCTTGTTTACGAGCACATCTGCACAGTGGGGGCATCCGTGTCCTTTGGACACAGTTCTAGTTACATGCTGAACTTTTACTGTATCAATTTAGACTGAAATACGTTTTTGACTGCTACAGTTGTTTACCAAAAAACTGGGTAATGCACTTTTTAACGTTACAGTATCCTCAGACATATTAAATTGTTTGTTACTGAGAAAATGTTTCAAAACAGCAATCACATGAAACACGGCATGGCTTAAAGGTTGGTATTTGTTATTTTAACTACGTTCATATTTACAATTATAAGTTATTATATTTATAATGACCATTATGAACAAATAAGAAAAAATTAAAATTTGTTTCTTTATCATATTTTATAGTATTATTGTTAAATAGATAGTTTGGATGTGTGTGTTATGAGTACATGTACCACAGCGTATAAAAAGTGAGTTTTGCGTTTTCTTACATAGATATCTTGAAATAAGACGCTGTAGATTTCTCTGCCTTATCAGAGAAACGTGATGAAATGTACACCAACCACTCAAAACAATAGAGAACATGATCACTAGTTTGATAAAGTCATCGCACCCTTGCAAAAAACGCCTAATTCTACCGCATTTTGTGTAAGTTTTGAATTTTTGTTAAACCCTCTTATCACGTATCAAAACTAAATGAATGACATACCTTTGGCCTTTAAAAGACATTGGAATTTTAAGGATTTTATGCTTTTTTCGATTGAAAAGGTAAAGCATCTACTTTATATTGTTTAAAATGTACTTGCAGTTACCGGTATTACAGCCTCGGTGGACAGTGGGATAGCATGCTGTCTCTTCTTGTGAACGTGAAGATTGTTGGTTTCAACCCCACCACCAGTCAACTTTTTTTCTCCTTTATAACTCACGAGACCCTGTAGGAAATGTTACACCATGACTTTTTTTTATATGTGTCCACATGTTTCTATCGGGAAAATATTAAGCATCGTTATTGCTGCAGGTGATGAAACGTTGGCAAATGATCTTCGAGCACTCACAGCGGCAGAGCTCTACATTAATACAGAGTACTACACTAGACATCCACATATTAGGTTGGTTACTTCAAATCCTGAATTTGCAATATCTGCTGAAAATATACACGCTCTATTGCTGACAGCAAAAGGAAGCAAAGCATTTGAGGAGACAGGCAATTTGAAAGAAACTTTGTTGTGGCAAACGAAACGTGCACAAAGGGAAGTTGGTTGTCCTTTATTCACTTACTTGCTCTGTCATCTTCGCTGAAACAGAACATTTGATCGGTCTATCCAATGAGCATGCTTAAAGGACACAAACCTGCAAAGGGAAGACCAAAGACAAAACATAGATGCATGGATTGCAAGGTTAACTTACACAGGTAGACATACACTCAGAGTATTTTATTGATGTTTAATAAAAGGCTTCTGCAGGATATAACAACACCCAGATACTTGTACTTAAAGTCGTACTATGTTTAATAAGGGGTAATGGACTCTCCAAATATATATTAGTCTTTACAGAGACTGCTGAATATCATAGCGGTATGAAGCGTAGTGCTTGCAATCGACAAATTAACACAAACTGGTGATTGCTTCCTGACACCAATGAAACTTCGAGTCACGGGGGCAACAGGTATGGGTGATAAGATAATTCAGATCACTTATTTAAAGACATGTAATAGATTTTGGATAAATTTCATGGTTAGGATTTTAAATAACTTCTGTTAAAGTGAACAACCATGTATGTATAACGTTTTTAGAAACAGCAATTAACAACATGTATTGAAACAAGGAGAAAATGTTTCTTTTAGCGAGATCAAAAGAAACGCTGAAGACACCCGACACAATTACTAGACCTAGTAGCTATGGTGCAGCTCATCGACCATTGAAGAAGTCCCTTTCAGAAGCACTGCAGTCAGATGAAACCATGTCTAACAAAAGGCTGAAAACCAAGAAGACCAAAGGTGAATATTTTAATGTAGTTTAAATAATTTCAAATACTAGAAGATTCGATTCCTGAAGTACCATTTTTTATTATTATTTTGATTGCATTTAAATGACTGTAGTTTCTTATCTAAGCATTGATCTTTTTTCTAAAGAAAGACTGATTTGTTGCAGAAAAAACCACCTGTGGGTTCCTTGAAAACTAGGAAGCCTCAACGTGCACCAAAAAAGAAGAGATAAAATGAAGTTAGTAAGGAGAACAAGTCAGTGATTTGGAGAACAGGCGAAGCACTTAGTGTGCAAAACCGTGTGTTTAGATGTCAATGTGTAGTGCCAGGTGTCAACTTTGATATAAGTTTAGAGACATATATTTCATTGTATCGTATTAACCAAGAATATATTAAACCGATGTACGTGTGAACAGTGCGGCTCAAGCCCAGTGCATACAAAAATGTGGGTTTTACGTGTAGACGTGTTTATTGTCAATTGTGAATGTTGCTTTAAGTTGAGAGTCATATATTTTATTGTATTGCATTAACAACCTATAACATATAAAACCGTATATACATTCGAGTGGATCTGGCAAAATGTTATCAGGACAGATCCAACCCAGTGTGTACAAAACCGTGTGTTTTACCGTGTAGAAATGTTAATGTCAGTTGTGAACTTTGATTTCAGTTGTCATATTTTTCATTGTAGTGTCTTTACCCAAAATGTATGAAACCGTATTATACACAACTTGTTAACGCAACAGTTGTTTAAGTGCAAAATGTTAACATCTCTGCAATTATAAAAGGCATATTACAGAACATTACTATAAAGGGTTTATCTGAAAGTAATAAGTAGATGCAGACAAGAGAAGAACTGTAACATATTTTTATGAACTTTGTCAATAACAAATAAACCCCTGTAACATATAAAAATGTAAATTTGAAAAAAACAATACAGATCAGTAAACAATATTAAACATGATCCGTTGTATGTTTAGATCTTTTTTGCCGAACTTTTGTCATATTAACATTTGAAATGCAGAACTTTCTCAAGTTTACACCCAAGACCTGACAGGAAATCATAGTTTTAAAAATAACACTCATTGATTTTTGAGCATTTAAATATTTACTGATTTTAACTCTGAATTATTAACAATAAATGGTCAGAAATTTATTTGACAATTTTATAGTCAATTGACTGTATACTGAACATTCAAACATTGCAGTTTTATTTTAATTTTTGTCTTTGATTAAGTTTCAGTTCATTTACAAACATTGATCATTGTATATTTTAAGAAAAAAAAGTTTTAGAGTTCCTATGCTGAATGGGCGTCAGATTTTGAAACAACGAAATTTGTATACGTTCTATAACGTTGTAGTCGTTCACTGCAAAAATCACCCAGGTTTTAAGAAGAGAAAAAACGTGTATGTTCTAATACGTTACAGGTGTGCAAAGGATATACTACAATTGTAATGCATAGAACAATTGTGGAGAGGATGAAGACTGATGAGATTGGATGACAGTCATAATTTATCCTTAAAATTAGTATGAATCTGTGAAAACAAAACTATGTAGCTAGAAATCTGTAAAAGTCTTTAATGACTCAATTTTTTTTTACTAGTTTCAGACTTTAGCAAAAGCTTATGATTTTCAATTTCAGTCTAAGAATAAACAAAAATATATTAAACATTGCAGATTGAACTGCAATTAAGGCATAAGCATGCATTTCTGAAAAATGCAGTTCATGGCAGCTGTAAGCTCTAGTATCAATAATTTACAATATCTTCCTGAAAAACTACCATAACTATAAAAATATGCAGTTAGTAGTATTTTATGTAATGTAAAGATAAGTATGCATGGCCCAAAAACTTAAAAATTCTGCAGAAACAGTATTATACCATGCAGTTATTACACAAATAGCTTCTGATGCCAGACAGACTGCTGTAAAGTTTGTGTACTAAACCACTGTTAATCACAAGGAGCAAGTTTCCTTACTACACAATAAATCATGCTGTAACTATACTTGATAAATGATACTTCATATCATATAAATATAGCATGAATGTTCCACTGACTACAGTACTCAGGTCTCCGAGGAAGATGTGCCTGGTAACGGTTGTGAAGATACTGGACTTGATGCCACTGTTGTTGGCTCCTCCACAATTGTTTCATAACCAGACTTTGGTTTTGTCTCATTGTTCAGAGTCTCTCTCTGTGAATCAGTCATTGCTTCAATAGCACGATAAAAGTCTGAAAAATCAACATATGCCTCAACACGTCCATTTTCATCAAGAATAAGTTTTTCACGTTTATAAAATCTACCTGGAAATGGTGCTTCTTCACTGCTTTGTGTGGAGTTTGTGCTGTAAGTTTCAGTACTAGTTTGAGTGTCACGTGTAAGTTCTCTATTTGTGTCTAGGAGACTATTTGTTCCTGGACTTCTGGATGAGCTCGCATCAGAGGCAACTGGGGTTGTAGCCTCATCTTGACTGCTTTCATTAGCAAACGTGGACAGTGTGGAATCTGGTATTGATATAGATGGAGGCACAGTAGGGCGTGTTGATGTACCAGTATAATATGGCACAGAAACTGGCAAGAACCTGGTTCCACCAGTTGGTGTACCTATTGCATTTGGTAATATATAATTAAAGTTTCTGACTAACAGAGTTATGTCCCCTCTCTTGTGACACCGCTGCTTTACTTCAGGTGTTCCCATCATAAAACTGTCATGATGGATCCGGACCACTTTATCTACTAAGGCCTGTGCAACACCATTCAGTGTTGACTGAACATTGAACTCTCCGGCTACCATCTGAGCAACCTCAGTATTAACTCTTCCTGTTTCTGTGGCATCTTGAAGGGCATGATACAAACCATCTGACATAATCAACAGGAAATTAGTGGAACTGTCTATAGGATAACCTCCAGAAACATGTGGGTCAGCTATCACAGGCTCTCTTATTGCTTGGCTGTGAACAAAATATGTCAGACCTTGTTAATTAAGACATTGCGAACAAACCTTGGAAAATAGTTTCAAGAAAGCATTACCACAACCTAAAGGCTGACACATTTCTATTTGTGTTTGCAAAAGACAGAAAAGGTAAAAGCTCATTTCAAATTCTCAAGCAAAATGCTTAGTCTTAATTTCTTCAAGTAACTGAAAAATACTTCTTCTTTATATTACTCAGAAAGAAGCTAATACCTGTCAAATAGTTCTTATGTTTTGTAGAAGTATATAATATGTTTACCTTAAAGAATCTATTTCCTTATAACCACCCTTTGTATGAAAGTCTCCAATACATCTTGTACAGTCAGAAGATCCTATTTTTCTGCCCTGATACAGTTTATCAACGTCAAGACCAAGGGTGGCAAGACGACCTTGTTCCTGCTCTGAGTCAATAGTATGATCTGCAGTTAACTGTCTAACACTCATGATTCCTCCAGCATCAGTTTGCACCAACAATGCTCTGGTATCTCCTATAACATAGTAATGTGTAAAATTACTTGATAATTTTGGAAAAATAAGTTCATGTTATTGTAGTTCCCACTTTAAATCTTTCTTGATACCATATAGAAATTATTGCTAAGACCTTAAACTGTTAACATTTTATTGTCCAAAATGCTGTTTTCATCTGAAATAGTCAACTGATTGACACAGAGGTGCATAATTCAGATCATTAACTCCAAAAGCAATAGAAAAATATCTCAACCAACTGGCAATAAAAATGACAGGCATACCATTAACAGTGAGAGATACAAAAATGCAGTTTGTCATACTCAGTTTGATAATACAATGTTTTTATTTCATAAAACAGTGGTCAAGTGATAGAATGCTGGACTTCAAATCCAAAGCCTGTTGGTAGGATTCCCATCTGCAGTGACAGTCTCCCATAACTTCCAGCATTCCACACTTGTGGTGTGACTACTTGTATGAACCAAAGAAGCAGTCATCAAGATGGATTCATTTAACTTGCATAAGATTTTTCCCAATTAATATAAAATAATTAAATTTAAACTAAACTAACATTGGTTTTTCACTTACCTACATTAGCAACATACAGTTTATTGTTGTAAATGAGTACTACAGTTCCAGTTGTCCCGCCTGAGATTTCTGTGTCAAGAGCGTGAAGTTTACTGATGATGTCTGGATACTGCTGACATGCCTCATGGTAACCTATACCCTGGCAAGAACAATTACTTTTTTGAATGGTTAACAGGTTACTCATTAGATTTATACATGTTGAAAAAATTGCACTTCTACTATGGTGTACTGGATATTTTCAAGGGAGGTATTTCAAATTTCATCAAGAATGATTATACATGGTTCATAAAGAAACTGAAGCAAGAAATTCAAGGACTTTTTAAGAGCAATCTTATGTTTTTAGGGTCTATAATACTTATGTATAATACTTGTCTTAGCATATCCTGTAGACTAATTACAGGCTCCTATCTTTGTTATATCGGTAGATTCAATAACATTTCAGAACACCAGTTTTAAACAGCCATGAAATAAGTAACTAAACATGGAAACTACAGTAAACTGTTCTCAAAACTTTTATAACTCTTAAACAACTGTCCAATGTAATGACTGTGGCGAGTTTTTGTGTTCTTCTGTTTAAAGATCTACTCATCATATTTATATTTTAAGCGTCAACTGCAAGACTTGCATAATTTAAAGGGCTCTGATCACTATCCCTGATATTTTCAAGGTCTTTTTAGGGACTTTTTAAGCTCAATGCCCAAATTTAGGGACTTTTTCAGGCCTGTATGAAGCATGTTATATGTATACTGTTGTTGATCCAACATCTGCTAAAAGATAAATTACTTGCTAAAGGAGGACTTTGTAAGTAGGATAAAAGTGAGTTGAATTTAAAGAATATAATAATTGTGCAGCTTCAACAAATCAATCCTCAAGACAATTCCATTTCTAATTTATAATGAAAAAAGCAATTTGATACCATTAGCGATTCATGACCAAATGCTCATAAGGTAAGAGCAAAATTTGAAAGCTCACTTGAGAAAATGTATGAAAATCTCATATCTTGTACTGTTTTATTTTTGGAAAGTCTAGGTAATTCTTACAATAAGAGAAAGTAAGACTGACTATTTTTTACATTCTGTTGTACTGTTTTATCTGAGTATTGTAACATGTCTTACCTCTGGAAGCTGTAGCTGTAAGGTAGTCCTAGCTGCTAACTGTTCATCTATTGACTCAAAAAAGCTTTTCTCTACTGCAATAAATGCCTGCAAATAATATAATTATGTTAATGATTATTATCATCTTCCAGTACGTCTTTACCTCAAGTTTTCTGCTTATACAGTTAATTTAAAATATGTGTACTTTTCCATTCTTTTAATACTAGATCAAAGCATTCTAATTTCCTTTCATTAGGAATAAACTGAACAAACTGCTTAATTTGCCTATACAGTTTCGACCCCCTATTGCAACTGTTATGATAGAGTCATGTGACAGTGCCTTTAGAATCTCATATTGTTTTTATACTGTTTTCTTTTGTTTATCTTGTAATTTTTATCTAAAACTGGACAGTATTTTTTTAATGATGACAAAGTCTTACTCCAATTTTAATGTCAAAATACTTTGACAGTACAAGATTTTTCACTGCTCCATACTGGCAACATAGATACATCGTTACCTGATAAAGCACTTCCTTAATTTCTTCATCTGTGGTTTTGCCAGCGAGCTGACCTAGTAACAGTTCTGCTGGCATCCTCTGTGCTGCAAAATTTGAGGCTCGAGACCCATCATGTCCATCAAAAACCCCATACAAACACACTCCGTCTTGACTAGAATATCAAAACAGTATTACTTCTCATTTATTTATAGTGTTAAGAAGATAAACTTATCACTAGACTGAAATTAATCATCTCTATACTCGAAAACCTAGTGCATCTCATAGTTTTTACATCAGAAGGAAACACATTAAATTCATGATTGTTAAGTTCCACAGTCTTATTTTCTGGCAAGATATAATGGTTATAATGTAAATGTTATATAAATTAAAAACCAGTCAAAACCTGCTGGTGTACAGCTTTCCATTTCATAAGTAAATAAGAACACTTAGAAACAGCACCTAAAATGGAAGTTTTTGTCTTCAAATTCATGTTCTTCCCTTCTGTTGCCATCTTCTCTGTAAATCTGATTGGTTGAAAATCCCACCCCAGAGTGATGACAAACAGGCAAATCATCTGTCCAACATGTTGTATGTTCAGCCTATTGTAATAATGAAAAAACAGAATAATAAGGCAAAATGGCAAGCAATATAAACAATTAGTATACTAGTCAGTCCACAGAGTTTGCGAAAGCTATGAAATCTCTGTATCAGAATTATCTGACAATTAACAAACAAAAAGCAGACTGAAGCACAGGGTTGGACGGGATTTCCCGGACGTGGGAATTCCCACTGGGATTTCCCGGTAATTCCCGTCCTGGGAAATACCCCAAATTTAGCAAAAATGGGAAATAGTGGGAAATACTAACTTTTATTGTGATGAAAACATCAGTACAAAAGTGAATATCAGCAAATACATTGCAAATATTTGGAAAATATAATAATATTACTTGCAATACATAACATACAGCTTGCAATACATAACATACAGAGCAATGGCATTATGTCACAAAATTATCTTTCATATATTTACGCTTTCAGAGTCATAATATTGTAAGTTTTAATCACAAGACCGAGCACGGTAACTTTTAATTTTTTGCACAACTTTACCAGTCAATTTCTTCCTTACCACGAAGCATGCGATAACAACAGACCAGCTTTGCCGCCTTCTGAAGACCTAGTCTATTTCGGAGTTTTGTTTGGATTGTACCAAAGTTGGAAAGATTAATACTAATAATTTGACTACTAGTTACTGGTAGTTTGAGGAACTCAATGCCCCAGGCATTTAAATACTGACCAGACCATAATGGTCAAAAGTTGTAAAAACATCATTAAGGTGTCAAAGTAGGATAGTAGGGTTTGCTCCATCATTCCTCAACACAGTATTTCCCACTATTTCCCGGGAATTCCCCGTATTTCCCGGGAAATCCCTGTATTTCCCGCCGTCCTGGGAAATACTAGTATTTCCCACTTAAATGCCAACCCTGCTGAAGCATAAATAACAAGAAAATTGAGGACTGTCATGAAATGCTATAGCCTCTACTGGTGTGGCAGCCATTACTGCCAGGGTAACATAAGACAAGTTAAAGTTTTATACTCATGTCTTGGACAGAAGAATTATAAGATTCTTGCTCTTCATGCTTTCTAACTGAATACATGATAAAAAAAAACTTTGGAAATTGGTATTTTTAATAGAAACAAATGACCTTGACCTTGGGAGCACTTGCCCATGACACATCCTCATGATATGAGACAGTACTTTATGATGTCATTACAGAAGTGATATGTGAATGCTGAAGTCATGCAAAAGACTTGACTGGAAAAAGACTACATTTAACAGTAAATCATTTGGTGACCTAATACAAAAATCAGAGGGAAAAAAGAACTAAACCGCAAACGTATAACTTCAGTTCAGTTCTCATTTCTTTGAAGTTTGCTAACTGTAGCTCTTATACTCTGCAACACAAAGAGTTTGACAAATGGAGAGCCCCCCCCCCCCCCACAAATACTTAACATGCAACATTATATAAACATTCCTTTATGAAATCTTCAGGTCCGGACATATGTGCAACCCACAGACTACCCTGTGAATATGAAAGTTATCGCAACAAGAGGGCCATGATGGCCCTGTATCGCTCACCTGAGTATGACTGCTTTAAACAAAGTTGCTATGGACCTGGTTATTTGACCCCAGATGGCCCATATTCAAACTTGACATAGAAATTATTGAAACAATCTCTTTGACAAATTTCAAGGTTATTTGTACTGAAAATGTTATCTCTAGAGTGTTAACAAGATTTTTTCCATATTTGGGCTCTATGACCTAGTTTTTGACCCCAGATTACCCATATCCAAACCTGAGCTACAAATCATCAAAACAACCTTTCTGACAAATTTCCAGGACATTTGGACTGAAAATGTAGCCTCTAGAGTGTGTACAAAGTTTTTCAATATTTGGGCTCTGTGACCTAAATGTTTTGACTTCAGATGACCCATATTCAAATTTGACCTAGAAACCATAGAATTATGCTTTCTGACAAATTTCCAGGTTATTTGGAATTAAAATGTTACCTCTAGAGTGTTAACAAGTTTTTTCCATATTTGGGCTCTGTGACCTAGTTTTTGACCCAAGATGACCCATACTCCAACTTGAGCTAGAAATCATCAAGAAAACCTGTCTGACAAATTTCCAAGATATTTGGACTGAAAATGTAACCTCTGGAGTGTTAAAAAGTTTTTTACATATTTGAACCATGTGACCTAGTTTTTGATCCCAGATAACCCATATCCAAATCTGAGCTAGAAATCTTTGAAACAATCTTTCTGACAAATTTCAAGGACATTTAGACTAAAAATGTAACCTCTAGAGGATTAACAAGGTTTTTCTACTTTCGGGCTCTGTGACCTAGTTTTTGACCCCAGAAAACCTATATTCAAAACTAAGCTAGAAATCATCGATAGAACCTTTCTGACAAATTTCCACATTATTTGGACTGAAATTGCTACCTTTAGAATGTTAACAAGGTTTTTCCATATTTGGACTCTGTGACCTAGTTTGTGACTCCAGATGACCCATATTCGAACTTGATCTAGAAATCCTCAAGGCAACTTTTCTGACAAATTTCCAGATTATTTGGGCTGAAAATGTAACCTCTAGAGTGTTAACAAGGTTTTTCCATATTTGGGCTCTGTGACCTAGTTTTTGACCCCAGATGACCCATATTTGAACTTGACCTAGAAATTGTCAAAACAACCTTTTTGACAAAATTCCAGATTATTTGGGCTGAAAATGTAACCTCTAGAGTGTTAACAAGATTTTTCTATTTTTGGGCTCCGTGACCTAGTTTTTGAACCCAGATTACCCATATTTGAACTTGAGCTAGAAATCATCAATAGAACCTTTCTGACAAATTTCCAGGATATTTGGACTGAAAAAGTAGCCTCTAGAGTGTTAACAAGGTTTTTCTATATTTGGGCTCTGTGACCTAGTTTTCCAACCCTGATAACCCATGTTCGAACTCGTCCGAGATATCAATGAGACAAACATCCCGTGCAAGTTTCATGACAATTGAGGCAAAAATGTGACCACTAGAGTGTTAACGAACTAATTGTGGACGGACGGACGGACGGACTGACGGACGGACGGACGGACGACGGACGACGGACAAAAGGTGATCAGAAAAGCTCACTCTGTCACTACGTGACAGGTGAGCTAAAAACACAATTTTGATATTTTTCACAGACATGTGCAAACATGGAGTGAAATTGGTTGGGGATGAATCAATATATTTCTTTCTATTTTATATAGATAAGATTTGTTTACCTTAATGCAAAGACAGATAATTTTCAATGACATATCTATATATTCCCTTCCGCCAATATCATAAATAAGAAATGAAATAAGTTTACACAGGGTTAAACTGATGATATTACAGATCAATTAACAGTTAACTGACATACTATGTACCTTTGTTTAAATACCCTCTGATCAGTTCGAAATGGGTTACACTGAACACCGAAATCTACTTTGGACCGAAATCTACCGAATTCTACTTTGCAGGACCGAAATCTACTCAGTACAGCCAATCTATGGCATTATTTCTTAATGTTTGAGTATTTTATGATAGATTACATTATAAACAACTTATATTTCAAATTTCAATTGAAAAGTTTACTTAGTAAAAAAGTTATGTTAATAAATGTAAAAAATATTGAAATCGGTGAGCGTGAAAATATTACATCGTGACGATCACTATAAAAAGGTAGTTTTTGAAGTACACAATGCAGATCCATGTAGAAATTATTAATAAAAGTAACATATCAAGTAAATAAAATTGTTCACGAAAACACGAAATGTAATATCCAGGCCACACCAAGAGAAGGAACTCTCAACATGGCCCTTTATTTTTTTTTAATTTAAAAAAATCTACGAAAATGATCAAAAAATAAATTCAATTCAGATAAATAGATAAGGAATGAACCCGATTTCGATAATTTTTACAGATTTAAAACATTAAACATCAAAGTGTACGAAATAACGATACAATATGCTCAATACATCCAAAAGATAGAATGCCTAAAAAATAACTGTTATTATTGAAAGACATGAAGCTTTGCAAAAAGAAAGACATAAGAAATTGATAAAACGAACAATTTAGAGGTAAAAGCAACCGGAAAATACTTGTTAAGTTAAAAACAAATCAAAATACAAATGCTAAAAAATATTAAATATAATAAATGCAATATAAGGCATATAATGTAAAGCATCAGATTAAGAAATATAAGTACAGTTTATGAATAAAAAACATTTTGAGCATATTGCCAATATAAGTTTAGGACACATGTAATTATATGGAGATAAAAATTTGTAAAAGCATACATACATACACAGAAGATAAGTACACTCAAAAAGCAATTCTTTAAAAGTAATCTTGATCAATACACATAGTGGCCATCAATACAGAGCAATAGTATATCAAATAAAAAGGCAGGATGATAATTCTTTAAGAATTAATTCATCTAAAATGTACAGAATGAAAGAACAAATAAGAAGTCAAGACATATACACACAAAAAGTAAACAAATTTAGAACTAGAATAAAAGTACAGATTGTTAAAAATATAAAATACATAGTTTATATCTTACTAAGTTAGTGCGTGTGTGTAGAAGACATAAATTCAATAAATAAAAGTGTCTCAGTATTTATATATACATAATATACGTTTTTTTCAGTGTCATAACACTTTCTGTGTGTAATTAACTCTAACGCTGTTAATAATCTCATTAAAAGATGGTGTCTTTCACTACCAGTGAGTGCCAAAGAAGCTGCTCTGAATAAACAGTTCCCATCACCGACAGTAAGTATCGGATCATACGCAAATCTATTCAAATTGTATAGACGCCATGTAAATAGGAAGTTGAAGCACTACTTTAAGAAAGATTTCGTACAAGTAGGAAAGAGACTTATTTTCCCACGCCACTATGACGCAGACCTCGTTCAACCTGGATTTAAGGAGAGAGGGATGAATATCTTCAAACATGAGGTGCAGAAAGCTTTTCGTTAAACGTTATAATGTATAATTCAGTATTTATCGAATGTCATGAAAAATAAATAATATATGTATATAACACTTGTTGTCTTCTAATACAGCGTGTATATTTTATTAACTTAATATCGGTCCTTACTGAAAAAGCACCAGAAGTGACCTTCGCGTGCACTGTTGTCACGTGACTTAGACTTAGAACGTATAGCAGTAGGATACTTAGATAGCTTTTGTGTAATCATTAATTAAAATCATATTCAGCGAAAATGTTTTTATACATTTTAATATGTATTTAACATATCAAATACTTTTTTTGAGAATATTTTTCTTCTTCAGCAATATGAATTACAACAAAGTCAGACCAAGACTTAAGTTCTTCTTCATTTAAATTTGCACATTCGGCATGAACCCAGTTTTTACAATTTGAGCAATGTATGCTGCCATTTAGACATTCTTTAAAACAAACAACACAAGGAAACTCCATGATTGCGATGAACTTGTGCATATTGAGGGTTAGAAGATCGAATTTAAATACGTTTTTGGGATATTACTCGCGATTTACGAGTAAATAAAAAAAAAGGTTTGTATCACGTCTTAATACATCAAAACAACTTTGAAAAGTTTGAAAAGAAGAACGAAATTATCAAATTATAAATATTTACCTACTCATCATTATCAAATTACAAAACTGTATGATAAAAGAAAACTGAACTGTAACACCTGCAGGCAAGATGCACGTGCAAAACGCGGGACATAGTGCATGGCGGCTTCAGTTTGATAAAAAGGTTAAACGTTCGAAAACATTATAATTTTGCTTATCGCAATGTTCCTTTCAAAATACATTTTTCAATCATTAATTTCGTGACAATTTAATTTGATAGCTATAACTGTTCATTATAACGTAATTATTATTTGTTTAATGTACACATCACTGAATCCATTTTGGTTATAATTTGTCAATTTTATAAATATTTATAAATATCTTCATAAAATTTATAAATATGTTCATTAAAGACAAAATAAAAAAGAACAAGCTCTTTTTCCATAAAATTTTATTTTCAAAATCAAACTTTACAACTAGATCCATGAAGTCGCCAGATTAAGTCGTTGTAATTTCCCATACATTCATTGTTCTCACGCTCACTTAGACACCGCCTGTAACATAATAATATAAAATTGGTTCAAACTCAAAAAAAACAAAACTTACAATATTGAAATTTTGAGTGTATATTCATATATATTAACTTATTAATAATATCCAAGAAAAGTAACAAATAATGCCATATCTTGGCTGTACTGAGTAGATTTCGGTCCTGCAAAGTAGAATTCGGTAGATTTCGGTCCAAAGTAGATTTCGGTGTTCAGTGTAACCGGTTCTAATTTGGAACTTTATCAAGTACTTTAATAATATAAAATGCCTCACCAAAATGTATAACATTGAGATGGTACCTAAACATTCCTCAGTTGATTGCAGTATTTTTCAATTAATGGGTTCACACGAGACGTCATACCTCTCCTCTGGAAGCTGTTAACTGTCTTATTCAATATTAACTGGATTATTACTAAAATATTATGGTGCCAAACTGTTCATTTGGTTTTCCCCGCAATATTCATATTAGTCAAGCACAATGTGTTTACTCTGAGATATAAGGGTTAAAAATCAATTAAACATCAGACTGTTGTTGCCTTCTGTGCAGTTCATGTAGACCAACAACCTTCTTTTGAACAGCGCTAGAAACTACAGTACAGTACTTGAGTTCTTTTTTTTACTTTGAAGCAAAGTTTAATGTAACTACTGGGTCAAACCTGTAAATCGAGACGATTTGGCGTATTAACTGATCCGTTTGCTACACGGCTTTTTGACATTTTTCACCAGGAAGCTTAATCTACGACTTTTTCAGAAGACTTCCTGATTCTCGCTTTATTCCATGGGCGCAGCCATTACAATATCCCGTATGTTGCCTAATATGCGCATGTCACGTCTTGACAGTTCGTAAACTTCCGTTTACTCGAGGAAGTCAGGAAACACGTGCGGCACGTTAAAAAACGTATTTAACTGAAAGTTTCGTAAGATCGATCTTAAGATTCTCTGCGTGACATCAGAAGAAAGTGCATTTAAATCTTTTAACAGTCTTTGTTCATACTTCTTTTCAGTAATTCATTTCAATTACTTGTATGAGGTATTCGGGAAAAGGTCAGGTGATATATTTGTCTCAAGACAGTCACATTTTGCTGATAATTTTACTATCTAAGGATTTCACAATATTTTCTGACAGGCCGTAGTTTATATGGTGGTGATTCAGATGTCGCATGAAATAATTCAGACACATGGTCCATATGTTTATTTGTAGATTCTATCATTTGATAAAATAAAATATAGAATGTAAACTGAAGGCACAGTAAGAACCTTGTTGATCATTTTAGTGTACAGAAACTGTCAGCTGTTCTAGGTTGCCATTTGAAACCTGTTTATCAGAACATGTACATCCAATGTGATGATAATGCACCTATCAATGATTTGACACAGGGAGGGGGTAACAGGCATACACAGGACATCTTTTTTTCTTCTTTTATCTTTTAAACAGCTCTTTTTAACTTTCTTGCGATATTCACGCACAGACATGTCTACATCCCTGCAAGTGGTTTGACATTAATGGAAGATAGATAGACTTTTGATAGAAGACCATTCCTGACAGGGGGGACTTTGATAGACATTATGGTTTTGATTTTGGGGAAAAAGACTTTGGCCAGGTCATTTTGATATATGAAGCATCTCCCACTGTGGAGATTTTGACAAACTTCCATTGCTCTAGGCTGGGGATTAAGACTATGAAAAAAGAAAAATGTCAAGATCCCCTAGGTTAACCGATTGCGCCCTCCTTTGGGCAATATATTGATAGGTGCATTATGTTTACTTACTTTTTCAGACAAGTTGCCTCATTGGAAATACCAGAATAAATGTCAGAATTAAGCAGTAAGTTACTAACAAAGAACTAAAATACCACAGATAAGAAATTTCTGTACTTCACTTTATTATCTCATGGCTAGTCAACATTTTTTCAAAACACCAAAGATATAAAATGCCACAGATTCAGCACCAGATGAGATCATTTGTTAACTCGCAGCAAAGAGCAGGTGCACATGAGATCTAAAAAAGACTAGTACGTCTATAATGATAGGCCCTTATTTCAGCTTCAGACAAGTAGCTTAGTACAAAGACCTAAACTACCAGATGTTTGAAAACACTATGTAACCAGTAGAAATCCCACTTGGAAATCATTATCATATTACAAAACAATCATTACATGTACTGCATAAAAAGAACATTTTACAATAAGAATTCTGAATGTGTTGTAGAAATTATGTTTTTAAGTTAGTCAACATGCAGATATACTGACAAGATTAAAACATTCCTTTTCACACAGGGATGTTTCTTCTTTACTTAAAGCTTTTTTCTTTGTTATTTGGGTCTTTTATTTCTTATGTTATTTTATTTGGTCTTCGATTTGTTAACAGTTATTTCTTTTTTTGCATTACAAGTTTTCTTCATTATTATTGTAACGAAATCAAGTTGTTAAATTTAAAAGATGTGAATCCAGCAACTGATTTGTACACTCAGAGAAATGGCTTTGAGAGGAGAAGTGCTCAGTTTGTATCGTCGTATTATCAGACTTTCTTACAAATGGGAATCAGCACTTGGTAACCCCGGTTCCAATGAGGAGGAACAGAAATACATTAGAGAGGAAGCTAGACGACTCTTTAAGAAAAACAAAGAGGTAAAGCTGTGTGCTGTAATATTCAAATACAGTAATAGAATAAATACCAACAGCAAGAAAAATTACATTTTTAGATTGAAAAGTGAATTATTTCTTCAAACTAATATGTCTTGCTTTGTCAAATTCCTATGAAGAAGGCTGAAAAAATTTGTATTGCTATGTAAGTGAACTGTTTTAAAGTACATAGATTGTTAAGAAGTTGATCACTTTCTCTTATGGAATTTAAATCTTGGGTAAATAAATAGAAAATCAGCTCTTATTTTACAGCCAAGTGGCCTCTTTTATGTATATTTAGATAAGTGAATGTCTTGAGAAAGCAGAATATGTTAAATATGTTGCTACTAGACTAATTTGATACTAGGAAATATAGTGGTAAAGCAGTGTGAGTTGAAGCATATGAATTAATACACAAATACAGCTTATATGTGAAAAATTTCGCTACAAAATTAATCATATATTTCAGATCACAGATGAAAATGAGATAAGAGACCATGTCAAAGAAGGTCAAACTAGGTTAGAACTAGGTAAAACTCTTATTGTCTTGGTTATGCTAATATTGTATTTATCTGAAGTATGGCTAAATTAGAAGAATTTTGTCAGTGCAACTCCATATAATTACAGATTTGAATGATTTGGTTAAAATAAACCAAACTTTCAGTCAGGATGGCAGAATTTTTCATTTTAATTTTCTTGAACAGTCATGCCCCTCTTAAAAGTAAAGAAACCTTGTGAACATATTTTCTTATATAGATTTTGAAAAAATTCATTTAATTTCACCCAAACTATCAGTCATAACATTTATGCACCTATCAATGTTTTGCCCAAAGGCAGAGCAGTGGGTATACACGAGACTTTTGATAGAAGAGTCTTACTTACAGGTGGGGCTTTGACAGACAGAAAGGTCCTGGGAAACAGAGTTAGGTCAAATTTTAGATTCCAGGTCACTGGATATGTAAAGCATCTGTGGTGATTTTGACAAATTGCCATTGCTGTAGGGTGGGGATCTAGACTTGCAAAAAGGAAAAATATCAAATTCTCTTGGTTCAGCCCACTGCCCCCCTCCCTAGGGCAACACATTGATAGGTGCATGAGTTGTGTTCCAGGGCTTGATTCTTCATTTTAACTTCTCATTCAATTATTCTTGCATACAGAGGAAAGAAAACTGCTGTAGATACAACACATTAATAGTTAATTATTTTTTGTCATTCCAATATAGAACCCAATTTTTTCTTCAGGTGTATATTGCTCTGTGTTGCTATGATTTTGTAAACCTGGGTGATTTTTCTCCTTTCAGCAATTCATTACAAGAATCCATATCCAAGACCTGTAAGTGATTTTCTTTGTCTGATTTTCTCTCAGATTTAGTTATTCTTCTTTACTCCATGAAATTATATATGACAGCAGGTGATTTTTTACCATTCCTTGTCTACACTCTCCGTCTTGATGCTGTCTGCAAAAGACTGTCTTTCCTTTTTTCTGTAGTTTGGAAATGTCACCTAGAGGTAAGGTTTTAGTTAATGTGCCACTGAGTGATTCTTAAACAGTTACTGTATATTGCTGGTATTGTACTGGACTACACAGTGTTGATGTTATAGGAGTGAATGCTTTAATTCAGTTATTTAAGATAAACTATCGGAAAGGCTTGTGGTAAATACCGGTATAGAAGAGACTAAAGTCAGTTTGTTTTCAGTTAAAGTGCCAGTGAGTAATTTTACAGCAAGGGAGACAACTTCAGCCATTTGTTTACATTCTTTAAGTTTATTGCTCTCCCTTTACCAGATTTTGAAGGCAATACATTTTATTTCATCAATTTTGCAGGTGCATTTGCCACAACATGTATTACATTCACCGAGAGACAAGAGATTAAAGGCACAGAGAAGGAAATTAGAACAATCTAAACCAATCTATGTGAAATCATATGAAGATGAATCCTGACAAGATATGTTATAAAGGACCTGTAATAATTTTTTTAGCAATACAGATACTTCAAGTGTAGAATTATGTCAGTGATTAACACCTGAAGAACATTGGAAAGATATTAGTTTCTGGTAGTTTGAAAATAATACATTATTAATACTGTGAAGAAGACAAGAAATACAAGTTATATTTTTTGCTTATTGCTGTACAGAGTGCTTTTTTGCAATAAAAGGATACTATTATATTTTAAAGTCATTACTTTTTAGCTACCCAGAGTATTAGTGCTTTTCTAGAGCATCATCCGATGTCCATCAAGTGTTGTCCATCCTTAACTTTTCTTAAAAAACATACCCTCCTACACCACATGGTCAGAATTGATCAAACTTGGCTAGGTGTTCTTTGCATGAAGCTCTACCAAAGTTATTCACAATAGAATTCTGGTTGCCACAGCAATAAGAATTAAAAACTTTTAGAATCTTCTTGTCTAAAGCCACCGGACATTATTGGTCAGTTCACTAATGACTAAATAAGTCAGCATTTCTAAAGATCATAAGGCCGGTTTCAAGATTCCTTCTTGACATAGATTGCTTATACTTACTACATGGAGAAAGCGATGAAATTCTTTACATATACATCTGTCAGTTACTCATATTTCGCTACGTACAGAATACAGTATGGCTATTTCTTAAAGCCTTGATATCCTCATTACAAAGGGTAGTGTTTGAAGAGATAGTCCATGTTTATGACTTAAAGGTTAATTTAGTGACCTGAACTCGACAGTAATGCAATGTTTGTTTTGCATTGTTAAATGCAAAATAATTGCAATATTGTAGTTTTACTGGTCTGTATTGTGTGAAAAACTGAACACGGCTAAATCACACAACTATTTCAAAAAAACAGTGCACAAAAAAAGTAAATGCTAGTATTGACTTCACTAAAAGGGTAAGGAAGTCAGTCTGCACAGTTGTTAAGTCTTGGACCACAACCCAGGAGCAGAATTAAGTTAAAAGCTCAAGAGCTTGCTTTTTAAGGAATGCAAACATTTCCTGTCAGAAGTCTGTTGGTGTTTACAAAATTCTATTGGGCATCACCCACTGCCAGAAGCCCTGTCTGTTATATTCTTTTAGATAAATGTAAAAGACCTCTGGAGATGTATAGCATGTTCTCTCAGATGAGCAAGAAGCTTTGTGGTAGATAAGTGTTTAAGTCCCCTCTGGAGAAGTGTAGCATGTTTTCTCAGATGAGCAAAATGCATAGTGATAGATAAGTGTTAAAGTGCCCTCCAGAGATGTCTCCTCAGATGAGCAAAATGCTTAGTGATAGATAAGTGTTAAAGTGCCTTCTAGAGATGTCTCCTCTCAGATGAGCAAAATGCTTAGTGATAGATAAGTGTTAAAGTGCCCTCCAGAGATGTCTCCTCTCAGATGAGCAAAATGCTTAGTGATAGTTAAGTGTTAAAGTCCCCTCTGGAGATGGGTAGCATGTTTTCTCAGATGAGCAAAATGCTTAGTGATAGATAAATGTGAAAGTGCCCTCCAGAGATGTCTCCTCTCAGACGAGCAAAATACAAAGTGATAGGTAAGTGTGAAAGTGCCCTCCAGAGATGTGTAGCATCTCCTCTCAGAGACTTAAGCATGTGTAGCATGTTCTCTCAGATTAGCAACATCACTTAATTAACAAATTTTAATAAGATTTTTCAAACTATGAAATTTATATACTGACTCTATCTGACTCTCAGCAGTAGCAGTTGTAACTTTTTTTGGGGTCTATATTTGGGAATAAATACAAGAAACACACCATTTCTGTTTTCATTTTGTATACTTTATTGAATAATTTAGACATTTAAATCAGAATAACAATTTCATATGATGGGAATGCACTATAGTTAATGGGTTATGAAATGATGTAATAATTCTTACATTACAGGTTTCATTGCACTTAAGAACATATTTAACAATCTGAAGAGCCAGTATGTTTAGGTAAGAATTTAACTGAAACATGACTATCAATGAATACACCAAGTCTGATACTGTTACATGTATAGATGTTTTCAATGAATGACCATGGCTACTTGAAGTTTTAAGACAGTGTGGTATAAAGAATTGCAGAAAAGTATTTTTTCATGACTAGTCCAGTAAGAAGCATTTTGCTGCAGATTCTTTCCCACCTTCAACATAAATCTAAAGGTTTTAAGCAAGAAGCAAATTTGCCATACTGTACAACTTACTATATAAGTTTAACACCTGCTTATAATTCTAAAGCACCCAGGATAATGATCAGTCACACTGTAGAAACTACTAGTCTGGCTGGGTTTATCTATTCCATCTGCATGACACTCCGACCTTGTTTTCTGCCCTGTACACATGGAGAGTTATATTAAACTGGTCTGCCTTTTTCTCATTATGCTTACAAAAGAGGAGTTTTGACAACTAAAAATGTTTCAAAAGGTTGTTTTGGGTCTAAGATAATTTTTTGACTGTAGAAAAATTGAAAAAGGTAACTTAAAGCGACAAAAGGATAAAAACCCATCTTGTTTTTTTCAGAGTACTGTACACTATTGTACTTTTTGCTGTAATAAGTATGTCAGATCCAAATATTTGTTCAAAATGAAATAACAAAATATCTGTGATCATCAAGAAAACAAAACAAAATATGCTTAAAATAAAAGAATGAAGCACTTAACATAAATGTTGGTCCATAAACAAATGTTCCCAAATAAAAAAAAAATACATCACAAAATATTTATACATCAAAGCAGACATTTTACGGCTTGTATCATAAAACATTTTTCAGCAGAATAACAAAATAATCTCTGTGGTGAATTGCCAACAAATTTTCCATACAGAAAGCAATGTACACAGTATTGAAGAGAACTTCACTTGTTAGAGACTGCAGTGTTACTCAAAATACATCCTCTTGTCATCATGTATAATTTCATTTTACAATTTATCATTAGGCTAGTACTTTTAACAAATTTCAAATGGCACCATTTTAAATTCGAAATACTAAAAAGCTTCTTATAATAGTTCTACTATCATTAAATTAAATTACAATTTTATCTCGATTTCTAAAAGTATTTTTTACAAACAATATAAACCTGAATTATTTCGAATCACAAGAAATCATTTCCCGCTCATACATGTACACAGGTAATTATGGGTAGGTATTCACATTTCAGTTCTTTCTATAACAACAGCTATAAATAACATGTACAATTATGTACAAACTTTATTACATACTGGTTTCCAAAAGTGATATAGGTCATTTCTTTGTATGTCCAACTATTTAAATGTTACACGACATTTCATCAATCTTGGAACTAATATTCAACCATTTCTGTGTTTATTACCATCATTATCATATCTCTAATAAATTTACAATGCTAACCAGTTGTTGAATAAACAATAAACGTAACACAATCTATTATTGTCTCATCGAACAAATTTCAGTAGCGGTATGCCATTTTCTTCAGCGTCGTTTCAACATTGAGCATATTTGTGAGAACACATGTAATGCATAGATTTACAATCAGAGGTACTTAAATAAATACAATCTGTATTCATGCACATGCCAGCACTTAAATGTTTTTTTCAAAGCACCTCTGTCTGCCTGAACAGTGTCACAGACTAGACTATGTGGAAAAATTTATGCCTGTCTCCCATGTTCTGTCACAATCCAGCTTCAGCTCTGAAAGTACAAGAAAAGACAAAATCAGTATAAGGCCAATTCATAGATTTCAATCTCAGAATAAGTTTTAGATGCACACATTTACTGCAGCATAGAAACTATGTAATATGTTGTCTGCAGGCATTACAGGAAACTCTTCAACTGTTTTGAACAGGTAATGATTTGCTGGGTAGTAAAATGTTCTAAACCCAGAAATACTGAGCTAAGTTAAAGGAATTTTTGTTAAAATATTGTAACAAACCAACTTATTTTTCAGTCCAATAAGATACACTCAAATCAGTCTGTCCATTTCCCTCCAAATTACATGTGTCTGCATTTGAAAGCACTCAAACCAGCCACCAACACAATTCTAATTTTGAATGGTTAACTTACTTGAGCTTTCTATGTCTTTCTCTGTCATAGCTGTTTTCTGGAGGTTCGCATTCAAATGAGGCCAATGACAATGCTGGAAAATCAAGCAAATGGCCATTTTCATATTTTCTACATCTAACATAACAAATATAGACATCAATTGAATTTTTAATAGACTGGATCCCTATGGAGTCCAGACCAGTCACTGATAACAAAATGTTATTTGATTTGTTTCTTGAACAGTATTTAAATGTTTTTTAGAAAATTGTATTACGTTTCCTAACTAAGCACTAAAAATAAGTCCTGTATGTTATTATAAACATGTACTTAGTCTTAAGAAATTCTCTGATACTGTAAATTTTGTTTATCAAAATCAATCTAAGGGAGATAACTTACTTGTTTCTGAGAAGATAGGGGAGGTAAGGACATAGTGAAGGACATCTGTGTGCTTTTCAAATGGACACTGCAAAAATAAAATGGGTAAATTTAGACAAACTAGCCTTCCTTGGTTTATGCAGTTTCTTTAGACTTTTATTTATGTCAGGAGGATTAGCTGATGGAAGAAAGCAGAATGTCTGATGTATCATATAACTCTGACTAAAACATGCACCTTTGCAAAAAAGCTGAATACCGAAATAAAGAATGTGGTAAAACATAATATATTGCCTGAACGGTAAACCACTGAACCATCTGGTGGAATAAATAAAATTAAAAAAACATATCTGGTTGTTTCTTACCTCAACTTGTTGCCAGGTGATAAAGTCGGATATCTGTTTCGCTAACTGCCAAAATTTCTGAAATGGAAAGTAGACATGGGGAGCTGATCAACAGACTAATGCTATAGGCATTGCATATATCTACAGAACTGATCTTAGTGAAAGTTACTCTCAAACGATGGAAACTGTACTTAAAAGTAGTTTAAATTCTGACTGAGAAGATGATGGACTAAGTGTACTAGTTTTAAGAGTGACTTAAGATCCACAGATACAAAACTTTTTAGGAAACTTACCTCAAAGTTGATGGTGCCATTTTCTGATCTGTTTGAGCAGCCCTCATTCAGAAAGTAAATATCTTTCACAAACAGACTGAAGAATGGTATCACAATCTGAAATTGTGTGAAAACTTGATTAAGTATTTCAATGAAGTTGTAATACTGTCCAAATAACATTTTTAACCACCTTTAAATGGTCATAAAACTTTAATCATTCTGTTAAAAATATATTAAGTGCATTGTCTAGGTGCTGACAAGCTCCTTGAGGAGCACTTTGCATCCCCAAAAAGTTGAGCAGCTTATCTGCATTCAAAGTGTAATCAAAACGTGTCCTAATTGTTTTTGTTTTTTATAGGTTTAATGCCGATTTCAACATCTTGGTTATATCTTGGCGGTCAGTCCACCTAACCGGTTTTCCTGGATAACTAACCAGTAATTACCAATTTCTCCGGCAATGACTGACTACTGTTCCCACATAATCTACTCTGAATCAGCGGTGAGAGACAAATGAACATTAGACACAATGGCTGTCCTCCTAATCTTCCTGGTGTTCTTGTAAGACTGTTGATTCTTACCTTTTCCCTGCTATCACTGGCCCCTTGGGACCGCCACATGGCAGCTTTAAGACAAGATCTGTAACTACCAAAGTTATTTGATGGGTCCATCTGTAACTCAAGTATTCCAAACTTTGCCTTGTTTACCTTTGCCCACTGGAATGGTATAATATGAAGAATGCAGAACAATATTCTTATAAATCACTTCATTATCATGTAAGGAAATGTCAAAAAGGTAATCTATATACTTCAAACATAAATGCGGAAAAGAACTGATGCTTGCATTTATAACTACCACAGGCAGCTAACATTTCTAAATTATGTCACTTGCTTTTTTGTTATTATAAAGTCACGTTTAAACACGTCTGTTTTTTAACTCAATGAACCTGGAATTGCAGTGTACTCACCGTCTTTTTTAATCTAGCCACTGGGTTCATATTCATTCCAGCAATAATGGCCATTAGCGAGTTGAAGTTACCAATGTTTATACATTCTTTGGCAACATCTATGAAATATTCCACAAGTTTTACCCGATTTTTTTTCTTTAAATGCTGAAAATATAACATCATAAAATAATCAAACAAATGCTTAATTTTAGAATGAATATCTTCATTTTTCATTTCATGCAAACATTATAAGCTAAGCAAAAATATTTCCTGATAGAAGCATTAACAAATTGATAAACATATGAACAATTTCTCAACAGTTAAATGTTGATCTTTCTGGCAATTTATCAGATTGTGTAAATCGATGTAAATGCATTTTCACTTTTATCTGTTAAATTGACAGTAACAGGAAGTTGTAAATCGCAGAGAAAAACTATCCTATTCATGACATTTTCAAATATCTGTAGATTGATATAAAGAAATGATGTTCAGGAATTTTCCTCAGGTAAAGTTGCATGATTTGTCTGAAATTGCAACAAAAACAAATGATAAACACATACTGAGCAAATTTCTGAAGCCACTAGATAGCTGAGCCTGTTAAACCATTGCACATAGGCCTCAAGATTATGTGTCTTCTTCATATCTCTGAAAACAGGGACTGGAGTTGACACCTCTTCTTTGGCAAAGGCTTGAACAAACTCCTCTGGTCCAATCTGACTTAATCTTTCCTGGAAAGAAAAAAAAAACGGGTCTGGAAACAAGAAATCTTCCGCATAATCATCTGAAGTATGGTTATTTATTTGCATTTCAAACTCAAGTGCACAATGCTGAAGTCAGTACTACTTGTTTCTCATTCAAAGCAGTTTCATAAATCTGCATAGTTCTTCATATTTTCTTTTGTACCACTGTTAAATAAACCCTATCATGTGAAGTTCATGTTAATGTATGGTTTTTACAGCTGAAAGATCAATTTTATCAACTTATATTGTCTCAGATCTATATCAAGTGCTGTTTCATCAAATTCATATTAATTCAAGGGCAGGCCACTATATTTCTATTCATTTATCATCGGTACCAGTTGCCCATATGACCAAGGCCTCCTGCTTATTTAAGTTGTGGAGGTTTCTGCAAGATGCAGAAAGCATCCCATTTCAGAGGCACTCCTGGTTCTTTTCCATGTTCAGTGTATAGCACTGATAAATGGGACCTCGGTTTTAAGGTGTCATCTGTAATGTTACTAGTAGTGGAGGAGTAGAAGATCGAACTCACAACCCCTGGATTACATGTCCAGTGTGATACCAATGGACCACTGAATAATAATTAAGTATTAAATGCAGGTCTATAATCTATCATGTAATGTAACACTGTGTTAGTCTAGATGCCTTACCAGTTCAATGTGTGTAAGTTGTTGTGCAAGTCGGAGAGGACTGGGACAAACTTCAAGAATGTCTGTGGTAGGTGCAATGTGGGTCTGTGAACGCTTGATTGCCTCAGCATTCAGTTTGGACAGCACTTCCTCATATCGATTTAACTGTGCCAACTGTAAAAATGCAAAACAGATTAGTTGTGCTGCTTGGAACAAACACAAAATTATTTCTATCACTGATTCATTAAGTAATATAAATATGCTAGTAAATGGCTTCAATAACTGGATATTAACCCTTTAAAATATCCAGGCTCACTCCATTAGCTATGCTGAATTTGAAAAAATCATTTTTAAATCATTACCCTAACTGTCTTGAAATTCTTGGCAGAAAAAAGCTCACCATTCTTGAAGAAAAGATTAGAAAAATGGCTGCAAGTTTGATGGATTTCACAACAGGCCATAAAACAGTTGTGTAATTACATTTCCATCCCATACATTTCATAAATTATGTGGAACAAATATGATCATATTTCTACAACAGTGGCACATCCTCTTCAAATCTGCCATCATGCCATACATTATTTAAATTTCTAATGTGCCACTAGGAACAAAGAACACCCTCATTGTATTCAAATAGACATTCATCAAATTTCTGTTATTTCAGTTACTAACCCAATCTCTATGCCTGGGAGATAATTAAGGATTTCAAAATTGTACCATATGATACAGTCAAGTATAATGATGTTTACATTTTCATATACATGGAACTGGTCTAAAAACCAGAATACAACAACTCTTAAATTACTTTTATTTCTTCTGAAAAATACATTTGTTGTTTTAAACAGAAACACCACACATGCAAAAAATCATAGAAGTTATCTAACCAGAAATGTAAATTACACAATAAAGGTAGATGCCTATATCTGATTCTAACTTCAAAGGCAAACTGAGCAAAACAAGTTTGTTTTCTGTCAGTTAACATTCCTGAAAACATGTGGGTCAGTAAACATTTGTAAGAATACAATAAATTTCTTCCAAGAAGTTTATCCAAAAATTACTATTATCATTAACAACTGAGTTTTGTTTACTTTTTTTTTTGGTTTTCCAACTATCAGCATGCCTGATTTCTTGACATGTTTAATAAACACAATTATTGTATAGAATGATTTCCAGGAACAAAGTGTAGGATGAAATAAATGAGACAAGATAAGCTATAAACATGTGCCAGTTACTTTATGACTATTTTTCTGGTTCATATTAACCAAAGGAAGTACCTGTCATGAAAAGCAATCAGGTTTTAATTTATATCTATAATTTAATTAGTGGCCTCCAGTTAACTCACAAATAGTGTGTATGTAGTTTAAAGGTGATGAGACAGGAGCAACTGTGAATTTGTCATTAATTCTTCTCCTACAAGGGCACCTGTTATTCAGTTTATTTCATTTATTTAATGTTTTTCAACACAGAGGTTTCATAATGGGCAAGTGATCAGAGAACTGACAGAGAGAAAATGGCTTCTGTTAGAGTCATCAAACCTTCTAAATTGGTATCAGAATGAAGATTGGTAACAACAACCTGTGACCTTTAAATAAAAATATTAATGAGCTGTCTAAAGAGACCAACACCTCTCTACCTGATCCATGAAATCACCTGAACAGAAATCATTCTCTATCCTGAAGTCATTCAATGGAAATTACTGGCATACATTTCACCATTAATTCAAGAACCATGGTAAGAAAGTGGGTGAGAATTGTTTACAGGTAGTAAATAGCTTCCCCCAAGGGAATGGAAGAATTCAGTTCACAAATGGCTTTATGAGTACTGTCAGGTGCAAATATTCAGGTTATTGAAATCAACAAATATTCCAAGAATGAAAGGAATGTTGATTATTTCTATAACTCCAGCTCACAGTTTTCTTGTAAACAGAATATTATTACATCATTTAAAGAACTAAATTTCAATCTAAAAGGTGTAAACATTTCAAAGCTGGTTTATTGAAATTCCTTACTGAGTAATTCCACATGGTTAAGAATATTTACAGTTGAGTTTTTGTTGTTTACCCAAGCTACCATGCTGCATATATAACAGAGCAGGTACTGCACTAGACATGACCAGCAAGGAGATAATAAACTTAAGTATTTCAGTCATAACAATTTTCTACTAAAATACTGAATAGCACTTAATTCTTTTCTCTTTGCTGCAGATTATAGCTTAATTGAAGAACAGAAAACTCAGTCCCTTGATGTGCATGTTATTTTCACTTTATTGATAAAGTTATTGAATCTAGCAACTGATCCCAGTCCAGTACTGATCCCAGTCCAGTACTCCACAATTGCTTCAGTCCTTTATCTGGTTCTTATGTATCTCTTCCTTTAGTAGACCTGAGTATTTTTTGAAGGTTTTCTTTATGTCTGTATTTTTCCAGTGGTGATGTCTTAAGAAAACCATTACCTTATTGAGCAGGTTATGTGTGATGCCACCTATATCATGCCGCAACTCAGGATAAACTTTGAGTACCCGTTGTGAGATCTCCCTCAACTGTTTCATCATTCGCTCATCCCTGAAGTCATAGGGAAACATCTCTGTCCACTCACTGTAACAGAAAGTTATAATAAGTATTTTTGGGGGAATAGGAAGTTATCAAACATCTTAAAATGGTGCAAGCATTTCTAAGCAAAATGTGACTCTGACAGACATGGATTTACCTTTGCAGTAAAGATCTTCCTTCATGATAATTGTGCCATTCTATGATAATACACAGGCCTTAGTAAATATCACATGGTAAACATTGTATGGACCACTGCCATATTCTCCAGTTTCATCAAAAAGTATATACTTTATTATATGACTTTGAAAATAAACAAGATATATCTCAATTACAGTTATCCATAAACTGGGATAAAATCCAATATCACCAAAGATAGGAATTTAATTGCTGCAGTAATTCTGTCCTGATAACAGAAACCACACATGTGCAGCATCATGATGCAATGTTTGTTTACAACAATATCACTTGTTTGAAGGTTTATATCACTTTTTATTGACTCACACTTGATTTGCACTGGACCAATCAGAAACCCAATAATTTATGAGTCATTTTATTAAATAATAAGGACTACATTAATCATGCTAGTGTCTGTATCACTCATCTGAAGACATCTACTGAGGCACAAATCTAAAGTGATTCACTCAAAAATCAAGATCTCTCTTGGGAATTTTGTCTTTGATTTAATTTCTACAAGTTTTAGCAGCCTGAATTCTATGACACCATGATAGGAATTAGCACTCAATCATTTCTTTGAGCTTGATTTAAAAAAAATCAGTTGAGAGCTGTTGCAAGAGAAGCTATATTTGGAATCTTAAAGAAAGATATAATGCTATAATAATGTTGCTACAGTTTGTTTCTATGTAGTTACAGTGTGTTTATAGTTTGTACGATGTTCAGCAACAACCAAAAACAAATAGAAAGTGAAAAAGTACCTGAGTAACTGAACAATATTTTGACCAAATTTGCCCAGTTTGTGTTTCTGTACATTATCACTGGTGAGATTCTGCTGGAATGAACACACCTGTAAAACAAACAGGTAAATCTATAGTAATAATCTTTGTGTCATACAAGTTTTAAAAATGTATATGCATGACCTAAAGGTATTTCTCTATTAATTAATTTAATAATGTTACATTATTATTACATGTATTACTATTATGATTATTATAGAGAGTTGCTTCACTCAATCTGATTTAATTCAGTTAAATATTTCTGACTAAAAACATTGAATCTTTTATGCATAAGAATGCCTTGAGCAAAACAATGTTTTGTCAGGAAGTAAAGTGTATTTGTAAATACAAAATGTTAACACTGAACAAGGCTGAAGGACATTGCAACATCCACCTTCATTAACTATCTATGAGAAGTGGCCCTGGAGTGCTCCTTACCTGGCAAACTTCAGACATGAGCTCATGGGGTCTGATAAACAGTCTGGAACTCAACAAAAATGTGAACACATAAGTTCTCTGAAAAATAAAAAAGACAGAATTAATGGTGACAAACTTTTAAACATCTTTAAGACATCACATATCAAATGACAAATCACACTAGTCACCTGACAGTTAGTAGCTGTAGTGTCCTGACTCTACCTTTTCCCTCCTAAGGATACATCATGAGGGATAAGGAATTAGCTGGAACAACTGATAATTCATGTCAGCACTTTGATCCACCCAGAGTTTGATTATGATGTCTGAGCTTCATCATATAACCATTCAGATGGGTGGGAAGAAAACATGATAAATGCATGTTTTATTGTACAATCATTCTCATTATTCTCTTGAAATGCTTTCCCTAAGTGTTTACTTTGATAACACTGACAGGATGATATTTCAAGTAAAAAAAAAAATGCATCAGTAATTGGACTAGAGATATGCTCCAGAAACTACTGTTTTATCAGAATCTTGAAATGTTCGTGGAATTCTGCTGTTTTGTTAATAACTGTCATAATTACATACCAGCCCAAAGGTATGTTCTCACAGATACACCTTTTTCAATATAATAGAAATAACATAAATCTACAGCATCAATTCTCAGAATACTGCAGCAACAATGTTCCAAATTTATTCAAGCCACAACACTAAGTCATTAATGTTACCTAATGGTTGTGGAGTGGATTTTAGTGTTTTACACTGCTAATGATTTCTTAACACACACCAAATATTTGGCTTTTAGACAATCAGGTGCCAAGAACATTAAAATGTACTAGTACAAAACTAGTCACAGCAAATGAAACATGACATTTTAAATAAATGGAATAACTACATAAAGCATATAAGTTTAAACCAGATAAATCTTTATCTGTCAACAGCTGAAAAATCTTAAAATTGAATAAATTCCTTATAATCATATATGTCAGAACTAGATTTACTTTTTTTCCTAAAAATAAACTTGTCAAAAAACTAAGACCACTTTTACCCTAAAAATAAACTTGTCAAAAGACTAAGACAGTATACCAAATAAATACACAAATCATGTGAGACAGTGACAGTTTCCATATATGGAAGTTATCTAATATAAGGCAATGAACACAATGTATGACTTACATCAGGGTTGTATTCTGTGGTGGGAACCAGATGTTGTATAAGTGCTTCTGTGGAACCAGCCACAAGGTTACCATTCTTGAATGTTAGAGCCTGAAAGATTGATAACAAGTAATATTTACATTGAGGATGAAAAATATCTTTAAGAAACAGCACAGCAAAACAAGTAGACCTGTTCATTTTTTCTAGTAGTCTACCATATATATCTTGATGTTTTGGCAACCAGTCACCTACTCTGTCTTATTTTTGTGTTGGCATAGCTGCCTAACCCAACTTTGGCCATCTTTAAAAACAAATTAAATTTGTGGCCAAAAACAAGGTTATAATCTCAAATGAACATTTACAATTATTTCATCACTCGAAAATCATAAATGGTAGTCTAAAATTCTGAGTATCTTTTAAAAGGTTATTTCTTCTAATGAAATGAGTCGAAATGAAATCACATCTAAACACATATTTATTCCTAGAATTTTCCTGGGGGCTGTTTTGAATTCTAATGTCAGTCAGAAGAAAACAGATGTGGAGTCCATATTTCAGGATACCTGACTGAATAAACATTGCTTCCTGTTTACAGTATATAATACCACCTACAATTTTATAGAATGATTAAGGAGAAAAATTTCAAAGCTGAATTCAACAGTTTATCAGATTATCTTGATAAGAGAATTTTTCAGTATCAAACAGGTAGGAAAAACATCGTTTTGGCACAAGTTTCAAAGACTGAATGAACAACATGGGAATCAAGGTCATCCATTGCTGTGCATGAAAGAAATAGACTGTTACTCCACTGTGGCAATATCTAGAACTGCAACAATGTAAACTACTTCTAGCCAAAGCATAATTGATAATTACAAAGATTTGATGTAAGATACAGTGCCAATTTCTAAAACATATCTTCTGGATTGCCCTGAATGAACAGGATGTTTTTCTCAATGGAGCTTAATACAGTACTAAGAACAACAACAACAGTCAATGCCATAATTGGTACCATGAATAATAACAGGAAATCAAAGGGGCAATTAATGATGGAAACCAGTCACATTACGGAATTAAGTTCTTGTAACTACTTCAGGATAGGCTAAAATTTGCCACCTCAGCAATCCAATCAATGTAAACAACAGACTCTTAACACTTTTAACAAAGGTACTTACAGATCTTGTGCACTAAATCGCAGACATGAATGAAAAAAAAAGTTCAGAGTTCATAATGGTCCTCCAATTTTATTTTTCCAAACCACTGAAACATTGGTAATTGCTCTCTTTTTGCTTCTTACAAACATAGAACTGGTACAACAAAACAAGTAATGGATTGTAGATGGTATGTAAGGATAGGTTCAGTAATCATCTCGGTACTACAGCTCTCAGACCAATGATGAAAAATTAACACACTGACAGTCCATGGACTACAGCCAAATTTTACATAGATAATTTTGTTCCTTTCCCTGAATTAAACAAGTCTGGCAACCAAGGAGATTTAAAGTTATTAAATTCAAATTTTTTTCTATAATCACATGTCAGAACCACTGATATATTTTTTCTGTTATGATTGATAAATTATGCTAGAAATGAAGAAGGAGGTCTTGTCTTCTTTTTTTGTGATTTAATAACATAGTCATTATATACTGATTCTATGAAGAAAAGTATTTGATATTTGATGTCAGCTGTAAATGTTATCTAATATTATAAGTAAATGATTTTGTACTCACATCATTCTCATTACAGTTTGTACTCTGGCAGTCATAGCCTCCCCCTGCCTTGTCAAACATTGCCGACAAACTTTGCATCTGTGGAACAACGTTCTTCTGAAATTAGAAAAATTGACAACAACTGAAATCATTAAGCTATTATTGTTGTATTAATAGAGACATTTCTGGTGGGTAAAAAAAAACAGACATTGCTCATCTCCAATGGCAATTTATTCCTCCATGTACAGCAATATCGATAAACTTATAAAAAAGTTGCCAGTTGAAAAATAAATGAATATTAGTGAAGAAAAATAATTACATACTGCCTTTGTATTCATTGTTGAAAAAGATGAAAAGATATCAGTGGTGTAACAGAGTTGAGATTTTTGGAAAGTCATATGAGTCAAACTTTGCAAGTGAAAGTGAAAGTAGTTCTTCTGTCAAAAACAAATTTAGACTTCCTGAAACTAATGATGTTGTATTGCAAAACTGAACAAATCTGAATCATATCTATTAAATCAAATTCCAGGTTATCAATTTTGAAACAACTAAATAAATTTCCTTCATGTATGAAAATAAAAATCCTCTACACTTTCATGTCCAATACCTGTTACAATATATATTTTCATCAAAGTAAAGATCTTTTACATACCCTTGCTAGAACCCTCATTCTTAATGTATTCCCGAAAAAATACTTCTCAATTTTATGAACAGCTGCTATAAATTAATATTTCCAGACCTGTGTCATTTCAAACAAATGACCAATTCATTACTCTTGGCGGTAAATAAAACTTGTTGATGAGAAAACTCTTCAAACAGTTTAATTTGATTGGTCACTTCAAGCAACCTCTTGAAAAAGTAAGTTTTTGATTGGTCTCTTGATATGGAAAACCATAAACCACTAATTGGGGCTAACATGTCAGCTCCTGCTGATATGATCAAGAAAACAGGCTCCCTATTGAGATAATGGGGGCTGCCATCAGAGATCAGTCACTGTAAAGGGACCTGACAGGTTCATGAGGAATCAGTACATACCAGTACCACATGTGTACACCACTTGTAAAACATTAAAACAGACATACAATAAAAAGATCTTAATTAACCTTTGTACAATGTAAGTTCATATTTTCCTCTAGTCTCTTCTTGTTCAAATAAGATGTAAAAAATAATTATCAAAATTTCAGTTATTGTTAATAAACTTTTATTTAATCTCTAAATCTGTATGAAACATTTTTCTCTTTGCTGAACTATATATAGAATTCATGTGGGAATTACTTTTTTTCTCAATTACGTAATTTGAATGAAAAAAAAAAAAAATCCCCGATTGTTTTCACTAAGTGGTCTTGTGCATTATCACAGGACGATTACAGTCTAGGAAACAATACTGCATTCAACAGTACTTTACTCAAGATGATATTTAAAGTGAATCTGATGACTAGATTGGTCATGTAAAAATGATGCACTAATGAAGTATGTAGTTTTATCAAAGGATCAAAATAACTGACTAAAACAGAGATTCTGAGAGCTGAAATAGACACTATGTTAAAACTGAAACTGGGCAATTTTGAAGAAGCCAGGATGTGACGCCACCACCAACAAAAACGGGAAAACCTTGTGATGACTACTTTAAGGATGTTTAAAAATAAATTTCAAAGACTACTTTTGTTTTGGTTTTTCCCAACAAATTCAATGATCTGCAGCATGCGTGTTTGTTTTGTGTTCAGATTTGTCATAGTATTTTGTCTCGTCTTTTCTTGCACAATTACAATACTTGCACTGTTTGACTAGTTAAGAAAAGATTTAGAATATTGAGCAAACATGTTGACTTCTGGAGACTTCAAGAAGTTCTAATAGACTTTATATATGTAGACGAAAACTATTGTGATTAATGTCCATCAATATTTCTTTCTGATGGCTGAGGCAAACTAAAAATTTGTATTAAGTACTTTGACCCCCAGCACTGTGTAGACTTCGGTTTCTTCTAAACCAATTAAGATGTGTATTTATGTTTATTTTGATCATCTGTTAAGATATAAACATGTCAAGGATGGCATAAACATCAGTACTGTGCTTTATCTACATTGTAGCAGTTTCAGAAGCTTATTACATTTGATGATTCAGATCATGTGGTCATTGCTCAGCTCTACTGGCCATTGTTACATACAGGCAGCCAGCTCTCACTCATGGCCACTGTTCCTTGTGGGCAGACAACTCTCATAGTCAATTGTGCCCTGAAGACAGACAGCTCTTGTGGCATTTGTGCCCTGCAGACAGATAGCTCTTGTGGCTGCCAGCTCTTTGACAATTTTTCCCCCATAAGCAGCCATCTCTTGTGACGACTGCTGTACAAAGCTTGTGCTTTCTACAAAGCTCTAAACAATTTTTCTATCTGCATTCCTTATACCAATCTACATCTACTATTAAATCACAAAAATAATAAAATTGCCTTCGTTTTCAAGGACCAGCTGCATTTTTATGCATGTATATACCATAAAACACATAAGAAAACCCATTTGTTAATTAAGAATACATTACAGTATTTCAAGAAAATGACTGAATGTTGTTTCTTACAGAGAAGTAATTTGATGAAGAAACAACTTCAGAAGGGAAAGCCGATTAAGATGTAATCTTATCAAACAGTTCATCTTTTTTTATGTGTTTTTTTATAATAAAATTAACTTTGTTAAATAATTTAAGCTCAGCTTATAAACACTTACAATTATTTGTTAAATTTACACTATTCCAGCAGTAGTTTGTAATCTTAAGTAAAACAATGGCAGACATCATTGCCTGACTTTTTATTCTTTAAAAGAACATGGCCATTTTTTGTATCTTAAATATATGAGGACTACATTTTCATTTTGCAGAAGCACCATGTTGGTTGTTGAAGCATCTGTTCCACCATCAATTAATAAATCATCAAGACAAAACATACCAATGTAGTTGCCATAGAGTACACCTGAGAGACCTGTATATTTTGGTGTGTAACTTGTATCTATGTCAGGAATGCATGTTTTCATGTACCAGTATCTCACAGGTTGGCATTATGATAGTTTCTTATAGTCTGTCTGTGTTTTCTTCCTGTTATCAGTAGATATGACAGTGATAATAATGAGGTTATGATAAGAGATCAGGCAGCCTAATTATCTTGCCCTGGGCAGGTGGTAGTTGCTGCATAAATCTGACATGATTCCTCTGATAACACTGTCATATCTCTGTTAACCATCTGTAAACTGCTTCTCAAAAACATCAACCAGAGTTCCTGATGTACACTTAGAACTAGAAAAATATCATATGTAAAAGCTGAAAAATGGAGACCCAGACAGCAACTAGAGAGCCACAGCAAAATTAGAGAAGACAGTGAATATAATCAGTAAAGGCAACAGGATGGTAAATGAAGAACTTGCCTCAATGGCATGCACTTTTGTCAGACAGACTGCAAGATGGTTTCCAAAACTCTTTCAAACCTTGTATATAAGCTTTGGCTTTTTATCCATAGAAATACAGAGAAACTGTTTCTTGTACAGCTAGTAGTCTATATCATTACTTATCATTTCAAACATATTTCTGGCACAGTTTCATGACACATTTTTGTTGTGAAGTGTTTCCAAGGACCTAGTGACCTGCCAAAGGAATGTTTTAATTCAAATACAATCAGATTCTGATGTACCTCTGACAGGTTATCTTACAACTTGATACTGGATGAAGCAACTTTGATGAATTAAATTTATAGGAGTGCAAGTAATGTTTAATTTAAACTGACAAATTACTAGTCAGAACCTTACAATGTGCATTCCAGAATTTGAAGATGACTTGGAAGAAATGAAAAATGTCCATCTTGTGTCAGAGATACAACAAGTATATATAGAACAAATCCATTATCCTTATGTCTGCTTTTATTTCTTTTTCAAGTATTTCAGTAAGATCAACTACCCTTGCACTTTTCAACTCTTAATTCACTAAGAGTTTTTCTGTCATGTTTGGCCATATTAAGACAGACCAGACCAAGAAGTCAGTACTTAACCATTATTCTATTTCTGACATTATGAGCTTCCATAGTTAAAGTGATTAGTGTCAATTATCTCAGGCCAAGGAAACTGCACTCCTCTTAATTCACAACTGGGGTTTTACCATTTGTTCTAGAAATTTATGAAAGAAGCTAAAAGCAAAACAAAAGAAACCGAAGAAATGAGATTAAAAGCTAAAATGGCCACTTTGACAGAAAATGGTATATATCTAGTCAGAACATTAGTTGTTACTTTAAATGATTTTATAGAAAGCAGATGAACTTATTGTTGCATAACCTGCTTTACTATTAACTTAGCATGAAACAGAAAATGTAAACTTCCTACAGTTTTCATACACTAAGCTGAGACACTGTAATAAAGGTATAAATCTTAGGGAAAATTTGCATCTTATGCAATCAAAGCAATGAGCCTTGCAAATATGCTTTGAAGTCTAAGTAAACAGAATAATATAGAAAATACATAAAACTTGGAATTTCATGCTGAAATGCTCCCAGTTTCAAACAGCAGTAAAGTTTTATACCTTAGAAACAAATACAGACTAAGGAAAGTTAATTACCTTACCCCAGCTGTTGTTTTCTTGACTGGTTCAATACTACAGTAAGGACTAAAATGCATGTAATACTTGATCATGATGTGTAACAGCTGGCAAACATACTTTTGCTAAAATTTTCTAAGGAAAACTTTTAATCAATTTCTTGATTTCCTCTAAGTCTACTTTACACATGCTGTGAGTTTAGATTAGTAAAAATTCTTTACTACACCTTTGTTGGGTGAAAAAAAAATTCAAAATTACATAGATATACCAGTATGCATCGATCAAAGTGAATTTTTACTGCATTTTCAACTTCAAATGAAAAAACAACAAACAATAAAATAGTAAGTAAGTTGATGTCACCTTCATGTAACATTGTTGTTATTTCAAAAAATAATAATAATTAAGTCATTATTACCTTTATAGCATATTCTTATTATCTAAAAATGTAAAAACTTACCTTAATAGCATTGTTATTATTTAATGAATCCTTCTCTATTAACTCCATTTCTATGAAAATTCCTCACAGTTTTTCAAGGTGTATTTTCCCTACACCCTTCACCAAAATTGTGCACAGACACTAATAAAAGTCGGTCTCTGTTTACACCATTAAATTCATAATATCTTGGTTCACATCAAACAAATTTTTGTTTGTTAAATCTCAGTACCACTATGACTACCTGAATCACTTACATATGGTACTAGTACCTTTTAACACAAACAACACATGAATAATTCAGCGGTATTTCCAAACACCATTGCAAAATCACTACAATATCTACCAAACATCTTCAGTAGAAGAGACTCTAGTATGTTTAATGTAGCAGAGTAAATGTTTCTTCAAGTAACATGAAATATTGGAGCTGAACCAATCAAAATAACACAGTGTATAAAAAGAAGCAATAAAGATATGCAAGATAATATCTGTACAATATCTGAATATCATTTGTACAGGCTTTACCACAATATACAGTGTATATAGGCAATCTGAGCCACAAGTTGTGTGACTGCCGCAGGATCTCAGATGTTTGATATAAATATATAAGAAAATACTAGAACATTTGTACCGTGACTATAGCTGACATACTTTTTAGTAGGATTATGTCTTACTTGCACGCAATTTATCTATGATACTCTGGCTAGGGTTATCAAAGTAATTCAATGATTAATATATTATTTTGTAAAGTTCAGTACTTGTTACAGACATACACTAAATGTAAATTAAAAGATAGCCATATCTTTGCATAGAATGAAGCAATGTTGAATAAGAAAACATTTGCAATAAAAGCAGGCTACTATCATACATATTAAAAATGCTAGCACAGGTTAGCAGGTAATTTTAAGTAACAGTTTATGACAAAGACTAATGAATTTACTAACTGCTGGCTCAGCACTAGTGAACAACCTGATTTATGGTGTTATGCATGCATTTTCTGCAACCCTGACTTCATTCCTTGTAAGAAAAAATGCAAACCTTGCAAAAAAAAAAATCATCTATCCTATTTTCAGGAGAAAAATAGTACTTTAGAACATTCACTGACCAATGATGTCTGGATTGTTGTGAAATACCAAGAGTAAGTGATTAGCTTACGCAATACTCAGACACTCTGACCTTTACAAAATTTCTCAGAACAAAACAAGCATAAAATACAGGGCTGATTTATTACTTGCAGTATATTGATGATTTACACTGGTTCAGTTTACAGTAGTTAGGTAATATATTAATCAAATACAGAATGATTTTTCTAGAGATAGCAATGATGTGTTAAATTATTCAACATTTATGGAGGATGATATTAAATTATTTTTCAAAGATGAGTGAATGCAATTTTCTTCTTGACTGATAGTTACTTGTCATAATTTAATTCATGCATCATCATCACTGCAATATGAACTATATGAGTAAAAAAACTACAGAAATGAAACATTTTACAGAAATCTTCATAATTTCTTACAGAAAACAAGGCTGCAATACCGACACTAACCCGTATCTTTTAAAATTTTAATTTTTGCAGGGAAAGTGGAAAAAAACGAGGTATAGGGGGTGATCAGGAAGGGGGTGGTTATTAGCAGTTAGGCAAGCAAGCAAAACTAGACTGAAAATTAACTAATGCTGTTTTGATCATTGTATTCAAAGAAAAAAAATTCTAGTTCCACTTACCAAACTGTGATCCTTTTTTGTCTCTTCAGTTATAGTTCCAAATATGGTGGGCTGCAAATAAAATAACCAATTGTTCACATATAGATGCAAGTCAAAACAAAGAAGAAAATTAATGTTATTATAACCTTTTTTATGCTACCCTAAAATACCATGGAAACAGAACAAGTATTATGCAAGTGATCTTCAGTTTCTTACCTGAGTATTCTGTTAGCAAACATAAATGCTATGATTTTATGAAGGGTCAAATTTTTGAGAGGTTAATAAAATTTCAAGATAAATTCCAACACCTTATTTCCTATGGCTGGTTTTTGATGAACTTAAACAGCAGAGTCTCTGTCTAATTATACAGAATATAACAGAACAAAAACAACATTTTCCTTATCATGTATTTTTCCTTGTACATTTATTACTCTTATCATAAACTATCCTGTTTTCATACATATATTATGTTACTTTAACTAAACATGTACAAGCATTTTTAAGGACAGTGACACCATCATTAAAAGTTACATGATTATTAATTACAATGCAAAATTATAATAATAATTGGTGATTTATATCTCAGTATTATATAAGACAATATTTGCAGAGTGACATGCAGTCATTCAAAGTAAACAAATAGGATAAACCATTCATTATTCATCTTAAGCTTTTTTTTTCAAGATTTTTATCTTCAATCATCAAAATGTTCAGACTGTTTTGTTACTTAGTGGAAATATTTTATAAATAGCATTAGATATGATCAAAGTCCCTGGGGCAGAGATGTAAGTTTATATAAATCAAAATATAAATCATACTACAGAAGAAGGCAGATAAAATCTTTCCAAAGAGACATTTGGGACAATCATGATCCATTAAATAGCCAAGTGATCATATCTGTACAATCTAGATGACCTTAAACTACAGAAATATTGTTTTAGGTAAACAATATTGACAGAAATACTGAACTTTCCATGGAATCATTAAAGTCTATTGACTACAATGTTTTTAATGTTTGCGCATGATAATTACTGCCTTTATAAACAAAACTTGGAAAACATTTGATATTTACCTGTAAAATAATATTCATATTTTTATAATATAGATTTTTGACAAAGCAGCCAACAGCCTTACTTTAATTTCAGACAGAGCAAATGATGAAAATATAAGTCATTAAAATATGAACAGCACATATGTAAATAAAGAAGGCTGAACAGCAACAGGTGGCCATATATTGTTGTCATAATTTACAGTGTTGTCAACATCAGTCATAAACAGCTTGCAATAGGACTGATTTAATAAGGTATACAATACACACTGCAAAAATGACCTATATATCAACATGAGTCAGTGGCTGTAGAAGATATATGACTAAAATATTCTTTAGCATTATACATATCTCATAAATATGTAACAGCAGGTCTAGAGAACCAGTGCGAGCACTCATCTTTTCTTGAGTTCTTGACCTTATCTAAAGCACATAGGAGAAATAAAACAAAGGTTAAGCAATGTATGTAAAACATGTTAGAAACACTTCACACTGGTTTACCACTGGTACAATACAAATGATCTTATACCAAAAAGGGGTAAATACTACTGGCAGTAACTTATCATAACAAAAAATGAAGCATCAGTAAGACAATTAAGTAAGTTACAGTTGTGAAACTCTTCAGTCAGCATTTACAATTTATTTAATCTGTGCACTAGAACACAGCTGTAAATAAGATAATCTCTCACCTCAAAAGATTCATCAAACACAGACACAACTAATAATCCACACTCAGAATACATGAATTTTACTCAGGGTATAGATATGTTAAAAACAATCCAGTTCAGACTTCATGCACATCACATTTTGTCCCTCAGGGAATTCAGCACAGCAGTCAGACATTGAAACAAGCAACCAATCATAAACAATAATCACCCATAATGTGTTTACTGTCAATATGTAATTATCTTAATGGTCACCAGTATTTACCTCAAACATTTTATGTAGAAAAAAAATATTGAAATCATTACAATAATAACCTTTTAAAGACTATTATTTATGTTATGGTCAACATTCTCTATCATAATTCTTAATGTTATATCATATAGTAAGGAGGCTTTTATTAATTTCTAAGAAATCAGATACTGCAGATAAGAAAACATATCTCTAGCTGTTTCCTCGACACAAAGCAGGAACTTTCAAAGAATTGTTTAACAGGTAACTTCAGAGTTCCAAGAGTAAAATTAGGCAAAATGCAGGCTTTCTACTGTCTTTTCACAAGCCATGTTACAGATGTGAGACAGATAAGTTTTAGTATGATGGTTAATTCAGGGTTATGACTAAACTAAGCGTTCAGCATGTACACATATATGAATGGACAAACACCAAAAGCCACAATATTGTTGTGAAACAAGCACTTGAGCAGTAGCTCCCTCAAAGTTGAGAAGGAAACCACTTGTGACCCATGTCAATCATGTAGACCCTCTTCTTATAGGCATCATTAACCAATTACCCCTGTAATTGATGCTGGCACCTACAGGCTGAACTTGTTTTGCCTCACTTCCAAAGTAAATAAAATGCTAATTTGAATTGTTCCAGTTTATTTAGTAATATCCTTCAAACTTGACACATGCTTGATTTCTGTCTTCTGGAAGAAACACTGTAGATTTGTATAGTTCATTCATGTACCAGTAACAGATTAGTTATTATAATTATTACATTGGTTATTGCTTTTTATTTGTTTCTCATGCAAACCGACAAAATATTACACTGTAGTTAAGTTCCCTGATTATTAGTTAATTCTGAAATGGTTTGACAAAAATTTAAACTCAGTCAAGAGGTATCTAACACTACTGTGTAACACCTGAAGGACTTGACTCTTTGTAAAATGAATACTCTGTGTGACTAAAGAGAGACTCACAAAAGCTTTCATTATTCTAGCTCTTGTTTAATTCTTTGAAGGAATTATGTAGGCAAAAGTTGTTCAAGGCAACCACTGCTAATTATCAATGACTATTTATCAATGAGTAGAGAAGCTCTTCAGATTGCTAAGTGTCTTCACCATTTACAGATCAAGTGTCCCTGTGCTATGATACAGATCAAGTGATTATCCAGTGTGAAGTGGCTTATAGGAAAACCACTTCAATGCTTACTCCATCTTCACCTCAGACTCTGTGGAATCCGAGGCTGGGCTCATCCTTGACTCTGCCAGACAACATAGTTCTCTGGTTTAGGAAAACCACTTCAATCAGACCTTGTGGAGACATACGGGGAAGCAGCATAGTGAAAATATCTATGACAAGGGCAAGGGACTGTGAAAAGTAGTTAATATGTCAATGTTAAATTTGTGCACACCCATTTAGAAAGGAAACACTAGATCATTAATTGATATATACACCTCTTCAGTCAATTAGCTGACATCTTATTCCTGTCCTTATTTCAAATGGTAGCTGTTTATAGAACAAGTTCAAAACTTCTACATCAAAATAAGTAATCTGTAATATTACTCTGTAAAAAAATATTTGGTAAACAAAATATGCCTTTCAAAATCTGTTGACCATGCACAATAAAAAAAATTAATGAAAAAAAAAGCTTTTACAAATGAATTAATATCTGACTGGTCATTAACTTCTTATTCAAATAATAAACACTTTTTCAATAAATATTTAAAAACAGCCAGCTGTCTAAATGGACTGATTCAATTTTCATAATAAACAAATTGACTTGAAATTGCACATACATCTGAAATACAGCACCTTCTTAAGAAAAACTGATGCAACTACCCTTGTAAAATCCTACTTTTTGTTGTTCAGATGTAAATTTCTAAACAAACATAAATCATGAACATTAAGTAATTAACTGTATAAATTGGTTTAATTTTTGCAAAATTTTTTAGGCTCCAGTAAGCAAAGGATTTCAGATACAATAAAAGTTACAGTATCTAAACATAGTGGTGCCAATAAACTGCTTGCCAGGACAGAAGCATTTTGTTAATGTCAAACCAATATGTAAACATTGACCACTTACCTCAGAAAAAATGTCAGGGTGGTCAAATCTTATATTTTTAAATTCCATGGTAATATCTTCAGTTATTATGTAGCAAGTTGATACACTGATTTTATTCTAATCATAACTTTTTAACAAATACAATACTAATGTTTTGCTAAAAATAGAAAAATATTTATACTTCAGATTAATTCTGAACAAGACTAAGAGTTGGTACTTGAATGTGATAAAGTCATATGTAAATATTCATTATGATAACCAAATATTTACTTAAGAGGTAATGTGTTTTCATGAAATAACTTGTTTGGATTTTAACTTTCAAGATGACCTTTAGTTTGATATGATAAAATAAGCTAAATCTGACATTATCACAAGCAATTATTCTTTCTGTACAACACTCAATCAGCAAAGTATTGCATTTAAACAAAAAAAAATACATAAACACACCTTTAAAGCCCTGTAGAATTTTCAATCAAACAAAAAATGAGCTACTCCAAACTCTACTGAAATTCTAGTTAGAATTCCAAAACACAATTAAAGATCTTATGATATTTCCAGTGCAAAACTTTAAAGATTACAGACTGGCAGCGAAATACAAATATTGGAACTTGTAACAGAAAGACTATCATGGCTAAAAATAGAACAGGAACAGTTCCAGCAAAACAATGGAACATTGACTGACTAACAGGAAATGTTTTGCAACTATTGATCAGCTAACGTATGAAAATTCTAAATTATTGTTCAATTAAATACAGGTAGCATAGATCACAGAGCTTCTGCATGAAAACAGTACTGGACTTGAATGTTTGAAGATGTAAATCTGACTCTTTAAAGGAATTCTGAAAGCATTCTGTCAAAATACAATTTGCCATTATTAAAATCGGAATTTATTTCTTTATCTTAATGGTTATGAAACATAAAACTCATTAAATCTAAAGAAACCTAACATTTTTATTCTTTCTATATATATTATTTGATAAAACTAATGTTGTCCATTAGTTTAAGTACTTTGCAACCTAGTAAAGTTCCATTTTATTTTCTGTGAAAATGTTTCTATCGTTTAGAAATATGATTTATGTCATTGATTAAATAATTTTTCCAATGTTATGTTTTAAGTAAGGAACAATTCAATTACTGTCAAAATTTTCTAGAAAGTTCCACTATCTCCAGATGTGGTTCAATACTGCTACAGTGAGTCAATTAGCTGGCAATACATGATGAGTATTTGAAGGAATTTGTCAGACTCCCAGGATAATATTTACAGAGTTCATCCTTCTGAAATGTAAGACAATCATGCCATTCAATAGTACCAAATTTCTTCTGGCATGAAATTGTTCTGAAATATTTGTTTTATTAAGTATCATCCTGTTCAACTTGAGCAATACAGAAAAGATAATAAATGAGTTTTATTGAGAGTTCTGGTTTCTATACACAAACCAGTATGTAATGATCATTATTTGTCCTATGCCTGGGTCCTGTGTCAACATTAATTTGATCAGACTGTTCTATTCTTACATTTTGTCTAATGACATCATTCTCTAATATAATTTGTCACTTGAAATCTTAAACTAACAACTGCAGACATACTGGTCTCATCAACCAACACTTTCTTTAAAAATTTAGTGGCAGTGAATTAATAGATTCTTGCCAGATTTAATCATATCTTTAAATGATTCAAAATATTGATTATAAATTCCTGTATAATCTATGAAAATTTGATAACTGTTTCTAAGATGTTGTTATAAGAATGTAATTCCTAATAAATGTGAGTAGCAGTTTAGATGCATGGACAGACAGATTAATGAAATAAACTAATTAAAACAAGAAATCGGTAGAACCAATGGATGCTCCCCGAATAAATGCCAATTCCAAAAGGGCTATTGTTTAATATGTATTTTTTTTAAAGTATGAAAAATAACAAAGGGCAATAACTATTAAATTATGCAAAATAAAGTTGCGGTTCTTGCAAGCTGCACTGCTCATCAATTTACTTATAAAGTTTCAAGTTGATAACTCTTATACTTTGTGAGATATGCCCCGGACAAAAATAAGTATGAGAAATGTCAAAGGGCAATAACTCAAAAATTAATAAAGCAAGAGTTATGGTTCTTGTGCACTGCACTGCTCCTTAATGAGATCTAACTACCTATCAAGTTTGGTCTTGATATTTCTCAAAGTTTTTGTGTTATGCTCCGGACAAAATTATGATGGACGGACGGGACAGACGGACGGACAAAGCGGCAACTATATGATTGCCCTTCGGAGAGCATAATAAAATGCTTTTTTCTAATGTCACAGCGATTGTGATAAACAATTATGTGACAAATATTGTTTAAAGCCATTTAAGGCAATTTGAAATTCCCATAAATGTCTCCTTAAAGTATTTGTTTTATTCTGGCATGGTACTTCTTATAATGATAATGTTTTAGAGAAGAGCACTAGGTAATTCATGTTCAACAAATAACTATGAACTGAAGTTTTGTTAAATAATTACCTTCCGAGTCAAGTTTCTGGCTCTTTTTTTCATTACAAATTAAAGTTTGTAAAAGTACAGTGATAGAAAGTGTTTGTTGACATAAAAAGCTTAAAGAGCTGCCCAACACTTAAACTTGGTCACGTCATAACTGCCAACAAATCCTTCAGAATTCTATTTTATATCTTTTAATAGTTTGCTTTGCATCTGAGAAACTGTAATATTAAATGGCTGAAGTTTCTGAATACAAATCAGTAAATGCAGATTCCTCTACAAAAAACCCCACATGTACTGGAGTAATATTCATACAATTTTCTAATAGTTGCCAGTTTGTATGCATGATTCCAAACTACAAAGCACTGAGAAAATCAGAAGATGGGACGCTGTGATTATAACCAAACATGATTCACCAATAATATCTATCATAGTTTTGGTCCCAACAGTTCAATATTCACCAGCACAGGATATAAAGTTCTATTACTGTAAGACATTTTCATGAACACTGTCATCTTTTACTGCAAGACCCTCTCTGAACTCTGTAAATGTCTCTTTAGAAAAAGTCCAGATGTAGTAACCTTATTTAACTGCATAGCTGTAAAAGCTGATTTTAGGGCTGTGGATAACATTTTCTTGTTGAGATAGTCAGACTTGCCGCCTATCATATTTTGGTATATAGACTGCTACCTAATTTTGGTATACAGACTGCTTTTTTTATAATAACCTATCATAATTTGATATACATACTGTTGTCATATTTTGGTATACAGATTGCTACCAATAACTTCTTGTTTTAAAGACTGCCACTTATCACATTTTACCAAATTTTGCCTTACAGACTTACCTGTCATATTATTTTCGTTTACATACTGCTACATTGGTATATCTTTTTTTTAAATTTTCTGACGACTGTACCAACCACATCCAATTTACTTACTATAAGTAACAGATATTCAGTTATTGAGCACACCATCTGTTTCCATTAAGAACATTTACACCTTTCAATTTGGGCAACTTTAAATGGCAAGGAGCTAACAAACCATGAAAAAGATTCTTGTCACTGTTAGACATGATGATAGCAAAACATTTCTCTGAAATGTGTTCAGAAATATCTCCATTGAACCTCTAAATAAGAATAATTATAATATTGGTTTTGTTTTAAATTCGCTAACTCATAAACTAAAGTATTTCCATTAAACTGCCTCCACTTCCTTTTATTGGGGAAAAGAGACAGTCAATTCAACAAGTCAACAACAGTCAACTCTTTTATTGGATTTCTAAACTATCATTTCCACAGCAAATAATTTCCTCACAATGTGAGATTATGAACAACTATATTTTTCTCCATAAATAAAAAATAACAACTAATCAATGATTTTATGATATCAACGGCTTCAAAAGGGAACAATTACAGTATCATAGCTCTGAATTATTCAGTTAATGACAGATCCAATATTTCTTTATAAACAATAAAAGACAGCCCACAGTTCCCTTGTGGGTATGCAAAAACAGAAAACAATAGATGCCTAGCAACACTTGTAAAGTTAAAAGTTTGGAATAATCTAAGACTTTGTGAAACATACTTTTCTGTCCTGTAACTTTCTCTGCAAGCTATTTTGTCAGAAGTAGTTATGTAAGTAGTAGTAATAGAAGTTGTCGTTGTCATTGTCATAGTGGTAGTAGCTGTCATTGTCACAGAATTACTAGTAGTCCCCTTCTTTTTGGTACAATGATGAAATCCTCACCATGATCACATAGTCTTAAACCAAAACTTGGTGGTCTAGATTGTTATGTATATAAAGATGGCCACTAAATTTTATCTGAGGTCACCAAAAAAAGTGCCACTGTTATTTCCTATTTAAATTTATTTATAAGTAACTGTCATTGTTCTATGGATTAGTTTGCTTTACTGGAGTTTAACATTCTCTAACAGTCAGAAGCATATCAGGCAGGCAGTTTACCAATCCATCCCCATCCTCTGTAAGAATATGCCATTTTTCTTACATGAACTGTTCTATGGAGATCAAGTCAATGATGTTCGAATGCAGGTTTTTGTCTACAGATACACTGCAAGTTCTGTTAAAAGATACACTGCAAGCTTTGTCTAAGATATACTGCAGGTTTTGTCTACAGATAAACCATAAATATGAGATGTCTGTTAAACTTATTAGTGTACAAGATAAATTAAAAAAAAAAAAGATTATTAACAAGACAACGCCTGCAAATAGAACAAAATTAAGAAATTTACAAAATTATTACTACATAATTATACTAGAAATAATAAACGGATCGAGATTACTCACTACTGCAAACCATCTTGAAAGCAATATTCATGGTGAAGGTTGTGATCAGGACATTACTTCCTAAGACAAAGTGTATGTTTATAAACAGAGTATGGTGAAGGTTATGATCAGGACGTTACTTCCTAAGACAAAGTGTATGTTTATAAACAGAGTATGGTGATGGTTGTGATCAGGACGTTACTTCCTAAGACAAAGTGTATGTTTATAAACAGAGTATGGTGAAGGTTGTGATCAGGGCGTTACTTACTAAGACAAAGAGTATGTTCAGTATGCACAGTATGGTGAAGGTTGTTGTCAGATGACTTCCACAGACAACATGTATGATTGTAAACAGAGTATGGTGAAGGCTGTGGCCAGGACAGGTGACTTCCACAGACAACATGTATGATTATAAACAGAGTATGGTGAAGGCTGTGGTAACGACAGGTGACTTCCACAGACAACATGTATGTTTATAAACAGAATATGATGAAGGTTGTGGTCAGGAGGTGACTTCCATAGACAACATGTATGATTATAAACAGAGTATGGTGAAGGCTGTGGTCAGGACAGGTGACTTCCATAGACAACATGTATGTTTATAAACAGAGTATGGTGAAGGTTGTTGTCAGATGACTTCCATAGACAACATGTATGATTATAAACAGAGTATGGTGAAGGTTGTGGTCAGGAGATGACTTCCACAGACAACATGTTTGTTTATAAACAGAGTATGGTGAAGGCTGTGGTCAGGACAGGTGACTTCCACAGACAACATGTATGATTATAAACAGAGTTTGGTGAAGGTTGTGGTCAGGAGGGGACTCCATAGACAACATGTATGATTGTAAACAGAGTTTGGTGAAGGTTGTGGTCAGGAGATGACTTCCACAGACATCATGTATGACTGTAAACAGAGTATGGTGAAGGCTGTGGTAATGACAGGTGACTTCCACAGACAACATGTATGATTATAAACAGAGTATGGTGAAGGCTGTAGTCAGGACAGGTGACTTCCACAGACAAAATGTATGATTATTAACAGAGTATGATGAAAGCTGTGGCCAGGAGATGACTTCCATAGACAACATGTATGATTATTAACAGAGTATGATGAAGGCTGTGGTCAGGAGGTGACTTCCACAGACGACATTTATGATTATTAACAGAGTTTGGTGAAGGCTGTGGCCAGGAGGTGACTTCCATAGACAACATGTATGATTATTAACAGAGTATGATGAATGCTGTTGTCAGGAGGTGACTTCCACAGACAACATGTATGATTATTAACAGAGTTTGGTGAAGGCTGTGGTCAGGAGGTGACTTCCACAGACAACATGTATGATCAAAAACAGAGTATGGTGAAGGGTGTTGTCAGGAGGTGACTTCCACAGACAACATGTATGATTAAAAACAGAGTATGGTGAAGGGTGTTGTCAGGAGGTGACTTCCACAGACAACATGTTCCACAGACAACATGTATGTATATAAACAGAGTATGGTGAAGGTCACACAATGTGATCAAGAGATGACTTTCACAGACAACATGTTCCACAGACAACATGTATGTATATAAACAGAGTATGGTGAAGGTCACACAATGTGATCAAGAGGTGACTTCCACAGACAACATGTTCCACAGACAACATGTATGTATATAAACAGAGTATGGTGAAGGTCACACAATGTGATCAAGAGATGACTTTCACAGACAACATGTATATTAAACAGAGTATGGTGAAATATGTAGTCAGGAGGTGACTTATTTAAAGAAAACACTTATAAAATATTAATGACAGAAGTATCCATTACAATGTGTACCCAAACAATTGAATAAATGTTCCTCAAAACAAGTAATAGCTATCAAAATGAAAGGATTGTCACCATCTTTCCTCCTAGTAATATTCAATCAATATTATCAGGTTAAAATTAATGACTGAAATATTTCTGACTCTTCTTATCATGATCAGTTCCAAAAAACAATCAATGATAACTCAATTTTGTGTCAAATAATGTTTCTCATAACTTTGCTATCTTGATAGCTATGTCAAGTTGCTCTGTCATTACCTGATTGCTATCAGCTTCATATGAGATAAAGTGATTTTAGAACTGAAGACAATTTTAGATTTAAAACAAGATGCTTTTGTCACAACTAATGTTGCAGGTCTATAATCACCCGACATCTGAAGTTGATGAGCAAAAATGCAAAATTCTTGTTCTTCCAATGTTACAATTACCATGTAACATATATTAACATTAATAAGTTTCAGCCATGAACCCCACCTAGGCAATGTTTCATTTTATAAGTTCAAGATGAAAACTGTAGTCTAACTGCATGCATTTCTTACAGGATCCACCTACTGGTAATATTTATTAGGCTTCTGCAACCCTGACCTTCACCAAATAAAATTCAATATTGGTATGGTTTGTACCAAAGTTGAAGACATTATGTCCAACTTGACAAACTGCAAACTTTGAAATACTAGGCCACAAATGCAAAACAAAAAGGAACTGGTTATAAGTGTACATACACCAGCCCTAACCTTTAAAGCACAGCAGTTATAATGGTTAGCAAAAACTTGTACTTCACTTTAACAACTTATCTGTATGGCCTAAATTTTTGACTATATAAATCTTCCCACAAATAAGGCAGACTTTAATAAATATTGTGATACATTTAAATTCACATACCCTAGCTTTTGGGGTCTGCTTCAGTCCAATGGCTGGTTGACTTCTTGGGGCCTAAAAAAGATAAGTGAAACAGATAAGAAACAAGCATGACACTGTAATGTGACCCATACAATTTTCTTAATTTAACTTGACACTTGCTTGATAACTATCAATTACAATCAATTGCAATTATATTACACATAAGCTCCCCTGCAAGAGTCAAGCTGCAGTGCATACCTCTAGAAAACTTAATTAAGTGTTCCTAATCTTGTTAAAGACCCACTTCAGTGGCACTACAATGAAGACCAAACAATGCTTCAAAGTGTTCTAGTTTAGTTGAGAACCTTTCCAGTTCAGCTACTGCTATGGGAAAATGTATACAATTATTCAAATGTTGAAGTCAAGAGGCACACTCTGTTCACTGACTGTGGGAAAAATGTTTTCATTTCCACAAAAGCAGTAAGAAAGTTCAGCATTAAATTATAAAAAAAGTGCTTTCAAGATCTTTGCCATTCTAAACAAATTGTCATTTAGGGCTAACTCTTTACAGGTGTGAAGAATGACCCTATTGTCAGCCCCAGTATCTCTACCATAGCCCCTAAATTAAGGCAGATAAGGGATCTGCTATAAACTTGTCCATTCACAGCAGGAAATCAATTTCAAAATCATTTATACAAAACTTTGCCATTAAAACCTTTATGAAAAGAAAAAGAAGATTTTGTTGGACCATCAAATTTTAATGCTGATTCAAATCAAAGAACTAAAGCGATTTTGCTAGCAATTGATTGCTTTAATAGATTTTGATACTATTGGTCTTTTGGGAAGTAAGGAGATATCACTTTGAAAAATTGCTTGGCTACTGGAGCTAAGAGACAAACAGAGTAAGCTGTCAGAAGGACAGTCGCGCCCCTCCACTCCTTTATATGTGCAGTCCTTACCATCAATAAAGAATACTGACTCTCCACAATGAGCTTAAACAACAGGATCTTATCTAAGTTACCTACTCATTCAGCTGAACTATTTTTGAAATTCCTGGATTCACTCATTCTTGAGTAATTAATTGAAAATCACTTAAGTAGTACAAGACCTGTTGGTTTATCTACACATGCCCAGCGTGCAAAGTTTGATGAATCTATGTGCAGTAGTTCTAGAGTTATAGATTATAGGAACTATTTTTTCATTGCAGGCTGCTGTGAGCAGAAGGCCCAAAAACTATCCAGGTATTCTACTGATCATGCCTAATCATCCTGGGAGCAAGGTAACTGTTTTCAAAGTGCAGGCCCCTGTGAGCTTAACACTTGATCATGTTGGCCCAAAAATAAACAGGGTCATCAAATTATCATGCCAAAAACCTACTGTGAAGCTTGAAGGTTATGGAAGCAGTTGTTCTTCACTTACTGATCAGAAACCCTTTTTTAAAGTGTGGGTCCCTGTGAGCTTGACCTTTAACCCTGTGGACCAAAAAATGATAGTAGTCATCTACTCATCATGCCCACCAACGTATAAAGTTTGAAGATTCTAAGAGCAGTTGTTCTTCAGTTATTGACAGTGCATTTTAACGGTGCAGACCCCTGTGAGCTTGACCACTAACCCTGTGGACTTAAAAATTCCTCGGGTCATCTACTAATCATGCCTAACCATTCTGTAAGAATTGGGCCTTTAGAGTAGCTGTTCTCAAGTTGTTGTTTTTTTTTATCAGAAACTGTTTTCAAACTGCAGGCCCTTGTGACCTTCACCATATTCCTAGCACAGAGTTCATCTATACTGGATGCTCAACCAACTTTCCCCTGCCTCATAATGTTTTCTAAATTACTGATCGGAAATCACTTAGTTTACGATGGACAGACATACAGACAGACATGAGCAAAGCAATATAACCCTACTAATTGAAATAGGGTGGGGGGTATACTGAGGATCTGATACAAGTTTTCACTTCATTTAAACTTTTATTCAACAAGTTCAGGAAAATGCTATTTTGCAAGCCTCTGAAATGTTAATGAGTGTCAGATTCTTTTTTTTCACATGACCAAACCAACCATAAATGGGCCTTACTAATATTTTGATATATTATACTGAAAAAAGCTGCCAAGCAAATAATTCCCAAAAAATATCAAAATATTTCAAAATACTAAATACAGAAATAAGACATCTATATGAAAATGAATTTAAAAATGACAATAAATAAAGATAAAATTTGTAGCTTTCTGTAAGCCACTATATTACAGATGTGTAATATAAAAAGAAAGAAATGGTTATATTGCATTACAAACAACATTTGTCATGTGATAAAATAATATGCACACTATGATAACATACAGGCACCTTACACTAATACAGTAGGTCTTACAAACATGAAAGTCTGTAACAGAAAGATGCAGTGCATCTTAGAATACCGGTACACAACCCAGAGTGGGATTCAAACTCAGATCTTAGTGCACTGAAAACCAACCACTGAGCCAAAGAATCTATTCCCTGACACTGTTGAAAGAGGTTGTATTTATACAATTATAGGAAGATATGCACAAGACCATAACACATCCCCTCTTGAGAAAGTCATCATTTATGAGGACGAATGGTGTTTTTTTATTTATTTTTTTTTTTTTAGATCAGAAGATGGCCACACAGAAATCTTGAAAGATTATCTTTTTTTTTTATTTTTTTTTTTGTCATAACTAAGTCCATGAGAGATCATCCCATACGAGCCCCCATCTTATGGACTTGAAAGTCCCTAACAGAAAGATGCATTGCATCTTAGAATACACAACCCAGAGTGGGATTCGAACTCAGATCTTAGTGCACTGAAAACCAACACTCTAACCACTGAGCCAAAGAATCGATTCCATGACACAGTTATCAGAGGTTGTATTTATACAATTATAGGAATGTATGCACTAGACCGTAACATAGGGATGGAAGCTATAATTTGTCTTGTAGAAGCTGTTCATCAAGGATTACAAAGTCAGGAGACAGTATATATCTAAGCAAATCAACAATGGAAGCTCTGTTATTCAGTAGTATGATACCACCTGAAGAAAATAGTAAAAAGTACACTATCAAAGCAAAAGATTAAAATGTACACCAATCATCAATCCCACGTGGCTCTTCTAGTAGCTTTGAAGGGTTCAATGTTGTGTGTGGTCTTGAAATAATTGACAAATGTGCATGAATGCTTTTCATTTCTTAGCAACAAATTTAAATCAAAACAGACAATGGTATATTGCATGTGACAGGTAAAGTAATCTGGCCTATAAACATCTGACATGTTGCCTGAATGTGACAGAACATATTAAATCATTGTCACACCTTCACCCAAACTTTTTCAAGTTTTCCATTTCAGATTCTATAACACTCTAGTGTTACACAACATGCAGCATTGTGAACTTACAAAATATATCTGTATCATTTATAGTAACAAATTTGCAACCAAATAATATGAAATTACATATCACAATGGAATTACCAGTAATTTTCATTTGTAATAAAACAAAAGTTCAAATGAGTATTATGGCATTATGCTGTTTATATTCATCTTTCAATATGTTAATAATTTAAGGTAATATTTGCCTATTACTGCATTGCCAAATCAGATGTTTGCACACAGACACACATATATACAGAGTTTCTGCACTGGAGACATAAGACCTTGGTGCACCTGTATTAAGTTTCTCAGCTCTGAAGATTTCAACATCTACAATATAAGCTAATACTAAGCTAACCATCTAGTATTGAGATTAATTATATCTTATTTCTTTTATTCTATCTTTTCCTTTTATTGGAGTAAATCAAGTGTTATAAAAATACTGTAACTCATAAATTAAGACTTAGAAGTTATTAATTAAGTTAGCATTTTTAACTCAAAACTGATGTGTAAAAAAAAGACTGCAACATTACAATTACCACATGACAAATTCAAAGTCAAGGTTACATTCCTTCACTCCAAACTGAAGGCCACTTTTTTCAAGTTTTTTTTTCCCCAAAATGATTCCCTGCCAAATTTTACAATGGGAAAACTTTCTTTAAAACTTAAATCATGACAAGATAACTACCTCCTAACCAAGCATTGTCAGTCCACAAATTACAATTTGCTATTCAATTTCATTTCAAATTACCTGTTAGTTTACATAAAAAGGAAGAATGCAAAAAAGGTTAGACAAATCCCTCAAATCAACTCCAAATAAAGGAGACATAATTGGATAGCATGGACTGAAAACTGACAACTGAAAACTAAAATTGTCACTCACTTTTTGTGAACTAATGGCCTGTGTAGATTCTGGCTAGAATGATTTCTTTTCTATCAAAATATGCAATCAAAGAAACACCAGCGCAGCATTCTTCAAAACTGGTGTATAAACTCAAATGCTACAAAGAAAAATCTTCTAGTCGATCTTGATAAAGCTAAATTGGTGGATATTTCTACCTTCCAAAATGTACTGAAACTTCATCAACACCATGAGCTGAAGTTTTTATCTAATATGTCTAAAAATTAGTGTAACATTACTTCAATATCACAGGAAATCTGTCAGTTTCTGTGAAAAACAAACCCCAAGAACAACAGTTTTTACTGTTGACAACAGAAGATTGTAGGATTCAATGTTCTTACCTGTTTAAGATAATGTCTTGCCCTATCAATCCTCACAACACCATGTAAATCCATTAAACTGCCACTAATATGTTACTTTGTCAAAAGTTTTTTCTCCAGATCATTTTAGCAAACAGTTACAATTTAAATTTTCTTCTTGTTTTTATACATGTAAAAAAACCCGGTAAAACTGTTGTTACTGATGCACTAAAAATTCAAACAAAAGCAAGCTGTTCACAAATGCATGTGTGTTCATCACACTCTCATGTACTTTATTCCATGCAGGTAAAATAGTAAAATCAATATAATAGCACATGCATCTCCATTATATGTTATTAATTTCACAGAAAACAAAAAGCAAATCAATAGTTTTCCTGTAGAAGTTACCTTTCCACTCTCAACTCTAGTCAAACTTCATACTCCTGAAACTTACTAAATTTTATACAACAACATTTTGCATTATGAAAGATCCATTTGTTCATTAATACACAGATACCTTTGCTTATATCTGTTTGTTCATAGATATCCAAAGAAAAATTGAACTTGTTACCAGTGAAAATGTTCCAAGGCACTGATTTTTGATTTCAATTAAGAATTAAATTTGTTTGACTGAACACCAAGGAATGTCTTTGAAAATTTCAATGCTTCATTTCATCCTCCAGATCAGAGAGGATCCACTATCTCAAGCCTATAATCACTCCTATCTCCAATCAGTTACTTTCACTTCCAAATCAAAGAGGTAATCAGTTTTCAACAAATCGGGGAGTTTTCAACAAATCGCAAATCGGGGAGTTACCATCACAGAAATTTTAGTACATAAAGCATCATTTTCCAAGCCACATTTCAAACAGAATGATAATCTCTCTCTCTCCAGAAATCCAAACTATTATCCTGTCCAGGTAAGAACTCCTAATTCCTTCTCCAGAAAACAATCCAGAGCATGCAAGCTATATCAATTAAAACTCAAATGTCAAGAATTAGCTTCACACATGTTTTAGAGTCTTATATAAACACATTAACTCTTTTTTTCTTGTAAAATCTCCACCAAATACACCACTAAGACCATGTAATGTGAAGAAACATGTCTCTACCTAAAATAGTTGGAATTCTTATCGGTTACAATTCTGGAACTTTTTAAATAGAGATGAATTTCAATATCTTTTGAAGTTCTGTTAAACTGCTCCATAAAATATGTCCCTCACAAAATTAAACAAACTTTAACATTTTAACATGAAACATTGTTTAAATCTCATCTAAACAAATCCACAACTAAGGCTACATCAATTGAACAGTGCAATGAAACAATCTTGTGAGCTGCCACCCGTAACTACCCAGTTAAAATTCCCGTTACTAATCATTTCACCGGAGAGAATACCTGTCAATAACCCAACAATTACCCTGTACTGACATTTGTTATTAGCAATATTTTTCTCATTCCTAGCAAGTTAATAGCCTATATTTAAAAACAGTCCAAAGTCAATGTAACTGAATGGTTTAAACTTAAAAGACATTACATGTTCATCAAAAATCGCATATCCTTATAAAAGCAATTAAAAAGATCCCAATCAAGTCATTAGCCAAGAATGAGCAATGATTAAAGAAGACAGAAGGTTGATGGCTGTACAAATTCAAGCATGTCCTTTAAAGCTGTAACAAAAAACCTTGTATGAATCACGTTTATCTCTGAATGCATTAAGTGCATACAAATCTTTGCAAACAAGGTTCAAGTCTGGGCATTCATCAATATCTTGCCCTGTGAAACAAGTACATGGCATTCAAGTTTTTCCTGCTTTGTAACAGTAAAAACTGGTGTTAAACACTAAACCACTGTAACAGCACACTCATCTAACTTAGAAACTCAAATATTTCACACATTTCAATTTCATCCTTAACTGCATCAAATCTATTTTTCTTAGTTCGCCAAGTCTGGTATCTGTTTCTGTAAACAATTGGAAAATAAAATCAGCCAAATTATTATATTTATTACTCAGGCAATCCATGAATAATAGTGTTTCAGTGAAATATATCACAATTTGATTTTGTCTTGAGTGTTGAATAACTAGCATTAAATTAGTTGCCAGTTCCCATATTTCATAAATACAGAAATATCACATGAAATGTAGTATAATAGATTTTTATAAAGATTTGATTTAGAAGATACACTTGAAATCTGATTTTAAAACTAAATTTTACAAGGTAGCATGTTCAGACACTCAAGGATAAGTCTGACATGGGTACAACAATTTCAAATTTCAGGTTTCTTGAAATCCACTTACTGATATAATTTACAATAGCAGCAAGTTACCATTTATGATTACTATCAACAGTTCAAAGACTTTTTACAATCTTGATGAAACACTAACTGCCTTTTCATTTTGTAGCCATTTTATAGAGCCAATGTTAAAAGAAGAGATGACACCAAACAGAGTACATGAACCCTGAAACTTGAAGTTTTTGTAAAAGTGTCAAATCTCCACTAAGATAAAGGTTCAGGTATTTGATACTAACTGTATACACTTTATCAAGGCATTCACTGCATGACTGTTATCATTTCAAGGGGATCTGTTGACAATCGTTTGGAAGTTACTGATTAAAACTTCTTTTAACATGGAAATAGGAATATTAAACAAAACAATCGAAAACCAATCCGACTTGATTTCCTTATGAAGTCTTTCTTCCTGATACAATTTTCTGTTGTTGAAAAAAATGTTTGAAGCTGAAATATTTCCTTTATTTCACAAAATGATCAATCTTATTATTTTAATCATGAAACTTACATACAACTACTCCATACAATAATAATTAACTTTCTTTTTAATCAGCAAGGTACTTATGTCTGATGCCTTACACTGATATATATTCAGAACAAAAAGTAAGTAGGTAAATAAAGATACCTAATTAAACATAGCTTCCAAGTTGTTTTTCTTGTTTTTTGCAGAAAAAAAATGTGAAAGTGTTATTGTACTAAATTATTAGTTCAATTTTTGCATTTTTTATGTTCAATGACTTTGATACTGGGTAACAATATTCTGAAAATATTCAAATAATGAGTAATCCTGTTGGTTAAATTAGCATGACAGAATAACATAATTATATTGTTTTCAAATGCTTCCAATGATCTTCCTCAGGGTAGGGCTAACTCTAGGTTGGGCAAATGTGCAGTATCAGATGACCAGGTACATGGAGTGATCAACGGCCAATGATGGTATTCAGTTTCAGCAGATCTGCACAATGACTGATTAAGGATAGAGCACTTTTCAATATACTAAATCTATAGCTACCACTAACAACAACTGTGGATGTCCAGGTATGAACAAGGAAACACCTGACTCATCTATAACAACCTATTTTCTAAATAAATTGCTAAATTCTGATTTAAAGAAATATTGAAGGTCAGACATGTTGTCATATTAAGAACACTGATTAAGTCCAGTAAAATATTTCTCTAAATTTCTAATGGTCAACAAATTGTTAGAAATCAGTACAGAAATACTTGAATGAATGATATCTACAAGTTAATTTGATATTTCTTTTTCTTAAAAATCACTCTAAAATTTTACACTGACTTAAAATAGTCACTATGAACCTTGAATGATTAGAGTCCAAAGGTGAGCAAGCAGGTATTACTGCCAGACACAGCAAAGAGCCAGACACTGCACTTGTCTTCACAAGAAATTAATATCAATTGTGCTAAGCCATTCTCACATATTTTCAACAATCTTATTTTAAATATTATCTTTCTTAGCAAAAAATGAGATCTGTAATTATCAAGGTATGAAGAATTTAATAAAAAAGGTTTAAATGTCAAATTGACGAGCCAATTACAGACCTGTAGGAGAATGAACTTTTCGCCAATTTGCTATACTGAACTTTTTTAATAGTAGTAAATACAAACAGAATACAGATTTTAACAAGAATATCAGTGACACCAATGGATGCTCCATGACATCGCTATGACATGGCTAGAAAACACTGCAAAGTAAAAGAAAATGGAAACAAAAGGGGTAATTTGACAAATAAAATTATGTCTATATAGCTGAGGGATATTTCTAAATGCTAATATATTAAAATAAATCATGACTTTGGACCACTTAAGTGTAATCTTGATCTTTGAGCTAATGACCTTGTTCATGTGCAGGACACGCCACCTCACTGAAGCGAACGTTTGAGCCAAATTATTTTGTTGCCAAGTTACAGCCAAGACAAGCAAAACTGTGACAGAATGACAGAAAGATGTATGGACAAAGCCATGAGTATGCTGCCCAAATAATTTTCAGGGAGCATAAAAACTGCTAAGGAAAGTGTTTATCCTCAGAGGACAGTCTGCTTCATGTAGTAGAATGTTTTCTTTTTCGGAAACAGAAACTTAATTTAAAGATACATAAATCTAAAATATCCATCAGTTGGCTGATGCAAGATTGCTGAGGAATTTTAGTAAATGCGTGCAAAATGATAAAATGAGGAAAGATCATGACCCTGCAAAATCATATGGATTTTAAGATGCCATGCATCAGTTAAGTTCTTTGGTGCATTTTTTTCATGTGAACTTAAGTGCTTATAATATCTTCTGAACAAGAAATGGAAAGCCCCATTACCAGACACAACTTTTACAAGTTGGTTCCAACTTTGATGCTTCATACATGTTCAGCCTTTTACTTAAGAGGTAGAATCATTTTATGAGGAAATAACAAAAATCTGTTGGTTTTTTTATGCATGTGATTGCTTGACTTGTTGTCAGTAACTCAATTTAATTAAAGTATCAAGCATCTAAAAACATCAAAATATTCTGTCTTTACCTAACAGGCAATGACCATAGAGGTCATTTTCTCTCTAGCTAAAAATTTGTAGTAGCATAATTACCGTAATGATAAAATATTCTACTTGGATTTACAGTAACTCTGAGAAAGAGGATATCTCTGCAGATAACACCTGATTACGACACCTGTCACAGTAATTACCCACAAATTACCCGCTTTTGATGTTTGTTTGACTGACATATACCATTACCAACAGGAGTATTAGGTAGTAACAGTGTATCTTAACTTTTTCCAACTAATACTTTAGTCAATTCTCAAATGATAAAATGTTTCCCACAATGAATTATGACACTGGTTGACATCTTATTTGAAGGTTTCAAATTTGAGGAATGTTTAGTACAAAACATACTGTCATATATTAATTTCTTTAGAAATGCAAGGGAGTATTTGGTTGCTTAAACATTTGCCTTTACTGAACTTTCAACTAATCTTTTAGTCTTAGACATTTTAAAATTAGATAAAATAATAAATTCTAAGGAAATGATGTTAAAAGAAATTTCATAACTATATCGTATAGACCGTAAACTGCAAACTTTGCTTAATGTAGAATTTAATAATGAAGTAGGAAATCATGCCTTCAAGTCCTGACCATGAATAAAGCTGACACTAATATATAAATATGTGTGCCATTACAGCTTCATCTGTCTATGTACATGTTGAAAGAAGGCCGTTGCGGAACTTACTGGTTTACTTTTAGTCTTCTTCCGTAACACACCGGCCACAGCACATCTGTACTCTTCTTCAAGCTGGTCATACTGCAACTGGATATGTCTACAAATATAAAATTTCATTATTTTCATCAGAGTGTAGTTTGTCATTTAAAATTAAACCTTTCACACTAAAAGCAGGAGTTAAGTTTTCCATTTTGACCTATAAAGGGAAATAAATCTTACAAACTAAAATTTTCATTACTTTCAGGTTGCTCACCCTGATTAAATTTAGCTAGCTTCCTTACAACAGCTTAACTGTTTTTTCATTTCAAGGGTAAAAATAATATCATGTCTTTTTAACAAAATGTTAATGTCGCCAGAAGCCAAGGAAGAAATGCTGGATGCAGAAAAATTCCCTTTTAAGAGCACTGATAATGGAAATCCTTTGAGGTTAAAAGACATGAGGAATCTTGTAAGGTAAAGATTTGTACTTTCAATTAGATTTTACAATGTTAAATATCGCAGCGATGCTTGATTAAATTGACCTCTAGAAACAGAAGTCTTAATAAATCAAGACTATTTATCTGATCAGTCCAGTTATGATACATAGAAGTCTTTACAATGTTATTGTAAAAGTGACCCTGGTCATTGTTTCACTAAAATAATTATTCACATAATTATTCACTATCAACCAGACATGGTGACCACTTATTTAAATCTATGTAGGTCATCTACTGACTCAGAGCAAAAAAGGAAGGGAATGGAAATCCATTAACATGTTGACCAATTCACGAAAATTTCCCCCATTAACCTTACTGAATCTTAAACATGTTTTATAACCTACATAGGAAGTTTAAGCTAAGGTCAAAGTTTATAAAAAAAACTGTACTTTTGTCTGGTTAAAACTGTTAAGTCACTTATTACTTCTGAAAACTACCCCTATCTGATATCAGAATGTATGGAATACATACCCTATTTGGATACTTTCAACCTTTATGCTAAACTGAACAATAAAAAGCATGACTTTGGTCAAATCAAGATTCTTTTTAAGTAAATGCACTTAACGACCATGATAAACAATTTAATTACCGACAATAAATGTACAGTTATAAATTAGAGGGGCTAACCCAAGCAGTGTTATGGAAAGTTATTATGGTAGATTGTTCTACTGACTATGGGTAATGATCAAGATATGACCATGATGAAATCAAATACTCTGGGGCTTGGTTGAAATGGTATATGTAGACAAAAACTTTTTTATGAAAAATACCATCCCAACCCACTCTTAAGGTATGCTCCCCTTCTGGCAAGTAGTACCAAAAATGTTGTAAACTTAAAGACTGGTAGAGAGTGGTAGAGAGTGATACCATATAAAACCTTGCCAATTTATTATGAACACTAAATACAATGTGATTATCATAGTACATGTACTGGATTTTACAAAATATTAACATTTTCTCCATGGAAGTCAGTTCTTGTACAAAAAAAACCTGATATATTCTTAGAGATCAAAGTTAAAGGTATATTTCCATTTATCCACCTACAGGTTTTAGTAATCAGAAGAAAGAAAACAACAACAAAACCCAATGTTCATGTCAGATTCAACAGCAGCCTCTCAACTTGCTAGGCACATTTTCAGGTTATTTTGCTGAAGTAACAATTGCAAATGTTTTCTCATTTATACATGTATAGTCAATGGGGAAAATGACCTTTGGCCTTGTAGTTAAAATATTTGTCTGCCTAAACATGTAATAAAATAGCAATCACATGCAGGAGGTGACAACAATTTTAGGATACCCATTCAAAGAGAGAGAACAGCTACTGATAAAACTTTGTCAAAAACCAAACATTGTTTTATATATATGAATCTGTTTTCCTTCCCATAACTGAACACCACACATTAATGTCAATGTAAATTTCAAGATACGAAATCAGTTTTAGTTCACAAAACTAATAAATGTCAAAATACTGCTTTAAGCAAACCCATTCAACTATCTCAAATTGTTTGGAATTTCAAACAACCATTCAGAAATTTGATTTCTGAAGTTACTGGAAAAGGTCAGCAGTTTTCAATGTCTAACCTATGCTAGGTGTTAGTGCTGAGATCAGCAGACTTACATCCAAGGAAGTCTGAACTTTATGATGACTGTGTTAAGTTGGGTGTTCTTGCAACTTGAAAGCAGTTTGCTACAAATAATCATTAAGCCTTAAAGTTCCTGAGTCAAATGACTGAAGAGTCATGGGCAATAACTCATGAAATTCTGATCAGATAAAAGCAAAAATGCTGACCACTAATAATAACATGTTTAAATTTTGCAGAAAAGCATATAGTTGTGTTTACCTGAAGAAGTTGTTTGTCTTTCAACAGTTAATACTACTGATAACCAATCAACAGATACTACTGTTTATATATTTCTTTATCTTATTTACATATTTCTTCTATCAGTTGAAAATAAATAACAGTTGATTAATATCAAAGCATCCAATCAATGTATGTGCTAAGGAAAGCGAGTCCTTGTTAAGTACATTCACCAACAATAAATGAAGGAACTCAGAACTTTCTGTATTTACTGAGGATCTTTTTTTAGCCCTGAACATGCTGAAATTTTGTAATGGATTTGCCCAGCTTTGAATTTGGAACAGTCCATTCAAAGTTTAAGGGATTTCAATATCAAAAAACAAAAATGGAGCTACCAACAGTATAGAGCCTGGTCAGACTGCACGGATGTGCAGGCTGGCCTGGCTCCATTCTGGTGGCAAAGGCTAATCACTTTTGGTTCCAGCAGGTTAAGGGTTAAGATTGGTTTGTATATACATACTCAATATTCCTCTGGAGCGTTTCTTCCTGAATGTGCTTCTGAAATCAAAATAAAAAAATTGATATGAAGATAATTGTATGAATGACACACTAAGGCAAGGCAAAATGTGAAAAATATATTTGTCACAGTGACTAACAGTGTAATGACATTAAACAGACACCAGCTGTTCAAATTTGTTTGAACGATTGAGAGATAATAAATCAGCAATGATCTAATCTCATATTTCTCTATATTTTACACATATTATAGTTTCGACATATTGTTCAAGATAATATGTAGTACATATGTCACCACCAAGATGAATTAAGAGCTCTTATGAGACCGGTAGTTTTTCAATAGAACTACAGCTCAATACCCCCTCACAGAATGTTTTTTCCATGCTTACTTTTTGTACATACCAAGAGTGAACTTATAATTCTTGAGAGTCAGTTGATTAAGACATGATTTCCTTTCATGCAAAAGATAAACTATTAGATATGACTGGTACACAAAATGGTTGACATATGCAGAAACTGTCGGGTATTGTTTACAAGACTTGGCTTAGTTTGACGAGATATTATTAGGATGTTTTTCAACACAGTGGAAAGTTTACCGAAACAAGTTAATATACTTAAGTGTTTATACAACATTCTACCTTGCAAACTAGGTTTGAAGACTGCAGTAAATTTCAACAAGTCACAACTTACCTTCATATTAGTAATGTTGGCATTCAGATGTCCCAGCTCCCTTTGCAACACATAAAGCTTGCGTTTCTCAGCCTCCAAGAGGTGAAAAGTTACCTAAATGATCAGAAAAAGATTAACATTCTGTTGTTACTTTAAATTATAACATGTATGACTTTGTGATTTTATATACTTTTCTGAAGAAACAGTTGATGTTTATACGATTTTCTGACTTTTAAATGATGAACAAACATAGACCTGTACTTTAACAAACCCCTTTAAAAATAAATGAGCAAAATTAAACTTGGAAAACTTTTTATAGGACAGTGAAAACCCTGTAGCATATTGTATGTAGGACTTAAATTTTATAGATTAATAAATGACTGACTTCAAGCAATCACTTTATTTGTATTAAGCAACCACATGTTACCATTGTGCTAATCAGTTTCTTACTGTAAATCAGAATGCTCTACTGACATATTTGTTTTTCCTTCATTTAAGCAAGAAATAATCATTATTTACTCTTTGAGAACTATTCATGACAGAGTTCAACTACTCTATTTCATTCTCAAATGTCTTTACAAATCCGAGTTCAGGTATAAAAGCATCTTAATAATAAATCAATTAATTTTAACTACAGTATAATTATGACTGCTGTTTTTTCTGTTTGATTAAATGTTGCATGATGACATTATATGTTAACATGCAACATTTAGCCAGACAGAAAAAACACAGTCACTGTTTTCATTGCTCATAAGACTTCTAAGAATCCATCAAACCTTTTAGCTATCATATTGTGAAGACAAGAAAGTTTAGGCACACTAAAAGCAAGCTAAATAAAGATGTATGTCAAAAATAGAATTTTCTTCATGAAAATATTCAGGTAGTACTGACATATAATGGAATTCTCTGATTTCTTGAGCAGTAATAATTCATTGCATGATCACTTAAAACAAATGGTAAGACAAAGTTCAAGTAGAAATGGTCCCTGTAATTGTTTGTGTTCAGTACTGACATAGAACATAAAAAGTTGACAGTTGATATGTCAGTAATCAAACATCCAGTATGATGTATGATCCTACTTCACACTGGTACACTCTTGTCAAGTATTTGTTCTAATCTATATAGCCTTTGATTTTGTATCAGTATCTCGCTAGTTACATCCTTTCAAGTTTTCCTTCTATGCAAATGCTTAAAACTTCCTACAAAAATTGCGATTAAAATAAGAATAAATTTTCCTGCTAGCCACTGGTTTTACATTTATGTATGAGCATGCCTTTGATAGAACAGAAGTCTAAAAATGCTGAGTATGTCATTTTCTTAAAAATCCTGCAAATATGAATGGTATTGAATTAATTACTACATAATGTCAAGGTATCAACTGAAAATTCTGAGCACAAACTCATTATAAGTCGTTATACAGAGTTGTTGTACTAACTATTTTGGGTGGATAGCCATAATTTATTACAAATGCACAATTCCTTTGTTGCTATGCCTTTTGGGAACATTTTTGAACATATATTCTTCTTTAAAATATCAATTCTTTATTATTTTAAGAAGAATGAGCCAATGAAATACATAATTATGCAGTATATCACTGGTAAATTTTAGGGTATGTCCCTTTTAAATGAAATCAAAAACAGAAATAGGTATTGTCTTTCATTTGGAATTGTTACAAAGTGAGGAAGGAACAAGTAGCATTTTGCTCTTATTAAATAACACGCCCATTAGTTTGAGAGAAACATTGAGAAAAACTGTGTACTTTCCTCAGAACATTTGGAATGTTCAGCCAGAGTTTTAAATGGTTTAGTTTGGAGCTGTTCAGTTTAATGCCCTCTATCTGTCTGGAGTCATATCAGGCTGACAGTTTACCTAACCATCATTCCTGGGAAAAACCAGTGCTCAACCCTCATCCTCCGTAAAAAACTGCAAACTTTCTCACATAACTGGTACACAAATTTTAACTTCCTTTCATTAAATTGCACTTAAAAACTTTTCCACTGGTTGGGTGTACTAAGTAAGACCCTTTTTGTTCTTGTTTACTGAGTACAAACTTCAAAGAAATCTTATTGCTAATTCATGGTATTATGCTCAACCAAAGCACATGTACCACAGCATTTTTTATGTCTGTTTGCATGCCATCATGCAGTGTTTATAAAATATTATGATGTGAAAAAGTGATCTCATGACCTGTAATATTGTACCAGATTGTTTCAACTCCTTATACAAAGAGACAAACAAGTATTGCTTTTTGCAAGTTTTTTTTTTGCACGGTGAAAGTCAGATGAAAAAATACCAAATATGAGCATTTCAATGTCCTTCTTAATACTATACTTCAACAGGGGTCTCATAATTCAATGGTGAATATAAATTTTTCTGATATATGTTTGTTTTAATTTTGTATACTGGACCTTTGTGGTATACCTGTACCTAACATTCTGTCCTTCTGACCTTGAAATTTACCATACATTGTATTTTTCTACAATCTGAAGCAGTATTTTAGATGCCATTACAATTTTAGCTTCATTTACAGGCAATGACAATATAATTTCCAATCTCAAATGCCACAGATTAGTATAAATTTAGAGTAAATTGCATGTACTACAGAATTCAGATCAATGCTTAATCAGGTCTATGCCTAAATCATATAATTGTTCCAAGACCCTTGGGTAACTTATAACCATAACTAGATAGATTCACTTCACTTATAATTTTCAAGTAGCAGTTATATCTTTAATCTCCTGGGTATAAAATGTTCAATAAAACTTTGTAAAAAGCACATCACTTTTTCTGCTTGATTTCTGATTATAATCTTAGAGACAGATTATTCCTGATCAATACCATACTGACATGAAATATACAACTAAATCAAAATAGAGAGACAAGCAATTATTACATTCACTAGCCAGTAAAATTAAAGGCAATTTGTATTTCAATTTTCATCAATTCAAATTTTATCAATCAAGTTAAATTTTGTGCTGAAACATAAACTTCTTCTAAAACTTTGATATTTACATGTGTTTCATGCAACAAAGAAAGTGCCCAAAACTGGGATTTTAACATAGCTACATATTTTTTTTTTCAAATGCAGCTACCAATTCATTGTAAGATAGTGTGTCATGGTAGCAAAACTGTTCAAAACTGAGATCTAATAACTTGTTTAGAATGAAACTCTTTGCAAAGAAGCACAACACAGAATGTTGGCATTGTCTGTTTGAAAATATCATCTTTGGTCCAACGATATCATGCCAAGCCCTACACTAAGTGACCATAGTGGTATTACAGAAACAATAAATCTCATATAAAATGACAGATGAACACAATAAATAATTGGTAGTATGTTAAACTGACAGCTACAATGATAGAGTTTAATGGTCAATAATGGAAACATTATCATACTATCATGATTAGTCAGCACCAATAAATAATACAGTCATCTATTATATTTTATAGACAATATATACATAGTATATCTTTCATTATATATAAATGCTTATCTTGAAAATCATTTCTTATTATATGCTGGTAGAAAATGGGTTAACAACATTACAAAAATGCTCAATGCGTAACACCTTAACATTGGCAAAAAAACATGCTATGCAAGCCAATGATCTTTTTATATAAAACTACAAAATTATAATTGCTCTGTAGTACTGAAATCTGAAGCCAGAAAAGGCTCCAGTTATATTTTTCCTTAGTCAGAAGTTTTATTTTGAAATACTCTTTATATATGAAGCTCTCAAAAAATAAAACCAAGACAGCCTAATACCTAACTCATATGACATGTATCTATTCTTAAAGCAAATGGTATATCATGATAAACAATCAATGTGTGAGTCAGTGTTGATAGCTAAATTATCATTCATAAACTTTGATCTTACTTTATAATGCAAAAGACATCAATTTATGCAGCAGGACATGTATACCTTTGTCTTATTTATGAAGTATCAACATAACATGATGAATAACCTGGCCATCAATAAAACAACACATATACAAGCAATTAGTGTCTTGTAAAGAAAGACTTTGTTCAAGCATTTATCTGTTGTCTTTAATAATTACTGTAGACATCAGGCTTTGTAATGAATACCAGTAAGAGAATGAAAAAGTGCCATATGTCAAATATCTATATAATTCTGCATGCAAATGCCTGATTTGTGTTCACTAGAAGAAGTATGAGAATACTTAGATTTTCTCTACACTGCAATCAATATATTACAGGCTTACTGGTAGTTTTTTTTTTCTATACTGCAATGAATAAATTAAGGGCTAACATCTTATTCAAACAGTTTAACCCCTAATTTTTGGCTTGTGAATATATATATATCATTAAATCTGATATGCTTAAAGGTAGGAAAGATATAATCTTATAACTATATTCATATATTAAATTAAACTAGATTTACCAAACAGTTACTTTTTTGGCTAAAATGAACTTTGTCAATTTCAGGAATTGAACTGTCAATTGTCAAAGCGATATAATGGGCACTTTAAATGGTTAGTTGAACTGCAAGCTATCAAATTGATATTAACCCTGCCACTTGAACTTTTGAGACTAGAAAAATTGTACATGATCATTGTCTTTTCTGAATGGAGAGGTACACCTCTGGTCAAGGCTAGATAATGAAAGAAGCCTTTTATTCAAAAATTTAAAAAACTAAAAGTGAGTTTTGGGTGAAGCATGAAGAGTATAATATAAATCACTTTTAAACTGTCAGCTTGAGTCCAAATTATTTTTTTGCAAAATTTCTGTAAAAAAAAAAAAATAATGATTTAAGATAAACTTCTTCATGAAATTGTATTAAAAATAAGTATACCTCAAGTTGTATTCCAAAGAGATCACAATTTGGTTCAAGCCCTGGTCTGTTCTCCTGATCTTCCCTGTCAGTAAGTCGTATAGCAGGATCTGAGTGAGACCTATCCAAACTTCGATGACATCTTTTATGCTCTGGTGTTGACTTTGGGCTCATTTCCGGTGTGTTCAAGGCTTGATTGTAAGTGATTTTGGTACACATACACATTGAACTATTTTCTGTATCTACTGAAATATCACCAAAACTGTAGGAGCTGGAAGAACTTGAATCTTCCATTTCAGTTAGAAAAATTGCAATTATTTAAAAAAGGCACTTTTTCAAAACACAGAACTCCATTATCTAGTTTATGTTTGTAAGAGAATACAATTATGTTCCACTCTGTACCACCATATATTGAAGTGTAACGTAATTACTTGTAAATAATTATGAACCCATTCCTGATATGCGCGACTAATGTATTTTCCGTGTCTCAGGTAGCAATGACATCATAAACAAGACACACCTGTACTGAACAGTTTCTTGTCGACAACACCGATAATTTGCAGACGATGAAAATTGATAAATAATGTACTCATATGGAAAATGTTATATATAAGTGATGTATCTTGAACACAGCATCACTTCACCGAAATGATAATTCTATTATTTGAATACATCTTCATACTAGTGTCAACAATATCGATTGACAGCTGATACTTTATCGGCATTGACACCTTTGTCGCACCTTTCGTCTCCGCCCACTTTGCACGGACCTCGCGGAAAATAATGGAATCGACCATTTCATTCTAAAAATTGGTTAGCAATGAAAATTGTTTTGTTCATTTTCATGCTACAAATTGATATATCACTATGCACTTACTACTTTGGATTTTCATATTTTATCGTGTGTCAATGCTTCAAAGAGAAGAAACAGATATATTTACACAATGTACACAACGCACAACAGTTGCGGACAACCTTTACTAAATAATGGGTTTATCCATGCAGACTGTGTATCCTTCATGGTTACATTTATGCAATATTACTGTACAATTCAATGAGCGTCTAGCAGTACACGGTTTTGATTTGGAGGTCGCAGTCTTTAAAAATGGCTGCGTCCATGGATCAAGCATGAAAAAAGAGAGAAAGTTTTGAATTGGTATTATTAAAGGCTTTACAAGATTTCAAGATCGTTGATACGTTTCAGATGTTTTTGTTAGATATTTTTGTAGAATTTTAACAGTTGATCAGAAGATGACATTTTAATACATGCTTGTAAACATTACATTCCTTAACTCCATTATATAATTATCTAGTCTCAATATTCCGACTGCAAGACCGTCCAATTTACAAACTGATATTACATAGATGTCGGCCTTTACGTCTCAACCAGTTAGATTCATAACTGTGTCAGAAATCGATCGATGAACTGCCGTCAGGTAGAGTTTTAGCGGTGTCCACCAAAAACATGTTTACCTGTGTAGAGTTATAAGTGTAATGCAGAAAAAACATAAAATTTTCTTATCTATTTTCTCTTATATTGATACAATTTGGAATAAGCTTTACAGGTATGTATTTTTTTCAAGAAATATGAGTGTAAATATATAATTGAAGCCGTCAAAGATAGCATCGAGATTCTGGTCGCTGGCACATACACATAGAAGAAAAAATTTCCGCATTGTTTTGTATCGTAAGTGGGTTGTGCGTGAAGGGCAACAATCGTCTATATGATAAAAAGCCTTGGCGCACAATTTGTTAGGCTAATAATTATCAAATGTTTACAGTTAATTTCAATGTTCGTGTAATGTTAGGCAGCTCAGGTTATGCATGTGATCTATTTAACAAACTAATAAATTGAATTCAGGAAATATTAAGATTATTTTATTTATGACAGCAACTCCTTTCTTGTCTTGTTATTTACTTGAAAATAAACTACTGTGTCCATTCTTTAGAGATTTTAAACCCATTGTCAATAGTTTTGTACAAAAAGTCTGGCAGACAACTTGGGAAGATCCTACATGTATGAATCAAACAAATAAATTGTTTTCTATTAAACCTGTTCTAGGAGAGTGGTTGTTATCTTCTAGACCATTATGCAGATAAGAAATTGTCCTTTGTCATCTACGTATTGGACATTCTTACCTTACTCACTCTCATCTTCTGAAAAGGGAACCAGTCCCACAGTGTGTTCCTTGTATTACATCTATCTTACAGTTAAACACATTTTTATTGACTGTGTGGACTGTGCTCCAATACGTAATAAATATTTCAATGTACATAACATGCATGAGCTGTTTAATTCTTTTTGGCCAGACTTAATCTTTAAATTTTTAAAAGATATCAACATTTTTAACAAGATATAATCGTTCTATTATTTACACATGGAACTTTTAACTACATCATATTTTACACACTATCAACAACTTTTGAAGTTTACATCATTTCAACTTTTTAACAAAATAGTTACATGTACTTCTTAGTTCCTTTTTATACAATATTATTTGCACCCAAAATGACCATAATTATTGATGGGCCATAAAACTCCATTCATTACATTTCCATTCTTTAGAACGGCAAATCAAAATCGGGCGTCGAGGGACACGTCCACTTTGACATTGATATATTAATGTACCCACACAGGTATGACCATATATCCGGACCATAAACAGCCACAACAGCTTTAAGTAGGTTAAAAGAAGGTCTGTATCCCTAGACATTCCTACTAGTATTGCTGGTCTAGGGGTATGGATCCAAAGACACTTCTTATGTTATGTGTTTGTATTTTAAGTGGAAAAATGCTTGTAGATTTTGAATTACTGAGCACAGCAACTGAGTTTTTTGGTTAATGAAAATAATATTATACACCTCCTTTTCCTATGCCACAGAGTTTACGAAAAATAGTAACAATGATGCACTGTGTTATTTCGGGAAAAGTAGTTGCCTCATGTACTACTGACCCAAACACTGTGATGTTATGAGACAGTGAAGGAAGATCATTACAACCTTGAACTCTCAGTGTAGATTTCTTTAGCAGCAAGGAAGTAAATGGCAGAAAGCAGTACTTGTTTGTTTTTGTTCTTTTTTGGTTACTTTTTTCTTTCATGTTGGTTTGCTGTCATATAGTCTTCTGTAATTCATCATTAAAATAATTTTATAATGCTTCAGTATAACATTACTTGCAAGTAAGCTAAAAGACACATAAACAAATGATTTATCTAGTTCCATACAATGGCCATTTGAATATTTGGTTTTACAGACTGCCCTTTTGAACAAAAAAAAGAATATTTATACCCCCACAAACTAAGTTTGCAGGGGGGTATACTTGAATCACCAGTGGTCGGTTGGTCGATCTGTCACATTTGACATCTTAACCTTGCCTCACAAACTGCTCTCAGTTTTCAACTGATTGAAATGAAACTTTTCAGAAATGGTCACTAGACAATGTAGATGTACAAGACATATTTTTGACACATATCCATACAGGCATTAGCGTTATTGCCCCTTAACTTATACTTTTTCCCCATGTTTGTAAATTATATACCTTCAATGTGTCACAAACTCCTCCTTCAGTTTTCAACCAGTTGAAATGAAACTTGGCAGAAATGGCCACCAGGCCATGTAGATGTGCATGACATTTTTTTGATGCAAATCCATGTAGGCAATGCATTTATCAATGTAGAAGATACCTAAAACTCTTATTTTTTTAAGGGAGAAGTAATTTGAAAATATTAATTAATGATATTGAGATGATGATTTTTGTGATTGATATAAAACATTAATTTATTAAGAATATTCAGCATTTGATACTTCTTTGATACTTCAGTTTGATTCTGCTGATAAGAAGGAGAAGTCACAGTGCTGATAAGGACACATTTATGAATATAATATATATTCTAACACTATATGCAATTCGCCGACAATAAACAAAGAAGAAATTGAGCGTGATATATTATACAGTATAGCACTCAGAACACAAGCGCGCGCCCGCTGACGTCACTGCGAATGCCACTGTTAAATAGTGCACACATTTGCACCTCTTATAAATATACGTACGTGTTAGAATGGAAATAGATTTTTAAATTTTCGTGATCTACCGTCGTATATATCACGGATTCTCGTTCATATGCGTAATTATTTAATCACTCAGGCCTACGGCCTTCGTGATTAAATTACTACGCATATGAACTCGACACCGTGATATATCAGATGGTATATCACTCAAACTTAAAATCTATTTCCTAAATAAATAATAATAATGATATAATAATAAATAAAAAACAACCTATATCATGTCATATTTATAAGCATGTTTTCATAATAAATATTTTTGTTAAGTTGTAAGAAGTAGTTTCACAATCAAAATAAAATGTAATGCTAAAATGAACAATCTGGTCAATTTTATGTCATCCAGAAAACAACATTGAAGTTGTAAGTTTAACTTAATTAACAAATTCTTCCAACACAATGGTGTTTTCTGCCTTCTCTGAATTACCATAATGTGTTTTGAAAAAATGCGAGTAAAGTCTTCAAAGATTACTGAAACGTGGACGTGGATTACACAACAACTATGTAAATATAACGCATTTTGCATGTTACGTAGTATGATGTCCTTGGTGTTGAAATGATTAATAGAAATGTTATATATCAATTGTTTATTCCACTGTTAGTGTACCTTTTTGGTAGTCTGATATCTGAAAGTGAAAAACCTGTAAATGTAAAATTTGACCATACTGTTGATAAATCTCACGACACGGCCCAATTTATGAAGTTTAAACAAATAAAGTAGCCAGATCCTAGTCAAAGTTGAGTGTTATACAAGATTGATTTTTTAAATTCTGTTGCTGGTATTTGTATGCCTAGATAGTCAATTAGATCAAGAAAATAATCATTTTTGCCCCTCAAAGTACTTCTCCAGAATGCCTTTTGAGTCTTGATATCCGCATAAATGTTGCAAAGTAGTTGCCCCTTGGTATACCATAGAGACACTGAACAAAGGAACAATGTCTTATCTATTAAGTTGTACAATAGAATGATTTGTTCTGTGATCAGTATGTCATTCTTCAACACCTCTGTGATAGATAACTTCTGGGTAAAGTTAATGAAATTTCAAGTGTTAAACAAGGAATTTTATTATTCAGAACTTTATAATTGTTATCTTTTCATTTAACATCTAGCCATTTTCATAAGGAAATAAGTTTTTTGAAACTTAATGGCATATCCTGTGTTTTATATATGCAACTAAATTATATGAAAATTGCATTTAGAATTTTGATCATGTTAACAGAATATATTTAATCTATTAAATTGTAAGTAACGGTACATTACTTTTCTAGAACTTGCTGGTGACCATTTTACCCTCTTTGTAAACAATTTGTACACTTGAGCCACTAGAACTAAAGCATTTTTTGTCCTTTTTTGTCTGTTTTGCAATGACCACCAGCCTTGCATGATTTACTCAGCCATTGTGAAAATAATCAAAAAATCAGAAAATTTATTGAGATTACAGCTTTTATGCTTTTTTCAAAAGTCTTTTGATTCAAAATGGTTGGACTTTTAATCTGATGCAAACAAATTGAGGATTCATCTAGCAAAAGGCTTCGTTAATTTCAGACAGAATATGGGAGTCAGTCACTTCTGAAATGTCTTTAGTATGAGCTATTTTGAAAATAGTAAATGCTGACCATCTTCTACAGCAGTTATGTTTTTCTTTATTATTGCAACAGCATGCCTGTCTGGATGGTTACTTTCTTGAATACTAATTTTACCTACTTGAAATATTTTAACCAAGCAAAAAACTATTCTGACTGTCAACACAGAACTTCATGTACCATGAATGTAACACAGTTCAGAAAATACCTTTTGAAGATATTCGTAAAGTTACCTTGGCTTAAAGTAAGCTCTAATTTCCATTCTTCATGTTTCATTATGGCAATGAAATATAGCCACTGTGTAGGAATGTGAATTATTCAACAGTGGGTAACTTGGGTCAATTTTTTATTATACCCCAAAAACGAAGTTTGGGGGGTATATAGGAGTCACCCAGTGGTCAGTCGGTCGGGCTGTACCTTGTCCGGGCATAACTTGAAAACTACTGGTTGGAATTCAATGCAACTTCATACAATGGTCAAGCACAATGAGAAGAAGTGCAGTGTCCAAGAATCATAACTCCATCTTCACTATTTGCAGAGTTATTGCCCTTTATTGGTTTTCCTTGTCCAGAGCATAACTTGAAAACTGCCGGTTGGAATTCAATGCAACTTCATACAGTGATCAAGCGGATTGACAGAAAGTGCTGTGTACAATAGCCATAACTCCATCCTCACTATTTGCAGAGTTATTACCCTTTTTCATTTTCCTTTTTACAGAGCATATCTTGAAAACTACTGGTTGGAATTCAATGCAACTTCATTCAATGATCAAGCGGATTGACAGAAAGTGCTGTGTACAATAGCCATAACTCCATCCTCACTATTTGCAGAGTTATTGCCTTTTGTTCGTTTTCCGTTTTACAGAGCATAAATTGTAAACAACTGGTTGGAATTCAATGCAACTTCATACAATGATCAAGCTCAATAAGAGAAAGTGCATTGTACAAGAGCTATAACTCCATCTTCACTATTTGCAGAGTTATTGGCCATTGTTGGATTTCCTTTTCCAGAACATAACTTGAAAACTACTGGTTTGAATTCAATGCAACTTCATACAATGGTCAAGCACAATGAGTGGTTGTGCAAAGTACAAGAGCTATAACTCTGTCTTCACTATTTGCACAGTTATTGCCCTTTGTTGGTTTTCCTTGTCTGGAGAATAACTTGAAAACCACTGGTTGGAATTCAGAGCAACTTCATACAATGGTCAAGCACAATGACAGAAAGTGCATTGTATAAGAGCTATAACTCCATCTTCAGTATTTGCACAGTTATTGTCCTTTGTTGGTTTTCCATGTCCAGAGCATAACTTGAAAACTACTGGTTGGAATTCAGTACAACTTCATACAATGGTCAAGCACAATGACAGGAAATGCAATGTACAAGAACCACAACTATCTTTAATTGCCCACAACCATAACTCTTTTTCAATTTTTTTACAAAGTATTTTGTTACTTCCTCAGTTCCGAAATGGTCTTGTGGGGGTATTAATCACATTTAGTGATTGCTCTTCTTTGGAATAAATTGATATTTCACAGTACTGAGTAGTGTTTTTTAAACATCCACAAGTACATGAAACTCCCATGGTGTTATGTATGGTTTCTATGGAAGACCATTAGTGACAGAATTTATTGAGTCGTTGTCACACCTTAAATTAATTAAAAAACAATCTATAACATGCCAATTTTATAAGCATGTTGTGTATAACTCTAGACCAGTAACATGTTTGAAAGAAAAATACAGCTTAATTGAAGATAGGCTCCTGTAGTTTGTGAAAAAGATCTTTTATAAGTGTATTCTTTTTTCTGTTTATAAGCAGATAAAAGTCCAAAATGTCAGCAGTATCTTCTGGTTGGGACAGGCTATTGAAACTGTTTAGGAGTCAACAATATTGGTATGGACCAGGATTTTCCTTGCTACAAGAAAATGTTAGGAAGATGTGGTAAAGTATTCTGTTTGTCATGAGTTTATCAAGATTTCCTGCTGAACTGCTACAGATATTATACCAAGATTCTTTAGGCCTTAGTGCATCAAGTTTTCACAAATATACCAACTTTTAATACAAATAAAAAATAAAAATGGACAGAAGCATGTAGCCAAATTGAATTTTTGTACAACTAAATTCTTTTGGTGTTTTCAGGCAAACAACGAATTGAAGACCATGAAGGATTTTGAAATTACATGCTAGTAAAATATAAAGTATACTTGTATGATGATGGACAGAATGTATGATTTGATTAGCTTCATCCAGTGTCAAGGTCACACATGAGATAAAAAGTTGCATCCATCCCATCCCAAAATAGCTTTTTAATTGATTCTGATAATAATAGCCTGTCCCATAACTACATGATGTTGTGGACTTGGGATGTAAAGTAGAAAGATAAGCATACTATTTGAGTGAGAACTCTGTGTTAATCATTTTGGTTTGCAGGTATGAGAAAATGGTGACAAAGGCTGAATCTTCGTTCTTCATTTATGGACCTGTGGGTAATCACCCAATTCATTACTTAGACATTTCATTATATAATTGATGTTTCTCACTATTTTCTTTTGAAAGAACATTTGGCCAGTCTTTCCACATGTGAGTTTTTTTTATTCATTTCAAAATCTGTTAGAACTAAACTGTCATTAAAACTTTTTCTTCCTCATATAAAAATATTGTTATATAAACAAATTATCAAGTTCCCAATGGGTTTCAAACCTGAACCAGATGGCACCAACCAACTAGCAGCAAAGTAAGAAGGCCTTAGACCACTCAGCCATCGCAATAACCAAAAAAAAGGCTGCGCAAATAACTGAGATATAAGTGTCTACCTCACACCACACCAATGAGAGGCATTAAATGTACAAACTTATTTTTGGCATAAATGGTTAATTCCTTATTTGTTCAAAAGTTTGAATCATTTTAAACATAGAAATATAGTTCTTCAGTTTATCTTATGTTTCTTGCAGATCCTCTTGAATACTACCCACAACTGTTGGAGCTACAAAATGGACATATTCCACTCTCAATAGCACATGTATCCTCACGTCTGCTGGACCAAAGTCACATGTCTGAAAACCTTAAACATCTTCCGAGGTAGGCAATGAAATAATGTCACATATATGTTGGACGAAGTTGAAATAAGAATTATTTTTCATAACCTTAGGGCTAGATGATATGCTTTTTATAGTCAAGTTTAGACAAAGGTTTATCGGCATGTGCAGTGTAATATTTTAGCTAATGTTTCTATCTCTTAAAAAAAAGTTTTGTTTTTTTTTTAGCAGGGAAAATCAATAAAAAGAATTACCTCCTTTACAAGTAGCACCTTTAGATATTGGTAAACTCAGTATACTATCTATTGGACCTTTTGTCAACAAATATTGATTTCACTGTAGTTTATTATAACAAATAAAAAAACAACAACATATATTTCAGCATATTGACAGACTCTTAAGTTTTTTCATGAAGTTTTTGTATAAAGATTTTTAGCTGAACTATTTAGAGGGTAAGTGGGACTATTAGAATGAGATTGAAATTATTGCAAGCTATGGTCCCTCATTGACTTGGAAAATTTGGTAAACTTTTTGCATGCATAATGCTTCTATGCAAACATCTCTGAAACCAGTAATTTGATAGACTTGGAACTCCGACTGTCATCAAGTGTCCTACAGTCAGTAAAATTTTAATAAAACTTTATTTAGAATATTGCTCTTTTTGAAAATGAATTAACCTTTTTTGTGCACAGGGTAATTATGTACACATCTCAGTACACTCTAATATCATAGAATATTGACTTGAAACTAGATAAATACCTGTATTAGTGACATCATAGCTACCGGTATGTGTTAGTAAAGTTAGATAACTATTCACTAGATCTTACATCTTAGATGTTGTGACTAGTTTGGACTTCCTTTAAAACTTATAAGTCTGTAAGGTCTTTGTGCTCCAGTCAGCAGGACAGAAAGGAAACAGCAAAGTCAACATCAGCTATAAACAGATAACCATGACTTGATCTTCTGAAACTTCATCCTAAAACAGTTTTTGAAATAATAAATGGATCGACTGATTTCATTTTGAAAGCATACTCTGAACCATAGTCAGCCTTGAACTTTTCTCAGAATTGTGAAATAGTTGAGTGCTGTATAAAGGACAGTACATATATTTCAGAATTTTATCCAAAAAATATTTTGAGAGTTTCACATTATTCACATTTTTCATTGTTCATGTTTGCAGTTTTGGACCAGAGATGAGTTTTTCATTTCTACACTTTTGTTCCCAGTCATCAGTTAACACAACATATGACCAGCTTGTTAATGTGAGACTGTCGTGGTGGAAACAGGTATAAAACATGCTAATTGTATAGCTCTGTTAAGCTTCAGACCATCATGGTGGAAACAGGTATAAAACATGCTCATTGTATAGCTCTGTTAAGCTTCAGACTGTCATGGTGGAAACAGTTACATTACATGTTCATTGTATAGCTCTGTAAGGCTTCAGACTGTCATGGTGGAAACAGTTACATTACATGTTCATTGTATAGCTCTGTAAGGCTTCAGACTGTCATGGTGGAAACAGTTACATTACATGTTCATTGTATAGCTCTGTAAGGCTTCAGACTGTCATGGAAACAGGTACAGTACATGTTCATTGTATAGCTGTGTTAAGCTTCAGACTGTCATGGTGAAAACAGTTACATTACATGTTCATTGTATAGCTCTGTTAAGCTTCAGACTGTCATGGTGGAAACAGTTACATTACATGTTCATTGTATAGCTCTGTAAGGCTTCAGACTGTCATGGTGAAACAGTTACATTACATGTTCATTGTATAGCTCTGTAAGGCTTCAGACTGTCATGGTGGAAACAGTTACATTACATGTTCATTGTATAGCTCTGTAAGGCTTCAGACTGTCATGGAAACAGGTACAGTACATGTTCATTGTATAGCTGTGTAAAGCTTCAGACTGTCATGGTGAAAACAGTTACATTACATGTTCATTGTATAGCGCTGTTAAGCTTCAGACCATAATGGTGGAAACAATTACATTACATGTTCATTGTATAGCTGTGTTAAGGTTCAGACTGTCATGGAAACAGGTACAGTCCATGCTCATGTTATAGCGCTGTTAAGCTTCAGACTTTCATGCTGAATACAGGTACAGTGCATGTTCATTGTATAGCTCTGTAAGGCTTCAGACTGTCATGGTTGAAATAGTTACAGTATATTTTCATTGTATAGCTCTGTTAAGCTTCAGACTGTCATGGAAAGAGGTACAGTACATATTCTTTAAGCTTCAGACTGTCATGGTGAATACAAGCACATTGCATGTTCAATGTAGATCTGTAAGGCTTCAGACTGTCATAGTGGAAACAGGTGTTCTTTATTTTCATTGTATAGCTCTGTTAAGCTTCAGACTGTCATGGAAACAGGTACAGTACATATTCTTTAAGCTTCAGACTGTCATGGTGAATACAAGTACATTGCATGTTCAATGTTAAGATCTTTAAGGCTTCAGACTGTCATAGTGGAAACAGATATTCTTTATTTTTATTGTATAGCTCTGCATCACAGCATGAACATAATATCTTCTAAAAGACTGACATTTGTACAAATTATAAAACCTAAAATTCAGATATGATAAATATCTATGAAACTCTAAAATTAAAATGATAAAATGTTAAAAATCAAAATATTATAAATCAAAACCAAAAAATTTAAAGCAAGTCATTTAATTCCAAAGCCTAAGGTTTTCTCCCATATATCACAAATGCATCATACTTAGAAAAAATACTCTTTGGGCATATAATGCTCTGCCCAGCGGTGCTCTTGTTTTACTGTATCATGTTTTCTACCTGTTTATGATAATGATATTAATTTCAGTTTTCTGCAGATCTTAAAGTACAAATTTAAACTTGTGTAATGTTGCATACAACTATATATTTCAGTTGTCATATAATTCCTCGAATTTCACTCTTACAAACATGGAGGAAAACAACAGTATGCTGTCTGGTCGATGTATACAGTACAAGTTTCCATGGGGACAGGAAACGGTGGAAACAATTTGTAACTTAGGAGACGAAAAACTGAAGCATTTACAAAAGAATACAAATGCAAAATGTGAGGTAATGAAAAAAAGCTATGTTCAAGATGTACATCTGAAAATCAGTGAATGACTATGAATTTTGTCATTGCAATCATATGTTACATTAGTTTTAACTTAAATAATTTTTTGAAATACAAGTAGTCATAGATTTTATTGTTATGCCTCCAAATATATGATAATAATAATTGTAATTAAACAATCTGTCCATCTGTCTGTTCATCTTACATCTGATCGTCCCCCATTTTGTGTTGGCACCATATCTCATGAACTCTGAAAGATTATGAAATTATTTGTTAGAAATACTCAGGATAGTCACATAATGGGCATAATGTATGATTTGGTTGGCTCTGTCCAAGATCAAGGTCACACTAGATCAAATGTCATGTCAATCCCATCAGGATGGTATTTAGATTATGTTTACACCAGAAAGCTAGTGCAGGAATGTAGTACATAAAATAGTGACCATTGCTGGGTCACCTGCATATTTGTACCACTCTGGATTATGATGTAGCAAATGATACACCCATCTTTCTTCTCACAGTGACATTTTTAACCAACATTGGGAACTTTTTTTGTGACTATTCAGATGTGCATTTGTAAAATATGGCACACATGTTCAGAAAGTTATTTTTTTTACTCTTGCTGTATATGTATATAATATGTTGATTTATAGCCCTAAATCCACTTAAATTACCAAACATAGTTGGTCCTTTCTGTTATATGACCTTCAGGGGATTTTATCATATCATGTGACAGGAAATTCCAAAGGCTAAATCACCTGAAAAGGCTAAGATAACTCATAAACACTGTTTCTTAATTTCATGCAGTATTGGTGATTTGAATAGGTTTATTTTAATGTTCAATGTTTTTTTCAGTACAATCATGGAAGGAAGGAGATGTACCCATGGCAGATACAGTGTGAGGTGACTCTAAGCATGGCCACCACTCTCTTTCTAACTGATGCTTACACAGAAAAGTCAGGAAGTAAAAACCAGCTGAAACAGGTTCTTGTTACCTTTGAATACATATCTTAGATTCAATATACATTGTATAAGGATATCTCATTTCCCTGGAGCGGTCTTTTATCGCAACTTCAACTGTATATTGATATCTTATTTTCATTTCATTGTTTGATTTCTTAATGAATAAAAAATCTGCCAGGGTCTAATTGCAGCCAAGCCAGGCCTATTCTTTTTACACATTGATGAAGAAGCAACTTTTTTGTTGTAACAACTTCTTTTATTACAAAAAAAAAACCCGTGCCTAAATTTTGCAGTTTTATTTTTAGATAAAAATATGACAAATAAATTAAGAGGTTTTTTAATAGAAAACATTTTCACCACGAGAGAATCTGTTAGATATTGTTTCATTATCATAAACTTAACAATGTACTTTCACTTACAGGCTTTTATGCAGAATATTTTAGCCTTTTTAAATAGAATAGACATTTAAACCATATATCTGTAAGTTTTATGTGAAGCCAACTTGTCTTGTCTGATAAACCATTGATTTGAAAGTGAAAGAACCTGTGTTGGGGGACAGCTGTCACTTTAAAGCGACAGCTTGTATTTCTTTTTCCTTGTAGTCAACATAATTCACTTAAGGCAATATTCTCATGGGCATATACATCTAGAAATAATTTTGTCTTAGAGTTTTTGGCAAAAATAGGATCAAATTCTGATGTAGGTAACCAATAAAAGATTGGTACTACAGTGTTTGTATTTTTGAGAAGTCTGATAAGTAGGAATTCTTAAAAGCATGGCTTCACTTTTTCAACAAAGAAAATATTTTGACTCATAAGATTGCCAGTAGGCAAAACAAATTTCTCATAAAATGAATTTTGTTTATTTTGGAATAATTTTGATTCAATCGAATGATACAGGTTTTAATTTATCCTGTATTTTTAGCTCATCTGAGCACAAAGTGCTCAGGGTGAGCTTTTCTGATCAGCCTTGATCTTTAAAAATCTTCTTCTCCGAAACCTATAGGCCTGGAGCTTAGATATTTGGTATGAAGCATCATCTTGTGGACTTCTAACAAATTTGTTCAAATTATGACTGTGGGGTCAAAACTGACCCCACCCCAGGGGTCAGTTGATTTTATAGGGAAAACTTAAAAATCTTCTTGTCAGAAACCACAAGGCCTAGAGTTTAGATATTTGGTGTGCAGCATTGTCCAGTGGACCTTAACCAAGTTTGTTCAAATCATGGCTCCTGGGTCAAAAATGGGCCCGTCCCAGGGGTCACATGTTTTACATAGAGTTATATAGGAAATACTTTAAAAAAAAATTTCTTGTCAGAAACCACAAGGCCTAGAGTTTAGATATTTAATGTGTAGCATTGTCCTATGGACCTCTACTAAGTTTGTTCAAATCATAGCTACTGGGTCAAAATAGGCCCTGCCCCAGGGGTCACTTGTTTACATAGAGTTATATAGGAAAAAGTTTAAAAAGTCTTCACATCAGAAACCAAAAGGCATAGAATTTAGATATTTTGTATGTAGCATTGTCCTGTGGACCTCTACTAAGTTTGTTAAAATCATAGCTACTGGGTCAAAAAAGGCCCCGCCCCAGGGGTCACATGTTTTACATAGAGTTATATAGGAAAAGTTTTAAAAATCTTCTTGTCAGAAACCAAGAGGCCTAGAGTTTAGATATTTGGTTAGCGGCATTGTCTAGTGGACCTGTACCATGTAAGTTTGTTCAAATCATGGTCCCTTAGTCAAAACTGGCCCCACCAGGGTTGGGGTGGGGGGGTCATTTGATTTTACACAAGGATTTATATAGGGAAAACTTTAAAAATCTGCTGCTCTGAAACACCAAGGGCTTTACCTTCAATTGTTCGTTGTTATGTCTCCCCCCAACCCCGCCCTTCTAATGGAGACATATTGTTTTTGCCTTGTCCATGGGTGTCTGTCTGTATGTCTTTCACACTTCGTTTCCTTTCAATAACTTAAGTACCAGTTGACCCAAGGCCTTCAAACTTCACAGGGTTATGCCCTTATTGAGTACAAAAAATCCCTTCTGTGTTTTGGGTCAGTAGGTCAAAGGTCAAGGTCAGAGGGACCTCTAGAGTGAAAACTGTTTCCACTCAATTACAGGATTACCATTTCACCCAGAGCTTCCAAACTTCATAGGATGATTGCTTTTATTAAATAGAAGAACCATATTGTTTTTAGGGTTAGTATGTCAAAGGTCAGGGTCACAGGGACCTGTAGACAGAGAACTATTTCTGCAGAGTAACTGTAGTACCATTACACCCTTCAAACTTAAAAGGATAATTGTATTAGAAGAACCCTATTGTTTTTTGGTCCATAGGTCAAAGGTTAAGTTCACAGTGACCTGTAGAATAAAAACTGTTTCTGCTCAGTAACTGGAGTACCATTTTACCCAGAGCCTTCTGACTTTTTCTGTAAAAGAACCCAATCATTTTTGGGGTCAGTAGGTCAAAAGTCAAGGTCACAGGGATCTGTAGAGTGAAAACTATTTCTTCTAAGTGACTGGAGTATCATTACACATAGAACCTTCAAACTGTATAGGGTTATTATATTAGAAGAACCCTATTGTTTTTGGGGTCTGTAGGTCAAAAGTCAAAGTCACTGGGACCTGTAGAGTAAAACTATTTCTGCTAAAAAATTTGAGTACCCAGAGCCTTCAAACTTATTGCAAACTTATTCAAACTTGCACCCATAAATACCAATAATGTTATTTGTATCTTGAGCAATGAGACTCAGGTGAGCGATTTAAGGCCATCATGGCCCTCTTGTTTTAGGCTAATATTGGTTTAAACTAATATTATCACGTAAAAAACAGTTATACCCTGTAACAATTTTAGAAGATATGATAAAATGGAAGTTTTAGATGTGTATTGGTCTGCTGTCTTAAACCAGGTACTTCACCTACACCCTGTCTTGGCTCCTTTCAAAGTGGCTCTATGTAGACAGGGCAAGAGGTTGGAGGAAGTTAATGAAGTGACCACATACATTGCCAGTAACCTGAGAAAAGATGGACACCAAATCTTAGACACCTGGGACATGAAAAATAAACTTGAAGTGCAGCTAAACAGGTAATAGAAGCCATAGTTCTAGAAATGAGGTAACTACACTTGTCTGTTCTAGTCTGCAGTATTCATTCTACTACTAATATCAGTAACTAGATCTTACACGAAAGGGGTCATTAACTTTAAAAAAAAAAAAAATCGCTGTCTAACTTGGTTTTTGACTTTGACTTTGTACTATATCTTTTGATTTCATTTTGATTGACCCATTTGATTACCTGGTTGTAAACATGACTGCTGAGTGAACATTTTAAGCTGTTGTTGACCTGACTTTAATTAAGATTAATTGCCCACTAATTACATAAATTTATATTAGCAAACTTTCTCTTTAGATTTGACGAGATAGGAGTTCCGTTTACAGTCATTGTGAGTGACAGAACCATCGAGACTGGTACTATCCAGATAAGAAACAGGGACACAGGAATTCTAGTATGTTTCTGAAGCTACATTAATGGATGGCTTACTGTTTAACTACAGTTACACTGCTCTAAAAATATTTAAAGGCTAAGTTGTGTTTTAATAGTTTTCTTGTCAGTGAAAGAGATTTCAGGTTAACATGTCAAGGTCATATAGTATTTAAAAACAGTTAAGTACCCCTTACTTTTTATTGATTTTTATGACATTTTAAATCACAACGACACCTCACAGATATGAGGAGCATGGTTTAAACTTAGAGCCTCGCTACTAACTTCACTTTTTGACAGAGTTTATGACTGATCTTGAAACTATTTGACTTTTAAATTTGTCAAAATATTGGTAAATACTTGTTTTTGGCTTGATCGATAATTTCGTTGCCTGTTAGTGGCTTATTGTGAGAACTATTCAAAAAATGAAAGTGAAAAGTTTCTAAGCACAAACTATTTGAATTTCACTTGTTGTTATTTCTGTCAAGCTGTCTATTTATTGTTTATTGAAAAATTGGTGTTCAGAATTTGAAATCCAGTTTTATGTTGTGACCAGACTTGAAGATTCTAAGTGACTATGGCATATCTTACATTTCAGGAAACACTTGCTATTGGGGATCTGACTCTTTATGTGAATAAACAGGTGACTTACCAACCACCTGTTTGATAGCTGAACCTGTAGCTTACATACATGAGAACCAGTCACATGTATAGGGTGGATAGTGGTATTGTGCAATACAGTCTTGTATAACGTGTATTGACAGATGCGGAAATATGAACAAAGTCAGTTAACTTGAGATGAGCAGAGACAAAGAATGACACAGTGAATATGATGGGTGTGAAAAAGATGGCAACTTAACTTGACTGCTTAGAAAGTGACTTGTTAAGTTTCTTCTGAAAGTTTTATATAACACCATGAACATATTATGTTGTGTTTAATGGAAAGAGGTGTATGGGACAAGGACAAATACACCTTTACATTGTCAGCAATGGGAGACTTTCATAGGACTTTTACCTCAAATTATATCAAATTTGGGAGACTGAAGAGATTGTAATCCTTAGTCAGCTATCTGTGTACCATAACGAATAATGTATGTCATAAGCATGATTTGTTTCATTCCAGTATTTCAACTGGTAGAGCTGTACTTACTGTGAATTGGTATGAAAGCCTGTAACAATTTGTGTTGTAAAGACACATGATGGAGTGAAATACAGACATTGAAAAGTCAGGGTAAATTGTAAAAAAATGTAAAAAAGATGAGTTGGCAGTTGCAATTTTCATGAAATAAAGTTGAATCATACAATACTACTTTGACATTACACACTAACATCTGGCAGTAATTGTATGTAGTGGTGTGAAATCCAGAAGTACTTTGCACGGCATGTATTATTACAGTTCTGAAGCAGACAAACATGATAAACTGAACAACAAGCTTACAGCATATATGAAACTATAACATTATTAGTCAGATTTTATTTTATACTATTTAACTGATTTTATATTGGCCTGGTTATTTGTCTTCTGAAAGCTATAACAGTCTTTGCCCTTTGAGTTTAAGCCAAACTATTGACTCTTCCACAAATAATGTGACAAATATGTACTGGGTACTCAATAATTTTATAAGACAGGGCTCAAGTGGCTTCATTCACTACAAACCAAACAAGATTCCTGCACAGAATTAGCTAGTACTTAAGTATTTTGGAAAAAAATAATTTGAAATTTAAGTTCTATTTTGACATTTGTTCAATCAAGAATCATTGTAACTAGATCATACTGGAAGCACAACTTACAAGAACCGTCACTGTAAGATGACAATGCCCCCCGAAAGTTGTGCTTTGACGTTTGATCTGAGAACCAGTCATTCAGGGGTCAAGGTCAAATAAATTTAGATCAGGGGGAGGGTCTTATCCAAAGGGGTGTGTGTCCAAGTATGAAGTAAATCCACTTATTAATAAGGAAGTTATGGGCAATGTGAAAATTTCTAGACAACTGGATCTTCAAGGTGAAGGTCATTCAGGGGTCAAGGTCAAATAAATACAGGACAGTGAGATGGTTTCGTCCAAAGTGGTGTTGTGTTTAAGTATATCCAACTACTAATTTGGAAATTATGGCCAAATGATAGTTTCTGGACGATTGGATATTCAGGGGTCAAGGTCAAATAATTACAGGTCAGCGGAAGGTCTTGTCCAAATGGGTGTTGAGTCCAAGTATGAAGAAAATCCACTTTCTAATAAGGAAGTTATTGCCAATGTTAAAGTTTTTGAACAATTGGATCTTCAAGGTGAAGGTCAATCAGGGGTCAAGGTCAAATAATTATAGGTCAGTGTAAAGGTCTTGTCCAAAGGGGTGTTGTGTCCAAGTATGAAGTAAATCCACTTACTAATAAGAAAGTTATTGCCAATGTTAAAGTTTTCGGACGGATGGAAGGACAGTTCAAAAACAATATACCTCCCTTCAGGGGCATAAAAAGGTCACAATTTGAACAGCTTTGTATAGCTCCACTATACAAAGCTACATAAAAAATATTTCAGTAGCATGAACAATAAGCTTTGGCACACAGTTGCAGACAAAGAGATTCTCAAAGTTTTCCATAAATAAACCAAGTGACCTTAGTAGGGCAGGGCCATTTATGACCCCAGGGGGATAATTTGAACAATCTTAGTAGAAGACCTCTAGGTGAACCTTTCTACAAAATATCTAAGCTCTTGGCCTTGTGATTCAGACAAGAAGATTTTCAAAGATTTTCCTGTCTGTTGCAAAAGCAACCAGAGTTCTTGAAGGAATTTAATTCTTTGAACAACTTTGGTAGAGCTTAATGCAGGGAACATCCCTAGCAGTTTTATCAAATTTGACTTGGTCGTTTAGGAAAAGAAGTCATTTAAAAGGAAATCTTGACGAATCATGATGCACAAAGCCCAATGGACAAAGGGTGATCAAAAAAGCTCACATTGAGCATGCTAAGGTGAGCTAACAACAACTATTGTAGCAAATATGTAATTGTTTGTTCTCATAACACTTCACTGAAAACAAGGAACTTTGACTTTGCTTTTTATTGTAGGCATTTATTTCATTGAAGTATTGTCTACTAAATATTTACAAGCCTGAAATACTAATTTAATACAAGGACATTGCAGTGCCATTCTAATTTTAATATAAGTTCTTTTTAAGAAATATATTACAGTTATGTTTTAAAACAATGAACTCCAATATTTCAAACTTGATGCACATAACATCTACCCTTTCTCATCAAATTTGTTCACACAAGTTCGAACATTCAACTATTCTGTTTTCCCTTTCATTCTGTAAATGTGTTTAAGTCTGACATACTGGCACTAAATGTACATCAAAGACTCTTAAATGAGAACATTCTCCCTACTCACTGGAGATAAAAGATTAACAGTAAGACACTGCCACAAGAATATGAGAATGTTCATTCCTATCTATGCCAAACATTCAAATGTAAAAAGAGGATATTTGACCTTGCATGCTTAAAACTGATAATACAATATGCACAACAATATCGCAACCATAACATGAAAGAATTCCATATCCTTGCACCAACATTTAAAAACGGCCATTACAAAATAGAGTTTAAATTTTAAAACCATAAGACATCAGGAAATCTATCTGCAAACCATTTTGGTCACAGTCACAAAATAACCTGCATAAATGAGTCAAATTTTCTGGATCTGGCATCTTGTAAGAACAATTTTTGTCTCTGGTTCTGAAAAGGTCACTTATCAAGAAACAAACCTGAATACAGTAGCAAACAGAAACTTGACTGACCCTGTCAATACAAATTACCTGTATGACTATTAGAACAAGATCATATCTTTCTTAAATTCAAAGGAGAGAACATATACAGAAAATCTGCCACGCAACAAGCAGTCCATATTTTCTTGGAGTTACAGTTGTTTTCAAATATGCAAGCAGAAAAATTGATATCTATGTCCCATTTTGTATATAAAAAAATACTTCGTAAGAAAGCAACTTGGTTAATAAAAAAAAACCTTCTGTGTCAACCCAGTATCTTTGGCACTGATTCAGTTGTCCTTCACCACTGACATAATAAGACAAAAAAGGACTAGAAAATGGTCTAATAAATAAAAGTGATATATACATTAGTTGTATTTATAGACGTCACAAAAATCCAGAGTCCGCCCAAAATATGAACTGCTTTTTACTAGAGGCAGTATCAAAAAAATAAAAGCAAATTAACTATAAATCTAACTGTATCTGAAAACAAGCTTTACCCATTGCAAACAAAACAGAATTTATCTATTTCTATTCTTTTTTTAAACTGAACTTATGTTAAAGTTCTCAACCTTATTTCTTCCTCATCAAAATAACTTTTGCACTTTCTTATCATCAAATTTCAATCAGTGCACATTTTGGTTTTGGAAACAAATAAGGAATGCCAAGACATTTTACTTCAAACAGATCAATACCACTTGTGCAATTCTGATATGGCAATTAGCATTTTATTGTTTGACAAATACAAGAAGATCTACAGCCAACGAAATATCATAAAACAGTCTGGTCCATTGCAGACTCTGCTAACAGAGAAAGGTTTAAATATATTCATCAAGTTTGTATTTGTCCATCAACCATTCATCCATCCCCATAATGTTATTTACAATGCCAACAGCTGCAACCACAATTAGCTTCAACATCATCTAGATTAAGTGCACATTTCTAGTCTTCTTGCAACATTTGTTTGATATATTCATATACATTCAAGACAATTCATTTTCATTTTCAACAAATCTAGACTTTTTACAATTGAATAAGAAGGCATTCTCCACAGGTGTCTCCCTTCTGACTTGTCTGTACATGAATATACATAAAACACATGCTCTGCATGGCACCTCTGCTAGGTAAATCTGTTCTGTTCCAATGTTCTGTCACATTGGTTTTGAATTTATTTGAAACAGCTGTTTTCTTCACTGTTCAAGATATGAAGCTATCAAGAATTGAACATAAATGTTTATGTCTTTAGTTAAAATTGTCCTAATCTATGCCGGTAGACTTATCTTCTTGCCTTTAAGCACTGAAAATAGAAATATAAAACAGGTTTTTAAAACTTCCTAGTTCATAAATAGTAAATATACAATTACATAATTTAAATTTTTTCAAAAACAACAGCCTTCAAGCTACATGTATCTTCTTTTCTTTTATCTTTACCTGAAAAGTTGGTTTCAGTTTTTCAAAAAGGCATTTAAAATGAGTAAAAAATATGCCAGTTTAACCCAGTTTACAGATTTACCAACAACAGGCCAATATTTCAACAGTTTCTAGCAAATCAAGGAGATATAAAATAAAATAAAAGCTTTTCCTTTTCAATCTTTAGTGTCAGTTTTCAACTCTTTGAAACTTGGGCTTAAGCAGGGGCATTAAATGATTTCCAAGTCAGCAACATTGATAGATGTGTTTAGCAACAAGAAAATTGAAGTCATTTTCTCCATAAATAGGAGTACATACTAAAGTGAAAAAAATAATACAATTAAAATGAAAGATTGCTTAGTAAGTAAGTAAAGAGCGGAAAATGTGTTTAGCCAAAATAGGTAAAATTAAAAAAAATTTATGACAGTCGACTTCTAAAATAATGTGTCCATTTTCTAAGTCAAAGGGTGGTATGCTAAATAAAATGCACCTAGTAATCCCAGTATGGCAGTTATGTAATGCAGCATTTACGAACTGAAAAAAAATCTTGGAAGTAAGCAGGACCTTGGGGAAGGGGATATAAACCCAGTGCACTTAAAGGGTCTTGCAGAAAAGTTAACTTTTTACTCCATACACTTCTTCCCTTATTACAATATTAGACCCCCTTATCTCCAAGAAGTGAAAGAGTTATTGATTATTGATAACCAATACAGCCCAAACCTATATCTGTACACTATCTCTACACAGATCATCTGGGATAATCTGAAAAATCAACCTATATGATTCAAGACAAATTTTACAAGTCTTCCTTACACAATATAAATTTTTGTCATAAATTCTCTTTCAGTTCTGTGTAGTTCATTTCTCTGTGAAAGATTTTACTCAGATATGCAGAAATAAAGCTTCTAAAAGACTATGATTTTTTTTATTATATATGTACATGTGTTTCAGCATATTTATACCAGAAATTATTAATTAACTTTATAATATTGAACTAGATTCTGACCATGTTGTTGGCTTGATACAACCAAAGCCTCGCCAATAAAGCTCGAAACTCGGCCAATACGAAAAAAAAACACGGCCAATAAGTAAAAAGTCGGCCAATACGAGATTTAGCTAATCAGGATTCAGGAAAAACTCGGCCTTATATGAGCCTAGGATTTTCACCATGTTGGACGCCATTTTGAATATGCTTAGCCTAGTTTTTACATAAAATTTTTTATCTCTTAAAAAGTTCAAAAAGTAGCAAAAAAGTTCGCGGAGACCCTGCGCTATCGAATCACAGTAAATTTAGCAGTGTTCAACTTTTCATTTAGTGATTTTCATATTTACCAAATATTATGTTGCGCGGAAGTGAAAAGCAGACGATCACAAGTTTTACCCTGTTATAAATAACGAGTTTTGGATTACTTAGTTTGATAATTGAACATAATATTATAAACTTAATTAATAAAATTGTCATTAATTAGTCGAATTCATATTGGTTTTGTTATTGGGCTTCGGGCGTCATATTGGCCTTCGGCCTCAGGCCAATATGACTGTCTTCAGCCCAATAACAAAGCCAATATGAATTCGACTAATTAATAACATTATATTATTAAAACAGAGAAGAAAAAAATGATTAAAGAACACAAAAAATAAATAAAACAATAAAAAGCCTTGAAAATCAGTCCCAAAAACATTTTTTTTTTTTAATGAAATGCATATTCCAAGATACTTTTCTTTACATACAGTTTCTCGTACATGTATTTCAAGTCAAATGATATGTACTTTCACCATGAACATAAATTAGAATTAGTATCTACCTGACTTGAAGTTATTAAGGTAAAAATCAATGTAACATCGCTAACAATTCCTAATTAATTGGAGGGTATCAACAGACATTATTTTATTTCAACAATACCATTAAGGTTTCTCAAGTGTTTCTGATCAAAATTAAATTGTCAGATTGTAAAATAATTCACCACAAAAATTTACAAATCATGTCAACTTTAGCAATGCCTAGATCATAAAATAACTGTTAATGGTGTTGTTTTTGATAGCTGTGCAGAATATACAGGGGTCCCAGTGGGAAAGATAATTTGCATATATCCCTTAGTGTGTTAGTTATCTATGGATATTTCACTAGATGTTAATTTCAAGCTGACAAAAAATCTGCCTAAATCTACATGTTGTACAATTATTCTTTTAGCAACGTCCTATCCAAAAATCAGGTGAATTTCCATTTCAGTCAAACACAAAACAATGTTCAGATATTATTTTTTCACCAGAGTTCACTACATTTTTAAAACACATGACAAACGTACTGTTAATGTCTTAATGACATAACCATTTAGGAACACACAGGAAAAAATACCACAACATATAAATTGCTAAGAAGAAATACTAGAGCAAAATTAATGGCACAAAAGTTAATAATAACTGAAATTATGAATAGTGATCTATTGTAAATGTGCTATACATGTACTTTACAAATGTGCTTTTATTAACCGGCATTAAAAAGCATATATTTGAAGGAAGTGGTTTAAACTTTAAAAAGCATATACATGGGGAAATATGTAGAAGCGTTAAAAACATCTTTATGGTGTGACTGGTCGACGCATCAAAGGGTGTTTATTACCCTTCCAGATTTTTTCCTCTTTTTTGATTGGCTATTGATCCGTCAAAAGAAATTGATATTACCGAGCCAGACAGGTAATATACACATTAAATTTCCCCTTTGGGTACCCCATGATGTAAACAACATGCGTTGTAACGATGCGCGTACGGTTCGATGTTGTAAAGTGTAAATTCCGATATACAAGCACTTTTTTTATTGTCAAATAGAATATATTTACCAGAATAGAGTAATGATAAATATTCTAATCAGTATTTGAAACAAATATGACCTCGCCAAACCTTGATATTAATCACAAAAAGTGTGTTCAACAGACTACTCCTTTTCTCTTGTTTACATTCGTTAGGTACGAAAGCAAATACTTTTTGTAGATCTACAGACAAACTATTGAAATAAAATTTATAAAAAGTTTAAGAAAATAATCTGTACTGAATGTGCGGAAATATTAACCCAAATTTATGGCTTTCATTAAAGATATAAATTTAATATTCAAACAAACAGATCACTTCTTGGAAAATACCGCTTTTCGCCAGCACAAATTATGTTGTGACGTCATTTTGCCGTGAAAGGGTACCCTAAAGGGAATGTTATTTCGACGTTTTATTTGAAACAGCAATGATTTATTTTATAATCGTTTTACTCGGCAGGGGAAGGGTAATAAAATTATTATTTGGGTTTATGAGTGATATATGTGGATATATTACCTGCCAAGATAAAATATCACCCTCGCCTAACGGCTCGGGTGATATAAAATCTTGACAGGTAATATATCCACATATATCACTCAAAAACCCAAATAACATATAATGTATGGAGTAAAAGGTTTATAGTTCCCTTAAGTGTCAAACAAATAAGCATAATTCATCTAATGCTCCCATTTAATACCTTCACATATAGCAAGAAGGCTATACAGGTTCTTCAGTGAGTGCTGGTTTTACCACTGAGGAAAGTTTAAATGAATATAAATTCAAGATCAGGTCTTGTAGAGTCTGTCTATTCAAACAGCAAATAAGTAACTTGATTTTACAGAAGACAGAGTCTCAATATGGGTGTCCACTGGGAGTTAACCACTTGAAATTGATTCAAACTCAAAGCTTAGTATTTAAGAATTTTCACAAAATTCCTGAACTATATGTTGTTCTGCAGGCATACACAAAATTTGTTTGATGAATTATGAAACCAATACATCATAAAGATTATGAATTTTTTTAAAGTCTAACCACAACACGAAGATTTATGCAAAATAAGATTAAATAATTGTTTCTGATAATATAAGGAAGTCAGGCTATTATTCAAGATACTATCTGATAATAAGTATAACAAATTAACAGTTATAAGACAGAAACTATCAATAAGCTTACCTTTAGTAATGTACAGATAGAAGAAATCACAATACAGAATTGTTTGTACACATCCTGCCACCACTGCTATAAGATCAAAGAAGCCCTCAAAGTAGTATCTGTAGATCCAGTTCACAAGGTACAGAGCTCGGTATGAGCCCAAGGCAAACAGGTAGTGGCTTGTTATGGTCTCTGCCTCACCGGTCTTGCTCACCATGAACAACTGTGGCAGGATGGCCACTGACTCCAAGTAGATTGAGAAGGTCCACAAAATCTGTGTGAAAGTGGGTATGTGTATTTTATTATATGCATACAAATGATTCAGTATAGTCTTCATACCCAAAGTACTAAACAGCATTCTAGTTATTAAGTAAAGTGGTGATGTTTCTGAAACTCGAATGTTAACTCCACAGCACACATAGAAAACCACCCAAGTGTTATTCATAGGTATTACTTAACTGTTTCAAATACAACACTGCTAGTCAATGCAGATTTTTTTCAAACAACTAAAATCAACAAATTTCTATTAAACAATATATGAAACATGTTCAATAATTATATCATTCACAGTGACAAAACCCTTAGCCTTACCCTTAGCTCAAAACCTAAAAGTACAGGAAGCGCTGAAAGTATACCTACCTCAAGTGGTGTGAATTCATGATTGACAAGAAAGGCAAGACCTCCAACTGGTACAACAAGGAACTCAACTCGGAAGGTATCATGGTTAGAGTCATAGGTAGCCTTGAAGTGTTGGTAGATGAAGTACACAGTCACGTACGATGAGGCAACAAAGAAAATTTTCATACAAGTGTTGTATACTGAGATGAATGATGTAAACAAGTCAAGATATCTTGTAGTGAACACAAGTGCAAATAAAATCTGACTCTTCCCAGATATGCCTGAAAAACAAAACATTATAAATGTTCTGTTATATTTAACAAAACCAATCATTTTCTACAAACACACATAGTAAGACACAGTCTAGCCTTGCACTTAATCCTATTTTTTTTATTTTATTATTGTACTCTTTAAGGGGCACAGGCGACTGATACAAACAAATAAATTCAAACAAAATATACTGATGGTAATCAGATTCTGTAAAATAACTAAAGGATTAAAAAAAAAAAAAAAAAACATTTTCATGAAAATAAAATGGTATTTAGTGAGAGTACATATGCATTACCAGTTGCAAAATATAGCCAGTGGCTACTAGAATTTCTTAAATTATTTGAAAATGAGGAATTTTTTTCACAGACTCTGGGGAAACTATTTTAAAATGGCAAGTATTTTCTATAAAATGAGAAATATGGCTTCTACGTTTTATTTCATAGTGCGAACCAAGAATGTCTGCTTGCAAGTTTAAAGCTTGAATTTTTAAAGTTTTATGTTTTAAGAAAAGCTGGTAAGTTCTTATTAATTTCAAACTCTACATGTCTGCAGGGTTTTCTTCCACTTTAATGCCTAAATTAATAATTGTAAAAAAAAAACTTTTTAAGAAGAGAAAGCAGATCAGGTACACAGTTTTTTTTTTATAATTAACAGGTTTTGTTTTAGTTCAGTTTGTTTTTCTCACAATTTCTTATGTGAACATTAATAATTAAGTAGAGGTAATGGTTAATTCACTTAACTGTAGATAACATACTGCAATAAATTTATTGCTTTACTATTTGGTGCTATTAGTTGCCAGGTGATTGTTTTCACCTCTGCAATATGACAGCTAAAAAGGTTCCTACTAAAGTGACACCATGAGCTGATCAATATACCAGTCCTATTCTGCTGACAGCGATATTTTTCCTTCTATGATCGGTACCGGTAAACGGACCCGTTCCCAATCGAAAATAGCTCCCATTTTTCCCAATCGCCAACCTAAAATTCCCAAACTGCTCGATTGAAACAACTGCATACAGCACTTTCGTAACTTCTTCGTTACGCACTGGTATACAAGATGTTTATCCTCTAGGTCTTAGTTAAGGGTTCTTACTGTCACTCGGCAAATGGAACAACAACCTATCTTTAGTTAATGCCGACAAATCTGATTAAAAAAAATCCAAGAATTTCGTCAGAAAAAAAAAAAAAAATCCAAGAATTTCATCAGAAAAAAAAGAAACATAAGCGGTTTGTAGTTGATGTAAGTGACCAGAAGTTTACAAATAAAGTGAAGGTTATGTGTGATTGGCTGTGGAACATTGCAGTTTGCCTGGTTTATTAATTAACATGACATTTTGAATAGGTACTGAGTTGTGAGTGGCTTGTTTGTTGATCAGTTTAGACGATTATCAGCTAATAATTTATGTATTAATTGATAAGGCCGCTGTTTTTTACACATTAAACTTCATAAGAGCATGCCTGCAAACACGATGCAATCGGAGCAACTTTATCTTATTACTTCTGAATCTCAAACATGTACATAACTCGTAACGTGTAAGTTTTTACCAACGGAGAGATAAAACAACTTCAAAATTCAGTGCTTTTTAATATACAGTTGTATGTGTTATAACCTGCGTACAGTTAGTATTTTAATTTAACTCCAAAGTGTCTGTAATTTATTTCAAACAGTTTAAACTATTCAATTGTTAAGTTTAATCAATTCTTTCCTGTAGAAATGTATATATTTTGAGTGAATCGTTCATATTTTAAGGTTTAACCACAAAAATAAGTAAATTTAAAAAATAAAGTAAATATAACGATACAAAAATCTGAAAAATGAAGTCATTATGTAGTCTTAGTATTTCTGATGGTGATTGTGTTTAAATTTTAAAGAACCAACAGAGAATTAATACTGTTGTTGTTCTTACTGAAAATTCCCAAATTGGAGAAAAACGACGCAATTTTTCCCAATTCCACTGGTACCGGACCCTTTCCCAAAATGGCAAAAAAAATCGCTGGCTGATAATGACTTTCATTAAGTGTGTTGCATGTCCATCAATTAAAACATTAAATAATTCACTTGGATTCTATTCACTCCGTTTTCACTGCAATGTAAACATGGGCAGCAGTCTCAACTCAGCAAAATAGACCATCTGGTCAGCCAGCTGCTTAGTCCAAATTTTTAGGGTCTCACGTTTTACCGGAATCGACCATTTTTACCGGAATCGACCGGAATCGACTTTGCATTACCGGAATCTACCTATATTTCATACATAAGCCAATTTTTTTCAAGGTAAACAACATTGTTTATTAATATATTATATAATTAACGTAATTACAAAAGGAATTTGAAGTATCTTCGAGTGGAAAGATTTTACATGAGAAAGTAAATCGGCGAGTTGCAGAAAATTTGCGCATACGTATAAACACTGGAATCGGCCTGTAATTCATACATGAATTGTATTAAACACGTACATAGTTATTTTTCATTTCTTTACATCAAATATAGATATTTACCAAAGAAATTTGAAGTTTCTTCGAGTGGAAAGATGTTGCAAGAGAAAGAAAATCGGCGATCTGTAGAATATTAGCGCATACGGATATACGCCGGAATCTTCCTGTATTTCATAAATAAATCTAAATTAAGTTATACAGAAGTTATTTTTCATTACTCTACATTAGAAATAACATATTTACCCAAAGAATTTGAAGTATCTTCGAGTGGAAAGATTTTACAAGAGAAAGAAAATCGGCGAGTTGCGGAAAATTTGCGCATATGATTACGCCGGAATCGGGCTGTATATTTCATAAATTAATTGAATTTTAGTCATTCAAAAATATTTTTCATTACTTAACATCAGAAATAAAATATCTATATGTATAACCTAAATTCAATTTATGTAAGAAATACAGGCCGATTCTGGTGTATATCCGTACGCGCAAATTTTCCGCAACTCGTCGATTTTCTTTCTCTTGAAACATCTTTCCACTCGAAGAAACTTCAAATTCCTTTGGTAGATATTTTATTTCTGATGTTAAGCAATGAGAAATAACTTTTGTATGACTTAATTTCAATTTATTTATGAAATACAGGCCGATTCCGGTGTATATCCTTATGCCCAAATCGTCCGCAACTAGCCGATTTTCTTCCTCTTATAAAATCTTTCCACTCGAAAAAACTTCAAATTCCTTTGGTAGATATTTTATTTCTGATGTAGAGTAATGAGAAATAACTTTTGTATGACTTAATTTCAATTTATTTATGAAATACAGGCCGATTCCGGTGTATATCCTTATGTGCAAATCGTCTGCAACTAGCCGATTTTCTTCCTCTTATAAAATCTTTCCACTCGAAGAAACTTCAAATCCTTGGGTAAATGTGTTATTTCTGATGTAGAGTAATGAAAAATAACTTTTGTATGACTTAAATACAATTAATGTACGAAATACAGTCCGATTCCGGTGTATATCCTTATGCGCAAATCGTCCGCAACTAGCCGATTTTCTTCCTCTTATAAAATCTTTCCACTCGAAGAAACTTCAAATTCCTTTGGTAGATATTTTATGTCTGATGTTAAGTAATGAGAAATAACTTTTGTATGACTTAATTTCAATTTATTTATGAAATACAGGCCGATTCCGGTGTATATCCTTATGCGCAAATCGTCCGCAACTAGCTGATTTTCTTCCTCTTATAAAATCTTTCCACTCGAAGATATTTTTTAATCCTTGGGTAAATGTGTTATTTCTGATGTAGAGTAATGAAAAATAACTTTTGTATGACTTAGATACAATTAATGTACGAAATACAGGCCGATTCCGGCGTATATCCGTATGCGCAAATTTTCTGCAACTCGCCGATTTACTTTCTCATGTAAAATCTTTCCACTCGAAGATACTTCAAATTCCTTTTGTTATTACGTTAATTATATTATATCTTAATAAATTATGTTGTATATCTTGAAAAAAATGGCTTATGTATGATATATAGGTCGATTCCGGTAATGCAAAGTCGATTCCGGTAGATTCCGGTAAAAATGGTCGATTCCGGTAAAACGTGGGACCGAAATTATTAAACTTGAAAAAGTTATTTAACTTTTCATATTTATCATTGTGACTTTTTACATTTTATATTATCAGGGCCTTTTTCAACGTCTAAACGGATCATATCAATAACGCGTAGCATAAATCAGATTTCTTTAAGTAGAGAAATTCGGGTCAAAATATGTGCAATGCAAGGAAAATATATATCCTTATTTAATCAGCAAAGGAACAGTTTTAAAATCTCTAAATTTTCAACATTGTTGTTTACATCCATAGTCAGCCATATTGAAACTGTACATGTTGTTGCAGTACCATTTATGCAACGGCGTTAGACGAAATTTTTTCCCCAGTGTGATCAACCTAGTCTACATAAAATTTTACACCTCAATGCACATATGTTTGTGTGTTTTTTTATTTTGTAGACATAATCCATATATGTTAACAATGACAATGGTAAGGACTGCGACAACTATTATCAAAGTAATAGAAGTAAAACAATAAAAAAATCCCTTAAAAATTGATTTTACTAATCGACTGTAACCGTATCCGCATTCGGATATTCTTGGTGAGTATTACATGGCCATTGCGGCCTAGCTGGATTAGTGGCAGTGGTGACAATTCGTCAAACATATCTGCTATAGATATTAAATAAGGAATTTAATTTTAATTTGTTTTAGCATGTTCAATTTGCCTTTATCTTTCATCGGATATTTAAATTCTCTAAAATCATTACTGATTAAATCGTTTAAATGCATTAGATCTAAATCGACGTCTAATGTCGATTTGTTTGCTATACGTTTTTGCAGTCGTCTGTTAAGACCTTACGTAACATGGAAAATGTAAAATATCAGATATAATAAAGGATAAATGTGAAATAGGTTACGTATAGGTCTTATTATTAGGACTATCAGCTGCTCAACGAAACAGACCTGATTTCAAACCCACACTAGCTTTTTTTTTTTCAGAAAGCAGTACGACAGGAATTGCATACCAAATTTAAAAAGTAAGGGTTTTCTCCGGTCAGAAGTGTGCAAGTCCTTTATTTTGTTTGTTTGCTTGATAATTATGATCTTTATATATGCAGGTGGGTGGGGAATCATGCCGACCGGTCAAATTCTGTTTGTTTACAACACTGAAAACTGCAATTATGGAAAGTGTCTGTTATTAAAAACGTACCTGCAACTGATCGAGACTTCCACATTTTCAAAAGCAACAGTAATATGGCCAGTAAATGGCTCATATCACCACAAAGTCGGAAAATATTCATTTTGCTCGATCTGTCAAACTTCCACGTCCAAGAATGGCGAGTGCAGACGTGGCGCGCGACGTATTGTGGGAAGTTTTGCAAGGGAGGTAATAGATAGGTGGAGTTAAATGCCGGTATCCGGGATCCGTTCCAGGAAAGAAAGAGAAGGAATAAATTTAAAATTCGAGAGAAATTCAGATGTTGTACGCAAAATAAACGCAATATTAAGTGTTACAAATCAATTTTTTAAATCTCTAATTGACAGCTTTACCAAGTCGGTAAAGTATAAACGTTAAGATTACTATGAATAATGTTTTACACATAATTATGACAGCAGTATTATTAATTTATTTCATAGAATTCATTTTGTCACTAGCCAACTGTAATATTATTTATGCAAAACAGTTTATCGTCATGTTTTGAATATACTTTACAAAATAACGTAAAAATGTCAGACTCATGATGTGTAATGTACTCTCTTTTTGTCTTCTTTACATTTAGGTTTTCTTAATCATAGCCCTGTCTAAACATTATGTAACTTGAGAAATCACACTTTACTTTGACATGTAGAGTCACTGAATTTTATCAATTTCCCATTTTAGATTGAAAACATTGTGATATATACCTTTTTGTATTAATATAGAAGATGAAATCTGTGATCTCTATTCAGTGCACATGGCTGTTCCATACATTGTTAAAGACGGGATATTAATTACTACTAGTTTAACTGTGTATATGTCATCATTTGTATAAGTTCATACTTCTGCATGGTATAAATTGATCATGGCCACAGACTGTAATATCAGGTATGTATATAATATACATACCAGGTAACATCACGGTAATGCCAAATCTACATAAAGTGAAATAATTTAAGTTTTCTTTTATACTTCAGAATTTAGTGTATGTAGCCTATGTATGTTAATAATCTCTCTCTAAAATAAATACAGAGCTCTCTTCAAATAAATTAACATGTGTAATAATTTAGATCATTTTAACCAAGCATCATTTCAATTCAAGAGAGGTTAAAATATATTAAAGAGCATACAATACTTATATGAAAAAGCAATACTTTGATGTGAGTGAGGTAAAATTAAGTTACTGCATTCAAAAAAGAAAATGTAGTGTGGTTCCTGATTCTAAAGAATGCGGCTATGACATAAATTACACAGAACTGTAAATATCTGGGAGCTTGCATTAAATGAACTCAGGAACAGTTATATATAATTGAACCTGAGTGTTCAAATCATCAAATGATTAGGTGACAACAGCAGAAATTCATGGGTGTAATTATTATAAGTGAGCACTTTAAATGCAATTATGGCACACTGTAAATATATTGTTACATGCTAAAATTCATATATATTTTCCCAAAAGTCAGTTTATGGTGTGCAGTAAATAAAGCTTAGAGTTAAAAACTGAATTAGTTTTAGCTTATTTTTATACCTGGTGACTACGGTTAAATTAATGCATGCTCTAAAGGGAGTGTCTGTTATATCGGAAACTGGTATGGAGATAACTTCATAAGTAAACTGTGATACTTAGATCCCAGATTCTCTCAAGTCAATCGGGACATTTTCATCCGTTACTTTTTCCAGTTTTGTAACCAGTTTTGTGGCTAATTGTAAGACCATTTTTGCTTTAATTAAAATTCATTTAAGGAGCTAATTTACATTAAAAAGGCACACCCAAAAGTTTGCCAATGACATACTACATTATGGTATTAAACTTTTATTGGCTTACTGCAAAGAAAAAAAAAGGTAATTCAAAGAAGAATAAAAAAAATATATGCTCAATAATGTTTCCTTAAGGCATAGCGCTAAGGTAACAGTGTATTTGTAAAAAATGGCTATCCACCCAAAATAGTACAAGAGCTTTATTTCTATCTGGCAATTTAAGATAAACAGATACTTCGACGTCCTAACTACGTGGTCATCAAAAAAATGCAGCTTTCCTGGGAGAAAGTTTAACTTTCTTTTACTTGTTCAAATATAGCACATTTACATACACACTGTTTTAAAAAAACGCTACATTTACGCTGCATTTAATTTATGGGTTGTACCTGGAATTTTTGACTGTCATTGACATCAGGTAATAATTCATTTTATACCATTGATATTCACATGATTTTGAATAATATTGAATACTCGAAATTTAAATCTCGGGATTTACCTCTTTCAACATTCTATAATTAAAGGTGTCTTAAGGAAATTCTTAATCTTTTAAATGTGGAATGAAAATTTCAACACAATTATGGCCTACTTTATTGCCCTGATACATTACCAATGAAACATATCACCAGAATACGGGAATATCATAGAAATCTAAAATTTTCTGATTTTCTAAGGGGGACTCCCTAAATCCCTCACACATAAAGCCTTCACTACCTAGTCTACACGGATGGCTATCTAGGGGCTTATATAGTCTTCACCCACTTTTTTGGAAGCTTAGTAAAAGCTTGCTAGCAGTAAAATTTATTGTTCTCACTTCTGAGTTTGACTACCTTGAATGTGTCTTCAATTAATTAAAAAATTTAATTTCAAATACCGGTATATGCTCATGGTCAAGTAGCCAAATCTGATTTTCAGTTGACAGTTTTCAGAGACTGAAAGTCAAAAGTTCAAATCCAGCAAAAGAATGATGTATAGCTTGTGGTAAGTTAAAACAAATCTGTGGAGTTTTTAAGGCAGCACAGAGTTCCCCTACCAGATGGGAGATGTGACAGTATCCCACTTAACACTGGCGTGAATTGTTTGTTGCAACAGGAATAACAGTGTTTGATCTTTTTAATGAAAATAATAAAAGCCCATTATCTGTATGTCGGCAACTAGCAGGATAGTTTTCTAAATGTATAGATGGATGGAGCAAATTTTGAGCTTACATGCATTGAAGTTATATGAATATCTGTCAAGTAAAAAGTTTGTGATCATTTCTTGCTCATTTTCTGAGTTACTATATTCACGAATAAATCTATCTATCTATCTATCTATCTATCTATCTATCTATCTATCTATAGGTTTTCTTAATCAGGGCCTGTCTAAACATTATGTAACTTGAGAAATCACACTTCACTTTGACATGTAGAGTCACTGAATTTTAGCAATTTTTCATTTTAGATTGAAAACATTGTTATATACCTTTTTTTGTTTTCATATAGAAGATGAAATCTGTGATCTTTATTCAGTGCACATGGCTGTTTCATACATTGTTAAAGATATTAATTACTACTTGTTTAACTGTGTATGTCATCATTTGTATAAGTTCATACTTCTGCATGGTATAAATTGATCATGGCCACAGACTGTTATATCAGGTATATATATAATATTCGTACCTGGTAATATGAAATGCCAAATCTACATACAGTGAAATAATTTAATTTTTCTTTTACTGTATAAACCACGTCAGAATTTGGTGTATGTATGTATGTATGTTAATAATCTCTCAAAAAGGAAGACAGAGCTCTCTTCAAATAAATTAACATGTGCAATAATTCAGATCATTTTAACCAAGCATTATTTCAATTCAAGAGAGGTTAAAATATATTAAAGAGCATACAATAATTATATGAAAAAGCAATACTTTGATGTGAGAGAGGTAAAATTAAGTAACTGCATGCCAAAAATTTATGTAGTGTGGTTCCTGATTTATGACATGAATTACACAGAACTGTAAATATTTGGGAGCTTGCATTAAATGAACTCAGGAACAATTATATAGAATTGAACCTGAGAGTTCAAATCATCAAATGATTAGGTGACAACAGCAGAAATTCATGGGTGTATAATTATTATAAGTGAGCACTTTAAATGCAATTATGGCACACTTTAAATATATTGTTACATGCTAAAATTCATATATATTTTCCCAAAAGTCAATTTATAGTGTGCAGTAAATAAAGCTTAGAGTTAAAAACTGAATTAGTTTTAGCTTATTTTTATACCTGGTGACTACGGTTAAATTAATGCATGCTCTAAAGCGAGTGTCTGTTATATCGGAAACTGGTATGGAGATAACTTCATAAGTAAACTGTGATACTGAGATCCCAGATTCCCTCAAGTCAATCAGGACATTTTCATCCTTTATTTTTCCAGTTTTGTAACCAATTTTGTGGCTAATTGTAAGACCATTTTTGTTTAATTCAAAAAGTATCAAAACATTATTCATTTAGGGAGCTAATTTACATTAAAGAGGCACACCCGTAAGTTTACCAATGACAGTATGGTAATAAACTTTTATTGGCTTACTGCAAAGAAAAAAAAGGTAATTCAAAGAAGAATATATGCTCAAAAATGTTTCCTCAAAGCATATAGCACTAAAGTAACAGTGTATTTGTAACAAAATCACTATCCACCCAAAATAGTACAAGAACTCTTGCTTTTAAGACATAACAGTGCATTTAATTTATGGTTTGTACCTTGAATTTTTGACTGTCATTGACATAAGGTACTAATTCATTTTTTACCATTGATATTCATGATTCTGAAGAATATTTAATACTCGAAATTTAAATCTTGGGATTTGGCTCTTTAAACATTCTATACTTAAAGGTGTCTTAAGGAAATTCTTAATCTTTTAAATGTGGAATGAAAATTTCAACACATTTACAGCCAACTTTATTGCCCTGATACATTACCAATGAAACATATCACCAGAATACAGGAATATCATAGAAATCTAAAAATTTTCTGATTTTCAAAAGGGGACTACCTAACACTGCGAAAAATACACCAATATACGGAAGTGTACGATCCCGTATTTTTTAGATATACGGACATATACGGGACGTATTCGCATAATATACGGACATAATATACTAATCCGTATTCGGAACATCGGGTATACGGGAACTCCGTATATTTGTCACTACAAATACGGATTTCCGTATTCTTTCAATATACATGTATGTATATGTGTCCGTATATTTGTTATATACGCACAGTAAAAACCCGTATTTCAACCATATACGGGCTATAACAACATATAGTTTACTAGTATACGGAGGATATACGGACTTGTATTTTTATAGAATACGGGAAAGGTAAAAATCGTACATGATGCATATACGGGATAAAATACGGACTATGTATACTAGAGATATACGACGAATATACGGAAATGTATTTTCATAGAATACGGACATGCTTTAAAGCGTACATGACACATATACGGGGCAAGAATACGGACTTTGTATACTGTACATATACGTAGGAAATACGGAATTGTATTTTCAATGAATACGGGAAAGCTAAAAACCGTACATGACACATATACGGACTTATTATATTACATGTACGGATCAAGAATAAGGACATGATATATTACAGGATACGGGAACCAAATATAGACTGATAATATACATGTACATGATGTGCGGGATCATTATATGCAGTTACTACTCATTTCCATAACGGACTAGTTAAGATCCTCATCGTATCTACTTGAAGCATACGAAAAAATATAAACCTGCAATGTCTGAGAGAACGGTAGGAAACATACCTTTTTTAACTAGATATACTGACAGTAAGTTTACTTTGGCGTACACGAGATATGCCATCAGCATATTAAAAAATAACCGAGTAACTTGTTAAGGATGAGGAATTGCACAAACAAAAGTAATTCAAATTAGTTCTGAATTTAATGAATAGTATTTTATAAACAAGTTTATCAATAAATGTAATATGATCATAAAAGAGTAACAATCAATAATAAAACCAAGCATATTGCAATGATAAGAACATAACTGAAATCAATCTTGAAGTTATGCAAACAATGACTAGTGAACCTTGGCCACTTATAAATATATATTCAAATTACAATAACATATGTAATATCAAAGATTTGTCAGCTTATTATGCCATTGGTATTGTTTCATACGTTATCGTTAATCAATAGAAATCCAAGTATCACTGTATGTGTATGTAGTCACGGGTCATTGTTTAGCTGTACTACATATAAATGAGAACTATTTTTAAAAATCTTATAAAAACTATGTGGAAGTGTCATTTTTACTTGCTACGATCACAGCTTATATATAAGGCGCAGTTTCAAGTGCACAGATAAACATACTAAATTATTGGATTATTTTGAGTTATTTCACTGTTTCTAACACGGACATACATTTACAACATACATTTCATAAAGTTTTATTCTTTTTGTTCTTTTATTCTGCTTCATTGTCTTGTGGCTGTGACTTTTTCTGGGACTCGTGCAAGACTCGCATCTGCTCCTGCAGCTCTGCAATGGCATCATGAAGGTCCATTTGTCTGAAAATGCAAAATGATAGTATTGATTTTGTATTTTGATTAATTTTCAATTATTACTTTTAAACATTTACTGTCCGTGTTTGATCGCTTTTGCATAAAAATTGTATTACCTATTTCGAAATCGTTATTGTCATGGAAAGATGCTTGAATGATTAAGAGTTGTATATTTCATCAATTAATTACTCTCATTCTTACTATTGTTTGTTTGTTGTTTGTTTGTTTTGTTAAGGAACTAGGAACAGGATGTTACACATTTTATAATTTCATTACCAGTGCGTCATATATAATCATATTTTGTCTTTAATCAATAAAATCTTTAATTTTCTTAATTTTGATTTCGATCATGAAATAATCGCTAATCTGTGGTTACTTATCTAATTCCCGACATTTGTGAATGTTTAACCAAATAATCAATTATCTATCAGGGCTTATTCACAGAATTATTCAGTCTCACTTATCTCTTAACACGCAAAAGATTTACCGAAATGTCGGTAACATGATTTTATATAGTAACAACAGGGGAAAACTTGTAACAATAAAAATACTGTATGTACCCATAAAGGTGATAAAGTAGGTGTGAAAAGGCATGCTGGGGTACACTGCTGATCATAGAAAGGTGCTAACGACACGTGTCGGTCGTTAAATAGGTTATAAATTTGTCTCAGCAAGTAATTATATCATATGTGTTTGTCATGCAATTATCATTATAAAAATTATTATAACTGATTCAAAAATTTATAATCATAGTTACTTTTTCGCACTTAAAATGACGCCGAAGGAAGTAATGTATTCAATGATTATGGCTTGATCTTTGATTTAAATCGGTTTATGATCTAATACCGGCAATTTATTAAAATGAAAACACATTTAAAATATACAAAACTTTTACAATATATCGCAACACATCAATACTCAATACATCACTAATTAATATATTTTTATATACAACTATATATTTATAGAAAATGCACAAATACACCAATTAATATCGGTCATCAAAGGCGCTTTTCACACCAACTTTATCACTATCTCAATTATATAAAATTACCAACAATATTCTTTAGGTACCGATTTCTCTGGGTTTTTTACTATATAAAATCATGTTACCAATTATGAAAGAAAATTGCCGTCATAAAAAAGCGATAATTTGATTATTTTGGTATTCAAGAGAGAAAGTCTTGTTTTTATTCTTCTTTTCATTTAAATTTATCATTTGATATAAATCTAATGACCAGCAGTACTCTTATCATCATATTCTGTTTAAAAGTAATAGAATTCAATTCAAAACATAAATCAAAAGCATAATCTTGTTTCAAAAAATAAAATCAATTTCTAATTTTCATATTTAAAGATCATGTACGTACACGTTCCTGATAAATGTATTATTTTTTCACGAATACATGGTGGATTTCGACGTTGATTCAAAGATTAGTAAGTGAGAATGTTCTTGAATGACAAAGTAAATCATTCAGTATATCACTCATCTCTATTAAAAACTATTTTATACAGAATGTTACAATAGTTTCAGTTAATTGGCAATCAGCAGCACGACAACAACAACAACAAACTTTATTAGCAAATCGACATAACACATGTCTTTGGCTAATGCACAGTGAAACATTTTTACAAATATAGTTCATGTGCAACACACCCATATAAACAAAAAGATAGATATGGTATCCATTAACATGTAATTTGAGTTTATAATGGGAATGTTATAAACGAAATATGTTTTTATTAAATAGTGTTCCTTATATGATACGCTTTTGTCAAAAATTTACAAATTCCTAAAATGTTTTCGATAACATAAGATTTGTGAATTTTCTAAGATCGGGCCATGCAAATTTTGGGAGGTAGGTATCTCGAATAAGCAATACATTTGACTTTGGCCATTTGCACACACACACACACACACACACACACGCAATAAACAAAACTAATAGCAATGACAATCACATGCATTAAAGTACAAGTATACAGGTAAACATTACAAAATCTTTTTACTTTGAGATGACGTTAATGCATTGAACTTTTGTATAGTAGACCATAAACATTGACCTAAGTGTTTGGATCTTATACAGCTGTATCCTGAGCAACATAAGATAAAATTATCTTCTAATTCTACTGTTTCTTTATTAGATACCTTACACAATCTTTTATCTCTTTCTTCATTATTATACCTTCCTAATTCAATTTCTAAGGTATGTGAACATAATGAAGCTTGTCATTTGAATACATCTAAATATTTTTTCAAAACAAAATTCAGTTTAATATCTGAAAAAGGAATTTAATTTTGACGTTGAACAACAATTTACCGGCTTTGCAATTTACCGAACTTACACCCGTTTAAAAACGGAAGCATACAAAAATCATCATAAGGCATTCATTGCAGGGGATGATCAAGCATTTGATTCCAAGCATGAGTTCAGTAAAACTGAAAAGTATTATACAAAAACTTTGACTTACCTCATTTTACTTTCAAAACGACAAAGTCTTCGATAAAAGGCAATTTTTGAGATATGAATTGCTGAAATCTGCTTCTTCCATTTCGCGCCCAAAGAAATGATTGGATAGGTGAACACAAGCTACACTTGATTGGTGCAATCTGATCACATGAAATAAACCCACGCTTCCTTTGATTGGTGGCATTGATCACATGGAATAAACCCACGCTACCTTTGATTGGGGCGATCTGGTCACATGGTATGTGCATTGTTACACTGACTGGTACAGTATATTTCTCTTTCTCGTCTTGGGGAAATAATTTTTTATAATAATAAATGAAACTTGATGAATATGGTTTTCTTGGTTGGTGTTGTCGCATAAATACCCTGGTATCTCGATCCACCTGCGCAAAAATATTTATCTTGTAGGGCTAGTCTTGAGAAAAAAAACAACCTATCATTGCAAAAAATAAAATAAAAAACGAAGACTTTAAACACCTCTGACTTTGTGTGATGCCTAAATTATGATAATAACTGAGTGAACCTCTTTCAATATAAACTGTTAGCATTTAAAAGCTGTTTTAATATATGAATATTGATCATTACCGAAGATCTTATATCTGCTTCTGAAGTTATAGCGCACATACAGACCGTTCCATAACTGATAAATTGAACGCCGCCATTGTGAAGGTCACGTGACTGTCCGCCATTAAAAGGCTGCTTAACTTTGCTGTGATCCCTAAGTCTCGTAAAACATTGTATAACTTTAGCACATTTCAAGGTGACATGCTGTCTTTTATCGCGAGAATTTTGTGACAGCATTTTATTGTATTATTATTACTTTTCTGTATGTTTTATTCCTGACTTGAACATATTATTAACTTGAATTATTAAAAACATGAAAGACGGTGAATAAAGACCATCGACTGTTCAAAATTAAAGATTTAGTTGTGTAAAACACATATAACTGTTCCTTTTCAAAAGTTGAAAATATGATTTCAATTATTTGAACACCTCTGAAAGTTTAAAAAATGGACAAAATGACAAAATTAAACATTTCGCTCATCAACCGCATGTTGATTTTGAATGTTAACTTAAACTTGTTGTATTCTATGATACAGTTTCAAATAATACTTGACAATAAAAGTGCATTATTAAGCGCTTCTATTATTATCACACTCTTTTGTCTTTCGCGGTGTCCTGTGGTGAAGGGATGTAGTTACGTAATATGGGGGTGACATACTGGCTTTGTTTTGATAAGTCACCGTTAATTGTCATTGTCGGTGTTCCTTGATCAGTCACAGTAAAACACTTTAGTTAACAAATTTTGCTCTTGAGAAAATGCCTGAAGGCTATAACACATGGTCTTCAATTGTTCCTGGTTTTTATGTAAAATTTAGCATCTACTGCTGAATGGACCTTTTCTCTAATATTTATTTCTTGCATTTCGGATTTTTGTATGTGCAAAATATTGATATGAACAGCATTCGAGTTTATGTATGCAGAAAAAAATAATAGCTTCAATGCACACGTTTGTCAGATATTGATCTTACAAATAATACGTTTGCTTCGTTTTTTCTTATTTCTAACATTATTGTTGGTATATTTAATGTACTACGGAAAACAAAATAATTATGACACCCATGTAACTGTACCCTTTTATTCGGATTTCTTTTAAAGATAGAAACATGTACTTCTTAAAAGCAGTTTTTCGTGAAATTTTTATAAAATAAAAAGAATTAATCTACCGGAGAATATCACAAGAGCTTAATTTAACAGTTCATCAGATTGAGATGTTATCTATGATTCGTCTAAGTAAATTGTAACTGTAAATTGATAATTGATATTTCATAACAAACAAAACTTTTTGTTTATTGTTATAACATACAGCAAACCGTTTAAGCTAGTTTAATGTTATGACGCTGTTTAACTTTCTGAAGCAAAATCTTAAATGTTGTATTACTGGCTTAAATTTCTTTGCTGTTTATGAGTAATCATGCTTCATCATAGGTGAAAAAAAGATGTGTAACCAAAAACATGACAGTTTACATCTGCATGTTCGATTTAATCAATGCAAAGGCAAACTAATGATTTCTACAGAAGGTCTTTTTAAGAATAATTGAACCCGCTACTTTTGTTTAATTTTTTAAAAGTCATATGGTTTAATTTTCCTTCAAAAAGACAGAAGCACAAACAGACTTTAGACAAAAGAGCACATTTTAAGTGTAAATAACATCACCATAGAATACTTCCTTTAAATCGCAATATTGTTTTAAGAAAATAAAGTACATCACTGTTACGCAATATTAGATCAGCCAGCAAAGAAAATTTTTAACGAGAGGCACGGTTTGATTGATTAAATTTAGTTAAAAACTTGAAAACCCTGCTGTGAACTATGATCCATACCCGGCTTTAATAATCCAATACTGAAATTTGGTTAAGACAATAAAGTACATCACTGATCATCTTGGAGATAAAAATTAGAAAATAGACACAGGCAGATTAATTAAAGTTAAGTCGGTTTCATTTTAATTTCGTTTTCAAGTTTGAGACGCCTGCATTGGATTTTGATCTATATCCGGCATAAAATCAAGAGTGGAATTTAGTTTTGACAGAACCCCGCCGCCCCCCACCCCCTCAAAAAAAAAGAAAAAAAAAAGAAAAAAGACAAACATTATTCATTATTACAAAAAGAAAACATTTTGCTATATAAAGATCCTTAGTTTCAACTAGTACTTATAACTCTATATAACTGTAACTGTGTAATTGGCCGATATTATTTTCGTATTTTCAAATATACGGAATGCTGTATTCGAGTAATATACGGACTTGCAAGCACACTCCCGTATTTCAGGAATATACTGAAAAGTATTTAAAGTTTCTCTTATTAGTAAATATACAGAAACCCTTATTTGAGCAGTATACTGACTTGATTTGATATGCCGTTTTATTCAATTATAATCTAAATAATCAAATAATTGTTATAATAATTATTACTTTTCCAGTTTACAGATACATATTTAATTTGTTGACTTCTCAATCAGTAGTTTTCTAGAGATGTTCCTTCTTGAAAATAATGACCTCTGAACCATTTTACATATTTCCAAATTTTTAAGCATACGGAATGCCGCATTCGAGTAATATTTGGAAAAACTATCGTGTTTAGACACGTAATAGGTCCCATTACTTACAAATTTATAGAACACCAGATTTGAGCAGTATACTGACACCCGTATTTCAGTATATACGAAAAGTACATTGATTCTTGTTTTCTTAACTTTCAAATAAAGGGAGATATGTAGTTTAGCAGTATACGACTGTTCATGAATATGCAGTCTTTTTAGATTCACGTATTTGTAAGAATACGGGATGCCGTATTTTAGTAATATACGGACTTATTATGACGTTCCCGTATTTTAGAAAAATACGGACACCGTATATCTAGTTTTCCGTATTTTGTAAGTATACGGAACACCGTATTTTGGTCATATACGGATTTGCTGGATATACGACACCGTACATCTCCGTATTTTATGTTTTCCGTATTTTTACCCGTATATTAATGATATACGGAATTCCGTACACTCCCGTATATTTACATATTTTTTGCAGTGTAAATCCCTCACACATAAAGCCTTCACTACCTAGCCTACACTGATGGCTATCTAGGGGCTTAATCTTCACCCACCTTTTTGGAAGCTTAGTAAAAGCTTGCTAGCAGTAAAATTTATTCTTCTCACTTCTGAGTTTGACTTCCTTGAATGTGTTTTCAATTGATTAAAAAATTTAATTTGAAATATCTGCTCATGGTCAAGTGGCCAAATCTGATTTTCAGTTGACAGTTTTCAGAGACTGAAAGTCAAAAGTTCAAATCCAGCAAAAGAATGATGTATAGCTTGTGGTAAGTTAAAACAAATCTGTAGAGTGTTTAAGGCAGCACCTAACAGATGGGAGCTGTGACAGTATCCCACTAAACACTGGAGTGGTTTTTTTTGTTGCAACAGGAATGACAGTGTTTGATCTTTTTAATGAAAATAGTAAAAGTCCATTATCTGTATGTTGGCAACTAGCAGGATAGTTTTCTAAATGTATAGATGGATGGAGCAAATTTTGAGCTTACATGCATTGAAGTTATATGAATATCTGTCAAGTAACAAGTTTGTGACCATTTCTTGCTCTTTTTCTGAGTTACTGTGACATGAAAAATTTCAAGATGGACTTAAGTATGGACAAATACATGGATGAGGAGCACATTTTAAACTTGTGTATTACCTCTTTATTGTTAGTAGTATCATTTTACAAAGTTTTGTAGATACTTCAGTACTTTTTGAGTTTTGGTAGATGAACAGACGTATGGATGAACACATGGATAAAGAGTAAAATTCTTAATTATTTGCAGACATGAATAGATTTTCAGGATGGACAGCAGGTATATACATAAATAGGTAAAGAATTTAAAAATTCAACTTTTGAGTGTAATCTTCATAATGAAATCAGCCATCTTATTAATAAATGTCATTTCCAGATTCAGATTTTCCAATGGTCAGGCAATGATGGAAAATGCCTTGATAAATAGAAATTTCTTCAGTGAGACATTGGTAGGGAAGTAAAGATACCACATTTTCATGCATTAGTTTTAATTCATGTATGTCACAGTTATACAAGCAACTGCTGACTGAAAGCTTCCTTCAAGTACACTATTTTGGTTATGTATAAACTCAAGTTAGAGACTACATTTGTTGTATCGTGCAGTCCAGCGTTTACTATAGAAAGTGTTACTATTAATCTCCCTTGCGCATAACCTTTTTTCAAGTTTTCATTTAACCTGTATTAAGAGGTATTTTGATCATGTCAAGTGGTTTCTTAAATCAAGGCCAGTATAAATTGCAGTTTCTTTAGTTGATATTCCAATATTAGAGTTAAATCACTAATTTGGCCTCTGTAGCTCAGTTTTAAGGGCAATATTTTACTCTATTGTACTTTTTGATAATAATTAAAATTGTGGCATTATTTCTTTTTCACAAGGACAATATTTTATTTCTAGAGGGTTTCAGATAATATTTCCAACATTCCAGGGGCTGAGGGAGTTTATCACTAGTGCACATTCTATTAGTTTATAGAACAAAATCTAATACTTTTATACATATATTTCATAAACACTAAATACAACAATTTTACAACAATTCTCCAATAGTTCATTCAACATGTGATATGTCACTGTATACAATGTATTGCTTGACAATATAGTACAATCTTCCAGAATAAACAACCATCTTATTAACAAAACTGTATCAACAAAGTATCTTGCTTCCATACATTTAAGTAACACGTCAGTCACTATTTTTAATGGTACACAAAACCATCTGCATTATTTTCATATAAATATTTCAACATACTAATCTGAACTATGTGTAATAGCAGTCGACTCGCCCAGGAAAAACCAGAGATAAAACCTTTGGAAAACCCTGGAAACCTGTTCCCGTTTGTCAGAAAAGTGTCATACTGCTGAGTGTCGGGACTCACTCTTATCAAACAAATCTGATAAAAAAATTTATTTTTTATTCTTTTAGCTTCACTATTGCCAAGTTCATAATAGTCCCATGTCACTGAACACTGTATGTTCTGGATTGTTAACACACTTGTATCTTGGGTATTGTCACTAACAGTGCTGTTACTGTTCAAAGTATTGTCCATTTTCGCTTTTTTTCTTTTTGAATGCATCTTGACACACTCACTCAGAACTCTGGGTCAAAGTCTGGAATCACCCTCTGGCTGAAATGATAAAAAGAAATGTGCAAGAATAATTATGCAGAAGTGACTCAGAATTTACAGGTGTATTATTCTTTGCTGCAATATTTCTAATCTTTATAGAAATCAAGGCGATATTTGTACTCCTTTCCTACATGATTGCTTTTGTTGTCTGGTCAAGAAGTCTCTGACTTGCAAATAAGTAAACCTCTAAGGCTGCTGGTTCAAGACAGAATACCACCAATGATAACCATTTATCTGATATTGTTGATAATTTATGTCTTAACCTTCCATGGAAAGGTATTTGGTAAACAATTAAGGTTAAAATACTCTAGCTAAACTAACTGAACATTTATGCTGGTTTTCTCTGTATTTCCATGTAATTACCTGGTTCAATAGTGGTATTTTCTTTGTTGAGATTTTGTTCGGTATCTTGTCTTCAGTGTTTCATCCAGGGATGTGGAATTTCTTCAGCAGTTGTGGTGTAAAAATAACATTACACATCTGCAATAAGAAATGCATGTTTAAAGTTCTGAAAACAGCATACATGTATTTTTTTAGGCTTGAAGATTTTCCTCTGTTTTGCAGATTGTATCAAAAGAAATAATAGCTGACTAGAAAGATATCCTTACCTACCTAAAAACAAACTCTTCTCATTGGAACATTTTAGCATGTTTTTTGAGGCAGCATTTTAAATGGCCTTACAATTTTTTTACATAAATGTTAAACGTTAAATGTCAATTAAATGCATTCATTATTTAGCTTTAGCTCATTAATAAAATATATTAGATCAATTATGTCTTTTTTTAAATTTGCTTTAAAGGATGGTGGTCTGCCATGTTCCTTGTTTTTGACGATAAATGTGGTTTGCAGCAGAGATCATCTTAATATTGTCATAAACTTGCTGGAACCTCAAGATTTGTTGGATTTCGTTAGGATGGTGGTCTGTCATGTTCCTTGTTTTGGATATTAAATGTAGATTGCAGCAGGGATCACCTTTATATTATAGTCACCAGCTTGCAGGAACCTCAAGATTTTTTTGCATTTTGTTAGGATGGTGGTCGGTCATGTTGCTTGTTTTTGATAATAAATGTGGTTTGCAGCAGAGATCATCTTAATATAGTCATCAGCTTAATTGCTGGAACCTAAAGATTTATAGCATTTCGTTCAGATTGTGGTCATCAAGTTCCTTATTTTGGACGTGAGATGTGGTTTGCATCAGAGATCATCTTTAGTTAGACAACAGTTTGCTGGAACTTCAAGATTTCCTGGGTTCAGGAGGATCGTAGCCAATTATTTTCCATATTTTCCATGTTACATGTGGTTTGCAGTAGAGATCGTCTTTATATAGTCATCAGCTTGCCCAGAACCTCAAAATTTGCTGGATTTCAGTAGGATGCTGGCCAGTCATGTTCACTGCTTGGCATGTTATGTTGTTTGCAGTAAAGATCACCTTTACATAGTCATCAGCTTGGCCAGAACCTCAAGATTTCTTGGATTTCAGTAGGATGGTGGTCTGGTCATGTTCCATGTTTTGCATGGTACATATTGTTAGCAGCAGAGATCATCTTCATATATATATAGTCATCAGCTTGCCGGAACATCAAGATTTATTAGATTTCAGTAGGATGGTGGTCTGTCATTTTGCATGTTCCTTGTTTTGGACATTAAATGTAGTTTGCAGCAGAGAGCATCTTTGTATAGTCATAAGCTTGGCAGAACCTCAAGATTTGCTGGTTTCAGTAAGATGACAGCCTCTTATTTTCCTTGTTTTGTATGTTACATGTGGTTTGCAGTAGAGATCATCTTATACAGTCATCAGCTTGCCCAGTATCTCAAAATTTGCTGGATTTCAGTAGGATTGTGGCCAGTCATGTGAGTACCTGCATTTGTATAGAACAATATCACAATATATGAAAATTCAATATACTAAATTAAAAATTACAATGAACTGATGTGTTTTGTGAATTTATTCTAAGTAAGTGGGTCTTGTTCTTCTCCTCTTGAATATTGTGTAATACCTGATAAAACTCAAAAGGCATACTATTCTAGCTAATCTAATTGATCTTTTTTCCAGAATTACAGTCCCTTTTTAAAAAAATTGAAAAAAAAGTTAAGCTTGTAAAGTTGTTACTTCTACATTTTACTTGGTTCAAAAGCAATATTCTCTTTTATCTAGAGATTTAGTTCAGTGTCTTGTCTTTTAAGTAGTAGTCATGTAGCATCTCGTCTAGGGATAGGATATTTCTTCAGAAAATCTTAAAATGGAGGTGTAGAAACAACCATAGAGATCTACAATATAAAATGCATTGTTATGTCACAGTAAGTCTGTTAAGTGGCCATCATGGGAAAAACCTGCTTACACATAAAAATATCACATTAAAATACATAGTATGTATTAATTCAATTTAAGGAAATTTAAATAAATTTTATGAACAGATCAGATAGATATTAAGTATGCAGCTTTAATCTCTGTATAACTCTGGTTTTTCTTGATAAAACATTCAATTGTAAGAAATAATGCAAGTTATCTTTCATAGTCTTTTTTAATCTATTTTATGAGTAACAATTTTCAGTATATAGAATTCAGGCAGTCTTTCAGAGAATTACTAAAGAGCACATTCATTTTTTTTGCAAGGACCTACACTCACCTAAATAAAAGTAGAATATATTTACCGGGAATCTTTTACTGCTATTTACTTGAAAATCAAAGCTTTTTGTCGAAAAATACAATTACGGCAGGGTTCCTCATCCATGCAATAGGAGACTGTTTTCTTACAACCACTGGCACTGTCACTTCCAGATCCAATATAATGTGCACAAAGTATAGCTCATTACTGAAATGTAGTAAAAAAGAAATAGACAACTCAAATTCATATGTGATGCATGCTACATTTTTTCTTCCTTAAGAATGATTTATTAATGTTTCATCAATAGTAGCCATGTATATTTTGCATACAATTCTTTTTACATAAATGTTTAACTAAAAGTCAATAAAATGCACTCCTTATCTAACTTTAGCTCATTTATAAATTATATTAAATCAATTATGCTTTTTTAAAATTTGCTTTAAATGATGGTGGTCTTCCATGTTCCTTGTTTTGGACAATAAATGTGGTTTGCAGCAGAGATCATCTTAATATTGTCATTAGCTTGCTGGAACCTCAAGATTTGTTGGATTTCGTTAGGATGGTGGTCTGTCATGTTGCTTGTTTTGGATAAAAAATATAGTTTGCAGTAGGAATGTAGCCAATTATTTTCCATATTTTCCATGTTACATATGATTTGAAGCAGAGATCGTCTATACATAGTCATCAGCTTGCCCAGAACCTCAAGACTTGTTGGATTTCAGTAGGATGGTGTCTGACCATGTTCCATGTTTTGCATGTTACATATTGTTAGCAGCAGAAATCATCTATATAAAATCGTCGCTTGCTGGAACATCAAGATTTATTGGATTTCGGTAGGATGGTGGTCTGTCATTTTGCATGTTCCTTGTTTTGGACATTAAATGTAGTTTGCAGCAGAGATGATCTTTGTATAGTCATAAGGTTGGCAGAACCTCAAGATTTGCTGGTTTCAGTAGGATCGTAGCCACTTATTTTCCATGTTAATGTGGTTTGCAGCAGAGATCATCTTTATACAGTCATCAGCTTGCTGGAACCTCAAAATTTGCTGGATTTCAGTAGAATGATGGCGGGTCATGTTCCTTGTTTTGGACATTAAATGTAGTTTGCAGTAGAGATCACCTTTATATAGTTGTCAGCTTGCCCAGAACGTCTAAGTTTGCTGGATTTCAGTAGAATGGTTGCCAGTCATGTGAGTGCCTGCATTTGTATAGAACAAAATATCACAATCATATGAAGATCCAAAACAATTTAAAATGACAATGAACTGATGTGTTGTGTGAATTTATTCTAAGTAAGTGGATCTTGTTCTTCTCCTCTTGAATATTGTGTAATACCTGATAAAACTCAAAAGGCATACTATTCTAGCTAATCTAATTGATCTTTTTTCCAGAATTACAGTCCCTTTTTCAAAACATTAAGAAAAAAATAGTTAAGCTTGCAAAATTGTTACTTCCACATGTTACTTGGTTCAAAAGCAATATTCTCTTTAATCTACAAGTTTAGTTCAGTGTCTTGTCTTTTAAGTAGTAGTCATATAGCATCTCGTCTAGGGATAGGATATTTCTTCAGAAGATCTTGAAATGGAGGTGTAGAAACAAACATAGACATCTACAATATAAAATGCATTGTTATGTCACAGTAAGTGTGTTAAGGGGCCATCATGGAAAAAACCTGCTTACTAATAAAAAAATATCTTATTAAAATTCACAGAATTCATTAATTCAATTTAAGGACATTTTATTTAATTCAAAGTGTCAATGAACAGATCAGATAGATATGAAGTATGCAGCTACAATCTCTGTATTAGTATGGTATTTCTTGATAAATAATTCATTTGTAAGAAATAATGCAAGTTATCTTTCATAGTCTTTTTTCATCCATTTTATGAGTAACAATTTTCTGTATATAGAATTCAGGCAGTCCTTCTGATAATTACTAAAGAGCACATTCATTTTTTTGTTTTGCAATGTCCTAAACTCACCTAAAAAGTGGAATAGATTTATCGGGAATCTTCTAGCTTCTTCTGGCATGTACTGAGATATCAAAGATTTGTTCGAAAAATACAATACACTTATGGCAGGGCTCCTCATCCAAGTTTCCATCAGGAGACTGGTTCTTTACAAATATTAGCACTGTCACTTCCAGATCCAACATAATGTGCACAAAGTACAGCTCATTACTGAAATGTAATAAGAAAAAAAATAGACAACTCAAATTCATATGTGATGCATGCTACATTTTTTCTTCCTTAAGAATGATTTATTAACGTTTCATCAATAGTAGCCAAGTATATTTTGCATACAATTTTTTAACATAAATGTTAAACTAAAAATCAATTAAATGCACTCATTATTTAGCTTTAGCTCATTAATAAATTATATTAAATCAATTATGCTTTTTTAAATTTGCTTTAAAGGATGGTGGTCTGCCATGTTCCTTGTTTTGGACAATAAATGTGGTTTGCAGCAGAGATCATCATAATATTGTCATCAGCTTGCTAAAACCTCAAGATTTGTTGGATTTCGTTAGGATGGTGCTCTGTCATTATCCTTGTTTTGGATGTTAAATGTATATTGCAGCAGAGATCACCTTTATATACTCATCAGCTTGCTGGAACCTCAAGATTTGTTAGATTTCGTTAGGATGGTGGTCTGTCATGTTCCTTGTTTTGGACAATAAATGTTGTTTGCAGCAGGGATCAGCTTAATATAGTCATCAGCTTGCTGGAACCTCAAGCTTTCCTTGGTTCCGTAGGTTCGTAACCAGTTATTTTCCATATTTTGCATGTTACATGTGGAGTTTGAAGCAGAGATCATCTTTATATAGTCACCAGCTTGCCCAGAACCTCGAAATTTGCTGGATTTCAGTAGGACGGTGGCCAGTCATGTTCCATGTTTTGCATGTTACATATTGTTAGCAGCAGAGAACATCTTCATATAGTCATCAGCTTGCTGGAACATCAAGATTTATTAGATTTCAGTAGGATGGTGGTCTGGTCATTTTCCATGTTTTACATATTACATATTGTTAGCAGCAGAGATCATCTTTATATAGTCATCAGCTTGCCAGAACCTCAAGATTTATTGGATTTCAGTAGGATGGTGATCTGTCATTTTGCATATTCCTTGTTTTGGACATTAAATGTAGTTTGCAGAAGAGATCATCTTTGTACAATCATCAGCTTGCCGGAACCACAAGATTTGCTGGTTTCAGTAGGATGGTAGCCACTTATTTTCCATGTTTTGCATGTTACATGTGGTTTGCAGTAGAGATCATCTTTATACAGTCATCAGCTTGCTGGAACCTCAAGATTTGTTGGATTTCAATAGGATGGTGGCCAGTCATGTTCACTGTTTTGCATGTTATGTGGTTTGCAGTAGTGATCACCTTTACATAGTCATCGGCTTGCCCAGAACCTCAAAATTAGCTGGATTTCAGTAAGATGGTTGTTACTTCTACGTGTTACTTTGTTCAAAAGCAATATTCTCTTTATTTAGTTCAGTGTCTTGTCTTTTATGAAGTATTTATACAGCTTTTCGTTAAAGGATAGGATATTTCTTCAGGAGATCTTGGAAATGGAGGTGTAGAAACAACCATAGACATCTACAATATAAAATGCATTAATTGTTATATCTGTCACAGTAAGTCTGTTAAAGGGCCATCATGGGAAAAACCTGCTTGTACATAAAATATCACATTAAATACCCGGTATATATTAATTCAATTTAAGGACATTTTATTAAATTCAAAGTGTCGATGAACAGATCAGATAGATATGAAGTATGCAGCTACAATCTCTGCATTACTCTGGTATTTCTTGATCAATAATTCAGTTATATAAAATAATGCAAGTTATCTTTCATAGTCCCTTTAATCCATAATGTGTAACATTTTTCAGTATGTAGAATTCAGGCAGTCCTTCAGATGATTACTTTTTTTTGGCAAGGTCCTATACTCACCTAAATAAATGTGGAATATATTCATTGGGAATCTAGCTTCTACTGGCATGTACTGTGATATCAAAGCTTTCTGTTTAAAAAATACAATGCACTGATGGTAGGGCTCCTCATCCAAGTTTGCAACAGGAGACTGTTTCCTTACAACCACTGTCACTGTCACTTCCAGATCCAACATAATGTGCACAAAGTAAGTTCATTACTGAAATGTAGTAAGAAAAAATAGACAAATCAAATACATGTGTGATACATGATGCAATAATTCTTCCTTCAGAATGATCTATAAATGTTTCATCAATAGTAGCCAAGTATATTTTGCATACAATTTTTTTTATATAAATGTTAAACCTAAAATCAATTAAATGCACTCATTATCTAGCTTTAGCTCGTGATTAAATTATATTAAATCAATTATGCTTTTTCTTGCATTTGTTTTTTGCTTTAAAGGATGGTAGTCTGTCATGTTCCATGTTTTGGACAATAAATGTAGTTTGCAGCAGAGATCATCTTAGCTTGCTGGAACCTCAAGATTTGTTGGATTTCGTTAGGATGGTGGTCTGTCATACTCCTTGTTTTGGACGTAAAATACGGTTTGCAGCAGAGATAATCTAAATATAGTCATCAGCTTGCTGGAACCTCAAGATTTGTTAGATTTCGTTAGGATGATGGTCTGTCATGTTCCTTGTTTTGGACGTTAAATGTGGTTTGCAGAAGAGATCATCTTTATTTAGTCATCAGTTTGCTGGAACCACAAGATGTGTTGCTTTCGGTAGGATGGTAGCCACTTATATTCCATGTATTGCATGTTACATGTGGTTTGCAGCAGAGATCTTATTTATATAGGCATCAGCTTGCCTAGAACCTCAAGATTCCCTCGAATTCAATAGGATGGTGGCCAGTCATGTTCACTGCTTGGCATGTGGTTTACAGAAGTGATCACCTTTACATAGTCATTAGCTTGCCCAGAACCTCAAAATTTGCTGGATTTCAGTAGGATGGTGTGGTCAGCCATGTGAATACCTGCATTTTCAAAGAACAAAATATCACAATCATATAAAGATCTAATGTATTAAATTTAAAATGACAATAAACTGATGTGTTCTGTGAATTTATTCTAAGTGTGTGTAAAGTTGTTATCCTCTTGAAATTTTTGCTATATACCTGTTAAAACTCAAAAGGCATATTACTCCAGCTAATGTACTAGCAATTGATTTTTCCAGAATAACAGCTCTTTTTTTAAAAAATTGAAAAAAATTAACCTTGAAAAGTTAATACTTTCACATGTTACTTGGTTCAAAAGCAATATACCCTTTTTAATATAGCAGTTTAGATCAGTGTCTTGTCTTTTAAGAAGTATTTATACAGCTTCTCATCGAGGGATAGGATATTTCTTCAGGAGATCTTGAAATGGAGGTGTTGAAACAACCATAAACATCTACAATATAAAATGCATTAATTGTTTTATCTGTCACAGTAAGTGTGTTAAGTTGCCATCATGGGAAAAAACTGCTTGTTCATAAAATATCACATTAAAATACCCAGTATATTTTCAATTTAAGGACATTTTATTGAATTGAAAGAGTCAATGAACAGTCAGATAGATATGAAGTATGTGGCTACAATCACTGTATTACTCTGGTATTTCTTGATAAATCATTCACAATTACATAAAATAATGCGAGTTATCGTTCATAGTCCTTTTTATCCATTTTATGTATAACATTTTTCAGTATGTAGAATTCAGATTATAACTGAAGACCACATTCATTTTTTTGCAACGATCTATACACACCTAAATAAATGTGGAATATATTATCAGGAATATTCTACTGGCATGTTTTGGATAACACAGCTGTCTGTTTGAAAAATACAATACACTGATGGCAGGGTTCCTCATCCAGGTTTGCAGTAGGAGACTTTTTTCTTACAAACACTGGCACTGTCACTTCCAGATCCAACATAATGTGCACAAAGTATAGCTCATTACTGAAATGTAGTAAAAAGTAGACAACTCTAATGCATGTGATACATGATGCAATAATTATTCCTTCAGAATGATTTATTAATGTTTCATCAATAGTAGCGAAGTATATTTTGCATACATTTTTTTATATAAATGTTAAACTTAAAACTAATTAAATGCAGTCATTATCTAGCTTTAGCTCATTAATAAATAATGTTAAATGAATAATGGTTTTTTTTTGCTTTAAAGGATGATGGTCTGTCATGTTCCTTGTTTTGGACAATAAATGTGGTTTGCATCAGAGATCATCTTTATTTAGTCATCAGCTTGCTGGAACCTCAAGATTTGTTGGATTTCAGTAGGATGGTAGCCAGTTATTTTCTATGTTTTGCATGTTACATGTGGTTTGCAGCAGAGATAATCTTTATGTAGTCATCAGCTTGCCTAGAACCTCAAGACTTGCTGGATGTCAGTAGAATGGTGGCCAGTCATGTTCACTGTTTTGGATGTTATGTGGTTTGCAGTAGTGATCACCTTTACATAGTAATCAGCTTGCCCAGAACCTCTAAATTTGCTGGATTTCAGTAGAATGGTGGCCAGTCATGTGGGTACCTGCATTTGTATAGAACAAAATGTCACAGTCATATGAAGATCCAGTATACTAAATTTAAAATGTCAATGAACTGATGTGTTGTGTGAATTTATTCTTAGTTAAGTTAGTCTATTTCTCATCCTCTTGGAAATTGTGTAATACCTGATAAAACTCAAAGGCATACTACTCTAGCTTATCTTATTGATCTTTTTCCAGAATTACAGCTCCATTTTATTTTAAATTGAAAATTATAAACTTGAAAAATTGTTACTTCCACATGTTACTTGGTTTAAAAGCATTCTCTTTAATCTGGAGATATAGTTCGGTGTTTTGTCTTTTACGAAGTATTCATTTAGCATCTCGTCTAGGGAAAGGATATTTCTTCAGAAGATCTTGAAATGGAGGTGTTGAAACAACCATAGACATCTACAATATAAAACAGATCAATTGTTCTTACTGCCACAGTAAGTCATGGGAAAAACCTGCTTATACATAAAAATCACATTAGAATATCCAGTATATATTAATTAAAGGACATTTTATTAAATTCAGTGTCAATGAACAGAGAAGATAGATATGAAGTATGCAGCTACAATTTCTGTATTACTCTGGTATTTCTTGATCAATAATTCAGTTATATAAAATAATGCAAGTTATCTTTCATAGTCCCTTTTATCCATATTATGTGTAACATTTCTCAGTATGTAGAATTCAGGCAGTCCTTCAGATGATTACTAAAGAGCACATTCATTTTTGCAAGGATCATGGCCAAATACAGTCTTCTTTCCCACTAAATTAATAATCATATCGTGATTCTGTTGGGTTTCTTCAAAGGTCTTCACATTTTCTGACTAAATGGAAGAAAATCTATATTCATAAGTCTTCTAATGCAGATATTAAATACCAATATTATAATTGTTGAAACTTTTATTTATTTTTCGTAGCTTTATTTCTTAAAGAGCTCATTTTAATACACAAAGCCTGAATTCCTTAATTTTGTTAACATTGTACTTTTTACATATTTCTTATCTTAAAGTTATGAAACGAACTTATTGGGCAGGTCATTAAATCATTTAAAGTTGATCATCCAACATGTTTTACTCACAAAACCATGGAAATCTTCGATCCATCAGAATCTCATGTGGAACATACATCTTGACATCCATCTTTGCTATTTTCCATACCGTTTGTCTTTGATCTTGTTCTTCTCTCCGCTGTTTCACACAGTGTTTCTGTATTCTAGTTTCCACTGATCTCTGTTTTTCAATAGGGCTGATAAAAATATTCACCCTCAGAGTCTGAATCTAAATGATGTATTACTTGATATTAAATACAGGGCAGGGAATTTAGCTGATTTGCACAGAGTGCTCTAATTTGTTTTCATCCTTTATGTTCAGACAAAAATTACCTTGCATTCTTATTTGATTTTTTTTTTCGTTTATATATTTATAGATTGACAGAGAGGTTTATTCTTTCTGAAACAGTTATTTCCTCTTGATTTATTTTTCATGATCAATGTCAGTTCATAATCCTATGTAAACTCTGTATCTCACATCAAATGTCTTGTTTCTATCACTCTTTTCTTTAAAATTCTCTGCCAAGTTTATGAAAAGAAACAAAAATATCACATATGTAACAATTTTATAACTACATATACAAACCTTGATCTTAGTTGGTTGTATTCAGTTTCCCAAATTAAAAAATCTGCTGTATTTCTTCTTTCCACCTCTCATATGTTTCAAAGCTCACCAGAAAGTTTTCAAAAAGAAGCATTAATATTTAGTATTATAAATGTTTACAAGATAAATGCAACAACTACATTCCTATCAAAGAAATTGTAAGAACACTACAATAAAATTTATTTATCAAATCTATTGCCTTTTACAAAACTAGCTTTAAAGTTCCCATTAGTGCATCTTACTATTATCAGTTATGAAAGTCCATATACCTAAATCTTCATGAGTTTATAGTCTGTATCAATCATCAAATGTCTGCTGTATTTCTACTCACCAATCATTTCAAATCTTCAAAATTCTGGAAATCTATGAAAAGAAATATTGAAACCATAAGCTATTTATCACCAAACATTTAAAATGACATTACTTTGTTCTCCATGAATTTGTAGACTGTATCCCACATCAAACATCTGTCAAATAAATAAGTTCACAAACCTTGATGGTCATAACTTGGTAACCTGTGTTAAACATCTGCTGAATTTTTTCTTCCTGAAAACTTTTTCTCATTGAATATATGTAATAAGTAAAAAGGTTTGTTTTTCCAAAGATACTCGTGGTATAATCTGAAAATTCGAAAAAAGTCTGGGTCAACTTATATGACAAGAAACCAATTGAGATATTTGCTGTCAAGTTTGTAAGATGACATACCTTGATCTTCTAGAGTTTGTTTACATTTTGCAACCCCACATTAAACAAATGCAATATTCTTCCTACTACTCCTCTTCCAGACTTGGGTAACAATCTGAAAATAAAACATAGAAATCATTAGATACTTTTCATCCAAGATAACCTGTTGATCTTGAGTTAGTAGTCTGAATCCCACATAAAAACATCTGCAGTAAACCTGTGATAGAAACAAACTATGTTAAAATCCTGTGAGATACTTATTATCTTCTGTGATTAACATAACCATAATCTTCTTAAGTTTGTAGTCTGTATCCAACATCAAACTTCTGTGTGTGATGCTCCAGTTTGCTAATGAAACGATGAGATATTTATCATCAAATATGCAAGTTCACATACCTTGATCTTTTGAGTTTGTAGTCTTTATCCCGGATCAAACTTCTGCTGGGATTCTTCTTACCAACACTATGTTGTTGTGACTGAAGAATCTGTGAAAGGAATACAAGTCTTTTTAAAGAAACTTTCTTTTTTACCAAAAACACACATACATTGACCTTCAAGTTTGTATCCTTCAATCATCAGTTGTATTTTCTAATTCTTCCAAACACTCAAATCTCTAGGACACCTCAGAATATTTGGTTTAAAAATCAACACAGTTCAAGAAAAAAGTGGATATTAATGAAATGTGTATATTCTCATATGATCCTCAAGTTCATATCCAAGACCAAACCTCTGCTGCATTTCCTCATCCCAACACCCAAAAGTCTGAAAAGAAACATAATTAAATATTGGTAAGATATTCAATATAAATATCTTTTTTATAAAATCATAGCAATAGAAACTCTCAAATTTTAAGTTGCATCTAATAGTATAAATATGTGTGAAAAGAAATAAAACAAATAGATGAAACAACTGGGAATTTATAACTAACAAAGTAAGTTCACATACCTTATTCTTCATGAGTTTCAGTCTGTATCCCAAAAATCTCTGCTGTTTGTTTTCTTCCCACCACTCATGCCTCTTTGAAAAAAATATGAAAAAAAAATCCCAGATATATACCATAACTTGGAACTCCTCAGTTTTTAGATGCATCCAGCAGCAGAAATATCTGTGAAAATAAATATAACATTGATGAAACCATAAGATATTCATTCTAAATACATTAAGTTCACATACCTTGTTCTTCATCTTCTACAATCTGTATCCCACAAACCTCTGCTCCTTGTCTTCTTCCCATCAAGCCCTTGTAGTTATGTTATAATGCAAGGATCAGTCAGAAATATCTACTATTATGATAACGTACCTTATTCTCCTTGACTGTAGTCGGCATACCACATTAAAAAATCTGTAAAAAAAAAAATGATACAGAATATTAAGGAAACTGTGACTGATATATATATATACACTGTTTTTTTTATATATTTATCAATATTTTACACAGGATATTTACTTAAAAATACGTAAGAATACATACCTTATCTTCTAGTTCTACATCAGAAAAATCTTTGAAAAGAAAAAAAATATAGTTTTGAAATCCAGAGATATCTAGCAAAATATGAAAGAATACATACCATTATATTCTCAAGGTTGTTGTAGTATCAGACACTGGCAGTTTCTGTGAAGAAACTAAATATATAGAGGAAAGCATAAAAATTCAGTCTTAAATATAAAAGTTCACACACCTTGTTCTTCAACTGTTTGTAGTCTGTATCCTACACACATCTGCTGCTTGTTTTATTCCAAACAGTCATGACTGATTGTAAAATCTGTAAACAAAAAATAATGCATGTTATTATACAAACATCAGACATTAATATCAACCATTATGAGTACATACCTTCTTTTCCACTTTGTCAGCATTCCATATCCAAAAATCTGTAAACAAAAAACAGAATATAAATTATATAAAGAAAATTGTTATTTATTCAATAATAAATACTTTTTAAATGAATTTATCAGTAAGTTTACACTAGATATTTACATTAAAATATATAAAATGACATACCTTGATCTTCCCACGTCGAAAAATCTGAAAAGAAAAAATAAAATATCTATGAAACCCTGAGGTATCTTTTAAATAGAAAAAATACATACCAGGATATCATCAAGCTTGTAGAAGCATCCAACTGTAGAAATATCTGCAAAAAGAAATTACGAAATACATTTGGAAAATTGTTACTTATTCATAGAGAGATAAATCTCACTTTGAAAAATTAAGATGTCATACCTTGATCTTCTTGTTCATTGATACTTCATCAGAAAAATCTGTGAAAAGAAACAAAATATAGTTTTCACACCATGTCATATCTATCAAAATATGAAAGAATACATACCATTATATTCTCAAGGCTGTTGTAGCATCAGACACTGGCAATTTCTGTAAAGAAACTAAATGTATAGAAAAAAGCGTTAAAATTCATTCTTAAAAATAAAAGTTCACACACCTTGTTCTTCATCTATTTGTAGTCTGTATCCAAGAAACATCTGCTGCTTGTCTTATTCCAAACAGTCATGCCTTGAGACTGATTAGAAAATCTGTAAACAAAAATAAAACATGTTATTATACAAACATCAGACAGTAATATCAACCATTATGATTACATACCTTCTTTTCAAGTTTCTTTTCAACATTCCATATCCAAAAATCTGTAAACAAAAAACAGAATGTAAATTATATAAAGAATATTGCTATTTATTCAATAAGAAATAAATACTTTTTAATGAATTTATCTGTAAGTTTACACAAAATATTAATATTAAAATATGTAAGATTACATACCTTTATTCTTCCCATGTCGAAAAACTTGTGAAAAGAAAAAAATGTATCTATGAAACCCTGAGGTATTATTTAACTTAAAAAATACATACCAGGATATCGTCAAGTTTGAAGAAACATCCAACAGTAGAAATATCTGTAAAAAGAAACAAATTATGAAATATGTTTAGAAAATTGTTTCTAATTCACTAAAAGATTAATATTATTAAAAGATATTTATGTTGAAAAAAATGTAAGATGACATACCTTTATCTTCTTGTTTATTGATCCTTCATCAGAAAAATCTGTGAATAGAAAAGATACAGTTTTCACACTATAAGATCTATCATAATATAAAAGAATACACATACCATTATATTCTCAAGGTTGTAGTAGCATCCGGGCAATACTGGCAATTTCTGTGAAGAAACTAAATATATAGAGGAAAACATTAAAATTCAGTCTTAAAATATAAAAGTTCACACACCTTGTTCTTCATCTGTTTGTAGTCTGTATCCTAGAAATATCTGCTGCTTGTCTTATTCCAAACAGTCATGCCTTTGAGACTGATTGGAAAATCTGTAAACAAAAAATAAAACTTGTTATTATACAAACATCAGACAGTAATATCAACCATTATGATTACATACCTTCTTTCCCATAAAGTTCTTGCTGGCATTCCATAACCAATAATCTGAAAACAGAAACAAAATAAATTTTAATAAGTAAACTGATTTATTCATTTATAAATGAATATTTTTTAAATGAATATATCAGTAAGTTTACACTATATATTTACATTAAAATATGTAAAATGACATACCTTGATCTTCCCACGTCGAAAAATCTGTGAAAAAGAAAAAAAAGATATCTATGAAACCATGAGGTATTTTTTAAATAGAAAAAATACATACCAGGATATCAAGTTTGTTGAAGCATCCAATAGTAGAAATATCTGCAAAAAGAAACAAATTATGAAATACATTTGGAAAATTGTTACTTATTCATAGAAAGGTCAATGTAATTTATTTACTTTGAAAAATTAAGATGGCATACCTTGATCTTCTTATTCATTGATCCTTCATCAGAAAAATCTGTGAAAAGAAAAAAAATATAGTTTTCACACCATGTCATATCTATCAAAATATGAAAGAATACATACCATTATATTCTCAAGATCGTTGTAGCATCAGACAACGGCAATTTCTGTGAAGAAACTAAATATATAGAAAAAAACGTTAAAATTTATACTTAAAAATAAAAGTTCACACACCTTGTTCTTCATCTATTTGTAGTCTGTATCCTAGAAACATCTGCTGCTTGTCTTATTCCAAACAGTCATACCTTTGAGACCGATTGGAAAATCTGTAAACAAAAATAATACATGTTATTATACAAACATCAGACAGTAATATCAACCATTATGATTACATACCTTCTTTTCCACAAGTTTCTTGTCAGCATTCCATATCCAATAATCTGAAAACAGAAACAATATAGATTTTATCAAGAAAACTGATTTACTCAAAAATAAATACTTTACAAATAATTTTATAAGTAAGTTTACACTATATATTTACATTACAATATGTAAAATGACATACCTTGATCTTCCCACGTCGAAAAATCTCTGAAAAGAAAAAAATATATCTATGAAACCCTGAGGTATCTTTTAAATAGAAAAAATACATACCAGGATATCATCAAGCTTGTAGAAGCATCCAACTGTAGAAATATCTGCAAAAAGAAATTACGAAATACATTTGGAAAATTGTTACTTATTCATAGAGAGATAAACATAATTTATTTACTTTGAAAAATTAAGATGACATACCTTGATCTTCTTGTTTATTGATCCTTCATCAGAAAAATCTGTGAAAAGAAACAAAATATAGTTTTCACACCATCACATATCTATCAAAATATGAAAGAATACATACCATTATATTCTCAAGGTTGTTGTAGCATCAGACACTGGCAATTTCTGTGAAGAAACTAAACATACAGAGGAAAACATAAAAATTCAGTCTTAAATTATAAAAGTTCACACACCTTGTTCTTCATCTGATTGTAGTCTGTATCCTAGAAACATCTGCTGCTTGTCTTATTCCAAACAGTCATGCCTTTGAGACTGATTGGAAAATCTGTAAACAAAAAATAAAACATGTTATTATACAAACATCAGACAGTAATATCAACCATTATGATTAAATACCTTCTTTTCCATAAGTTTCTTGCTGGCATTCCATAACCAAAAATCTGAAAACAGAAACAATAAAAATTTTATTAAGAAAACTGATTTATTCATTTATAGATAAATAATTTTTAAATGAATATATCTGTAAGTTGACACTATATATTTACATTAACATATGTAAAATGACATACCTTGATCTTCCCACTTCGAAAAATCTGTGAAAAGTAAAAAATATATCTATGAAACCCTGAGGTATCTTTCAAATAGAAAAAATACATACCAGGATATCAAGTTTGTTGAAGCATCCAACAGGAGAAATATCTGCCAAAAGAAACAAATTATGAAATACATTTAGAAAATTGTTACTTATTCATAGAAAGGTCAATATAATTTATTTACTTTGAAAAATTAAGATGACATACCTTGATCCTGTTTATTGATCATTCGTCAGAAAAATCTGTCAAAAAAAAACAACAACAAAATATAGTTTTCACACCATGTCATATCTATCAAAATATGAAAGAATTCTCAAGGCTGTTGTAGCATCAGACACTGGCAATTTCTGTGAAGAAACTAAATGTATAGAAAAAAGCGTTAAAATTCATTCTTAAAAATAAAAGTTCACACACCTTGTTCTTCATCTATTTGTAGTCTGTATCTAAGAAACATCTGCTGCTTGTCTTATTCCAAACAGTCATGCCTGGAGACTGATTAGAAAATCTGTAAACAAAAATAAAACAGGTTATTATACAAACATCAGACAGTAATATCAACCATTATGATTACATACCTTCTTTTCAAGTTTCTTGTTAATATTCCATATCCAAAAATCTGTAAACAAAAAACAATTATAAATTATATAAAGAAAATTGTTATTTATTCAATAATAAATAAATATTTTTTAAAATTTATCAGTAAGTTTACACTAAATATTAATATTGAAATATGTAAGATTACATACCTTGATCTTCCCATGTCGAAAAACCTGTGAAAAGAAAAAAACTGTATCTTTGAAACCCTGAGGTAACTTAAAAAAATACATACCAGGATATCGTCAAGTTTGAAGGAACATCCAACAGAAGAAATATCTGTAAAAAGAAACAAATTACGAAATACGTTTAGAAAATTGTTTCTTATTCACTAAAAGATGAATATTATTAAAAGATATTTATGTTGAAAAAATGTAAGATGACATACCTTTATCTTCTTGTTTATTGATCCTTCATCAGAAAAATATGTGAATAGAAAAAATACAGTTTTTACACCATAAGATATATCATAATATAAAAGAATACACATACCATTCTATTCTCAAGGCTGTAGTAGCATCCGGGCAACACTGGCAATTTCTGTGAAGAAACTAGATATATAGAGGAAAACATTAAAATTCAGTCTTAAAATATAAACATATAGAGGAAAACATAAAAATTCAGTCTTAAAATATAAAAGTTCACACACCTTGTTCTTCATCTGTTTGTAGTCTGTATCCTAGAAACATCTGCTGCTTGTCTTATTCCAAACAGTCATGCCTTTGAGACTGATTGGAAAATCTGTAAACAAAAAATAAAACATGTTGTTATACAAACATCAGACAGTAATATCAACCATTATCATAACATACCTTCTTTCCCATAAGTTTATTGCCAGCATTCCATAACCAAAAATCTGAAAACAGAAACAATATAAATTTTAATAAGAAAACTGATTTATTCATTTATAAATAAATATTTTTTAAATGAATATATCAGTAAGTTTACACTATTTATTAACATGAAAATATGTAAAATGACATACCTTGATCTTCCCACGTCGAAAAATCTGTGAAAAGAAAAAAAATATATCTATGAAACACTGAGGTATTTTTTAAATAGGAAAAAATACATACCAGGATATCATCAACCTCGTAGAAGCATCCAACAGTAGAAATATCTGCAAAAAGAAATTACAAAATACATTTGGAAAATTGTTACTTATTCATAGAAAGATCAATATAATTTATTTACTTTAAAAAATTAAGATGACATACCTTGATCTTCTTGTTTGCTGATCCTTCATCAGAAAAATCTCTGAAAAGAAACAAAATATAGTTTTCACACCATCACATATCTATCAAATATGAAAGAATACATACCATTATATTCTCAAGGTTGTTATAGCATCATACACTGGCAATTTCTGTGAAGAAACTAAATATATAGTTGAAAACATTAAAATTCAGTCTTAAAATATAAAAGTTCACACACCTTGTTCTTCATCTGTTTGTAGTCTGTATCCTAGAAACATCTGCTGCTTGTCTTATTCCAAACAGTCATGCTTTTAGGACTGATTGGAAAATCTGCAAACAAAAAATAATACATAATATTATACAAACATCAGACAGTTATATCAACTATTATGATAACATACCTTCTTTTCAAGTTTCTTGTCAGCATTCCATATCGAAAAATCTGTAAGCAAAAAATAGAATATAAATTATATAAAGAAAATTGTTATTTATTCAATAATAAATAAATTCTTTAAAATGAATTTATCAGTAAGTTTACACAAGACATTTACATTAAAATAAATAAGATTACATACTTTGATTTCCCCATGTCGAAAAACCTGTGAAAAGAAATAATATATCTATGAAACCCTGAGGTAAAAAAAAAAATACATACCAGGATATCGTCAAGTTTGAAGAAGCATCCAACAGTAGAAATATCTGTAAAAAGAAACAAATTATGAAATATATTTAGAAAATTGCATCTTATTCACTAAAAGATGAATATTATTTAAAAATATTTATGTTGAAAAAAAAGAAGATGACATACCTTTATTTTCTTGTTTATTGATCCTTCATCAGAATAATCTGTGAAAAGAAAAAATACAGTTTTCACACCATAAGATATCTATCATAATATAAAAGAATACATACCAATACATTCTCAACGTTGTAATAGCACCCGGGCAACACTGGCAATTTCTGTGAAGAAACTAAATATATAGAGGAAAACATTAAAAGTAAATAATTATTTACTTTGAAAAATTAAGATAGCATACCTTGATCTTTTTGTTCATTGATCCTTCATCAGAAAAATCTCTGAAAAGAAACAAAATATAGTTTTCACACCATGACATATCTATCAAATATGAAAGAATACATACCATTATATTCCCAGGGTATTTGTAGCATCAGACACGGGCAATTTCTGTGAAGAAACTAAATATATAGATGAAAACATTAAAATTCAGTCTTAAATATAAAAGTTCACACACCTTGCTCTTCATCTATTTGTAGTCTGTATCATAGAAACATCTGCTGCTTGTCTTATTCCAAACAGTCATGCCTTTGAGACTGATCGGAAAATCTGTAAACTAAAAATAATACATGTTATTATAGAAACATCAAACAGTAATATCAACTATTATGATTACATTCCTTCTCTTCCACAACTTTCTTCTCAGCATTCCATATCCAAAAATCTGTAAATATAAGCAGATTATATATTTTATGAAATAAAATTGGGATTTATTCAATAATAAAAAAATACTTTTAAATAAATCTATCAGTATGTTTATACTAGACATTACATTAAAATAAGTTAAGATGACGTACCTTGATCTTCCCACGTCGGAAAATCTGTGAAAAAACCAAAATATATCTTTGAAACCCTGAGTTATCTTTTAAATACAAAAAACACATACCAGGGTATCGCCAAGTTAGTAGAAACATCCAACAGTAGAAATATCTGTAAAAATGAAAAAAGAAATATTTAGAAAATGGTTACTTATTCCATTAATAAATATCATTTATTTACTTTGAAATATGTAAGATGACATACCCTGATCTTGTTTCTTGATCCTTCATCAGAAAAATCTGTGAAAAGAAATAAAATATTTATGAAACCCTGAGATTTTATTAAAAAAGGGAAGAATACATACCAGGATATCTTCAAGTTCGTAGAAGTTTCCAACAGTAGAAATATCTGGGAAAAAGAATAAAATATGTTGAAGTCACCATTAGACATATGAATTTATACAGTAAGTCCACATACCATATTCTCCATGATTTTTTTGTCTGTATCCAACAACAATTGTTGCTAGTCTTCTTCCTATCATGCCTTTGAGATTATTGAAAAAATCTGTAAAACAAAAACAATACATGTTATTATACAATTATCAGATTTTAATATCAGGTATTATGATTACATACTTTCTGTTTCAGTTTCTCACTGGCATCCCGCATTCAAAAATCTGTAAACGGAACAGAATATAAAATACATTAAGAAATTGTGACATTCATTTAACGATTACATTTTTAATACATTTTTAAATCAGTTACACAAGACATTTACATTAAAATATGTAAGATGACGTACTTGATCTTAGTGTTTCTTCATCCTACGTCGGGAAAAATTATGAAAAGAAAAGAAAAAAATATATTTTTGAAACCCTAGTATATTTATTACATATGAAAGAATAAATACAAATATAATTTTCAAGCTTGTAGTAACATCCAACACTGGAAAAATCTGTGAAAAGGAATGAAATATACAGATGAAACCATTAAAAAATTATTCTTAAATATGTTCTGATACCTTGTTTTCCAACTGCTTGTATTCTGTATCCCACAAACATCTCCTGCTTATCTTCTTCCCAACAATCAAGCATTGAACTTTCAGAAAAATCTGTAAAGAAAAAAATTAATACACGTTAATGTAAGCAAGAGACATTATTATCAACTATTAAGACTGCATACCTTATTCTCCATGAGTTTGTAATAGGCATCCTTCATCCAGCAAATCTGTTATATGATATAAAATAAACAAGGTCATGATGACCCTTCGTTGCTCACCTGAGTACCTTGTCTGTGGGTCTGCTGTTGAAGAAACAACAGTAGCAAAGTAACAGGTTTTGAATTCAAGATTTTCAAAGATCTTATATTTCACAGAATTAGAACGCTAGGGTTGAGTCAATTATGATTCTAGGGACATTATTTGAACAAGTATGGTATGTATCAATTATATATTGCTACATAAACAAGAACTGTCTCTGAAAGATGACAATGCACACGAAGTGGTGCTTTGACATTTGAGCAGAGGACCAGAGACAAATTGTAGATCCTATAAAAGAATTTTGTTGTTGACAATTTGACCTTATTAAATTCAATGTCATTTAGGGGTCAAGGTAAAAAAATTGTCATTTTCAAGATCTCTTCCAAAAGATTGTTTTTTGCAAACATGAACTAAATCTGTTGGGTAATAAGGGAGTTAAGGCCAATATTAAAGATTTTTGACAACTGGGCCTATAAGGGCAAGATCATTCAGGGGTCAAGATCATAAAAATATATGTCGTTGGGAAGGTCTTGTCTAATGGGTACTGTGTTAAAATATGAAATAAATGCATCTACTAATAAGGAAGTTATGGGAAATGTTAAAGTTTTTGGACAGACTGAAGGAGTGAAGAATGATTGCCAGGTCAAAAGCTATAAACCCTCCTTCTGGGGCATAAAAAATATCCTGGCGCTATGGCATGCAGTTTCAGACAATAAGATTTTCAAAACTTTACCCACATAAACTCAATTTGAAACTGGAAATTATTTTTGAGAATAACATAATATCTCAAGTCAAGAGCTTACAGTTTCTGACAAGAAGATTTCCAAAGATTAAGTATTTTACACAAACAGGACCCACAGGTTGGGGCCAATTTTGACTCAAGGTACATAATTTGAACAAAACTGGTAAAGGACCTCTAAGTGAACCTGTATGCAAATCTTAGAAAATTTCAGTTTTTCCTTTCTGTTGCTGTAGCAACCAGAGTTCTTGATGGAACAGATTTTGAACAACTTCAGCAGAGCTGTCAAGTTTTTCTTGTCAGCTTTATGTTGGTAATTTTAGAGTAAATGTTGAAAGGTAATAATAGATGCTGCACAAGACACACTGAACACTGGAGTATCACAATGGCTCACCCTGAGCATATGCTCAGAAGAGCTAAAAATATATGTAAAATATTGTGACATATTTCTTATTAAATTGATAACTGTTCCTATAAATCTTTGAAACAAGAAACCGATGGAACCAGGCTATGCTCCCCAAATGTGCTATCATTCATAGTATTTATAACTAGGTAGAGGAAAACAACAAAATGTAGTTTGTGATTCAAATGAAATTGAATTTAATAACAGGTATGACTTTCTAAGCAAAATGTATGAGTATTACTTAAATAAGTTCATATAATGACATACTGCTTTTTAAATACACATTTGTATTGAACACAAATTATTGCCTTTATTTATAATGTCTGTCAGAAAATTATGTACATAAATCAATCTGAAAAGTAACTATAGTTGAATAAATAGGCCCAAAAGCTATTATATATTATATTATTATGGTCCAGACAAAAAAAAGTATGAAAATTCACAAAGGGCAATAACTCCAAAATTATGCAATAGACAGATATGGTTCATGTGCACTGCACTTCTCCTCAATGAGATTTTTCCACCTATGTAGTTTCATGTAGGTACCTCTTTATTGTCTTGAGTTTTGTGCTTGACAAAAAAATAAAGTATGAAAATTAACAAAGAACAGTAACTCAAAAAATACACAAAGGAGAGTTAAGGTTTTAATGCAGTGCAGTGTTTTCCACTACAAGATCAATTCACCTATTAAGTTTCATGTTGTAACCTGTCATAGTCTGAGTTATGAGCCAGACAAAAATATGACATGAAAATTAACATAGGGCATTTACTAAAAAATTAAAAGGTTACTGCTCTTAAATACTGCACTTCTCCTTCATGAGACCTATTTACCTATGCAATTAACTCCAAAATCAAGTGCAGACAGGCAGATTTTGTGCACTGCACTTCTTTCAAATTGACAGCTCTTATAGTGTTGAGTTATCCCCCAGACAAAAATTAAGTATGAAAAATCAAGTAAGGGCAATAACTCCAAAATTATGGATGCCAGAGCAATGGTAATTAAGCACTGAACTACTCCTTCATGAGATCTTTACACATATGAAATTTCAGGTTGATAGGGGTTACAGTCTGAAAATTATAGTCTGGACAGTAACCATGATGGATAATTATGTTGAAAGACAGCCAGACGCCCGACGGACAAAGCCGGAACTATATGCACTAGGGAGCATAAAAAAGTACAAAATATATTAAAGAATAGTACATTGTTTTGTTTCAAATATGTAAGATGACATACCTTGATCTTTTTGAGTTTGTAGTATGTGTCTTCTAAACATCTACTGTTTCTCTTCTTCTCATCACTCATGTCTCCAACACAGTTTGGAAAAATCTGTGAAAGAAAATTATAGAAAGAAATGAAGGAACCTACAAAATTAAGTTCATATACATATATACAAATACACAAAATATAAGTATTTTATTGTTCATAATGACCTAGATGCAACACTGTCAATATTATTGTTGAAAACAGTGTCCAGACATCTTTTATATCTAAGAAATACCCTCTCTAGTACAACTGAAATTTAATGACATCTTTTTGTATTCAACTTTACTGTGAGTTAACTTTGTCTCAATGAATATACTGAATTTAATTTTTGTTTCACCAAGAATTCACATCAGTGCAAAATAAATCTTAACTATTCAGGATCATTTTGGCCAGTTATATAACTTTAAAAAAACGTTATATATATTTATTGTCTAATGTAACTTTAATCAAATATTTATGGAAAGAAACAAAATATTAAACAAGGGGACCATGATTGTCCTGAATTTCTCACCTGAGTACTTTATGTGTAGATCTGCTGTTGAGAAAACATCAGCAGCCAAATTACAGTTTCTGAACTGAATGTTCAAAGACTTTAATATATTGTATACAAATACGACTCCTGGGACAGGGCCAATCAAACACAGCGACATAATTTGAACAAACTTTGTACATATCCATTTAGACAATACTACATACAAAATATCTAAGCTTTAGGGCACCCATTTTCAGACGAAGATTTTCAAAGTTTCCCTACACACCATACAATACATAATTCAAACAAATTATCCAAACTAAGGCTTATCCATAGTTTCCTTTGATTTAAGCCAGTGAGTAAGCTAGTTTTTGGCCCAATGGCGTGTATTTAAATCGACCTAGACATGATCAAGATAGGCATTTTTTCTAAAAATCATGACTGGCTGACATAAGAATGTGATTTCTAGAGTGGTTACTAGGCTTATGTTTGATTAAAGCCAGTGACCTAGTTTTTGAACTAAGGTGACTCATTTAGAAATCATCAACACACATTGTGACTGAAAATCATGACAGTCTTCAAACTGGTCCTCCAGAGCATTAAAAAGATTTTCCTTGGATTGAAGCTAGTGACCTGTTTTTAACCCTAGCTGACCTTTTCTCAGACATGACCTACAAATCATCAACACATACATTCTGACTGAAAATCATGATGACTGACTTCAAAATGTAGACTCTATAGCATTAGCAAGATTTTCCTTGGATTTAAGCTAGTATAACCAAGTTTTTGACCAATATTTGACTAAGACATAGAAATCATTAAACCAAACAATTTGTAAAAAAACATAAGATCTAATTCAAAATATAGCCTGTACAATATTAACAAGGTTTTCCTTGATTTGATCCTACATGACCCATTTTCAAACATGTCACAGATATCATCAAGGGAAACATTCTGAGCAATGTTCATTAAGACTGTGGTCTCCAGTGTCTAAACAAGGTAAATTGTTGACAACGGACAACAGCTGCATCACAAAAGCTCATCTGAGCATGGCTCAGGTGAGCTTAAAATAAATAAAACATATCAATGAAAACATAGGGTTATGATTATCCAATATGAAAGTTCATATACCTTAATCTTCAAAAGTTTCTGATCAATACCCCTGATAAAACAACTGCTCTGTTTCTTCTTCACACCACTCATTCTTCAAGACTTATCAAAGAAATCTGAGAAAAGAAATAGAATATGAAATAAATCATTGGAACCATGAGATTTTTAGCGAATGCTTCAAAGACAATTAACAGGGTCTTTTGGCAACATTTCACATCGCATCTTTATATTCTTGTATTCAGTGCTCATATTGCAAATCTCCGAGTACTTATAGCCATTCATTTAAAACCACAACAATATCATATTAGTTAATAAGTCTTCTAATCTATGATTACACACAAGTACTGCTTTACAGGTTTGTTCCATTATCAACCGCTTCACACAACCTCAATACCTACCTTAAACTGTCATGGTTGTCTTGCTACTTCAAATTAAATCAAATTTTGCTAAAAATACCAAAACTCTGTCAGCAGAAATAATGCTCAGGTGAGCTTAAAATAGATAAAACATATCAATGAAAACATAAGGTACTGATTATCCAACAGGCAAGCTCATGAATATACCTTAATCTTCAAGACTTTCTAGTCAATACCCCGGATAAAGCATCAGCTGTGTTTCTTCTTCACACCACTCATTTCTTCAAAACTCCTCAGAAAAAGCTGCGAAATCTCAGAAATCTGTGACAAGAAATAGAATATAAAATAAATCAATAGAACCATGAGATTTTTAGTAAATGCTTCAAAAACAATTTAGAGAGTCTTTAGGCAATACTTAACATTGTATCCATATATTCCTGTATTCGGTGCTTCACACTACAAATCTCCAAGTACCTATAGCCATTCAGATAAAACCACAACAATATTAAATAAATAAATAAGTCTTCAAGTCTATGATAATACTTCAGTACTGCTATTCTGGTTTGTTCGATCAACACATACACAATACCTGCTTTAGCAAACTGTCATATTTGTCTGGCTACTTCAAAATAAGTCAAATTTTCTTTAAATACCGAAGCTCTGTCAGTAGAAGTTAATGTTCAGGTTTGCTTAAAATAAATAAAACGAATCAATGAAAACATAAGGTAATGATTATGCAATATGAAAGCTCATTTACCTTAATCTTCAAAAGTTTGTCAATTCACCTGATAAAACAACTGCTGTGTTTCATCTTCAGACCACTCATTTCTTCAAGACTCCTCAGAGAAATCTGTGACAAGAAACAGAATTTAAAACAAATCAATGGAACCCCGAGAAAGAATTTTTAGTGAATGCTTCAAAAACAATTTACAGGGTCTTTAAGCAACACTTAACATCGCATCTATATATTCCTGTATTCAATGCTTCAAATTGCAAATCTCCAAGTACATTCAGATAAAGCAACAACAATATCAAATTTGTTAATAAGTCTTCAATCTAATACGCAAGTACTGCTTTACTGGTTCGTTACATTATCAACTGCTTCACACATACACAACACCTTACTTAGCAAACTGTCATGATTGTCTGACTACTTCAAATTAAGACTAATTTTCTTAAAATACAAAAGCTCTGTCAGCGGAAGTTAATGTTCAGGTTTGCTTTAAATACATAGAACAGAGAATTGAAAACAAAAGGTAGTGATTATCCTTTATGCAAGCTTATATACCAGTCTTCAAAAGTTTCTTGTCAATATCCCGGATAAAACATCTGATGTGTTTCGTCTTCACACAACTCATTTCTTCAAGAATCCTCAGAGAAGTCTGAGACAAGAAATAGAATAAAAACAAATCAATGGAACCCTGAGATTTTTAGGGAATGCTTCAAAAACAGTTTACAGGGTCTTTAGGTAACACTTCACATCGCAGCTTTATATTTCTTGTATTCGGTGCTTCAGATTGCAAATCTCCAAGTACTTATAGCCATTCATATAAAACCACAACAATATCAAATTTGTTAATAAGTCTTCAATCTATGATTAAACACAAGTACTGTTTTACTGGTTTTTTCCATTATCAGCTGCTTCACACATACACAACACCTTACTTAGCAAACTGTCATGATTGTCTAGCTACTTCAAATTAAGTCAAATTTTCTTAAAGTATCAAAGCTCTGCCAGTAGAGTTAAAGCTCGGGTCTGCTTAAAATGAATAAAACGTATCAATGAAAACATAAGGTAATGATTATCCAATACAAAAGCTCATATACCTTAACCTTCTTGAGTTTCTGGTCAATACCCCGGATAAAACATCTGCTGTGCTTCTTCACGCCACTCTTTTCTTCAAACTCCTCAGAGAAATCTGTGAAAAGAAACAGAATATAAAACAAATCAATAGAACCATGGGATTTTTAGTGAATGCTTCAAAAACAATGTACAGGGTCTTTAGACAACACTTAAAATCTTATATCTATATATTCCTGTATTCACAATGCAAATCCACAAGTACCTATAGCCATTCAGATAAAGCCACAACAATATCAAATTAGTTAATAAGTCTTCAATCTATGATTACACACCAGTACTGCTTCACTGGTTTGTTCCATTATCAACTGTTTCACACATGTGCAACAACTTACTTAGCAAACTGTCATGATTGTCTGGCTTCTTAAATTAAGTCAAATTTTCTTAAAATACCATTTGAAGCGCTCTCAGTAGAAGTTAAATTAACTTAATGTCTAGGTCTGCTTAAATAATAACGTATCAAAGAAAACATAAGGGTAAGATTATCCAATACGCAAGATCATATACCTTAATCTGCTAGAGTTTCTGGTCAATACCCCGGATAAAACATCTGCTATGTTTCTTCTTCACACCACTCATTTTGTCATTCTCCTCAAAGCAATCTGTGAAAAGAAAAAATATTTATAAAACAAATCAATGGAACCGTGAGATTTTAGTTAATGCTTCAAAAACAGTTTACTTGGTCTTTAGGCAAAACTTCACATCGTATTTTAATATTCTTGTATTAAATGCTCACATTGCAAATCTCCAAGCACTTATTTATAGCCACTCAGATAAAATCATAACAATATCAAATAAGTTAACAAGTCTTCGTCTATCATTACACACTAATTCTGCTTCACTGGTTTGTTCCATTATCAACTGCTTCACAAATACATAATACCTGCTACCTGGCTACTTCAAATTCAGTCAAATTCTGTTAAAATACCAAAGTTCTGTCAGTAAAAAGTTAATGCTCAGGTGTGCTAAGAATAAATAAAACATATCAATAAAAACGTAAGGTAATTAAATATCCTATATACAAGCTTATATACCTTAATCTTCAAAAGTTTCTGGTCAATACCCCTGATGAAACATCTGCTGTGTTTCTTCTTCACACCACTCATTTCTTCAGAGTCCTCAGAGAAATCTGTGACAAGAAATAGAATATAAAAAAAAATCAATGGAACCGTGAGAATTTAAGTGAATGCTTCAAAACCGAATTACAGAGTCTTTAGGCAACACTTCACATCGTAGGTTTATATTTCTTGTATTCAGTGCTTCACATTGCAAATCTCCAAGTACCTATAGCCAATCAGATAAAGCCAAAACAGTATCAAATTAGTTAATAAGTCTTCAAGTTTATGATTAAATACAGGCACTGCTTTACTGGTTCGTTACAATATCAACTGCTTCACACATACACATTACCTGTCTCAGCAAACTGTCTTGATTGTCTAGCTACTTCAAATTCAGTCAAATTTTCTTAAAATACCAAAGCTCTGTCAGCAGAAGTAAATGCTCCGGTAAGCATTAAATAAATAAAACAGAACTGAAAACATAATGTTGTGATTATCCAAAAGCAATTTCATATACCAGTCTTCAAAAGTTTCTAGTCAATACCCCGGATAAAACATCAGCTTTGTTTCTTCTTCACACCACTCATTTCTTCAAGATTCCTCAGAGAAATCTGTGAAAAGAAACAGAATATAAAACAAATTAACAGAACCTTGAGATTTATAGTGAATGCTTCAGAAACAGTTTACAGGGTCTTTAGGTAACACTTCACATCGTAGGTTTATATTTCTTGTATTCAGTGCTTCCCATTGCAAAACCCCAAGTACCTACAGCCAATCAGATAAAGACACAACAATATCAAATTAGTTAATAAATCTTCAAGTCTATGATTAAACACAAGTACTGTTTTACTGGTTCGTTACATTATCAACTGCTTCACACAAACACAGTACCCAACATAGCATACTGTCATGATTGTCTAGCTACTTCAAATCAAGTCAAATTTTCTTAAAATACCAATGCTCTGACAGTGAAGATAAAATTTGAACAATTTTAGACCAAATTAAATGTAAACTTAAAATGAAAACGCGTGCTTTAATAGTTCCAATAAGAAAAAAAACGTAGATAGGTGACATTTTGCCAATCCAATTAAAGCTGTGTCAATGACATTTTTCAGTTTAAAAAGTCAAAAGGACTACCTGGTTTACATCACATTGAGCCATAATAAAAATTAAAAAAAAACATTGAAAAGTCCAAGTATTAATTCAACTTACCTTCTCTAAGTAGAAAAAGCAGTATGGCCCTCCAGCACCAACAAATTAGCCCGCCATTCGCTTCTCATCACAACAATGCACAAACAAGAGACATCATCTGAAAAGAACGTTCACGACTGAATTTCTATTGTGTGACCTTCCTTTTATAGTGAGCGATGAAACTCAATGAAAAATTCGTGCACGAATTTGCATAATGTGACGCTAAACCTTTCTGCAACTTCGACCGTCACTGCTCGACTATTTCCGGATATTTCGTAAATACAGCGGTTAGACTTCCGAAGATAGACGTAGTGTTCCGAACGATGGAACCTACACAAATGGGCGGAGTTATTTTGCAAGGTAAATTGAGGCCTCTTAAAGGGGAAAATTAAGGAGAGAAATGACTGAGTTAATACCTTCACCTTCGAAATTAAACCAGTGACGGATCAAGAAAGGTAGATCGGGTGTAAATATTTTAGACCTAAAAATCAGTTAATTGTTTTTTTATTAATTTCAAATCCTATTTAAAAAAATAATGATACAAAATATCATAAATATCAAGCCCTGCTTTGTATAGTCAGTATTGACTTTTGGCAGTAATAAGTTGAAGTTGAAGTTGAAATTATACTGCACAAGGGAGAGCTTTACTTAGATTGCAGGGTTTGGCTTCTTGCAAGAGGAGTCCGAGGGAGCCTGCGTATATCTGGAGCAGTAGATATCACTGACTGTGTATTATTAAAATATACAGACACTCCAATGACTTCTGATGAAGGGATTTTTTTTCTCAGTAGTTCTTGTTTTAAAGAAGCTGACCATCCTTGTCACTTAAGTTGATTCCTTGAGTGTGCTTATTAAAAGTATATACACTCGAACGTTTGCTATTATTGTTTCATATCATGACTGTTTCTTGGAAATGTTCATGAACGAAGCTAACCTTGATATTGCTAACCTTATTATACTGTAGCGATAATATCCACGTTCCCGCTACGCGCTTGCGTTACTACCATATTTGAAAAGTGTAAATGCGTTTTGCTTTTCCCGCCATTTCCTTATATTGTTATGTGGTGTCATCCCGATTAAACTATTCGTTGTGAGAAATCAGTTTCTATCTGTCTTTCTGTGGGTCTGATGGAAATAAAACATAATGATGATGAATACATGAAATCACTTTGTTTGTTTTTCCCTGTTGATGCACACAACAGAAATTGCAGGATAAAAGAGGTGGACTAAAACTATTTTCCAGAGAACAGGACGGGTGTGATTTTTTTTTCAGTGTCTTCGTACCGCAACACACACATGCATTTACATTTGACACAATTGTCATATCTATGTCTTGGCACTTGGTTTTGTCTACTAGCAACGAATAGTAACAGTTTTCTCTGGCAATGAAAAGTAACAGTTTACTTTTAAGATAGAATTAGATTAAGTCAGAGTGAAGAATAGTTGTGCAGACTGTGTCCGTCCATGTTAAACAAGCTGATCCGTTGCTTTTGAAGCTTTCCTTACCTCGTGTACTGCAATTTACTCTCCACAGTGGATCTGTTTGCACCAAGTGTTTTGTACCGGTACCTGGTAACTGTAATGTTGGAGACGTTTTTCACTAAGATCATTTCCGGCAGTGTGCGCTCAGATTTGATATGTCGAAACACAAATTTAATGTGAGCTGCCAGTTAAGACATAAATCAAAGCGCTGGCACGCTTGAAGCGGCAAGGTTCTGGCTCTCTGGATGAACTGGAATAATAATTATGTTCAATCTTCTGTTAAACTTAGTTTATTCCTGTGGCTACTCTCCATGCATGTATAACTTAACTGGGACGATATTGAATGTTAATAAACATGAAATTATTTTTCGAAAAATGTAAGATAGTATTTTTTGCCAAAGTCTTTCCGAAACCGAGCAGAGATAATTGCCACTAAAAAATAAACAACAACTATTTTTTATGTCACGTCTGTCCGACCCGATCTAGAACTCCTAAGTGTTAGCATGGATTTAGTTGCAACTTTGTTGGATTATAAATAAAAATAGGGGAACGGTATATGTCAGTTGCAGTCATAATCTACAGAGTTATAGCTGAGTTATAGCTCTTTTTAACTAATGCAGGCAGCCTGTCCTTCCCCGGTCCTATATCCATAATTGTTTGATGGATTCAGTTGTAACTTTGTTGGATTGTGATTGATAATAGGGTAATGCGTGTCAGTTGCCAGTACAATTCATACTCTCATTGCTGAGTTATAACCGTTTGACAAATGTAAGCAGTAGGTCAATCTACAGTCAATACTCTGTAGTGCTTTGTAACAGTTAATTGAATCTATAATAATGTGAAAAAATCGAAGATTTACAAGGACTCCCAAATGGCCAGCACGATCAGTAAAGAACATATTCTATAATTCCTTTATCTTTACTTACTTTTGACTTCGCGTTCGGTGAGGAATAGTTATTTTCAATATAACGATTGTCTTAGTACCATCATAACGGGGCCTATATGTATGTGTGATTTTGATTCTTTGCTGGGCTCAGGGTTATGAATAACCAGATGATTGTAGCAAATATACGTAATCAATTGAAACATATAAACAACGTCATTCAGAACCAGTGTTCTATGTCAAGAATGTGATGCTTTTAATCAATTTATATTCAAGTTTGTTTAGCAATATTTCCCGCAAGACATAATACGAAACAAGTATTTCAAACTAATAAAAAGTAGAAAAGAAATGCATTGTATGCAGAATGCCTCCCGTTATCATTAAATAGAATACATTTTCTCTAATTTGAAACCGACGAATAAACAAAGTCTGAACTGGGTAGCTTGAATTCTTCCTCTATTTTTTTTATCATTTAAAGGTTAATTTTGTTTGAGGCCCCAATTAGATAACACAAAAGTTACAAAATATCATACTGTTCCTAACCATGGATGTGTGTGATGTGGTACATTAATCTGTTTACTCTGTTTAAAAGGAGAACTGTTATTTATGAGGTTGTTGATGAAAACAGAATTCTTCAAAAATCTCCATCTTAGAGGAAACTGGCCTCTTGAGACCTAAGGACCCCTTTCCCCTAAAGTAGAGTGAGGGCCCTGCTTCAAGCATCTGGAATGACAAATGGTGAACTGATAAAACATGAAGCAAAACCATATAGAAATTAACAGAAAGTTCAATACACATGACTGCATTGATATTATAACTAAATTAGGACTCCAGCTGTATTACAGCCGTCACTGAGTTATCTTTTTTAAACAAGTTGAACATGTATTATGATTGTCAAGTAAATTGGTTTTGTATATAAAAATACAAGCTATGAAAATTAATGTCGCTTATAAAATAATTCCTTTTTTAATGCATGCACTAGCAAATTGATGGTTTTATTTGATATCCTTTCTCTATGGACTAAATATATGTACAGCCTGTGTCAAGTTCTCACTAAGATTTTTATTTTGAATACACATTCAGCATGCTCTTTAAGTTCAGTGATAGGGAAAGTTTAGTTACAAGATGAACATTTTTTCTTGGACTTGAACGCCACCGAGTAACACAGACTTCCAGAATGGGCCTAATGTAAATCTTGGCCTGACTGCCGACATGGCTTCTCCTTAAATGTACATCTCATTTCAAGCTGCCGACATCTACTCTGACACCTCGGAAGATCAAATTATCCAGCATTGGAAAGATTCTCGAAATCAAAAATAAATATACAACTAAGCCTGTAACGCAATTTTGTCAAAAAGCGATGGGACTTTTCTGTGATTTTGTCTGCTAGGCAGGCAAACTGTCTGATACAGGGTTTTTTTTCTTTTGCTTAGGACAAATTTTGTATGAAGCAATCAGAAATTGCGACTAACTTGATCTGAACAGAGATGATAAAATGTAAACACAAATCTTTATCACTATTTACTGACATATTCCAGAGACGTATATATTACATATACGTCTCTGCATATTCTACTTAAAATTAGATGGCCACTTTTGTAATCTGTAACTTTTTTTGTTTAGCTTAACGCACAAAACAGTTTATGATATATTAAGTCGTGTTTGTTTGATAACATCGATTAAATAGGTATCTAATTTTGAATTATTTAAATAGAATATGATTGTAAAGTTATCTAAGCGGAAAAAAACTTGAAAATGCGTAAATATGCAGAAATTTGTAAAAGTGGTTATTTCCCAAAAAGCTGCATGGAAAAAGTTTCAATATCTTGTACGGGGTCCAACAGCATTAATTACAGTCTGTCAGCACCTGGGCATGCTATAAATAAGCCAGATGATCTTTAATTTTGGAATTCTATTCCACTCCTCTTGAAGGGCAGCACGAAGTTCTTAGAGGGTGATCGGTTGCACAGGGCGACAAGATACGGCCCTCTGAAGCATGGCCCAGACACGTTCAACTGGATTGAGGTCAGGGAATCTGGCAGGCCAAGGCAAGGGTTCGATTGTTTCACATGCAAGGTATTGGCTAGTGAGGAGGGCAGTGTGTGGGCCATGATTTTCTTGCATTAGAATAAAATCTGGACCCACTGCACCTGCATATGGGCGTACATATACGTCAAGAATCTCGCGACAATATCTTTCTGCTGTTAAGGTATCGTTATCAACAATATGGTGGTCAGATTTGAGTGACAATCCTCCCAATACCATGGCAGACCCTCCACAATATCGATCGTGTTCCGAGATGCAAGCCGGCGCAAAAACGTTAATTCGGTCTTCTTTACTCTCTGGCACGTCTATCTGAAGTCTAGACAAAATCTAGACTCATTAGTAAACAAATCTGGGGTCCAATTGCGGGGTGTCCATTGCACGTGGTCACGGACCCAACGTAGGCGTTCTATGACGTGGTTATTCGTCAGACGAACAGGAAAGGCAGGACGTCTGGCATTCATAATCAGCCTCATGCAGCATGTTTTTTTCTTGTTTGGATAGATACCCGTATATTTGTTGCATTCTGGAAGCTGTTTTGTAAGGAAGTAGCGTTCTGAAAACGATTGCGCCGGGTCTGAAGAAAAATATATATTGGTCTTGTGCATGTGTTGTACATCTAGAACGGCCACCACCGTGTAAATGTGCTACATTTCCTTCGATCTGGACACGATTTCACTTGCGTTGAACAACGCTGTTGGACATATTCAAGGTGCGGGCAACCTGGCTCTGGGACACGTCTGCCTGCAACATACCGAACGCCATATTCATCTCGTCAGGCGAAACCCGCCTTCTTAGGTTTCGATTCATTATATTGAATGTTCACAAACGCTGCATTGCAAAGTTTTAACAATAACACAGATATTCGGACATGTACACTCAGTATACATGCCGTTAAAATCCTGATTTTCGAGGGTTACGAACTCCCCGTGCTTCATGTGTCGCCATGCGTGTACTAATCAATAATTCCATTATATGACAATAAGGCCAACACTATAATTTTATTTTGGATTAAATTTATGTCCCTGCTTATCTTATTGATGACGCTATCATCGGAGAAAAAAGTGGCCCTTATCAAATTTGAGTAGTAAATAATTGTTTACATACCGTTTTTTTTTTTTGTTTTTTTTTTAAAGTGGTCTATAAATTACTTATAAACCTGATCAGGTATTTTGTTGACAAAATAATAGAAAATAGGTTTAACTGTAAACCTTGTGCAAATCAGATGTATACAGACACTTTCCATATTTTTGTTCGTGTTGTTCGAAATACCCTCTGATATAAATTATGCTCTCTCTACATAAACTAGCCAAATATTTCTAATTTCAAACTCAAAAATGGTAAAATACTTCCTACAGGAATTTCCGAATGTTTTCTTGGTCAAACCTCTTTATCTAAACTTCAAAGAGTTTTTCACAAAAGTTATAGTTGCAATGCGTGCAACACACAAATGAACTGAGGCCACATTTTCTCTTGACGCAGCTTAAATGTTCTGTCCTAGTTTGTTTGAATATACTAAAAAAGTAATTGTCTGAGTATACTGAATAATAACAACTATCATCATCGTCGTCGTCATCATCATTGTAGTCGTCATCATCACCATTTTCGGAGTACCAACATTTTGTTCTTAGGTAAATCTGTATATTGTTGAACATGTTTGGATATAATATCATGATATAATAGCTTCATTAGATGACGTTTTTCCGTTAAAGTTAGGAGATTTTCAGCAACAGTTTCCTTGTTCAGGCGAAAATTTACGTGTGTCAAAGTGGATGTAAGCCAATGCACATTTGATAACCTTTCCATCTAACAAAATCTATAAAACCTTACACTCAGCTATGTTTAATGATCTGCATGCTGGATGGACCAAATAGTGAGTACTGTAATAAGATGGAATTCATTTAAAGACTTACCGTCACAGCAAAAATCACTGTTTCATACGTTTACAAAACAAAACGCAATTTGAACGACGACCGGACCCATTGTCTTAATAGTTGGTGTTCATTTCGTATTTAATGTAAAATACGGGAATGCCAGTATAATTTCAAACAAGTATATTGAATGAAAGGTCTTGGAGTGTATTTCTTGCGTGCCGTCATTACCATATACGGCTATACCCAGCGTCTGGCACTGGCTTGTTGGATTAGTAGAGAGCAGCATGCGATTTGATGAGGGACATTCCTGATAACAAATTATCTTCCCTACTTAGATAACATCAAAGCTAGACCAAATAGCACTTTGGTCCTTTCAGTTGAAATCCTGACTTTATCCTTGTTTTTAAGTGTGTTGGTCTTGACTTTTAGTTGTGAAAATTGTCACTTATATATCAAATAAAAAGATAGGATTATCAAAAACAAACATAATGGTGTTAACAAAACATGTTGCTAAATTTATTGTGTAACCTGACTACCACTGTTGCAAACAATTAGGCTTAATTATCACAATACCAGAGAATAAGAGAAAATAGCGATAAAAGCAGAGGAATCCAAATGGAAGGACCAAAGTAATATCAGAGAGTATTCAGGGCAGATAATCAACTAATATCCCCCATTGCTATATTAATCACTTGTATTATGAGAAAAATGGTAATGCCAAACTTACGATTTTTGCATAAATGTTTCCTTCCATAATAATGCATCTGATTACTGTTCATGTCACACGCCGAATACGTTGTCAACAAAGTCCTACTACACAAGCAAGAAGAAGGCACGAGTTGTTCGTGCAGTGATCATTAATTATATCTCTTATGCAACCAAATGCACGAGAATGCTATGCTAGTAAATGTTTTCACAGACGTTGCAATTTATTTTACGGTTGCCTAGAGAGAAGAATATTTTTCATCGTGTGAAAGTTTCAGTTTTATAGTATTTGTATTTGTACCGTAAGAATATTTACTCAGAAATACAGAAAAATAGTGAAAAATGCTTTGTTTCATTTAAAATAAAAGATCTGGTGAGTAAGTCAGTTATCATCCTCGGAAGAGGTCTGCATGGTGTTTATAGACCTGTCATGGGATTTGGAAACCTCGCTCGCTCAGTTCCTAAATCCCCTCCACATGTCTACAACACTGCAGACCTCTTCCTCGAACGATAACTATAACGTATATAAATACAAAATCTAAATAGCTTTTGCATACCGTGTTTTACGCCCCAGTAAGTACATACTAAAGGTTTCTGTACAAATTGAACAACCAGATATAGTATTTTACCTTTAAAGGCATAAAATATACGTCTTTTAGGCTTGTAAAAGAATCATCCAAAAGTTCTGGAAGTGTAGTGGGCGTGGGGTTAGAGCGCCGTACTCCCGATCCGGAAGTTGCTGGTTCAAATCCCACTTTCGGCACGTGTACTGATTGTAACCCAGGAAGCAGTCATCGAGAGGGATTAATAAGGCTGCAAAACATTGCTTCCAAACTGCTGTAAAATAAATAAGTTTAAACTAAAGGCATATTCTGAAAAATCTACGTGTAGAGGTTCACAAGAAAATGAAACTAATTTTCAGAAGTGTAATTGCTCTGGTTTCAGATAAGATTTTCAGAGTCTGTCTATATAAAACACCTGACTGCTTGGGTGGAATCAATAATGATCACACGAACAAAGTTTAAACAACATTGGTCAGTTCAACTAGGCAATGCCCCATGCAAAATTTCAGAACTTGTGGTTCCAGAAAAGAGATTTTCATATGCTTTCTATATATTACTATGTAAAACAAGTTCAGCCAGTAATGAACCCAGATGTATGATGTGAACAATCTCTGTAGTGGTCCACAAGACAATGCTACGTACAAAATTCCAGACTTGTAGTTTCAAACAAGAAAATTTTAGTCTGAAACAATTTGAACCATTTCAGAGTCACACAAGGATCATTCCTGTAAAATTTAGATACATTTGATCTTACAGTTTCGGAAAAGTCACTTAAAGGAGAAATGTTATGATGGCTACTAGACACCATGGTATAATTAAGGTTCATCTTTAGCTTGTCTTGTTCAGATGTGCTAAAAACTTATCAGTCATGCTTTGGATCCATGAATCAGAAACAGCGAGACAGTGTATGGCTGATGTTCCTGTGATAGGGTGTGAAACATTACCTCTTTGCATGTTTGAAATTAATGACAAAGATCATATTTTTTTCACCTTTTTATTGTGGACTTTTTTCATCACATCTAACACATTTCATCACACAGACAGATTGAAATGAAACTGACAAAACAGTATCCGCTACTATCATATAAACACATCTGGGTGTATTTATGTATCATTAATTTCAAAAAACACAGTTCTCACTTGTTAAAAGTAACAAACATGGTAACAATGGATATAAAGCCATTGTGGACCTGTACTATGACTGTACTATGGCTGAATGGGCACCAAGGACATGGTACTAGTCATTGTGAGGAAAAGTTCACATACCGTACCAAAAATCGATCGTTATAAATCAGACTGGTCTGATTTAGAAAAGAAAGTTTCAGATTTAAATCAAAGACCTGACATGTATATTTGTGAATGTCAATATAATGGTACCAGTCATAGTATCGGCACAATATTAGGAAAAGCTCACTGACCTAATATCATTCATAACTACACTTAATTTTGATATCAACAATTTTAAATGGACAATTTTTTAAAACTAAAATCAAAGACCTAGATGTTTGAAGTTAACATACAAAGACAGATGGGTAAACCCTTTTCAATTATGTCTTCCTTTGTTATTCTTTGAACTTATTTCAATTAATCTTGTATTTGTGTATTAAAACAGTACATATGTCATTTTCTGAGATTTTCAAGCTAGGTCCTTTTTTCAAATATGTCTTGATTTAACAATAAAATGCCCCATCAATCTAAAATAAAGAAATAAGCTTTGGGCACAAAACAAACATTAAGGTATGTAAATATGCAAGAATTCATAATAGCAATATGACAAGAAGCTAAAACTACTCTTTAAAAACTACAGGCGTATGTAAGTATGCGATATCCTGGCACTGACAACACAGCCAAAAACATAAGACACTAAACATACAGTCAATCTCATATCACTTAACAAGAATTTCTATGGAATCTGTGACTAACACAGCAAGAATCTCAAGACATGTTGGAATCTTAGCTCAAATCAATTCTCTGTTCCCCTGAAACAAGGGGTCTGAAAGAGTAAGTGTTCAAATCTTTTGACCAAGCTTGATAAAAATGTTAGAATTATTGTTTCACTATATGAATGCAGGTCCTCACACATTGGTCATGAACATGACGTATATTCTGTCACTATACAAACAACACTGTAGTCCAACAATTCTCATACAACCTTGTATCTTGCTCTGTTGATTGGCTGGTAGGAATTTTGCTGCAAAAAACAGATGATAATAAATTATTTCATGCTAAAAGCACTTGTTCCCCTTTAATACCTGTACAGTCTTCAATAAAAATTAATCAAGGATTTCTTAAAATTATTTCATTGGTCATTATGATGCATGAAAGTCAGGATATATGCTGAAAACAGTGAATGTTCAGAAATCATATAAATTAGAAATAACAACCAGTTCTTCATTTCTATTAAATTTACCTTCCAGTACAGTTTTAAATTTTCTTCATAGCCTTTTTGTTCTATTACACATGTATCAATTTAAGACTGATCTAAAAATATGGAAGCGGAAGAAATCATCTGTTTGTATTATTTGTTAAGAAATATCAAAGCAAAAAGTTTTACCTTCATGAAAAAAAAAAAAAAAAACTCATTTGCATTGTAACCCGGGTCTGATCACTATTTTAATTTTGAAAACTGTTTTGCATTTGCATTTTGCACTATCAACCAAGAATAAATGAAAATTACTAGACGTATAAGTTCCTCCTTGATGAGCCGTGTGACTTCTTTTTTTGCCTTCTGTATTGCCATTTCACTAGTGGCTTCTATGGCTAGGTATAGTTTACGCTCCTCTTCCTTTGGTTGTTTTCCAGGTGGGAAGTACGTTCCTCGCACGGTAATGCCTGCCTCCGAGTACTCACATATCTGGGCAAGGGCCTCCTACAAAACAAGAGAAAATAAACTCTTATCAGTGTTTGCCGTATTCTGATCAGTAAGCAAATGATATTTTGTTGACTGATACAAATCTATTAAAAAAAGGTTTATTGTTTATTTGATCAGCTTAAACTATTCTCTGCTCTATCACAGTGAATCTTCTACTACATGTAGCTGTTACTTGTGAAGCATTTTAAACATACGCTAGTGTCTACTTTATGCCCTTAAGAAGAGCTGCTCTCACCAATAGCAATTAATTAAGTACTTAAGTTAAACAACCTGGATAGTTTATCAAAGCTGTAACAAGACACTAGTCTGATGTAGTTTGTGTATATAGTCTGAATGAGAATAATTTTGCCTGCTACAATCTGGGAAGTAATTTGAATCACAAACTCACAGCAATGGAGAAACCAACCTTTTTAACAACTCCTGTAAACTACTTCCACCTTTGTTAGCAGAAGTACACTGACCTCCTGAATCAAATGAAAACAAAATACAGGAATAGGGTTTACCTTTGATGTAACCTTCCATCTAGCTGTCTGAGGGAAATCATTTATCTCTAACTCCTCCTCATAACGTTTGAATGTGTCTTGCTCCAACTCTTTGTCATCCTCAGCTTGAGGTGTGTAACCAAGCTTGGCATTTATCTTTTCAGCCATCTGTTCGGCTATCGTCTTTGACTGGAACAGGTACGAGACATTTTATCATTGACAGTACATACAGATAAATCTTCTTATTTCACCTATACTTGATCAAGTTATTTCATTTCTGACTGATACTTTTCCTGTTACAAATTAATTACTGTATGGTGAAACAGGTCAAGTTATTTCTGTAACAAGCTAAAATAAATTATGAAAACACATCTTGTAGTATAGAATATAGCATGAAATATATTTAATCTCTGTCAATACATGTTTTCAATATACATCATCAGAGTAGAAAACTGTGTGCTTGCTACATAATTTAGTCTAAAGGTTGGAACGTTTTTCCTACAAGTCTGTATCAATCATTAAAACCTTTTTTTTTAGTGAGAAGTTTAAGGTTAAATAACCTTCTTTTAATGTTTACTTTTACTTCAAATTTCTACTTTATATCCTTGAAACTTGGCTGAGATTCACTATGACACTGCATTAGTTCTGAGATTTAATTGTGATCAAATGCTCAAGAAGCATATTGGAAAATGTTAACATACTGCAACTTGTGGAGCAGACACACCATCTTGGAAGATGGCTTTAGTTGCTTGCTGGGTGATATCCTGGGCTTCCTGGCCAAGATTCTTACTGAAGTTAATCTTGGCAGCCAGTCTCTTTGCCATCTCTAACTTCATCTGGTTATTGGCTCCCATCTTACCTGGGGCACCAGTCATCAGGCCCCCTGTGATTGGCTGAAATAAGAAATGCAAGATACAAAAAACAACCTAGGAGACCTATGTACAGCATTCCTAACTGTAAAGTGTTTCTGGCCCCATGATATCAAGCGTGGCAACTGACTTGTCCTACTTTTGTGAGAAAGTATAGTTTTCTTATGGACAGCAGTCTTGCACTTGAACTACAAATGGACAAGCGTTGCAGAAACTGTCCATCAATGTGACAAGAATACTGTTGCATACACATAGATATACATGTACGGTAAACTTTCTTATCATTACTTGGACTGAATCATGGAAATTGTTCAACAGGATTTAAGTCAAACAGCAGTAAACAAAGGAGATGTCACATTAAGTAAAACTGTACATATAGCCAAAAATCACAGAATATCTTTAATTATAAGGTATTCTCTTTATGTCTGTTGACAGAATTTTTTTTTTTTTTCTGGAACATTAAAGCGACTGACTCACAGACGATGATAAAAAGAAAATGTTTATACATCTTGAAATTCTTGCTGTAATCGTGAAGAACGTATTTAAACTAAGTTATTGACTCAGTTTTTGTGACAGAAAAACATGAAAATATAACACACTTTTATCGGTAAAAAATTTACTCCGTTAGTCACGGGGTAAATACTTTAGTTATAACATTAATTTTGAGGCCATCTAGTAACTAGATGCTGTGGCTCAGTGGTCTAAGTCGTTGCTCTATATTTTACTGACCGAAAGGTCGTGGGTTCAAATCCTGGTAAAGTCAAAATTTTTTTTTTCAGTTTTCATGGTGTATAGAAGCATAATATTATATTTTCTCCATAGTATATTTAATCCTCTTAAATTTGAAAGAATAAAAAATTTCAGCAAAATTTTGTGAGTCAGTCGTTTTAAAATGAAAATCCTAACTGAAAACCATTAATGTGACCAACAACGACCCTGCTTTTGCATAACTGAAGTGTACAAACCATCTGGGGCAGGGATGACTTTGAGACATCAGTAACTCTTCTCTTGCTGGCAAACATATCCTCAATCTGTTGTTCAATCTGAAATTGAAAACATAACAAAATAAAATATTGTCTAGCTTATTTCTGATAGAGCTTCATTAAATTTGATATGCATTTTGTGACGGCTGATTGCCTAAATAATCCTACCCACAATTATTGGTTTCAGACAGATCTATTACTTTCAGGGCATTATCCAACACAACTCTTACTTCACTCTGTAAACATTTATTTCAAACCCGCAATGCATAAATAATGAGAGGTTTCAGAGAAAAATCTATAGTGTCCATATTAGTCCAGGTAAGTTTAGTTTACACATATTTATGTGACCTTCAATTCGGCTCAGTGACTGCATCCTGGATTCAAACACATATGCCTGGAATGCAGAGTCACTGGACTATCACCTCTAGTTGGATTCTCACCAGCAACCTCCAGATCAAATGTCCTGCACTCTACCCTGTGATTATTGCCCTTTCAAGTCATTCTCATTTTGGGCAGAAAGAACAGATCAAATTCATTTGAAAATATATTCATTCTTTGAGTTAAACTGACTATTTCCCATGCATTGATTGTTCATCCTATAATTTAGAAACACTTGACTTAAAAGAACAGTTTATGCACTGCAAGCTGAGAAAATGAGAGAAGCATGAGTGTAACCTACATCTTCATTGGGATCTTCCTCATCAGAATCAACAAGACCTAATGCTGCCTTCTGTAGCTTCTTTCTGTCATTGACCAACTGTGCCTCAGTCTCGTCAAACTTGAAACCTTTACCATGGAAACCGCTGCTACTCTTGATCTTGATCCCATCCTGTTAATAAACAATTGCTGTATATTTTCAGTATCACAGACAATATTCAAATATGTCCGCTTCTTTTAAGATACAGACGTTTCAAGGCTTTTTCCATTAGTGCATATATCAGTGTATATTTGGTTAATGACCAAAGGAAACTTATGCCTTGGCTATGAGTCTTTCAGAGGTTGGCATTATTGTATCTCAGTACAATTTTTAAGAGATTTCTTTATAGTGTATGTGAAGGCTGTATGAGCAATGCAAATCTCAAAATTAACCTGCCTCCAACCATAAAGGGCATAAATACAAGGTATATACACTGTCTCAATCAAAGAAGGGCATAAATGCAATACAAGGTATAAAGTCATTCCTCGGTGGCTCGAACTTGCTTTGCTCGATGGCTTGAAGTTGATGCTCGGCCCCAATTTTTTTCCTTTTATTTCTATATTGAAATAATAAATACGACTTGAAGTTGCAACGCTCAAATTATGTGGCTTGAGGTGTTTTTATGGTCCCAGCGTGTCAATTTACACCTTTCATTGTTCTCAAGGGTCAAACTCCTAACTGGGGTGTGAATTATCTCACAGATTTTCATAACTGTGAAATGGCATGTTTGATCCGTTTATCGATTTTCAGCCTAAATGCAATGATTTAGGTGTTTTTTAACTTCAAATCTGTGGAAATCTGCAATATACATTAATTTTAAAACTGTTTTAATTGAAATGACATAACATGGACAAAATAAATAATTCAGAAGCAATTTACAACTCAACAGTATAGCGACACAAGTACCATGCAAGAAAATTCACAGCAACTCACACAAAAAGACCATTTATAAAATGTTTATCAAGCCCAAATCGTGGAAAGGTGTGTTGTCATCGTAACAATAAACCATAACAATATTTTAGGTATATTTGCCTGTGGTGTAGCCTTGAATTTTCCTTACAAGTGAATCTTCATTTTGCCCTTTAGCAATTAGGAAAACACTCCTAGCGTATCCTTTATTAAGAGCAGAATCATGAAATGACCAAGAAATTCAGGAAAGATTCAAAATAACAACAGATAAGATAAAAAAACTAATTAAGAAGATATAAAGTTCATAATAACCAGCCAGTATTATAGAATTACGTTTGATTTTATGGCTCGAATTATTCAAGGCTTGAGGTGTTTCTTGCAGTCCCGACGACTTCCAGCCATTGAGGAATGACTGTATATTGTGCTCCATCAGGAGGAGCATAAAAACAATACCAAGTATGTATACTGCTATCATCCAGGAAGAGCATAAATACAATTTGAGATATATGTACTGCCTCCATCCAGTAAGGACATAAATACAATACATACTGCCTCAGCTTGTTTCTTGTATTCCTCCCACCATTTCCTGAGGTTATCTGGTACTGGTGACTCGGACAGCTCCAATGCCTTAATTATGTCTCCAGCATACCTCACCTGTTCAGGTGTGATAAATGTATACGCTGTACCTTTGTTACCTGCTCTGCCAGTGCGTCTGAAACACAGTTTAAATATAATTGACTTTCATGTATAAAATATGACTGAACATGATGATGAAACAATACTTAAGTTTACACCAAGTAAAATTTCTGCATCTGGGCAAGTTTGAAGTAAAATGACTATCACTCTTGGAAAAATATCCAGTAGTTTTTTTCCCCACGAAATATTTATGATCTAAGTAGTAACAAAGAAAGAGCACTTTTATTGTCATGGGTCTAATTTTTTCCTTTAGTGGTTGACACTGATTAAGCATAACCTAAATACTAAAGTTATAAACCTCTGCTACCAAAGGTGAACTACTGCGGCACTATTTTAAAGGGAAATTAACTTTGTATCACATCTATAAGAGATAGACAACTGTTCTTATGCTTCTTATGACACAGACAATTTGATATTCATGCAAAACTAGAACTATCGCTGAATGCGATTCATACCCCCACCAATGTCCTTGACAGAAGACGACATGGAAAGGTGGTTAAGGGAATAACTTTAGTGGCACAAATACATATACATAAAAAGAAATTATCTCTGGTGAAAAAAACAAACAAATTGTACAGGTAATAGTATAAATATATATTGTCAAATCATGTTCGAAACAGTTACAAATAACCTTTTATTTTCGTGAATATCTGTTCTAGTTTCAGAAACATTAAAGTATTAATGGTTATATCAGAACATTTTCTAAGCCTAAAAGGGGCATAACTTGTGTCATAATTCAATGGAATTGTAGAATTTTCGTCATCTGAGCTTGCTTGTAACCATTCATATAAATTTTAAGTTTCAAGTAAATATCTGTTCTGGTTTAAGAAATATTATAGTAAATAAATTTAAAGACATAAAAATAGACTTAACTTTGTCAAAATACAATACAAAGTTATCCCCCCCCCCCCACTTTTTTTAGTTATGAAACTTGACCTGCATATCTTACTTGCGACACTTTGTATATATTTGAAGTTTCAAATGATTATCTGTTCTAGTTTTAGAAATATTCAAGTACATGTTAAAATTTCAGAACATTTTCTAAGTCAATTTTTGACCTTCAAGTGTGGCCTTGACCTTAAGCTGGCACAAGGGTAAGATGGGTTCTGCACATTGCCCAGTTGGGGTGAACATTTGAGTCAAGTTTGAAGAAAATCCTTCCATTAGTATAGAATTTATAGAGCGGACACGACATATTGTCTAGTATTGATTGTAAGTAAATTAAAAGACTTAAAAAGGGGCATAACTTTGTCAAAATGCAATACAGAGTTATGAAACTTGACCTGCATATTTTACTTGTGATACCTCATATATCTTTTAAGTTTCAAGCAAATACCAGTGCTAGTTTCAGAAATATTCAAGTACATGTTAAAATTTAAGAACATTTTCTAAGACAATTTTGACCTTCAAGTGTGACCTTGACCTTAAGCCGGCACAAAGGTAACATGGGTTCTGCACATAACCTTGTTGAGTTGAACATTTGAGTAAAGTTTGAAGAAAATTCTTTCATTAGTATAGGATTTATAGAGCGGACACGACATATTGTCTAATATTTGATTGTATGTAAATTTGAAGACTTAAAAAGGGGCATAACTTTGTCAAAATGCAATACAGAGTTATGAAACTTGACCTGCTTATTCTAATTGTGACACTTCATATATATTATAAGTTTCAAGCAAATACGTTTTCTAGTTTCAGAAATATTCAAATACATGTTAAAATTTAAGAATATTTTCTAAGTCAATTTTTGACCTTCAAGTGTGACCTTGACCTTAGGCCGCCAAAAGGGTAACATGGGTTCTGCACATCCCTTTGTTGAGGTGAACATTTGAGCCAAGATTAAAGAAAATCTTTCAATTAGTGTAGGACTTACAGAGCGGACACGACATAATGGCTAATATTTGATTGTTTGATATTTGACCTTCAATTGTGACCTTGAGCCGACACATGGGCAACATGGGTTCTGCACATCCCCTTGTTGAGGTGAACATATTAGCCAAGTTTGAAGAAAATCCTTCAATTGGTATAGGATTTATAGAGCGGACATGATAATGGAGACGGACGGACGGACGGATGGACGGACGGACCGACGCGACAAAGCGAATCCATTATAGCCCCCCCCCCACATTTTGTGGTGGGGGTATAATTATGTCCCCACAAGTAGTTTCTAGAAAGGGTCTTAAACTTTCGTGGCAGGAACTGTAACATAAGGATATGGTTTGGCCAAAAAATCAAGACGTAGTATACAGAACTATAAAAATAGTGTGAATACTTGACACGACAGAAACTCTTTATATGTGTATGCAATTAATAATCTGTGCTTCATAAAATACTTACCCACATCTATGGACATAATCTTCATAGTGGTTAGGGCAGTCATAGTTGACAACAAGCATCAAATGCTTTACATCCAAACCCCGTGCTGCTATAGATGTTGCTATCTAAAAGGTATACATGAACATATTCTGAAGACTTTTTTCTTAATATCTGTTAGAAAAGTTCTTCAAAGAAATAATGTTGAATTTGTTCCATCATAGGATGTTTCTTCAGTGCATTTAACATTGCACAAGATTAGTCACGAGTAGAATGAACTCTATTAATTCCTTAATACAGTCTTTGAAAAATGGTGTAGTAATGCTTGTAATTTGAAAATGTCTATTTCAAATTGACAACATGTTTGAACAGAATTTCTCTAGAACTTGTATGGTATGTTGCAAACTTCACGAAATGTTCTATATACAGTATGACAACTTCTACAAGAAAAATTCTTACCAGTAATTTGATATCCCCATTCTTAAAGTCACTGATGATACTGCCTCTGTCATACTGATCAATACCACCATGTAGGGACATACATGGGTATGAGTGTTTCATAAGATCCTTCATGAGATCATCAGCATGTTCCTGTTTGTCAACAAACACAATTACCCCACCCTGCTCCTGGTACTGACCTAGAAGTTCCAACAACTTGAAAAACTTCTGTTCTTCCTCAAGTATTACCTGTAACAAACATATACATACATTAGTTCAATATGCATAAATTATACAGACTAAAGTTGAAGAAAAACAAACTAAAACTACTGCTGGTTTTAGCTCTCAGCTCCAAGGAGATAATCAAAGGTTTCAGCTCTCCACTCCAAGAAGATTATCAAAGGTTTCAGCTCTCCACTCCAAGAACACAATCAAAGGTTTCAGCTGTCCACTCCAAGAAGATAATAGAAGGTTTCAGCTCTACGCTCCAAGAAGATAATCAAAGGTTTTAGCTCTCCATTCTAAGAAGATAATCAAAGGTTTCAGCTCTCCACTCCAAGAAGATAATCAAAGGTTTCAGTTCTCTGCTCCAAGAAGATAATCAAAGGTTTCAGCTCTCCACTCCAAGAAGATTATCAAAGGTTTCAGCTCTCCACTCCAAGAACACAATCAAAGGTTTCAACTCTCCGCTCCAAGAAGATAATCAAATTTTTCAGCTCTCCACTCCAAGAAGATAATATAAGGTTTCAGCTCTCCACTCAAGGAAGATAATCAAAGGTTTCAGCTCTCCACTCCAAGAAAATAATCAAAAGTTTCAGCTCTCCACTCCAAGAAGATAATCAAAGGTTTCAGGTCTCCACTCCAAGAAGATTATCAAAGGTTTCAGCTCTCCAGTCTAAGAACACAATCAAAGGTTTCAGCTCTCCGCTCCAAGAAGATAATCAAAGCTTTCAGCTCTCTGCTCCAAGAAGATAATCAAAGGTTTCAGCTCTCCGCTCCACCAAGAAGATAATCAAAGGTTTCAGCTCTCCACTCTAAGAACACAATCAAAGGTTTCAGCTCTCCACTCTAAGAACACAATCAAATTTTTCAGCTCTCCACTCCAAGATTAAGCTCTCCACTCAAGGAAGATAATCAAAGGTTTCAGCTCTCCACTCCAAGAAAATAATCAAAAGTTTCAGCTCTCCACTCCAAGAAGATTATCAAAGGTTTCAGCTCTCTGCTCCAAGAAGATTATCAAAGGTTTCAGCTCTCTGCTCTAAGAAGATTATCAAAGGTTTCAGCTCTCTGCTCCAAGAAGATAATCAAAGGTTTCAGCTCTCCACTCCAAGAAGATAATCAAAGGTTTCAGCTTTCCTCTCCAAGAAGATAATCAAAGGTTTCAGCTCTCCGCTCCAAGAAGATAATCAAAGGTTTCAGCTCTCTGCTCCAAGAAGATAATCAAAGGTTTCAGCTCTTCATTCCAAGAAGAATATCAAAGGTTTCAGCTCTCCTCTCCAAGAAGATAATCAAACGTTTCAGCTCTCCGCTCCAAGAAGATAATCAAAGGTTTCAACTCTCTGCTCCAAGAAGATAATCAAAGGTTTCAGGTCTCCACTCCAAGAAGATAATCAAAGGTTTCAGCTCTCCACTCCAAGGAGATAATCAAAGGTTTCAGCTCTCCACTCCAAAAAGATTATCAAAGGTTTCAGCTCTCCACTCCAAGAACACAATCAAAGGTTTCAGCTGTCCACTCCAAGAAGATAATAGAAGGTTTCAGCTCTACGCTCCAAGAAGATAATCAAAGGTTTCAGCTCTCCATTCTAAGAAGATAATCAAAGGTTTCAGCTCTCCACTCCAAGAAGATAATCAAAGGTTTCAGCTCTCTGCTACAAGAAGATAATCAAAGGTTTCAGCTCTCCACTCCAAGAAGATTATCAAAGGTTTCAGCTCTCCACTCCAAGAACACAATCAAAGGTTTTAACTCTCCGCTCCAAGAAGATAATCAAATTTTTCAGCTCTCCACTCCAAGAAGATAATATAAGGTTTCAGCTCTCCACTCAAGGAAGATAATCAAAGGTTTCAGCTCTCCACTCCAAGAAAATAATCAAAGGTTTCAGCTCTCCGCTCCAAGAAGATAATCAAAGGTTTCAGGTCTCCACTCCAAGAAGATTATCAAAGGTTTTAGCTCTCCAGTCTAAGAACACAATCAAAGGTTTCAGCTCTCCGCTCCAAGAAGATAATCAAAGCTTTCAGCTCTCTGCTCCAAGAAGATAATCAAAGGTTTCAGCTCTCTGCTCCAAGAAGATAATCAAAGGTTTCAGCTCTCCACTCTAAGAACACAATCAAAGGTTTCAGCTCTCCACTCTAAGAACACAATCAAATTTTTCAGCTCTCCACTCCAAGATTAAGTTCTCCGCTCAAGGAAGATAATCAAAGGTTTCAGCTCTCCACTACAAGAAAATAATCAAAGGTTTCAGCTCTCCACTCCAAAAAGATTATCAAAGGTTTCAGCTCTCTGCTCCAAGAAGATAATCAAAGGTTTCAGCTCTCCACTCCAATAAGATTATCAAAGGTTTCAGCTCTCTGCTCCAAGAAGATAATCAAAGGTTTCAGCTCTCCGCTCCAAGAAGATAATCAAAGGTTTCAGCCCTCCGCTCCAAGAAGATAAAGGTTTCAGCTCTCTGCTCAAGGAAGATAATCCAAGGTTTTAGCCCTCCGCTCCAAGAAGATAAAGGTTTCAGCTCTCTGCTCAAGGAAGATAATCAAAGGTTTCAGCTCTCCACTCCAAGAAGATAATCACAGGTTTCAGCTCTTCGTTCCAAGAAGAATATCAAAGGTTTCAGCTCTCTGCTCCAAGAAGATAATCAAAGGAGTTATTTCCTATCTCAATAGAAATGCATGACAGTTGACCCAAGCTGGGTTTGAACTCGGGTACCTTCGATTACTAAGCGGACACTCTACCACGTCGCCATAAAAGCTAGCTGATAGGCAAGGGAGTAGAAGTGCCGTATTATACCTCTGCTACAATAGCTTTATACTGCATACTGAATTCAACATTATATAAGTGGTCAGAAAGACCATGAAAATTCAATTAATTTTATTTGCAACAATGTCTGTCCTTAAATGAGAGGGCCATAGTGGCCCTAGATTGCTCACTTGACTATTAGTACTAAAAACAACCAATGCAATGTATGGATTTATTATCAAAATAAAAGAAAGAACTGGAAAATGCAGCATGCTAATATCAAAGTTTTAAGCTATTTGCTTTATGAAAATGGATTTTCAGAGGTTTTCCATCTGTTTTTCTTATTTCATTAATACTCTTAGGTTAAACATGTGACTCCATGTTGGGATAAAAATGATTTAAAGAACTTAACTTGGACAATCTTGGTAGAGGATCACAAGGCAATTCTACATAACAAATTTCAAGTCTCAGTCTTATGACAGATACTACCGCTTGCAAAACTGATTAGAGTTTACACTGTTAGGTAAAGAACGAGGCTCCTCGGTACGCCTGTCAAAAATCAATTAAAGCGCCGTCCAATATGTTTCTTTCAAACTCTGCCTTTTACCTGTCAAAAATGTCATTCTAGTGTATGAAATGGAAAAGTGGTCAGGAAAAAAAAATTGAGTGAAGATTTACGGTAGCAACGCAGCGACAATTAGGACACAGCAACTTTGGTGCCGTCCAGGCACATTTTTCTGGCTGCGGGTGGATTGCAAGACAGTTTTATTGACAGGTATACCAGCGAAAACTGCCTCGCTGTGATTGGATGATCAGTAAAGTGACAGTATAAGCTACTGAAATAAACATTGTGTCCTCATTTTTACTGCGTTCCGAATACATGAAACTCTAATCAGTTTTGCAAGCGGTAGTAACATGTTGTATTACTTTAGAACAGCGAGTTCCTTACCACATTTTGTGACACATCTCTGCAGACAACACTTCTCCCTCCAACCTGTATCTCTACAGGTTTGTTAAGGATTTTCCTGGCCAAAGCTTCCATTTGTCTTGGGAAGGTTGCAGAAAACATCACAGTCTGTCTGTCTGGTCGGATGTTGTCTATTATACGATTCACCTAAAATGCATCATAGGGTTTTTGTGATTTTCTTGCATTAATATTTTTCCCCTCCCCCACTCCCTTTCCAGGCTTACTACATCTCAACATTTAAAACATGACTTATAACTTGCCTACCTATCTATATGCATGGAATGTTAGAAATATATTAAACAAAAGGCAGCTCATTTGTAGCATCTGTATCAATATATTTATCTTTTTCAATTATATAATAAAAATAAGCAACAAAAACACTGATATCTGAAACTGATAATGGGTAATTAACAATAAATTGCAGTTCATTTGTAGCAAAAAAGTGAAATTATTATAGTACAGAAAGTTTTGTCCACTTCTGCAAAACATGCATCAGAAGTATTTCATTTTAGAAGCCAGACAATACACCACACCAACATTAACAGGAAGTATCAGTTCTTAAAGAGTAACGAAATAAAGTAGTTCAAAATTAAGATCTTAATTAATTAGAAAAAGATTTACAAATCAGCAAGGTAACATAACACGGCTATTGCGGTGTAGCTAGCCATCAATCTCTCTACTTATCAATATTCATAACCAGTTGCCATATGACCAACAATTAGTGAAGTTCCATTTGTATGGGATAGGGAAAAAAACAAAAAGGCTCCTCTAGGTTCTTTACATGCTCAGTGTTTAGCACTAAAACATGGTACCTTGGTTTAACATTGCATCAGGAAGAGACAAATTTGGAATGTTAGTGGAAGTGAAGGGATCAAACTAGTGACCTTTGGACTACAAGTCTTGTGCCGACCACTGATTCATCCCAAAGTCGCACTTAGCCAGATCAACAAAGCTTTCATGCATAACTAATCAGGTTATCCAGCATTTTTACCAATGAAAGATAGCATAATTTTTTTACCCTCTATAATTAAGATGTGTCACCCAAAGCTCTTCACCTTGCACCGTTTCTGTCATTTTAATGTAATACATGTATTGATAAATACTGAAAAAAAGAGCAACTCCTAAGGTTTTGAGCTAAAAAGATACTCACAAAACAAAAATTGTATGCAAGAAAATGTATCATTCATGTATGTGAGGTTTGTATTGGGTGATGCAGTCCTTTGGCAGGAAGAACCTTGTTCCTATAAAAAAGAGCAGTTGCCCGTAAGCTGAATTAGCCAATCTGTACTTCAAATACATGAAAGATACTTATAAATACATGAAAGATATTTCTAAAATAAGTTCAGCTGTTGTTGTAGCTGAATGTACATTACCTGTGGTTCAAAGCCCATATCAAACATTCTGTCTGCCTCATCTAGTACTACGTATGTACATCTCCGTAGATTTGTTACTCGACCTGAAACATAAGACCATAATAGTGTTGTAAATTACATTGTAGAAGAGAAGTGACTAAGAACAATGATGGAGCAGAATTCAACATTAATGCAAGGCTATAATCTATTATAATATGGATTACTACTGTTTTTTTAAGGATGAAAGCCATTTCCTCATCATGAGTGTAGGGGTACCATATGTTTAAATGAATACAGTGAAAGTATATAGGATTAAATCGACATTGTGCCTTTCACCTCAACAATTCTTGATGTCAATAAATCAAACTGAAAGAAGCAACTGTCAGTGTATATGATGAGCTCTTGACATGTCATCAAAATCTGGAAAGCAACATCAATAAATTTTACTTACCTTGTTAGTGCCGAAGTATAAGTCTAAATAAATGTTACAAAAACTAAAATATAAATTAATCAAAGACCTTCAAATATTGTAAACATAGGCAGCACCTGTCGTTATGGTGATGACATCATCTCATTTGCATATCGTCTGCTGTTTACTGAAATAAAGTCTGTCTTATGCTCCCTCTATGTAAAAGAATTAAAACTATTACACCGTATGTGTGGGAGACACCATGCATTGTTTATTTTATGATATTTCACTATGATACCAAAATAACGTTTCCAGATCAGTATCTACGGTACAGGAAACCCATCCATCTACTTAATGTACTGTTTGAGGTACTAGAAATCTTCAAAATTAGAGATCATTGTCATTTCTTATATATGCCACAGTGTACATCACAATCTACACAGATCACTGTTAAATGCTCAGTATTAACAAAATCTTCACAAGACAGCAATCTCACTGACTTGAACTATTTTACCTATTTTAGCAAAGACTGAAGCTTGAAACCAATCAAAGAACATTACAGAAGACCAGGAAGCGTTCCATTTCTTCCAGCCTTTCAGTTTTAGTTTCAGACCAACTAAATAACCATCTAAGATGCATAATACAGAATAGTAACAACTGAAAAAATGATGCTGGTCTTTGAAGATTGTTAGAGTTATTGCCCTTGCTTCATATCACTGTAACTACACAGGACATTTGAAGTTTTGGGACCTATCTGCAGCTTGAAAAACCATGACAATCAGAAATGCTAATGTCACAGAAGCATTAGATGAAATATTTATATGCATGTATACCATTATTTGCAGCCAACATGTCAATCATTCTGCCAGGTGTACACACAATGATCTCACAACCCCGTTTCAACTCGGCAATCTGTTCTGATATCCCAGTGCCACCATATACACATACAACATGAAGACCGAGGGCTTTTGTAAACTTCTTAGCATCAGATGTTATCTGCATAGCCAACTCTCTTGTGGGTGTCAGAATTACACCTGGAAGTAAAAAAACATAAAAGAATTATCAAAACTGAAACACTATTTCAGTTTTAACAGCTTAAGATCATTTGCACTAAATCCCTGCCATTTCCTGCCTTCTCTATCTAAGCATTCAACATCCAGCATTATTCACTTTCTTTATCACAGCAGGAGAAGTGCCATTCTGAATTACATTTCCTCTTCTAGAAAACCATCTCTTATAAAGGATGTAACCTCGAAAACCATCTCAGACAGAGGATGTAACTTAAAACTCTTTGTTTTGCCAGAAGACATGTAATGTATCGGAAAAACCAGAGCAAACTTTTGGACTTGTTATGTTTGTTATCTAGTGTATGTGAGGGTTGAGGCAGTGGGTACAAAAGAACGTGATTGTAGTTTGTCTACTTCATTATACTTGGTCTTACATTACATCACTAATTCAGTACAACCATTACTACTGTCAGTTTCAAGAACCTTGAATGAACTCTTACATTTTGTTCTGTTGACTTGTATTAATGGATCAAAAAGAGTTAGAATTCTACACTGTAGTGTCGTCTTTAAAACACAATTAGAAAATCGAGTAAAAAACCAAAACTATTTATAAAAGGCCATAACTTTATTACCCATTTTACCACCACACAGGGATCATATTGTGAAATACTAAACTGTATTTCAGTCACTGTATCTATATAATTTAATCACTTTCTTGCTAAATGGTTTAAGGTTTAAAAGAAACAATAAAATACTGTTTTAAAACATGAAATTTTATCATTAAATTTCTACCTTACAATATGAAACAAGCAAAGTATACTCGTATAAGATTTCATGTTCAATTCATTTGCAATATTAAACAATTCAATTAAACAAAAAGTGTCAGAAATTGCATTTTCCAAAACAACCAGTACAGTTTTATTACTTTATAAATAAGTGTTTCAATAGTTATTGCCTTACTTGTGACTCTGAAATTAAATTCTTGTATAAAGTTAAATTTGATTTAAGACGACCTTGACTCTTATAATTATTTTTAGCACCAACAAATGAAAATGCAGGACAGAATGTTTATAAAGCTCTGACAAAGAAATTCAGCTCCCAACAGAACATTTCCATGAACAAGAGCTATTAGTGGAGACAGCACGCTCGACTATTTAAGTACTGGATAGTTAAGAAAGGGATAACTATTAAACAAGAGCACCACAGAGCCGCATCAACACTTGTTTGTTTTATTTACCTCAAACAACTTGCAAATACCTACCCATCCAAAAAAAAAACAAAACGAGGGCCATGATAGCCCTAAAATGCTCGCCTGAGTCACATTGCTCAAGTTACAAGTATCATTATTGTTTGTTATGGGTGTTCGTTGTTCACAAGTTTGAATAAGTTTGCAATAAGTTTGAAGTCTCTGGGTGTAATGGTACTCAAATTAGAGGTCTACTAAAGAATGCCTCACATCAAATTACAAAGCTTTGTGTCAAGCAGTTTTAGAGAAGAAGATTTTCAAGGTTTTTCCTATACAGCTACATAAGGCCCAAGGGTGGGGCCAATAATGACCCTGGGTTCATGATTTGAACTAACTGGTAGAGGTCCAACAGACAATGCTACACACAAAATATCAAAACTCTAAGAATCCCTCAAGAAATGAAGAAATTATAGTAAAATATTACAATTTTTACGGAAAATTCTAAGTTCAAAGGGCAGATAATTCTGGAAACATGGGTGCTAATGTTATGAACCTTACCATATATAATGTGGGTGATGATAAAGAACATAGATATGAAGTCTGAAGTAAATCCCTTAAGAAATGAAGAAGTTATAGTAAAATATTACATCTTTAAAGGAAAATTCTAAGTTCAAAGGGCAGATAATTCTATAAATATGGGTATTAAAGGGGCTGTGCTCCAGATGACAAAAAAAGAAAGTTTTCTTGTATTATAAATTTCTTGTAATATTTTTGACTAATGCTTAAAAAATAACTTACAGACAAAAAATAAGTCAAATAATTACATTATAAATTGATTTTTTTCCCTTTCAAAGTGCTATACCGTAACACGACGGTATAACTATATCGTATAAGATCTAAAGTAAATATCTGTAATATCAAATGCGGCGATGGTGGTGACAGTAAAAGCGTCGGAAATATTTTGTTAACATGAGGGTCCAGACTTCAAATCAGGCTGGAGTGAAAATATTTTTTTTATTCTATTTTGACTTTTATAATCAGTTTTGAAGTAAAATATTATGTTGTTATAATCTCACGGCATCTAAATATATATTTTATGAAAAAAAAAATTTAATGTCAAATCTGGAGTACAGCCTCTTTAATGTTACGAACCTTACCACATATAATGTGGTGATGATAAAGAACATAGATTTGAAGTTTGAAGTAAACCCCTCAAGAAATGAAGAAGTTATAGCTAAATATATTTAACTGCACAAAAACTTCACTCAGAAATCTGGATGCAGATGCCTGGGTGAGTAGGACAGCTCTCCATATACTTTATATAGTTGAGCTAAAAATGGCACAGCTTGCTTTGGTAAAACTTAGGTTTGTAAAACCAGACTGGATAAGCCTGCCCTGGCAATACTGCTAAGTGCTTTGTTTTTTTTTAATTCTAACTGCATGTTTTTCTGAATTTTTTTTATATACAAAGGACTATTTAATTAAATATCTTGTTTGAACTTTTGTGCAAATTGATTTATCCTAGATATTTCTAAATTTTCACCTAACAATAAGAGATACCTTGGTCTGAAAAGGTTATATCAAATATTGACAAGGTTGAGATTAAAAGTCATTAATTCAAGGAGAAAAGTTAGGAATGTTATTGTTATAAAAGACAGAGCATTGTTATAATACACACAAAATTACATTAAATTATTCCCCTTTAGTGACGCAAGGTCATTATAGATTTTTTTATGGGTGCGTTTTAAGTTGAAAGGAAAAACCTATTGGGAATTGAAGCAGAGAAAAATATTAGATTAATCAAGATAATTCTTATTAATATAGGATTATATTAAACAATCTTAGGTAAACTTGTAGTAGTAAACTTTTTATGATACAATTCTCTGTATTTATAAAGAAAGGATTTGAACAGACTTGTAACATACATTGCTGCTACTTCTCGTAAACAAACTCATTTTGTTACCTGTATAAAATGGAATATTAAAACAAAAATCACACTGAAAAAATAGTATAAATATGCTTTTATGACAAAGTGGAGATGACAGAATTGGAAATCCCTATGTATGTGAGAACAACTGCTTTTTGATTTTATTTCTGTGTTCAAAGACAACACTTATCTTAAACAGACTTATACAAGAGTGACACAAGTGGATGATAAAAGAGAAAAGGTTTACTGATTACTTTGTAACAAAGAGAATTCCTGGAGACAAGTTTCTAATCACCCTAGTGAATTAATCCAATCAGAGCAACAGTGGTGTTTTATAGTTGTGCAAGACGAAGAAATATTTCTACAGCCTCACTTTAATCTGGATAACTTCATATATACTTGTGATTATTGGAATGCGTTTTATCAGTTGAAATAATATTTATGGATAAAATTCTAGTTATGAATATTACCTAGCTTATTGTCAGAACTGTAAAATTCCAAATAAAGGGGGGGAAATGGGGATTTCATCACAATGATTCTCTTCAATAATCTGAAAACCATGTTGTTTACACATTTCAAAAAGGTGAAGTTTTGCTTCTAACCTAATACACTACTGAATTAATCTCTAATGATAAAATTCCTTTCACTTTTTATCAGTGAAAGTAAATATTGCTCTAACTAACAGACATGAAGGCAAACCTGTGAAATGAACTCAATTTTGTCTTACTAGTAATAATTAATTTCAACATAAGAATTTTAGAAAGGTAAAAAAATCACTATTATCAACAAGACATAATGCAGTGCAGGGTCTAATTATGACAGTTATCTACACAAATACATGATTTACCTAAAACAGGCATACCCTCAGACATTCCATTTTCTTCAAGAAAGATATTAAACAAAGTGTTACCCTATGTCATTGTGGCAGTTAAAAGTTCTACTAGTATCTGAAAGCATTAATATTAGTATTTAAATGGAGAATTACTGTTGTACATTTTTGGGTGGATAGTGAACAAGTTGTCTATATGCCCTAAGGAAACTCTTGGGAACATTCAACATTCTTCTCTTTATTATTAATTATTCATAATTTTATTAACAATGAACCTATAAAATACATCAGTTAATTTCAGGGTATGTCCGTTTAAGGTGGACATCTTATGTGCTTTATGTAAAAACAGATCTGAAGAAAATAAGTCATCTTAGCTGTAACTAAATCATGAATTTTAAAAACAGTTACACAAAATATATGCTGAATTGGTATGAATAGGAAATGTACAAGTCTTCCTGATACAGTGGATATATGTGACAGACTGTTTCCATTCATTGGGTTTCAAGAAGGAAAGTTCAGATCTAAGTGGATAAAATATGGTAAGTACAGATCTTTAACCATGTTCAGTTTGAAAACACAGAAACATTTGCACATTTTATTATGTCCTACCTTTCAATTTTCATTCTATTCAGTATATTTTTCTTAACTTTTCAGTATTAAACATACTGGAGTTACTTTGCTCCCTGAGTCATCTTGTTACATCATTCTTAATAGTTTTCTTAAATAAAAATTGTACAAGAAATAAATGCTAGGCCAAAGAAATTCTAATACTTTGTAAGACTACAGATGTTTTTTGACCAATGAATGGGTTTAACATATATGAACAGCAACAGTAGATCCACCTGGCTTTTATCTTTTCTTCATGTAACAGTTTGCTTACCATGCTTTCTACATCATTCTGAAGTCTTATGGTAATTGATATTTCAGTTTGAATACCTCAACACCATCCTAGATTTTGTAGCTCTTTAACATGAGAGATAATCATTGTCTTCTATCTGGTTAAACTATGTGAATGATACACCACTTTTATAAATTATCTAAATCAAGTATTCAAAACATCTTGACACCTGATGGCCAAAGAACTGTTGAACTGGTCACTCGAGGACAAAGTGAACATAGACAATAACATGAACATGGCTAAAGCTAACACTAGCCAACCACGTATCCATCATCCCAATAACCAGCTGTTTTTGTCTTCCTAAAGCCAAACAAACATAACTGGTATGTCAGACCATCACACAGTCTCAATAGATTTCTGAATTTCACTTGAAGTTTGTAGCTATGTATTATTTTAGTGCTCAAAACAGTATCTGAGCGAGGTAAATAGTATTTTAGTGATACAGACAGTATTTTTAGATGTAAACAATATTTTTATGATGTGAACAGTATTTCAGTGCTATAAACAGTATTTTCATGCAGTGCAATAAACAGTATTTTTATTATGTAAGCAGTATTTCAGCGGTTTAAACAGTATTTTTATGATGTTGACACTGATTCAGTGTTATAAAGATTTTTTGTTTTTTTTAATGATGTAAACATTTTTTCAGAGGTGTAAACAGTATTTGTATGATGCAAACACTATTTATATTTATATTTATATTACCAGATTTAGCCCCTTATATTCTTTATTTTGAACTATTTTCATAAGGCAAGGTCAGAAGTTGGGCTCAAACCAATGACTAACCAGTGACAGGTAACAGTGGTTACAGGTGACTCACAATAACCACTTCCGGTACATGACCAAACACATCAACTTTAAAATCACTTGACATTAGAAGTACATCAGTTATGATTCTTAACACTGCAATTCTAAGTAAAACTGTCAAAATTTTGCCAAGTCACCCTTTTCCAAATATAGTAAAAAAACCTTGAAATGTGAAAGAAACTATATCATTTTAAGAAAGGAAGTTTAGAGGGGCACAACAAATGTACTGCACTATCTAGATACTGGTATGCACTTAGAGATACACTATCATGGCTAGCCTCTCAGCAGGCCCCACAGGAAGAGTGACAGTGGTTAAATAGAGACTCGACTCACGACAAAGTAAACACAGTACATCACATTGACGTCATAACTGCAGACACAAGACGCTGACAAGAGAAATATATCAACAATTATTTGAAAATTTAAAATTCCCTAAACAAGTCCATAAAAGGTCATTTGTTATCACATTATGAAGGTTCATGTGAAAGATATTGGTCCAAAAATAAGGGTTTCATTTAGTCTTTGACAGTGTGCATGTCATTGTGCCTTTAAATGTTTGTGTGCATTTAAAAAAAACCTGCTGCAATATATGATTTATAATCTGAAGCTTGGAACACTAACAATGATGGTAAAATGTTTGAATATTAGTTTAATGACACCGAACTGAGTTCACGTTTGACATTTTGTTTTGCTTTTACATAAAGAGAGAAAGATCAAAACAGAATATTATATTTATATTGATTTAAATGTTGATTTCAAAACATGCAATGGATTTAGGTTTGGCATTTTAATTTGTTTTAAATATCAAAAAGGGGAAGAAATAGTAACATAAACATTTCTTATCCTAAATTTTCCATTATTTAAAATAAATACAAGTAATAAATGATAAGTCAATGTTTGTCAAGTGCAAAAGCACCTTATATCATTAAAACAGTTTAATTGCATTATGACAATTACATTTTGTATAGTGAAATTATTGGAAGCAACACAAATATTTCAATTAACTTTCATTACAGCTCAATGCTATTCTTGCTCATTGTTCACTTCTTACTCAAATATCAAAAGAAAGGGAAGAATAAATTTCAAGCTGAGAATTACGTAAAATTGACTATACACTCTAGGGCCTAGAAACCTTAAGTTGTTAATCCAATCTATAAGTTGGATATCTCTCATTTCTCTTTTTATTCTTTGATTACAGGGGTGCTCCTCGAGCATGAGTCTACAGATACCAGAGAAGAAACCTCTAGAATACTCAAACAAACATCAGGATGAGGTCTCAATTGACCAAGCACATCTGAAGGAAGACTCAAACAATAAAATGCATATCTGTGATCCAACCACAGACAACACAGATACAAAGTCAGAAGAAAATATTTGTATTAACAATACACGGATTTTAATTATTTCAAGAGATTCCGATGAAAATGACACAACAGATGCCTCCTGTGTTGTTCCTCTGTTCAATGAAAAAGAACAAATATCACCCACTAACTTGTGCAGCCCATGCTTAAATGCTCAAAATCAGCTGAAAAGTGCTGGGAGAGACACACGATCTATGAGTTTACCAGGAGGTATTAAAAGTGTTCTAAAAACTGGACGTAATGACCCTCAAAGTCATATGTTAGCAAATAGACCAATAAAAACAGTAACGTTTGTTGAATCGGTCACTGTGGTAACAGTTTATTAAGAGATTCTCATTTTGTGTATTTATAACATTATTCTATTTATAAACACTATGAACTTTGTTGCAGTTTTACTGTGAAATATTGAAAGACTTTCTGTTTTGACTACCAGTTCATAACAGTGGTCAAAATAATTCAGTAAATAAATATCTTATGCATTAACTGGTAAACTATCCATAGATTAAACATGATGTAAGTATAGTAAACAAGTTTTCTGTCTTTTTAACCAGCTCGTAATTATGGTCAACAAAATGTAATATAAAAGTATCTGACAATGCATTAACTGGTCAACAACACATAGATTAAATGTAACATGAATATTGTCAACAACCGTACAGTTAACCAGACATTCTCTGTGGCATTATTCATGACACTGCCTGAAATCTATGTACATGTATTTTCAAATAAGAAAGAAAATCTGAAAAATTTCACTGCATCTTTTATATATTTGTAATAAGGGCATTTAAACTTTGATACTGACAAATATAACATCAAAGAAATATTTGAGAACTATGGCTCCCTTTTTTTTCCATATGACAATTAGCTCTTATAATGACATAAACAAATTGCTGGACATGACATCATTTTTGCAAAGTCAAAACTTGAGCTGAAAAGACATCAATTTTTCATTTAGATGCTTAAAACCAAGTTTCAAAGAAGTTTAAGGTTTAATAAAATCTATGATAAAAATGTGGCGAAAAATAAACCCACTGTAAAAGATTTAACTTCTTTTTTACTCAGCATTAATCACTGCCCTCTACTAACAAGACAATGTACTTGAAAGTTCATGACCTCATTCCTATAGCTCAGAAGAATTAATTAATAAATACTTAATACTATTACCAGTATAAAAGAACAGAGAAATTGGCAGTCAAAACTAATTACTTTAGAATCAAATTGTTCACATGCAAGGAAACATTGTGATGATGCCAAACAAGATTTCCCTGACTTAATAATATCTAGACCCCAGATGTTGTAGATAATGTAATGACAAGAGAAGTGCCCACTAACTTCTATTTCTGGAAATATGTAACTGCAGGAGTGTTGAATGTTAGAACAATACAAACACTAATTTTGGTAGTTCTATGTTCAAGTAAGAACAGGAGGGTCATGACAGACCTAAATCACTCACCTGAGTAATGTTCACAGCATTGTAAAGGAGGGAAAAAAAGTAGGTCAAGAAATCAAATAATAATAAGAATGAAAATTATTTGCCAAATTATATACTAGTCCAGATTTGATCAGTGCAGCTTAATAACAAGAGCAGGTGATATATCATGATTGAAACAAGTAATTAAGCACACATGTTTGATGGTAGTACAACATTGGTGATTTATGCCTATAATTTCGAATGTCCAAAATTGACTGAAATATGACATGCTTATAATAAAGAGTTACTTGTTCTTACTCTTATTTAATGTTGTCCTCTGTAGATGTTGACTGGTATTTTTGAATTATAGTTGGTAATTTGCTCATGATTATGCAAATGCATACTGAGTTCTAAATAAACAATCTTGAATCTTGAAGAAAACTGGAGACAATTTTCAACACTGTAGTCTAAAAATAATTAGATCAGTTGATCATGAAGCAAAATGCTGAATAATGTTATACACAAAGAAGTTCATCTTAAAAACAATCTATGAAATAAGAGTGTCATGGTGGTCCTATATCACTTATCTGTTTTGAAAACATAATGGTAATATATAATCTATCTAGGAAAAAGTTCCAACAAAGTCTTGTGAAAATTGGGTAAATAATTTGACCTTTATAATGTGCACATATTTTTTTCTTTGATTTGAGTTTCTGACCAAGTTTTTTAACCCACATGATCCAGTTTCAAACTTGTGAGGTCATTGGGAAAAACATTCTTAGCAAGATTTATGAAGGCTGGTCCTCTATAGCATTCAAAAACTAAGATGTTGAAGAAATGAGACAGAGGCCAGACAAAGGATGATCATAAAAGTTCACCCTGAGCACCCTGTGCTCAGAAGGGCTAAAAACAAGTTTCTCTTGTGACATAAATTTACACCCTAGAAGCATAATTTCAGCATTCTTGGAAGGGCCTTCTTTATAAGCTACAATAAAAAATTTAGACCTCTAAGCCTTCCTGTTTAAGATGAATAAGATTTTTAAAAAAAAGATTCTTGTTTAATACGTCTATGTACAATACATGACGGCCGCATTAAATTCCTACAGCTTTACCAAGAAAGTAAAATCAAATATTCTTTAACATGTAACATTATATCATTTTCAAACTGCCTGAATAATGAAGAGCCAATTTTAATTTCCAGTAACAGGGCCCATGGGCTCTATGTACACTCAATCATTCTACTGAACTGGGTCTGTAAGTTTTCAAGACTATGAGATAATGTATCAAAATAACACTTTGATTCTGAGGGACACCTTTGATCACATCCTTCAAATATATACAATGTATGATAATCATCTGACAAAAACAAAAGAGCAATGTTTGTGTGGTGAATGAACTGTTGCCTAGCTGAAGAACACTTCACAACACTAGCATTGTCGGAAACTCAAGTTCGATCCATTCAAATCCATTTTTTAAAATTCTGGAAAATACATCTATTTAAAGAAACAACATCCCTGTTTGACAATAGGGACCAACCTTCTAAATTGAAGATTATTCATCTTTTTTAATGTGGAATATCATTGAACGAAGAGTTCCTTCACTTAGTTCATTAATATTCATGAAAAAGAGTTATCAGCAATTGTCCCACAGTTCACTATGTAGTTGTACATGCAACACTAGATAATCAATACTATTAGAGTCAAATTTTATCATACTAAAACTGTACTTTAGCATTACAAATTGGGTAAAATTAATTTCTATCATTGACCCTGACAGCTTGGTGAGGGTGTTTGCTTTCATAAAGGAGAACACTGGTTTGATTCCTAGCTAAAGTAAAAGATGTGTCCTTCTTTGACACCAACAAACTGGTTACATCACGAGTAATGCCAATAAAGTAAATTGTGAGAACTAGCTTTGCAAGTTATAATAAATTAGCATAAACAAAGCTTAATATCTGTCTCCATTAGCAGCAAAATATAATCTGTAGCAAGTACAAGTTACAAACTCTAATAGTGATCCTGGATAAATCATTATTCAGGTCAGAAAAATTTTCCGACCTGAAAGCTCAGTCAAGAATACTGTACCCAATGTTTTTTTACAAGTACACTCATTGTGTGCCTCATTAAACAAGCATTCATGAGAACATGACTCACACTGATATGTATAACAAGTATCATTCTGTAAAAACAAAGAGATGGCAAAAAGAACTGGTCTATTAGCAAAACCCGGTCTTCTAAGTACGTAAAGGGTAAAACAATACGTACAGAAGATCTTATCAGATTTAGACAAAGGTAAATTGGTTCCATTAGTTTATGATCAATCAACATTCAGTTCTATTGTCAGATCAATGGCAGTGCTAGAACTGTTAATAAGGATTATCATCCTAACACTAACATCTCTGAATCAAATTAACCGAACCAGTGGTTGCTATAATTCTATAGCTGATATAGAAATTTTGTGCATGGAGTAATGTGTGATTATACAGGGGTATGTCAGACACTTACCTATTGGTCCATCTTCATCATCGAGTTCTGGTTGATCTAAAATATGTCTGAACATTGGAAGGAGGAATGCCAGCGTCTTTCCACTTCCTGTCTTGGCAATACCAATAAGATCCCGGCCAGACATTATCGCCGGAACAGCTTGTGCCTGGATAGGTGTTGGCTTCTCAAAACCATTCCTAAAACACCAATATTTAATGTTTTAGAAAGACTATACTTCCATTTAAATGGGCTAACAGCAATTTCTTTTGGCTGGACTTAAGCTGACTTCTCCGTGAACTGTTATCAAAAATGAGGCTGATACAGACAGGCTATAAATGAACTGTGGTGTAAAGTCTGAAGCTTAATCATGTTTACCAGTCCAATAAGAGTCTTATTGGGTAAAGTACACAACACTGAAAATACTGAAAAACATGGGTTGCAAATACCAAAACCATAATTTTCCCTGTATTAATATTGGCCAAAATATTTTCAAAATACTGAAATCAGTATCATTACTGAATACTTTCGCCTAAATAATTTCTTACTGTCTGTAAGACACACAGATGGACAAACCAAGCACTCTGCTGGATTTCCCAATTAAGAGGACACCCCCTCCCCCCCACCAAAGAAAAAAAAAAGTTTTCCAGCTGTACATAGCAGAATTATCCATAAAATATATAGCTAAAGAAACAAGAAGTGTAACAGCATTTACTTATTTTACTTTAGGGATTTACTCACTTTTTCAGACAGTCCAAGACCTTTTTGCTAACCCCTGCTTGGGCCCACTCTTTGACTGGTTTAGGGCAGCCCTTTCCATGAACTTTAATCCCCTCCATCTCCCCACGAAGGGCCTCAGTCTCTGTAAAATATCACAACAACTGACCATAAACTGTCTATTTTGTTCATACTTTGAATTATCATTTACTTCGAAACCAACTTTTACCCTAGAGTACCTCTCCTTCTCCTGTTATATAATATCAAGTTTGTTCACACCCTGGTATCTTTCACTGATAAAACAATGATATACAAACACTAAAAAGAAGTCAGTTCTACTGTAATTACTGATATTGTAATACCCCAGTATTATGTGACACTTAGGTGTTCTTTCAGTTTTATGGAAAGTTAATTATCTATTTTAATATATGTGCGGTTACCGCAACCGTAAACAAATCAATTGTGTTATAACTTTTAACAGGTTAAAGATAAATTACCTGCACATTTGTTGTGTACCACCAGTATATTTTGCTGGTTTTCTGGTCATTTTCTGATCATTCAACATTGTAGACTTAATCATAGTTTGACAAGGTTTCCGTGAACATGTGAAGTATTTGGCAATGCACCATATACATTAAATATACATTCCGATCTGATTATTATTGACCAGCCAGCCTGCATATAAAACAAATGGTGCTTGCCATTCATCTTTCCAGGTTTTATCCATTGTTTATGTTGTTTACGGAGGCTTTCCACATGTTTTTTTATTTTTCCTTGTGTTTATATGTAATAGCGTGTTTATTCCGTAATGTCTGTTAAATCCTTTTATGTCATCCTAAAACTGGATGTTTCTGCAGCATTTAAGACAAGTCTGAATATTTAATTCCGTTGTTAAAACACTTTAAATCACTTAATTTTGTTGTAGAAAGTTGTAAACTTTACACTCGATACGCCATGTTTAACGTTGCATTCTGGGATTAAGTTCACTGCAAATATTGATGACTCATCTTAAACCTGTGTATTAAACCTTAATCGTTGCTATGTTCGTAGTGAGGTAGAGTGAAGTACCATATTTATTGTAATATTCAATGTTAAACTTCTTGAGTCTTGATTTTTCTTTGGAAATTTAGCCATTTTGTCTTGTTAAATTTTTAGCTTTCTACCCGATTTTGGTAGAGATTTTCTACCAGTTTTTGGTATCGACCATTTTTGGGTAGCTACCTTTCTACCAATTCAGGGTCGGTTCTACCAATTCTTGGTATTTTACCCATTTTTGGTCATTTCTACCACTGCCTAGTATAAAAGCAGCAGATTCTTGGTCACAAAAAAAGTTCAGATTTAGAAATTCTCGGTAGTAGACGTACGTTAATTTGTCTGCTGAAATCTTAAATTTTATGTTAAATTTAAGTAACAAACAAGTCAAGTTTATTAAAATACTAGAATTATATCTAGTTGAGTTAAATACAGAGCTGAAATATTTTTATACATCTGAAGTTAGAATTTTATATAACTTTTACATAATATAACATTTAAGTATTTTACTACACTGTTATTTGAAGTAAATCTGGTAACTATTGTCACCGCGGAGTAAAACTGATACACGTAACACGGAGATTTTTGGGTTCATCAGTACTAAATATTATTTTGAAGGTGTAACAGTACTAAATTATTTATTTGTGAGCTGTCTTGACTTATTATGAGAGCTGTTTACTGATATTAATGGTTCATGATTGTTTGACAATTATTGGTATTTGAAGTATTAATTGGTTAAATAAATATTATAACTGTTTACAATGGTGTTGCCTGATTACTATCAGATGAGTTGAAAAGCTACACCTCACATCAGTTCTGTACTTGGTTATATACAGTTAAGAAGACCCAGAGTACCAATATACAGTTAAGAGTCCCCGACCCACTAGACCGTAACACATTTTATGGTGGCAGCGGTGGGATCTGCTATTCTATAAGCGGGTCCAGCGATTCGAACTTAGTCTCAGAAGAGAACTTCATTTCATCTTTACCGGTAAAATTTTAGAAGGTCAACATACTTTAATTGGAATATTTGTTGTATAACAAAACATCAGCAAAGATGAGCAGTCCTTTGCCGGTTGATAGTTCGGGTGAGATTACCTTTCATATTCCAAATGGACAGGGGCAAGAGGATATTTGCATGGCAAATATTGATGCGGTCTCCGATTGTGGGTCTACTGGTGTAAGTATGGTGGATGAGGCTATTAATACATCTAATATAAGTGAAGCAGGTATTCATGATCGAATTGAGAGTATGGCTACTATACTAAAAGATGTTGTTAAAGAATTAAAATCTATAAAGGCAGACCACCAGGGCCAAGGGAAAGCATACAGTAGTACACAAGGTAACCATCAAGGTCAAAATGTAGAATATCACAGACAACATATAGGACAAAGGTCAGATAATGATTTGCAGGGTCAAAATGTAAGACATAGTCAAGATGTAGTTAATAACAACTACCAGGGTCCATATAACGGTTACCATAGTAACAATATAAGTAACAATTATACATCTAATGAGGGTTTTTCCAGTAATGTTCCTAATCCAGAGTGCATTGGGTATCAAAATCCGTATCAAGCGCAGCGTACAAATTATTATAGGCAACAGTATTTAAATAGTCAAGTTCAGAAACCAGTCATAAAGATGTCGCCTTTTAATGGTACAAATGATTGGCAAACATGGGTAGCCCAATTCGAAGCTATAGCTAGAAGAAACTGTTGGTCAGAAGATGAGATGCTAAATCAGCTCTTGCCAAGATTGGAAGGTGTAGCAGCGCAGTTCGTTTTCACCCAGCTACATCAAAGTGTCACTGACAGCTATAGAGAACTTAAAGCAGAGATGGACAGCAGATTTAGAACGATAGAAACACCTCGCTACTATGCTGCGCAGTTCAGTCGAAGGACACAGAAACCAAATGAAACATTTGAAGACTATGCGGCAGACTTAAAACGACTCTATGATAAGGCACATAGCTACCGCAGTAAAAGAGCAAGAGAAGAAGACCTTGTGCAGAAATTCCTGGATGGCCTTGTGGATGAAGAAGTAAAATTTGAGATAGAATTTAACAAAGAACCAAGTAATATTGACGAAGCGGTGTATTTCGCGGTGAGCTACATGCAGATAAAAGGCATATCAAGAGAGCGTAGAGAACGTTTTCGAGCCCGCAGAGCTGTACAGCCAGATACTAATGAGGACGATACAAATATGCCCCACAGTAAACACAGAAATCATAAGGCTGACCAAGGTGATAGGCCAAAACATCAGGTATCTAGAGAAGATCCAAATAATGATCTCATACAGCCTGATTAAAAGAATGGACAAACTAGAAAGCAGACAGCAAAATAATAAGAAAACATACAGCAAGAAAGAAGTTGAGTGCTATAAGTGCCACAATTTAGGCCATTATGCCAGAGAATGCCCAGATCAAAGTTATAGGGCTAATATAAGTAAAAAGGAGAAAGTAAACATGCAGCAGCCTTTAAACATGAAAGGACCTTCCCTTGCGGCCAAAGGGAGGTCCCAGTAAGCGGTGAAGGCCAGTTGACTGAACGCTTACAGAGTCCGCCAAAAGAAGAGCCACAACAAGAAAACAAGATTAACACTGGGAAGAGGAAAGGGCTTTCAGAGGGGATTTATTTGAGGGGCACCATAAATGGAGAAGATGTGGTATATACGGCAGATACCGGGGCATCTAAGACAATCATCTCCATGAGGGTGTACGATAAACTTCCAAAGGCCAAACGCCCAGTGTTGGATCACTCCGTAAATATAGTTGGTGCCGGAGGTGCACTTATTCGAGGCATCGGTAGAGCAGAGTTCGAGTTAACTCTTGGCTCACTGAGGTTACTTGAGAATGTCTTGGTTGCAGAGATCGAAGACGATGCTTTGCTTGGGTATGACATTCTAAGGGGAAGTAACGGGGAGCCTGCCGATATACTTTTGTCTAAAAATAAAATAGTATTAAATGGAGTAGAAATACCTGTTTTTCAAGTAGGAAATGAAAAACGAGCAAGGCGAGTTGTTGTGGCGGACGATGTGAAGTTACCAGGCCAAGCTGAAGCGTTAGTCAGCGTCTACGTTGAACGTTTTGAAGAAGATGATGGGCTCGATGCGGACTTTATTATAGAACCTACGGCACATTTCAAGGAAAGTTATCCACTGCATATGGCAGGAACGCTAGTAAATATCAATCGTGGTCCCACTTGTAAGGTTCGTATCCTTAATCCGTTCCATAACGAGCATACGCTAAGACAGGATTCAGAAATCGGTCGAGCAGAGCGTATAGTAAGAGTAGTAAGTAGAATAACAGAAGCTGAACATGCTGAAGAAAAAATGAATTTTGAAAGTGCGCGAAGAGTTCAAATAGTCAATCCAGCTGGCGACATCGCAGTGTCACAATCTGAGTTAGGCACAGAAAAAGACGTACCTGAACATCTTAAGGATTTGTATTGTAAGGCAATTGAAGGTAGGCCAGACCGTGAGAAACAGGTCATTGCAGGACTTCTTTCAAAGTATCAAGATACCTTTTCAAAATCCGAATGGGATATAGGCCTGACTGATTTGGCAGAACATCCGATAAATACCGAAGGCTCTCCTCCAATAAAGCAACGCCCTCGAAGGGTCCCTTTGGCCTATGCCGAAGACGAGAAAAGGGCGATAGAAGACCTATTACAAAAGGGTGTCATACGTACAAGCACCTCACCTTGGGCTTCTCCGATCGTCCTTGTGAAAAAGAAATCAGGAGCAGTAAGACCTTGCGTTGACTATCGAAGGGTCAACGCACTTGTCAAACCAGATGGGTTCCCACTTCCGCGGGTTCAAGACTGTCTGGATGCAGTTGCCGGAGCTTCACTATTTAGTAGTTTTGATTTGACCAGCGGTTACTTCCAGATCCCTTTAAAGGAGGATGATATACCAAAAAGCGCGTTCTGTTGCAAATATGGCCATTTTGAGATGACCCGTATGCCGTTTGGATTGAGTAACGCAGCTAGTACTTTCCAACGTACTATGGAAATTGCACTCCAAGGGCTGCAATGGGAAACTTGTCTTGTCTATATAGATGATATTATTGTTTATGGCACCAGTTTTGAGCAACATATTTCAAGGGTAGATCAAGTGCTTGAACGTATTAAATTAGCAGGGTTAAAGCTTAAGCCCGATAAGTGTCACCTTTTACAGACAAGAGTTGTATTTTTAGGTCATGTGGTTTCTAGCGAAGGTGTGTTACCTGATCCCTCTAATGTATTAAAAATTGCAGAGTGGCCTCGTCCAAGTAATGCCAAGCAAGTAAAACAGTTTGTGGCAACTGGGTCGTACTATCGTCGTTTTGTAAAAGATTTTGCAAAAATCGCCCGCCCACTGATTGACCTTACAAAGAAAGATGTAACGTTTGTTTGGTCCGAGAGTTGTGAAGTTGCTTTCAATCTAATTAAGAACACTTTAATGGGTCCTGAAATTATGGGTTATCCCTTGAACGAGGCTGGTAGTTTCTATCTTGATACAGATGCGTCGGGTACCGGGATAGGGTCCGTCCTCCAACAGATGCAATCAGGTCGAGAACGCGTAATCGCATATGCGAGTCGTGGTTTAAACAAGGCCGAGAGAAATTACTGTATTACCGAACAAGAGCTACTTGCAGTAGTTTATTTCGTGCAATATTTTCGCCAGTATTTATTGGGTCGGCATTTTGTAGTACGTACTGACCACCAAGCGCTGGTGTGGCTATTTAGGTTAAAAGAGCCTAGCGGTAAAATAGCCCGGTGGATTGAGATTCTCTCGCCATATGATTTTGAAATCGAGTACCGTCCAGGAAGTAAGATGAATCATTGCGACGCGTTGTCCAGGTGCCAAACGCCTAGAGATTGTACATGCGAACAAGTGGACATGAGTGAGCCATTGAAATGCGGTCCTTGTCCTAGATGTATGCGACGCGCTGAGTTGATGTCTTTACAAAACCCTAATCACAGTCGCGAGAGCTCCAAGTCAAATACTGGTATAAGATTTCCACACTGTGAAGTATATACCGTACGAAACACAACAAGTGGAGAAGAAGAGCCCCAGCCAGGAACGTCAAAGTCTCACGGCTCTAGTAATGAAATTGGGAAAACTTGGTGCTGGCACGAGGAACCGAAGGACATCGCCGCTAAACAGCTACTGGATACCGACATAGGACCTATCCTGTCCGCAAAAATTGACAATAACAGGCCACGTCGAGATGATATGGAGTCTGAAAGTCCAGCCTGTCGACATTACTGGGTGCTTTGGGATGATCTCCTTTTAAGAGATGGCATGTTATGCAAGACATTCAGAAAACGGAATAATGCAGAATTATTTAATCAGATTATACTACCAAAACAGCTTAAGGAAGATATCCTTGCCCAGATGCATAGTAGCATTCTTTCGGGGCACCTTGGAGTTCGAAAGACTAAGGAAAAGATATCACAGCGATATTATTGGTACAACCTCAAGCAAGACGTTCGATGGTATATAGCAAAGTGTGATACGTGTGCCTCCGACAAGCCCCCGACTCAAACCCCAAAAGCTCCTATGGGTCACATCAAAAGTGGTGCTCCTTGGGACACACTTGCATTAGATTACATGGGACCTTTGCCCATAACTCCTAGAGGCAATAGGTATATACTTGTAATGACTGATGCGTTCACTAAGTATGTTGAAGTTGCGGCAGTTCCAAACCAAAAAGCAGAGGACTGTGCAGCACGAATCGCAAATGATTTTATCTCAAGATGGGGAGCCCCTTTGAGGATCCATAGCGACCAAGGTGCAACGTTTGAGAGCAGAATTTTTCAAGAGCTGTGCCACCTGTTGTCTATAAGGAAGACTCGTACCAGCCCTCGAAACGCCCGCTGCAATGGTCAAACTGAGCGATACAATAGAACCCTTCTTAAAATGATTAGGGCCTATCTAACTGAAGAACAAGAGGACTGGGACTTGTATCTTGGTTGTCTGGCTGGTGCATATAGGTCAACACCAAACGAGTCGACGCATTTCAGTCCAAATTTTCTAAGTTTAGGGAGAGAAATACGCCTTCCAGCAGATATAGTTTATGGTCACAAACAAGACACCAAAGACACGGACGTACCTTTGCTGTGTGACCATGTTGAACGTCTCAGGAATCGCATGTTACAATCACACGCGTTAGCCCGAAAATATTTGCAGTCTAGTGCGAAGCGTAGTAAGGAGGTATACGATACGCGGGTAGTTTTAAATAATTATTCCAAAGGAGATTTAGTTTGGTTACTCCATGAGAATAAAAAAGTCGGGGTATGCCCAAAGCTTGAAAAGAGATATGAAGGGCCTTTCGTTGTCAAGCAGAAGATATCTACCTTGAATTTCGAGATACAGATGGACAGAGATGGCTATTCGAAGGTTGTTCATCACAACAAACTAAAGCCATATGAGGGAACGACACCTCCAAAATGGACTGTAAATGTTTCAAAACGTCTTAAGAGGCAGAAGTAATCACAGAAGTCCTTACTGAACTGACAACAATGTGTTATAATTTAGTTAATTTTCTTTGATACATTGTTAAACTATGTAAAATAAACAAAAGTGTATTAATTTTGAATTTATGTAAATGTTATGTGTATAAAAGACTGTTTTAACTATGTCTAAGCAAACGAGCAGCATGGCTGAAATAAGACGATTTTTGAAAGTGTTATTTATCATTAATAATCGAAACTTCATGTAACGAAGTCAGTGCGAAGAGATCCAGTAAGTTAAGAATTTGTCGTTAAGGTATACTGTGTAAAACATGTGATGAATAAACTTGTATGCCAGCATACTATGTAGATTTATTTTAACGATGGGTATAAACAATAAAATATATGCCCGTAAATTAATAGTAAAATCTGGTAATAAATAGCAAGTAATTATCACAGACTTGGCGCAAAAGGAAACAAAAATATATAACAGTACAAACATTTATTAATCGACATGTTGTGTGACATATCAAAGCATTCCGATGTATTCTTCTGTTCGTGGTGTTCGATATTCGAAGAAGTTCGTGCGACACAGTGACAATGGTGCCAGATGAATGTAACTCAATATATCATACATGTACTTATGTTGGTAGTTCTTTTGCAGAAATATGCTTGGAAGAAAGCCAGAGATGAAACATCGCCGATACCGGTGCCAGGTGTGTGGTAAAGAAGATCGAAAGGGTCGGCTAATTGGGCATGTACTGAAGTACCATATTCCTATGGACCGGGTACCCTTCTCGTGTAGCTTATGTAACTTCCGTTGTACAGACAAGAAGACCCTAGTAAACCACTTAAATAGTTACCAGAGGCATAAAGATGAAGTTCTTAGATCTGGAGTAACAAATTTGGCTTCCGTCTTAAACAGGGCAGAGAATCCCGTAAATGCAGAGGCAATGATACTGCCTGTTTTACTGGGGACAGATCTGCCAGACCTGGATTTTGGTGACATTGATTCATCCATTTTCGATCCGCAGGACCCGGAGGAACCGGTGCTCCCTGATTGGTTGGCAACATCTGATATGCCAACTCCACCTGGACAGTTGCATACGCCAAACCAAAACTCAAATAGGGGATTCCTTTCAGTTCAGAAGTCGTTAACACTTCCGGCAGTGATATCAACACCTGTAAATGCTGTACAGAGCCCATTCCTGATGAAGCCCCAAAATTGTGCCTCTTCAGCCACTGTAGTAGCTTCAACCCAGTCAACCTTACCACTAGCTAGTTGGACTCAAGGATTTGCAGCAAGTGCAACTTCCTCTCAACATATAACTCCTCCTGTATTGACATTCGACACGCAGTTGTCCTTACCAGCTTGTAACAAATTGCCGTCAAATTACGTAACAGCTTCTTCTACAACTTCCATCCTGCCTTCTTTCGTCCAAAGTACAACCTTGTTGCCTACTTTGCCAAATCTGGCACAAGCACCAGCTGTTATTGAACCTGCAACATTCCCGCAAAACTCAACACCTGACCACCGTATAACTGTGTCATCAGCGAAGAATACACCACTCCAGGATGAAGCTGTCTATGTTCTAAGCGACTTGTTAGATGGGTCCTATACGTCTGATCCTCTTTTCCAGGAGGGTCGCAGGTTGGGCTCGAGCCCACCGAAGGAAAAGCCCACCACATCTTGTTCAACTTCATCTCAGACGGTCAAAACTCCTCCATCTGATGACAAACTGAACAACATCTTAATGGCTATCCACTCTAATGGGAGAGAACTCCATGCAGTCAACAGGAATTTGAGGTCTGTATTAGAGGAGTTGAGGAACATCCATGGTGCATTTGCGTCTCTCGAGAGAACATGTGCCAGACGTAACAACTATGATAGACCACCTCCTCTACCAGCAAGGTCTAGGTCCCCTAACAACAGGAAACATAACTCGTCTGCTGAAAAAGAAAACATGAAAAGTGTTGTCAAGAAAGTAAAGAGGAATTAATGTATTTAACGACATATAAGTGAAATTTTTATGACGCCTGTTTCACAGGTCCTCTCATTGCCGGGGCGTTATATGGCAAAGAGAGGATATTTTCGCCCGTCATATGTTTAGACGGGTCCGTTCTGTGTCTGTCAATGGTAGGAGGACACAGAATGGGTAGGAAATTTTATGGTTCTTTTCAATCGGATCTACCGAATATATGAACATTTAAAATCAACAATTGAAATATAGATAAAAAGAAACATTAATAGGACATTTCTTCACAAGAAGTTTTAAAATATAGTGATATTTGATAATTATTTAAAGTGCTAAAACAAGACAATAAACTGTGTTATACTTACTTTAAATTCGTATACGAATTCCATTGAACAGTTCTGGAAAGTGATGAGACTCTTTTAAGTGAACTAATCATGAACTTTGATATGATTTCAAAGTGTGTTTTACATTAACAGTTAAGTGTCATTACATGACACCATAGAATTTTTGTTATAAACAAACTTTAAGACATTTTGGAGTGTAACTTTGATGTTACATAGATTATGTGTGGCAACAGGAGTTTAGCCACATGTCCGTGGGGGTAGTGTAATACCCCAGTATTATGTGACACTTAGGTGTTCTTTCAGTTTTATGGAAAGTTAATTATCTATTTTAATATATGTGCGGTTACCGCAACCGTAAACAAATCAATTGTGTTATAACTTTTAACAGGTTAAAGATAAATTACCTGCACATTTGTTGTGTACCACCAGTATATTTTGCTGGTTTTCTGGTCATTTTCTGATCATTCAACATTGTAGACTTAATCATAGTTTGACAAGGTTTCCGTGAACATGTGAAGTATTTGGCAATGCACCATATACATTAAATATACATTCCGATCTGATTATTATTGACCAGCCAGCCTGCATATAAAACAAATGGTGCTTGCCATTCATCTTTCCAGGTTTTATCCATTGTTTATGTTGTTTACGGAGGCTTTCCACATGTTTTTTTATTTTTCCTTGTGTTTATATGTAATAGCGTGTTTATTCCGTAATGTCTGTTAAATCCTTTTATGTCATCCTAAAACTGGATGTTTCTGCAGCATTTAAGACAAGTCTGAATATTTAATTCCGTTGTTAAAACACTTTAAATCACTTAATTTTGTTGTAGAAAGTTGTAAACTTTACACTCGATACGCCATGTTTAACGTTGCATTCTGGGATTAAGTTCACTGCAAATATTGATGACTCATCTTAAACCTGTGTATTAAACCTTAATCGTTGCTATGTTCGTAGTGAGGTAGAGTGAAGTACCATATTTATTGTAATATTCAATGTTAAACTTCTTGAGTCTTGATTTTTCTTTGGAAATTTAGCCATTTTGTCTTGTTAAATTTTTAGCTTTCTACCCGATTTTGGTAGAGATTTTCTACCAGTTTTTGGTATCGACCATTTTTGGGTAGCTACCTTTCTACCAATTCAGGGTCGGTTCTACCAATTCTTGGTATTTTACCCATTTTTGGTCATTTCTACCACTGCCTAGTATAAAAGCAGCAGATTCTTGGTCACAAAAAAAGTTCAGATTTAGAAATTCTCGGTAGTAGACGTACGTTAATTTGTCTGCTGAAATCTTAAATTTTATGTTAAATTTAAGTAACAAACAAGTCAAGTTTATTAAAATACTAGAATTATATCTAGTTGAGTTAAATACAGAGCTGAAATATTTTTATACATCTGAAGTTAGAATTTTATATAACTTTTACATAATATAACATTTAAGTATTTTACTACACTGTTATTTGAAGTAAATCTGGTAACTATTGTCACCGCGGAGTAAAACTGATACACGTAACACGGAGATTTTTGGGTTCATCAGTACTAAATATTATTTTGAAGGTGTAACAGTACTAAATTATTTATTTGTGAGCTGTCTTGACTTATTATGAGAGCTGTTTACTGATATTAATGGTTCATGATTGTTTGACAATTATTGGTATTTGAAGTATTAATTGGTTAAATAAATATTATAACTGTTTACAATGGTGTTGCCTGATTACTATCAGATGAGTTGAAAAGCTACACCTCACATCAGTTCTGTACTTGGTTATATACAGTTAAGAAGACCCAGAGTACCAATATACAGTTAAGAGTCCCCGACCCACTAGACCGTAACAATATTGCAATCTTTCACATGAGTGTTTATGATACACCAAGTATAATTCATAGAAATTTGATACAAGATGTGGTTAAACTTGCATGACAAAATCAGAATACAGACTCCATGTGTACATTTGTAAAAGCAGGAATACAAAAAAACCTGAACAATTTATGAAAGATACACACACTGGTAATTCAGCATGTAAATGAGGAACTGTCTTATAAAAACCAGATGGTCTGAAACACATAATCATAAGCCAGTAGGCTTGGCACCATAATGAACTGGCAAATCAATGTGAACTCACATGCTATGCTTATGAACAGAAAAGTAACCTCTCTGCTATAAATGGTATGCAAAAACTGCACTAAATGATTTAGATAAGATGAGATATTTAACAAATGTGAAGTCTGTAATACCTACCTTCAGGTGACATCTTGGCCAGTTCAGGAACTTCTACATAGAAATTTTTCCTGAATGGAGCATAGTACACTTTACTGTGGTCAGTTGTTGCCAGTTCCTGCAAAGGTGTAAAACATTGATACAGATATAAAGATGATTTAATTCAACAGTTTCATATTCATATTTTTAGACTTTTCAAAAAGAAGTCTGGCAAGTATTTTCTTCAATCTGCCATACTGATCTAGTTGCAAGCTTAAAAATTCCCTGAACTGAAACAAAAAAAGATGAAGTTTATTCAATACATTGCAAGTGTCATCTTACTCTGAAAAGGCAAAACTTCTCAGTTTATGGTAAATGGAGATAACCTATTTACTCCCAGACATACTGACAACTCTTTGAAAAATAAGCCATTTACTACCTCACTATTACAAATCTATGTTTATGTTAATTATAACATTAAACAGACTTTATATCATCAAGATAAGACAATGAATTTAAATAACAGAAAAAAGCCTATGAATGATTCTTCTTCTGTTATTCTCACTCCTTTGGCCTATTTGATAGCTAAGATGAAATGAACACTAAAACACAACAAAGGCTATAACAGAAAAACCTTTTGTTTACAAATGGTTTAAGTTCAAGAAAAGGTAATGTAGCCAGGGCCGACTCAAACAAACAACCCAGTGCTTGGAAAACCCAGTGCTCTACCAACTGAGCTGCCCTGGTGGGCTACAGTAAATAAGTAACAATATCAGTAAGCCTCAGTGGTAAGAGCATTCACCTCCAGTTCAGAAGGTCCTGGTTTCAATCCTATCTAGAGCATGAGTGTGTTCATAGTGTGTTCACACTTCAGCTATGCATGCCTTAGTTCTCCCTGCTGTAAACTCGTACCAGTAACACTACTGATTCTTATCATAAGCATTAGGTTCAACCTACAGCTGGTGTCTTGAGAATCTTTCAAATAAGACTGGATAGCTTTTATCACAATCATGCTAAAACTGCATTAGTATAAATTAGGTAAGTCTATCTGCCAATTATTGGTCCTGTGACACATGTTTCTGATTCCATACCTTCTTTTTCTTGATCATATTCATCATGGTTGAATCCAGGTCCTCCTCTTCTTCTTCTGATGAATACTGCAAACAGAACAAGTAATCAATCAACACTGGAATATCACTGAGGTTGCTGAGTATCAGTTTTTATTTTTTTTAAATGTCCTGTCCTCATAGTCTGATAAATACAATGTAGCAGCTTTATATATATTAAAAATACAGAACTATTCTGACTTTTCATGTTTCCTAAAGTTATAAGCAGCAAGTAATCTTACTTGTGCTGAACACATGTCCTTTAGAGTACTCATGTGATAAGAAATGTAACATGTAATGGATCTAAGTATATAAGTATCAGACAGATTACCTCCATCAAATCTGTATTGTTTAACATAAGTTCCCCTTTCTGTACTGTAGGATCTGTTTTCTTCTTTGCTACTGCTGTAATTATGGTCACTTTACCACTGGAACTCTGCACAAATAACAAATATACAAAAACACATTGATGGTAAATCTTAAAACATTTTGACTGCTTAAACTCATAATACATCTGTAGTGGAAGGACACAAAACATGGGATTCTCTTTATAATATGACATATAATTAGGAAACTGTGTGGTCTTAACAAGTCTATGATAGGCCAATAAAACTTTTCTTAATAATTTAAATACGTTAGAAATCATTCAAATACTTCACATAGAAATACTTGCACAAGGTCTTTGACATTTATACTTGCATTCAACTGTGCACAATGATATAAATTTTCTAAATCACTAGCATTTAAACATATGATCACAGAAAATGTGGCGTTTCAAATCAAATTTAATATTTTCCAGACTAGAGCTATGGCTTACTGGTCCTATTAAATCTAAACTGTGATCACTCTTTCAAACTGGTAACAACTACCGAAGTGTAAAAAAGTAAGTAAGTCAGTTACATTGTTTGTATCCATTGGTGTATTGGTCAGCTCAGGTTTCTTAATTTCTTCATTCACAGACTGAAAAACAAAACATAATAACCTTAAAATTTAGACATTTACAGCTGGCAAGTAACAAAGCCTTTCTGGGTAATTAATAAGAAACTCTAGAATGTGCACCAAGTCTTGGACAAAAAAATATTTATATACATATAAATACAATACCCTCAAAATGAAGGAATTTATAGGAACGGTGAGCCAAATTAAAGGACGTATGCCAAAATATTGGAGTTTACAGAAATATGTAGGGCAGTGGACACCCTGGAAAATTGTAAGTTGTCATTTCAATTATCTTGTGCAGAATATGCTGCCAAATATATGAGACACATTTCAAATGATATTATAAATAAAATCATCCGGTATAAAATTTGACCTGTACTTCATATTTAACTCTTGTTCAAAACATGCCTGTCTTACAAACACTGAGATAAATACTTAGAAAATTGTCTTGAAATTTAACTATCAGTCTGGATATTAATCATCTATATCAAAAATTTAATAAGTTTAAAAAGTTTCACAAAAAGTTCACATTATTTGATAATCTTCATTCTCATGCAGCAAGAAAATACAAGTCTATTTTAAGGACAATAAACTATGTGAAAAAATAAATGTACATGTGGCCTTATCAGAATGACAGTGTCACAAGGGTCTATCTTCCTGTTAAAATGTATTTTGTTTTGGAAAGACTTACTTGCATGTATGCATCAAGTGGATCAACTTCATCATCGTCATCATTTTTTACTCCACTTTCTTCATTCTCTTCATCATCATCATCTTCATCCTCTAAGCTCCACTTCTTTGATGGTGGGGCTATGTTAATGGGAAGAAGTTCCTTTGTCTTGTTTTTCTCTGCACGCCACTTCTCAATTCTTTCTCTTCGCTTCTGCATCTCCATTTCAAGTCTTTTCTGCTCTTCTTCCTATGATGAAAGAAAAGTAAATTGTAAATGCATTAATTCTATCATTTCAAACTTTTGTTTTAATAATTTGAAATATCTTTGAAATCTGTATATAAAAGCTGTCTCTAACATTTTCCTTATTACACAGGTCAGACAATTATCCTTAAAGCTACTGACTCACAGATGGGTCGACGATGAAAAAAAAATGTTCTTACATCTTGAAATTTTTGCTGTGATTGTGAAGAAGATATTTAAACTAAGTTATTGATTCATTTTTTGATACAGAAAAACATCAAAATATAAAGTTTTACACACTTTTATCAGTAAAAAATTTACCCCGTTAGTCACGGGATAAATACTTTAGTTATAAAACCAGATATGTTTGTAAAACATGTATGCCCCCTGTCGGCAGCCAATTAGTCACATGGCCAGATTATTGTGACTGACTTTTGACCTAGTGACCAAATATACATGTTATCTAAAATGTAAGTCTCACAGTCCACAAAACCCGATGCCATTTGGTAGCCAAGTAATTGGTCTGAACTGTTTTGACATACATGTGACCTTGACCTTTGACCCCAAAATCAATAGGGGTCATCGACTGGCCAAGACAAATGCAGATATGAAGTTTGAGGGTCAACGGCGCATGGGTTGTCAAGTTATTGATTGGAAACCGTTTTTTACCTACAAGGTCAATGTGACCTTGACCTTTGACCCCTTGACCCCAAAATCAATAGGGGTCATCTACTGGTGATGGACAACCATCCTACTAAGTTTGAAGTTTCTAGGCCTAAGCGTTCTCTAGTTATTGATCGGAAACCGTTTTTAAGATGAAAGTCTCTGTGATCTTGACCTTTGACTTAATGACCTCAAAGTCAATAGGGGTCATCTACTGGTGATGACCAACCAGTATACCAAGTTTGGTGAACCTAGGTCAAAGCAATCTCTAGTTATTGATCAGAAACCGTTTTTAGGATGGAAGTCCCTGTGAGCTTGACCTTTGACCTTATGACCTCAAAATCAATAGGGGTCATCTACTGGTGATGACCAACCAGCATACCGAGTTTGGTGAACCTAGGTCAAACCGTTCTCTAGTTATTGATCGGAAACCGTTTTTAGGATGAAGGTCCCTGTGATCTTGACCTTTGACCTAATGACCTCAAAATCAATAGGGGTCATCTACTGGTGATGACCAACCAGCATACCAAGTTTGGTGAACCTAGGTCAAAGCATTCTCTAGTTATTAATCGGAAACCGTTTTTAGGATGAAGGTCCCTGTGAGCTTGACCTTTGACCTTATGACCTTATGACCTCAAAATCAATAGGGGTCATCTACTGGTGATGACCAACCAGCATACCGTGTTTGGTGAACCTAGGTCAAACCGTTCTCTAGTTATTGATCGGAAACCGTTTTTAGGATGAAGGTCCCTGTGATCTTGACCTTTGACCTAATGACCTCAAAATCAATAGGGGTCATCTACTGGTGATGACCAGCCAGCATACCAAGTTTGGTGAACCTAGGTCAAAGCGTTCTCTAGTTTTTAATCGGAAACCGTTTCTACCTACAAGGCCAATGTGACCTTGACCTTTGACCCCAAAATCAATAGGGGTCATCTACTAGTGATGGACAATCATCCTACCAAGTTTGAAGTTTCTAGGCCTAAGCGTTCTTTAGTTATTGGTCGGAAACCGTTTCTACCGACAAGGTCAATGTGACCTTGACCTTTGACCCCTTGACCCCAAAATCAAAAGGGGCATCTACTGGTGATGGACAATCATCCTACTAAGTTTGAAGTTCCTAGGCCTAAGCATTCTTTAGTTATTGGTCGGAAACCATTTGGTCTACGGACCGACGGACCGACCGACAGACAATTGCAAAGCAATATACCCCCTCTTCTTTGAAGTGGGGGCATAATTAATTTTGACGCAACCTTACAAGCAGGCGCTGTGGCTCAGCTGTCTAGATCGTCGCTCTATATTTTACTGACCAAAAGGTCGTGGGTTCGAATCCTGGATGAGTCAAAACTTTTTTTTTCAGTTTTCATGGTGTATAGAAGCATAATATTATGTTTTTCCATAGAATATCAAATTCTCTTAAATTTTAAAGAAAAACAAATTTCAGCAAAATTCTGTGAGTCAGTCGCTTTAAAAATGTTTACCGACAAAAGTTTCTGTCTTGAATAAACCATCTTAGTATTTTGGTTCTTTTTTTTAAAAAGATCAGTCCTTTTTTACAGAAGAATCACAACAAATGATTTTGGTTTGTATTTTCTCCCACTTCACCTATTCAAATTCACTAAAAGACTGCATTAATGTTTTAGATTCATTGATCAATGGGTAGAACGCCAGACACCTATCCAAATGTCACTGGTTCATTTCCCATCAGGGGTAAGAGCCTTCAATGACTTTTTACATCACTGGTTTGAACCCAGGAAGCATTCATAAAGTGGGGTTAATGCAAGATTCTAGAACAATAAACTTATTTTAAATGCTATAAAATGCTTGCTTAAAATATACCAAGGATTAAATATTCCACTTTGATCTTTTCCCTGTTTTCTGCTGGTAATATTTTTCCTTATGACTCTTCCATTTTCCCAATCCAAAGTATATTTGTGCATTTTTTCTCTAAAACTTAAATTATTTTCAAGGTATCTGTGAAACTTTAACAAACTGATTTTAAATTAAATGGAATTGTTCTAGTCTGTATTTTTATAATGCAACAGAAACTAATACCTTGTCCAAAGGTTCATCTTTGATACGAATCGCTCCTTCCCCGTACTTCGATGGTGACTTGCTTTTAGATCGGTCTTTAGATCTCTTCCTAATTTCAAGAAAAAGTTTCCAAATTTTAGAAATAACAAACACTTGCAGGAATACATATCATCTTCAATAAAAAATAACCATGGATGATTGAAAAAACTGATACTTATACACATGTATCTGAGCATATAAGCATATAAACATATATCATTTCTTTCCTTTGATTTCAAGTGTTAAAGACACTGAATAAAACTTGAGAGTAATAAAAGTCGACATTGAAACTGAATTCCTCTTTTCTGTCAAAGATACACATATGTCCTTCAAAGTAAGAGTTACTGATACAAAGATTCTAAACAACACAGGACTTACTAATTCAAATCTTTTTGCATCTACAGTACATACTGTACCTAACATGACAAGTTAATGGAATGAGGATTGTTTTTATCTAAAAAACAAAGAAACAAAAAATAGGAAAACAGGCACATTAAGATTGCCATTTGAACTGAATCTAAGCCATTGTTCTCAAGTGATGACCTATCATACTACTATATTCCAGTGCAAGGAAAACTGTAGTTTGCAACCTTAGTAAATATCATACCTTCTCTCCCTTGACCTTGACCTTTTACGTCTATCTCTAGATCGAGATCTCTTGCGGTCTCTGGATCTAGAACGCTTCCTGTCTCGTTCTCTGGATCTTGATCTTTTTCTTTCTCTGGATCTTGATCTTCTCCTTTCCCTAGACTTTGACCTTCTGTCTCTATCTCTATCCCTTGATCTCGATCTTCTTCTATCTTTTGACCTTGACCTTTTTCTCTTCTTTTCTCTTGATTTAGATCTTGACCTTGAACGTCTTCTATAGGATCTAAAAGATATAATGCATTTCATAAAAACTTCCTCTAGAAAGCATCAAATAAACACACTAAATCCTGTTAAGCACTTAAAAATAATTAACTTTGTTGTCTTCATTTACATCTTTTACTTGGGCATTTAGGCTTAAAGTTTAACTGATCATATCTTCTTACAACCATGAAAGTCCCTATCAGAAAGATGCAATGCATCTTAGAATAGACAATTTGAATTTTGATCATAGCGCATAGAAGACCAACACTCTAACCACTGAGTAAAAGATTCAATTCCTTGACACAGTTGTCAGAGGTTGTATTTATACAATTACAGGAAGGTATGCACTAGACCATAACACATCCCCTCTTGAGAAAGTCATCATTTATAATGACGTATGGTGTTGTGTATTTTTCAGATCAGAAAATCAGACAGAAATCTTGAAAGATTCTTTTTTATTTTTAATTTTCATAAGTAAGTCAAGGAGAGGTCATCCCAGACGAGCCCCAATCTTACGAACAAAAAAATCCGTAACAGAAAGATGCAATACATCTTAGAATACACAGCCCAGAGCAGGTTTCAAACCCCGATATTAGCACATCGAAGGTCAACACTCTAACCACTGAGCAAAAGAAGCGACTCCCTCAGTATGAAAAATTATAAAGGGCAATAACTCAAAAACTGTGAGAAATAGAGTTGAAGTTCTTGGGCGCTGCACCTCCCTACAATGAAATCTATTCACCTATGAAGTTTCAAGTTGATATCTTCAATACCTTTCGAGTTATACCCCGGACAAGAATTAAGTAAGTAAAATTACAAAGGGCAATTAGTCAAAAGTTATGCAAAAGAGAGTTATGGTTCTTTGGTACTGCACCTCTCCACAGTGAGATCTATTCCCCTATGAAGTTTCAAGTTCACAACTCCAGTACTCTTAGAGCTATGCCTCGGACAAGCAAAATGGGACGCCGCTGACACAGACACTGCAAGTGCATGTAACACCTAAGTGTCCCCTGACTGTAGTCAGGCGACACAAGAATATTACCTTTTTTTTTATATAGAATGCAGGCTATTAAATTTTCTTGAAAATTTTGTGATTAGATTGTTTACTTTGTTAGTGTTGCAACAACCTAATAATCACACATATTTATGTTGTTCCTGATGCAAATAATTTCTATTTCAAAAAACAAACAAGAGCACCGCTGGGCGGAGCATTATATGCCTGAAGCGTGTTTTTTCTAAGTATGATGCCTCTATGAAATAAGGGAGGAAATCTTAGGCTTTAAAATTAAATGATTTGCTTCAAATTTTGAATTTTTTTACCTTTGACCTACTGACCCCAAAATCAATAGAGGTCATTAACTCAATGTCTGCAACCACTATATAAATTTTGAAGACTATGAAAAATGGTTGTCCAGTTATAGATTGTAAATGATTCTAAACATTTAGGTCACTATGACCTTGACCTTTGACACACTGACCCCAAAATGTATAGCAGTCATCCACTCAATGTGTGCACCCATTACATGTATTTTGAAGTCTCTAAGACAAATAGTTGTCAAGTAACAGACTGTAAATGATTCTAAACATTTAGGTCACTATGACCTTGACCTTTGACACACTGACCACAAAATGTAAAGGGGTCATCCACTCAATTTGTGCAATCAAGATGTAAAGTTTGAAGTCTCTATAACAAATGATTGTCAAAATACATGACAGAAATGGTTTTCAATGTTAAGGTCTATGTGACCTTGGCCTTTCACCTACTGACCCCAAAATCAATAGGGGACCCCGGGTCATTCAATCAATGTGTGCAACCATTATATTAATTTTGAAACCTCCAAGACAAATGGTTGTCAAGTTACAGAGTGTTAATGATTCTAAACATTTAGGTCACTGTGACCTTGACCTTTGACACACTGACCCCAAAATGTATAGGGGTCATCCACTCAATGTGTACAATCAAGATATAATGTTTGAAGCCTCTATAACAAATGATTGTCAAGTTACATGGTGGAAATGGTTTTCAATGTTAAGGTCTATGTGACCTTGACCTTTGAGCTACTGACTCCAAAATCAATAGGGGTAATTCACTCAATGTGGGCAATAATCATATCAATGTAAAAGACTGTAGGCCAAAGAGTACTCAAGTTATCCTCCAGAAACCAAATTGCTAACGGACGGATGGACAGACGGACAGACAGATGGATGCCCTGGACCATAACATAATATGCCCCCTTCGGGCATATAAAAAGCAGATGCATTGCTTCTCAGTATTTCACTTGTTTATCATTTCACTTAATGTGAACCTCTGCTTCCTTTCAATTCTAAACAAATAGTAATACTTTTGAATCAAGAAGATGACTCAAAAATTTATAAATTACTATATTCAAATGAAATTTTTACTGATGCATGCAAAATTTAGTAAGTTGTTAGTTCTATATATTGATTTTTTTTCTCCAAACTAACATTTCTTCTTTTAATTTTATTGGAGGTCACCAAGTATCAACTCATATTAATCCCAAAAATAAATTTAAATCAATATCTAATGAATTTTGAAAATTCATTAAAAACACAGAAAATGTTGTTCAAGAACTGAATACTGTTTGAAGCATCATACAAGTGGAAAACAAAATGGTGCTCTTTATATAGTTAGTTTTTTTTAAAATCATTCTAATTTTGGTATGTGTAGTCATTCTAGTAAAAAAGTGTCAACATTGATTGCATTGCTTAACATCAAAGACCTATAAGGTTTTGTTTGACAGCAAGAAATCCATAAAAGAAATAATAAGTCTCAAAGAAACAGTATTTCAATTGATACAAACAAGTTGAAAATCATTTTCCTTTAAATACTTTCAACAGAATTTTAGGGCTTTTTCATCAACAATCAAATTCAGAAAAATGATCACCCACAACATGGGCATCCAGGAGATGGGCATCTTTAGGAATGGAAATTCTGACACAGATACTTTAGTATCACTATTGTCACCTACATTATACTAGTAGGAATGTCTAGGGATATTTGTTTTGAATAGCAAAGCTTAAAATTTATTTTCATTAGACTGTAAAATCCAAATGAATCCGAATAATGCCCGTTGAGAAATATCGTTGTCGTCCAGCAGACACAACAGAAATGACAATTTGTGAAGGTATTTTTGGGGTAACTTATATAGTCAGACTGGGAAATTTCTTTTTGCAATCATAATGAAACGCGGGTCAGTCTGTCAGCTAGGTACCTCATAATATCAACATGTTCCAATCCTTTTTGAATTCGGATGTCAGAAAGTAAATAAATGTATGTAGTGGTCACTTGTCATGCAGATATAGGGTTAGCTATAACTTAAAAAAATCAACATGCGACGACAACGGCATGTTTCTTAATTCATAAGCAGAACATTTGATTTCAGATTGGGGGGGGGGGGGGGGGGGGGGCAGTATCTTCTCTGGGTGGCCAGTCACGGTGGACTGAACACCCGAAATTTCGGGTGTCCGCTAAAATGACCACCACGACTACGACCTAGGGGTATTATCACCGCGTGTCACGGTGACAGAATGCCGCACGTCCCCGCGATGATCTGACTTGGAGATTACTGCATTTAAACATACTCATCGTACAGTACATGTACCAGTCTTCGAATTTAGCCACCGGACCGAAGGCCCAGTCCACCAAAATGGCTGACGGTCCAGTAAAAAATTACAAATCAGTGGTCCGACTGTCCAGTGAATATTAGTGCTGTTTTTTACTTAATACAATAAACAGAGTTGAGAAACAAGTAAAAAGTAGTGTTTTTGAAATGTTTCTTAAAAATGCATTTTTCTCCATAGAAAAGCGATTTGTTAATCCCAACTACAACATAACGCATTCGTACTTAGTTTACACGTAACCGGTGCTCAGGCTACAATCTCCCTTTCCAGTTTTCGCAAAAAATATGATTATTTTTATTTATATTATTGACAAGGCTCTTTCTGATGTAAAGAGAAAAAAGCCAGCCGAAAGTAACACCTTATTTTCATTATACTGTTTCATAAAAGAACTCTGTTTCGGTTTCCTGTTCTTTTTTCTTTTTTACATGCATGTATACATTGTCGGAAACCGACATCTGATCCATTCCATTACACTCATTTATCGACCATGGTACATTATGTAGTCATACGGAATATATACCAGGGGTAACCAATGGTGACATGTATATATGGCATTTTCAGAAGTTGGGAAAAAAAGTTGAGATGAAAATCTGGTAAAGGGTTTATGTGAAGTTGCAGTGTCCTGTACAAATGAATGAGTTATACCAGGGCTTTTTTTCACAGGTAGGGAAAGGTGCCCTTCCCTTAAATTTGGGGAAATGAAATGCAGTTCTTTTGCTATAGGGGAAGAAAAAACTTCATGTAAATTGAATTTTAGGGGAAAACTATGATTTTAAAGATTTTTTTCAAGGTGAAGACGCTTGTACATGGCCAGTGGTATAGAAGGAAAAATCTTTGAATACTACATGTATTATTTTCACTAAAGAATACAAATGTTAGGCTATGGAGCAAGTTCAAAGTATAGTTTGTATTAATTTTAGCATGGTGGTAAAAAAGTTCTACTTCAAAACATAGTTTCATTGTTTTGTTCATCCTTACAGCATTGTTCACAGCTATCATTCGGTCCAGTTAAATGTAATTTCGGTCCAGTCAGATTATTGCCTTAGGTGGTCCGAATGTCCAGTGCTTCAAAAAGTTATTCGTGAAGACTGATGTACGTGGTTTTCTTTTCACTCATACTTATTTTACTTACATGTATTTTGTGGCTAACTTCAGTTGGTCAAATTAAAACCAAATTTCAAATACAATTGCGGTGTAGGTTTATTGTGTACTTTCATTTTCAGAATTTTTGAAAAACGCTTGTTATTATATAGCAAAATCGATCAATAATTTTTGCCAAGCACCTAGACGATACATAATATAAAACATTTAAAAACAAAGAGAGAAAAACCCTTCATTAATTTAAATAGATCGTCGTAGACTAAGTTAAGAGTGATTTTAAAATTAATTTGAAAAAAACAACAAAAAAACAACAACAAAACAGTTAAAATAAATACTACTAATGGAACTGGCAAATGAAATTTAATTACATGTAAAATGTATTTGTCCACTTTGCTCCGTGGAGTTATGTGTATATATTTATTGGTGAAGCTATTAAAACTTTCAAATACATCATTTTAGCGAGTTATGTTCAGTTTTCAACTATTTATTACTTTGCTTTCAACCCATTTAATCAACATCAAAGATTAACAGAAAATGTTGAATAAATGTATGTGTTTTGTTTTTAATGTGCGTGAACAACATCACAAAACACTCAATATAAAAGAATGTTTTATATAGAATTTTACATATATAATAATATTTATCAAAGGTATTTAAACAAATTAATGCACAAACTTAATTTCAAATTTAAAAAAAAGATGTTTTTTTTTTTATTTTGATTAGATAATTTTTTTTATTTGAAGGGATTAGTGGAGTTAATCAAATAATCTTGTCAAGGTGTTGATTGGTATTGTATTTTTCTGTACTTTGTTTGTATTACTCATATAATCATGTCATTTATAAAGGTGTTAATTGGACATCGTTTATTAAATGTGTCATGAAACAGTACCAGCGCCCGCAAGTTGTGTTTATATTGATTGAGTACTGATTAAAACTGTTAAAACTAAGGGAACGGTCTTATATACATAAAGTCTTTTTAAACATTCAGTCAATTTGGAAGCATACCTAGACAGTATTCCAGAATTAAAATTTAGAATAGCTAATATATGCTATTTTAATTAGGAATTAAATTGGTACACTATTGATTACTATATAGCTGTTACGTTTCATGTTTATGTATTTTTATCTAAAATAAAATCAATAGATACAAGTTATGACATTCTCACCTTATTAACTACTTTTCTCGTAAAACCCTTAATATCATCTTATTCATATCTTTACAATCGATCTCAAAATATGTATTATAAATTTTATATTTAACATAAGAAAACAAGAAATAATTATCTAATAACATAATTTAAAAATTCTAATTCAATGATGGTTCATCTACTGGAAATAAATATTGAGGCCGTTTTGACCAATACATTTTCTGAAAGTGAGGCCGTTTTAACCAAAATGAGGCCGTTTTAACCTGAGGCCGTTTTGACTGTAAGCCCAATAAGTTTAGATGTACATTTTTGAGTATTTAGACAGATCTTGATGAAAAGTTAAAGTAACTGGCCAAATGAACGTTGTGACAAGCTTGAAGTTGAAGGGGTCCAAACAAACCATATGGCTGTCTATAAAATAGTATTTAACAGAGTCACATCCAAATGTTTGACTAACAATGACTATCCGGGTACCACTCAACAAACTGGAAGACAGAGATTTGGAATTCAGTCTGGTAACAGGTTCACTTCAAGACATATATGGTTTTATTATTCAAAGGGCGTGCATTTTGTAAAATAAATACCTTCCTTCTTTAGCCATTGTCTTCAATTTTTTAATACTTTGAATGCGCGATAAGTACGATCAGATATAGACTGGTTTTCTCCATTTATTTTGAATGAGAAAGAGACCCAAAGGACATTCAAAGATGCGTTATAGATGCTTTTATAATTTACACATCTTTCTAGGGTATCTAAACTGGATTCTTGTCATTTTATTCTTATACAAAGGGAGGTTTAGTATTGAAGGAACCTGAACTGAACCATTAATTAATTGTGTCTGCTCTTACTTCAACTCTCCTCTTGCCTCAAACACATGCTGCTATATGGGAACAACATATATTATAAGATCCCAGTTGATACATATTGTAAAATATTATGGTTTAAGATTTTAAGATGTTAAGTTTTGCACTTTTCTATCATGTTGCTATGTTTTCTGGTAGCTGAGTAGCTTGGGAGGCCTAACATTCTCTTTATAACCCTCAACGCAAGGCAACCATTAATTGATTGTTAGCCATTTCTAACATTGGTTCAATATCGAGAAAGATCGAAGCCTCGTTTATTAGAAATGCATTATTTTGGTCTAAAATATGTCTTGAACGTTATATTATTTGCGATTTCAATGCCACTGATGATGACTCATTATTGAAATAAACAATAGTCATATATTTCATGCCAGAAAAGACAAACCAATACAAACCGATGCAAAATACTAAGAATGCCTTTATATATCACTCGTCGGTGACATAATTTGAAACTAAACAGGCAATGTCCAACAAAACTGTTTAAAGCTGCTCTATTATATTTATTGTGTAAGGCATTTAAAAGAAATATATACAAATATTAAAGTCGAATACAAAAATTTCATTTAGATATGCTGCTCCTTCACTGTGGAAGTCCCTACCTGAACACTTTAGACAATGCTCAAACTTCTAACAATTTAAGTCACTAATTCAATTATTGAATGGTGAAATCTGCAAATGTAAAAGCTGCAAACCTCTGGGAGTTCCATACCATGAGGGTAACAAATCTATATGTTACTTGGTATAGTTGCTTAGTTTAGTTACCCAAGGTCCCCCCCCCTTTTGTTCTACGTGCTGCTTTTAGATCTATATGTATTTTATGTACTTGAAAGTCTATCACAGTTGTAGGCTATTTTATATAAGGCATATTTTCTAAATTATGCTAAAATTATGCTTAATTATGCTAAAATAATGCTAAATTATGCTATTTATAGTTAAAATGTTGCATTTGATATATGTACTTTTAAATGTGCTTGATAAATTGCCATGGTATTTTGGCTGCCTTTGGATGTGCATATGCTTTAATCATATTACTTTTATATGTTGTAACTAGATATGTGTGTTGCTTTCATAATGCTTGTCTTACCTTTGTGAATAAGTTGTGTTTTATGTCACTACTAGAATTGATATTATCAATGTTTATAAAATCTTTAGCTTAAATAAGCAAATGCTGTGTTTTAAAGTAATTTTTATGTTGCTTTGTCTTTCAGGAAATCTTCTGTCTTTTAATTTTTATTCACATGTTTTTTTTCATCATGTTTTACAGTCGGTTGAGCTTATGCTATCTGTTGTTAAACTTAGATGAAAACGTTCTTGCGTCTGTCTGTTTTGGTCTTTGTCAGGTAAATACTCTAATAAAGATGGCACTTACCATGCAGACTCTCATAAAGCCAACCGCAAAGACAATTCACAGTTATTTTTAGTGACTTGTCTAAAATATTACTCATACTAACACTTTTGATTCTAAATAACCAACTATTTCACATTGATCAAGCCATTCGTGGGGCTGTCTGTAAAGGTCTTTGTGAGGCAAAAATGCTATTACAGATGCTAAGTACATCATGCTAAAACACTTAAACCAGTTACACTGATTAGAATTCAATACTCAATATCGAATGACTGTGACTGCATCTGCAAAGGTCTTTGTGAGGCAAAAACGTTAAAACCAATGATAATCACTATATGCAATGACTTACAAAGAGACAAACAAAGATAAATGAACTAGGGTTTTTATACATATGTATAACTGATGTAAAAAAGAAATCTGTCAACAAAACACGGGTGCCCACACTTTGTTTTGTTTCCAAGTGCATTGGGCATAACAAACAAGGGACAATACATATAGTGAAAATTCTAAAATTCCATAGTCCTGGTAAATATAAGCGCAAAACTCATCTACACATCTGCCTTGTACATCCGTGAACGTTTACAAATCCTCCTATAGATGATTGAGGATTTAGACACACACGATTTAAGTACTATATATCCTATATAATTAAATGTATAAAGGCTCATGCAAAGACACCTGCAGATACACATAAAACAGACACTTAATGTTATATAACTTTTGTAAACTAACATATACTTTCTCCTTTTTAAAAATAAGGGTCTTTGTCAGATAAAATTACTGTTACATATGATATAAACAACATGCAGACACATTCAAAGACAGATTGGTAATTTTATTTTAGAAAAAAAAACAAGATTCTAAATGGATTGCTAAATACATTTTTTTATACAATCAAAGACCTAAACTTCCATTTAGACTTTTAGGATAATGGTTAAACTTTTGAGTCGTATCCCGAGGGTGGAGTTAAAAATAACCTTAAGTTAATCATTTAACAACCTTGGTAGGGATTCACTACACAAATGCTATATATCATATATATGTCTTTTTGAACAGCCGGTGATCCCTTCATTTCTTTACAATAACGTGTAAATGAGATAAAAGGGGTGTCTTAATAAATGCCCGTTTGGGTCTTCTTTAGTCTAGTAGAACCAGTCTAGTCATGGACAAGTTTCGTTCCAACTATTTTCGGAACTCTTTGAATAGTCAAAAAAGTTCTTCATAGAAAGACGTCACATATGCACAGTTTACATTTAATGTTCATATATATATTTTGTTATGTTTATTGGCAAGTAGTGTGGATTTCACCAGTAACAAAATATCATACGTCTACGTGTAAATATTTGCACTAATCATAGTAGTAGATCTACTCATTTTTCATTATTGTTTTTGTTTGTAGATATTATCTTCGAATTATTACTATTAAGCTGTACATGTGTACCCTTTTCCATCTGAGAGCTGGACAAAGTTTTGACACTGTACAAGAAAATGCCACTGCTAGTTGTCAAAATACCTGAAGCAAATTTTGGGCATTATGCACTAGTGTCTTTATGTACCTGGTCTTTATGCATCACCAGGGTCTTTCCTATTTAAAAGACCCTGGCATAACTTTACAAGATGTTATGTGCCACTACTATTTTCACATGGTTTGATTTACTCTACATTAAAGTAAAAAACTGAGCGATAATATGATGCATATATATAGTGTATCTTAAGATTATCATTATTAAAATATTATAGAATTCCATAACTAGTTTAAATATACTTTTATACTTGTATTTTACTTGTATACTTTCAAAATTGGTTGGTTCTGAAAGACAGTGGTGTGAAAGGTAGAAGCTGGGATCGATCTTTTGCAAGTCACAAGTAAATCTTCCTCTTTGAACTTCAACTTAATACTGCCGAAAGTCAATACTAACTATACGAGGCAGGCGCATGTCAGGAACATTATAAAAGATAATAACAAAGAAAACAAGATTTTACTAAAGAACTTACTTAAACATTTATTGTGAACATTTAAAATCCACAAAAGATGTTCACTCCACTGATGAAAGCTGGCACAGTTGGGGTAGCCTTAATTTCAGTCAGTAATTCGTTCCAGAGTCATACAGTCCTTGGGAAGAATGAGTTCATGTTATTTTGTTTTTGATTGCAGGATGAGGAATTTGTTGTTTCTTGTGTCTGTAAGGTGACTGTGATCAACATTGACCTGTTTGTTTTTTATTTTGTATAGCATGGCCTGGCTGGCTTGGTTTTGCCTTTGCTCTATTGTTGACCATTTTAATTTCTTAATCATGTTTCAGTTTGTTACACTGTTTGTATAGTGTTAATCATTATGAAAATACCTTGCAGCTGACCTCTGGACCATTTCTGTCCTTTGAGTGAGATATTTCTGCCATGGGTGCCATATGATTGAGCAGTATTCGATCTGTGGTCTTGCATATGTTTTGTATGCTGCTTCTTTGAGTTGTTTGTTTTGTGTTTTGACATTTTGTCTCTGATGAATCTTAAGCTGTTTTTGCTTTGTTTGTGATGTTGTTTATGTGGGATGACAGTTCAGGTTACTACTTATAGTAACTCCTATGTATTTTGCATTTTCTGTGGTTTTCAGAATAGTGCTGTGTAGGGAAAGATGACTGGTTTCTTTTTCCTGTATATTCTGAGTACTTCACTCTTGTCTGGGTAGAATTCCATTGACCATTCTTTTTCCCATATTTCAAGGTTGTACAGATCATTTTGTAAACTTTTTGCTGATGCTTGTGATTTAATTGTTAAATAGACTATGGTGTCAGCTGCAAGTAGACACACCCAGCTCCTGACACATCCTGGTAGGTCATTGATATATATATGAGAAATAAACATGGACCTAAGACCGATCCCTGAGGGACACCAGAAAGCACAGGGATCCTGTTGGAGACCTTGTTTTCAACTAATACTTGTTGCGATCTGTTTTTGGGAAAGTTTTGTATCCATGAACTGATGTGTGGGTGAACTCCCATGTGTTTCAGCTTGTGTATGAGTTTGTAGTGTGAACTTTTGGCTATTTGCTTAAGGCTGAGTGGCAAAGGCTTTGAGAAGACTGATTCAAATTGTTTGTTTAATATGTTGGCCTTTGACACCGGGTCACTGTGATTATGACCATCAGTGCTGAGTGGTGCAATTCCTGTGTTTTCAGAGTTTTTTTATGTTTAATATTTGTAGAACTTTCTCTTATGGCCTGGATCCGTATTGTCTGAGATGATTGACTCTGGGTATGACCAATAAGCATTTCTTATTTGTTTTTGCACTGATGCTTCAAGTTATTTGAATTTCTTTATGACTATTCCATGACAAAGACTTTTTTATTTTTGTGAAGAGTTTGTTCCTTTTCCTACTTTGTTTGACAATGTCATGAGTAACCCATGGTATATCAGCTTATTTTTTGCTTTGTCTAGATGGTATGTGACTGGATGATAACCTACTGATCTCAGCTTTGAATATGTCCCATAATTGGTTTGGGTCTCCATGTTGCTTTGGTTGAACTTCCTAGTGAATGTGACCAAATCTTTCTTGAAGTCAGACCAGTTTGCTTTTTTCTATGATTTGACCAGTCGAGGGGTTTATCTGATTTGCCCTCATTTGACCTTAAGTTCATGAAAGACAAAATCATGGTCTGATGTACCTAAGCTTGGTAAGACTTTAGTGTTGTGGACATAACCAGGAGTGTTTGAAGGAAAAAGATCTAGGATATTTTAACACATGTGGGAACTTTGACCATTTGTTCAAGATAATGATTCATCATGTTTGGAAAAGTGAAGTTTGGAAAAGTTGGCAGGTATGCCTGCTTGGTTCTGTGAAATAAGCACCAAATCTTTAATTGTATCATTTCCATTATCACATCAGTTTAATCAAACTTTTTGCTGTGATCTTCCTTATTTTTTAATCGTTAGATAATTTTGTGAATTGAATTCCAACTTCACTTACTAGTACATCAAACATTAGAAAGAGCAGAACTGTCAGGGACTAGCTGTTCATACAAGATTTTGTAACTTTGTTTTCTCTGACTATCCTTTCCCATCTACAATCTGATTTGATAAAACTTGCATAGAATCATTGTCAAATCAATAATCTTTTTAAAATATTTTTTGCAGGAAATGACATTAGAAAACAGACCACCTCATACCCCTCAGTTTGAGAGTATGGAAGAAGGCTGGTCAGAGATGTTGTCAAGTAAAGTGCAGGAAATGGTTTGTTCATTTGTCTTATGTTGTTGTCAACATTTACCAGTAAACAAGGTCTCTGTACCACTGGCTTGAAACTTGCACAGATGTTCCTTACAGGAAGCTCTACTAAAGAATTCCTTCAACAGTTCTTATTCAAAATGATTAGGGAAACAGTTTCTAAAGAATATCTGGGTTCAGTCATCTGTAAAAACCCAGCTTTTAACAGCTATCAGATTAAGATCAGACTAGAAGTTACTGTTACATTATCTAGATTGCCAGTTTTCTTCATTTATTTTGTAGCTTTTTACTCATTGTAAAGAAAATCTTGAAAACATTTAAAATATCTACACATTAAAAGCCTTTTAAGACTGACAGATTAATAATTTTTCCAAACTTCTGAACAATTAGTTTTAGTGAAAAAATAGTAGTTTTACAATATGAAATTCCTTCTAGAAAGGTAAAAATTACCGTAGAAGTCCTTCATGTAGAATATTAAATCCATTAATATACTGTATAAATCTACTACAGAATTTTAATCATTGTTAGAATTTAATTGAAATTTGGAGATATCAAGTGTATTATATTTAAGATTACTGTTACAGTGTGACGGCCTGCAGCAAAGAGCTATTGAGACAGCAGTTATAATACTTAACAGGGGATGTGGTCAAACATTGACATTTGGATCATCAGTGGGAAAGGCTTTCTTGCAGAGCAGACCAGATCTTCCTACTTTGTTTCAGGAATTCTGTAAGTATATCAGATTAGTTAACAATAGCCAGGATCATTTCTTGTCAAACATTTGCCATGATCTAAAACTTCTGTTTGAACATTTTTGTAAACCTATCCATTTTTAAGATGTCTGTCATCAATACAATCCTTTTAGTTTGGATAAGTTTGAATTTTTTTATGTTTCATTTATAAGAGTAAGTTGGAAATTTGCAAAGATGGCATCAGCTACAGGAAAACTTGGCTACAGCTTACATCATACAACCTTTCAGATGTGTCAAAAATACTTCTATCAGATTGTTTTATTTTGAATTATTTATTTTGAAATCAAATTCATTAATGTCCACAAGTTTGCTGCTGCTTAATTTCTAAAGTAAATATTCCAAAATCAAAGAGAAATTTTACAAAGTTTTTAGGAATAATTCTCCAGAAAATGTTTTTTAACAATACTCTGATATGAGATACTCCTTTTTGACTACAGTAAATTCTATAAGGTCATATTTGCATTACATGTATATGTTTATTGTTGTTGTGTAACCTTTAATTTTGTAGACAACATGTATGACAAAGGTGTGGAGAGCATTGACACTTGTATGATTAGTGAAACAATGAGTGGAAAAGAAAGAGACGGTGAAACCAGTAGCCCCTCAGAAAACTGCAAGAGCTGTGAAGATTATCCTGCCTTGACTGCTGACCTGGAAAGTGATGGTAAGTAATGTATATCTACTGATAAACCTAGGTGTGCAGGTAGAACATCAGTCTGCTAAGGAAGCATTTATCAAGAGTAGTTCACTTAATTTTGTACAGTCAGTGTAAAATAATTGTCATCTTAAATTTACTTTAACTTACACGATAGATGAACCCCGTACTTATTTTCTTTCAAGTGTTGTCATGGAAAGAAAAAAAACGATGACAAAAGAATGACATAAGACATAAAACTCTAAAGAATTACTGTAAATGGGCGTGACTTGTATGCATTTATTTGTCTGTTGTTTTTTTGTCTGCATAACAAATCTACAGACAGAGATTTTGACAACAAATAGTCATGATTTAAATTGTTTTGTCCTTAGTTAACTTCTGCGTTACATGATCTAGATTTGGCACCTTTATAAAGCACAGGTAGCAGCAGTTTGTAGTAAACATGGTTGTTTCTATGTTGAGTTTGCTTTCTCTCTATTAAATATTACTGAAATGTTTGTGTTTTGTAACAACAAACATTTACTGTGTAATATTTGCATCATTCACCTAACAGGTGGATTTTAAATTGGCACTACTTTTAGACTGCATCAGTATACGTGTGTACATGGTATTTAAGTCCTGTTCTGTGTCTTAGCAAGGAGGGGCAGTCTGTTGTTATAATGTAGATCAGGGGTTGTTGTGAAGTATCAGAAAGGTGTTTGCTTTATTTATGTAAAAATGTATCTTTCTAGCACAGAACACATTACATTGAACAACAAAATGAAAATTACTGACAGAATTCATAAAATGTATGTGTGACTTGTCATCAGAATTCATGATCACCCGCGACACCGTTCCTACCATCAAAATGTGCATAACACTGATCTGCATATTATTGTTAGAATGAATTTAACTTTTGGTGTTCGATAAAAAAAAAAAATTGTAGAAGCATCTATTAAATGACTATGTCAGAAACTTCCTACAGGCATTTACTACCGCTTGCAAAACTGATTAGAGTTTACACTGATAGGTAAAGAACGAGACTCCTCGTACACCTGTCAAAAATCAATTAAAGTGCCGCCCAATGTGTTTCTTTCACTCCGCCTTTTACCTGTCAATAGTGTCATTCTAGTGTACAAAATAGAAAAGCGGTTAGGAAAAAAAAATATCGAGTGAAGATTTCAGGTAGCAACACAGCAACAATTACGACACAGCAACTTTGGCACCGCAAGACACAGTTTTATTGACTGGTATCCCTGAGAAAACTGCCTCGCTTTGATTGGATCATCTGTAAAGTGACAGTTTAAGCTTCTGAAATAAACATCATAATGTCACTTTTTACCGTGTTCGGAATACGTGAAACTCTAATCAGTTTTGCAAGCGGTAGTAATATGTACCTGTTTTGTTAGTGAGTTTGTTTCATCTGTACACAATCAGCCTTTGAAAGTGTCAAGCAAACAATCAATTTGCACAGACAGAAAAGTGTTCACCACATTGAATAACATTTATCACAGTTTTCTGTAAGCTTTTGCAATCAAGGAGTCAACATCGAAGCATAAAGTTTTAAATCTAGAGAAGAGGATTTCAGTTATTGAACTTTTTAAAACCAGAAGAGGCAAGAAACATAACAAAGGTACTAGGGGTTGGAAAAACTCAGAATTCAGAAACAATTCAGAACATTCAACAACAGTTCAACATAATTAATAACATTTCTTCTATTGTTCTTCAGGGGAATCCAATGGACAAGAATCATATAACAATATGAAAGAGCCAAATGAAGGAGCAGTTGTAGAGAGTAAAAGAATAACAAGACAGAGCAAGAAAATAACTACCCAGTGTAGTGGGAGCAAGAAAATAACTACCCAGTGTAGTGGGAGCAAGAAAATAACTACCCATTGTAGTGGGAGCAAGAAAATAACTACCCGGTGTAGTGGGAGCAAGAAAATAACTACCCAGTGTAGTGGGAGCAAGAAAATAACTTCTCAGTGTAGTGGGATGTTTAAGAAGAACACAAAGAGTCTTGTAAAGAAAAAGGACCAGAAGAAGTTAGGTGACAATTCACAAAGTGTTCACAAGTCAGTTGAAATGAACAGTGATGAAAATAAAAAGCAGTATGAACTTACTTCTGCATTCAAGTGTTTTGAATGTAACAAACGTTTTAAGAGTGAAGCTGGTCTGACAGCACATAATATGTACATTCATTTAAAGACAAGATTGAGAAAGGAGGTGTGTACAGCAGAAAGTGGAGCAGAGAATGAACAGTTACTGTACATTGACAAAGATGGGAAGGAAGCTTCAGGTGCCCTGTCTACTTTATGTGAGAAACAATTTACTGAGGAAAGCACCAGTTCCACCTGTAAAATATGCTCTTATTCGACAGAAAAGTACAATGTTATGACAGAGCATTTACAAACACATGCTGTGTGTGATATTTTAGCTTGTAGCTTGTGTAATAAGACATTTCAGTCGAAGAAATCACTGTGGAGGCATACAAACCAGCACAAGAAATGTCCACACTTGTGTAAAACATGTCTGAGAATGTACAGCTCCAAAGATGAACTGAAAAAGCATGAGGTGACCCATAACTCTTCCCATGTCTGTAGTGTATGTATATATTTAGTTTTATCATATGTTCAGAGGGAATTTTTTGGTGCTGGCTCTAAAAAAAACAGTACATGATTTGTATCAGCTGTCAGGACAAAAGTTTGGAGTTTCTAATCATTTTCAATGAGTTAAAGCAGTTAAAATACTAGTACTGGTTTTTAGCTTTCCAGAGCACAGGTTTCTCAATATTTTAAGTCATTCATTATTCATCATGCATCATCTGTCATCAAGACTTTAGTTTGTGAATACACTTAAGGCTAAATTTGGTAATTCAGCTTTCATAAAACTTGCTTAGTACTTTCGTCCTGACTGTTAAGACACCCATATCTGTAATTTTTAGTATTTTTTTTCTTTATTTTGAATAATATATTTGATATTTCCTGTTATCTGTTGATTCTCTTGTCAAATGGAAGGCAACTTCAGGAAGTATATGAAGGTATATTAAAGGAAGAAGCAGAATGCTGCTGTAAAGCACAGGACCAAACTCGTATACATGTGTGTTGTTTTTTTATTGCAGATATGTAACAGAACATATGATTCTCTCGGTCGACTGAATTATCACATGAAAACATCACATGGACCCAAACAAAACTCTTGTGATGTAAGTTCAATCTTTTCCCATTTATAATTATACAGCCACTAACTCTGTTTGCTAGGTAAATAATAGAGGCCTCAGCTTGTCAGTTTGTTAGTTGTTGGTTCTTCTGTTGGTATTTATCTAGTTTGCATGAAGTTCTCATGGTGAGCTATCATGATTGCTTTATGTCAGTTGCCTGTCTGTCTGTCAACACTTAAATTTTTAACACTATGAAGGACACATTTTGCATCCAATAAACATGAAAGTTGGTCATAATGTTTATCTTGATGTTTTCTAGGTCAAGTTTGAATATGGGTCAACTGGAGTAAAAAGGAAGTTTTTAACTCTATAGGCCTCATTTGAATTTAGTCCTCGTGATTTTTGGTCAAATTGTTTGTCTTGGTAATTTCAAGGTAAATTTTGAAGATGGGTCATCTTGAGTCGAAAACTGGCCCACTGTGTTAAACAGAGGGAAACTGTTAACTCTCTAGGGGCCACATTTAGCATTCAGTTATGATTTTTAGTCAAATGTTTGGTAATTTGTAGTTCAGATTAAGATATGGGTCACATGTGTTGAGTAATTAGCTCATTAGTTTTGATGATAAATGTATTACATGGCACTTGTCTTTCTTAGAAGTTATACTGCTTTAGTTAAATAACAACTCAAAAGGGCATGGAATGGCTCTTTCACAGAAAGTTTGTGTGAAAAACATTTGTCCATCAACTATAAAGACCAGCTATAAATAATGGCAGTGTGTTGCAGAAGACCGTGACTGAGGGTATTTTACCCATCTTATGACCTTTTTTATGTTCATTTATGAATTATAGCTCAGACCTCAAGAGAATGTTTGAGGTAAAAGATAATTTACACTAAGATAATTTGTTTTTCAAAGTTTAATTTTTATCCTCAGACTTTTTTTACTTCAAGGTATTCTTTAAACATACTGGGTATTACCACCTTTGGCATAAAACATGCAAGTGTCCTGAAGAAAAGTAAAGTGATTTCTGAAGCTAGTTGAAATAACTGTCATTTAATATCAAAATCTTGCAGTAATTGTAAGAAGTTTTAACTTCAGTGACCTATCAAATTATTATTAATTTTAAAACTACATGAACTCTAATTAAAACACAAGTTTTATGTTAGATATTTTCTGGGAACTGTACACTAAGCAAAACATAAGCCCTGCTTGTATAAACAAGCCTGAGGAACGTTTTATTTTGGCATCATTTCAGCGCATTTGCAAAAAAAAGCCATGGATGATGCTTCTGAATGACTCAAGATACATGTATATTCTCTAAGACTGTTTGTTGTGGTAGATTGCATTTCAGTCCAAGTAGCTTAACAACACTTGTGGAGTAGATAATTGATTACAAATCTTATTTATTTGCAAGATTCTTACCAGTTTCCAGCATGCAGGCCACCATTTTTTATTGCGCCTCCGTTTGATTTGCTCAGTGCAGTGTGCTTCAGCAGTGTGCTTCATTAATGACATATTCAATAAATTTTATCAAACTTCTTTTTGAGAGAATTGGAGGATTTCACTGGAAACAAATGACCGACAACACGAGAAAAAGGGCACTTGGGAATAATTTTTGGAAATTGACTTTTTTACTTATTTTTAACAAACTATATCCCAGGATTATTGTCTGAAAATTTCAGCTTCCTATGTATAACAGATATGATATTCTATCATGTTAAAGTGTAACATTAAGTGCAAAATTGACATTCCTTAAAATAATGTCACATATCCAAATTTGACATCAGATTCTGTCTAAGTTCCGATTGGCAGTAAATTAGTATAGTAGGTTTTATATATTTGAATTTTAGCTATTTCTTTGTAATATTTTATATCTTTTGAATTTATCTCACCTTTTTACAAAACTATAATTCTAATTATTTAATTTTGCAATTTATTGAGGTATCATCATTTTTACATAAGAAAGAACTGTCTCCAAAAACTATTGCCATTGTAATGGTCATCAGGAAAATTGATGCGAAATAGGCATTTTTATGAAGGGCAATATTCAGGCTATCAATTTCTTACATCAACTTTGTTTTTGAAGAGGAAGAATATTTTGTCGTTTTTTGCTGATTTTAAAACAAAACAAATGTCTGAGTGCCCTTTTTCCCGTGTCGTCGGTCAAATTTTTTATGATATATACTATTTCAAATTGGAATGTGTTTTTCTAATTTTTGCATGTGTTTTTACACAGATATGCAACTTAGTTGGAGCTCTGCACAGATATATCAAATACATATATACATACAATATATTGTTTATCATTTCAGATATGCGGGTCATCTTTTACTAATAAATCTTTGCTGAATCAGCACAAGACGCGTCATGGTCCCAAACATTTTTTCTGTGATAAGTGCAGTAGTAGCTTTTATTTCATGCATCAGTTGACCAACCATCTTAAAGTTCATGATGAAAATAGCTTAAAGTACAAATGCAGTGTTTGTAGTAAAGAATATATTAACAAGTCCCATTGGAAGGAGCACATAAAACTTCATGATGGGTCCAATTTTGTGCAATGTGAACAATGTGGCAAATCATACAACAGCAAGAAAAGTCTGAATCTACATATAAACACTAAACATGTAGAGGAACGTAGATTCATTTGTCAGGTCTGTGGCAAGGCATTCATGACAAAGCATCATCTAAAGAATCATTTGATTTCTCATGATGATAAGAGGGAATATAAGTGTAGATTTTGCAATGCCGCTTTCAAGAAGAATGACGTATTGAAGATGCATGAAAATGTTCATACTCGGGAACAGAAGTTTATCTGTGATATATGTGGTGAACATTTTCTTAGAAGATCATCTCTTAGAAACCACCATCTTACACATTTTCCAGGACATCAAAGATGGAAATGTCGCTATTGTGAGCAGAAGTTTAGAACTCAGTCAGCAATGTTGACTCACATCAAGAACAGACATACAGAGCTTGACCTTTCACATGAAAGGCCACTTTGTAAAAGATGTGAACAGTGCGGCAAAGTATTTGCAAAAGGTTTGGCATTCAGGATTCATATGGACATGCATGCAGGCATCAAAAGGTATAAATGCCAGACATGTGGTAGTGCATTTACTGATCCAGCAAATTTACGGGTACACCGGAAGATTCATGATGGTACTTCAAAAAAGTACATTTGTGAATGTTGTGACTCGCAGTTCAGTTCGCTTAAACAATATACTGTGCACATGCTAAAACATAACAACAAAACAGAAACACATGCTCTAGAGCAGTATCAAGGTAATAATGAACAACTTCCATTGAAATCAGTGGAAGAAAGTAACAAATTTTATAATGCTTTGCCAACCGACAAGGGATTTGAGGAAGCAGAACACGATGATAGCGACAAGGCAGTAAAAAGAATGGACTTGAGTAAAGAACAATTATTTTCAGATCAGAAGCCAGGAAGTTCATGCCATAACCATACAATTATGGATCATTTTAAGAACAATCCAAGCATTCATTCAACTAATTCCTGTCTTGAACTGTTAAATACGAACACCGAACATATTGTTTCTACCCAAGCAATGGTAATTTCTGGGTTTTGTGAGAATGATTCTATAAGTGGTAATACATCAAATCATTCAGGATATTCCTTGAGGAAGGAAGTTGATATAAATAACTTTAATCATATTCACCATTATCAAACAACAAACATTGATCCAAACGTAATATAACCATTATATATATTTAGCTCACCAATTTTTAGTACAGGGTGATCATGATCAAAGTATAACCCGGGGTCAGTATTGGCCCTGCCGGTGGGGGTCACGTTTTACAAACATAGAGTAGTTAAACATTAGATAATCTTCTTGTCTGAAACTGTTAAGCCTAAAGCTCCAATATTTTGCTTGAAGCATCATCTGCCAAGATATTTTACATTATGCCCATGTGGTCTGAAGTGGCCACTAGTAGAAGTTGGGTATTTTTTATATATTTAGAGTAGATGAATTATATAATGCTTTTGCCTAAAACAGTAAGGGCTAGAGCTTATTTGGTGTACAAGAAATTAACTTTAAGCATTGTCAAGGTCTTTTTTCCAAGATTTTTTGGCCCTTTGGTCAACATCAGTGTGTGTCACATTTTGTATACATGTACATCATGAACCATAAAGCCTAGAGCTTAGACATTTGTCATGCAGCACATAATTTTTAGCTCACCGGAGCATGGAGTGCTCAAGGGTGTGGTGTTAGGCAAAGAGACTGTCCATTGTCAGCATTTTCCTTCAAAGAACATCTGCTAAACTCCTGGTCTAGTTTTAACTAAACTTCATAGCAATGTTCCTCAGTTGGTTCTATTTCAAATTGCTAAAGATTAAATAGTTCCATTCAGAACTCTGGTTTCCAGGGCAACCATAAGGAAAAACTTTGAAAATCTTTACAGAAACCACCAGCCTGATTCCAAAATAATTTCACAAAAATGTTCCTTAGGTGGCCATTTATCAGATTCCTTCATGCCATTTGGGTCCGTTAAAAAAACCTGGCCTACAGAGTGCTGGATCTGTTTTCACTATATGACTTCATTGTAAACTTCGAAAATCTCCTCAGAAACTGCTGGCAGGATTTCTGTATTATTTTACAGAAATGCTTGTTATGTGGCCTTTAATCAAATCCTTCATGCCATGTTGGTTTGTCAAATACTCCTCAAATACACTGAATATGACCCTTGCCAACTAGATCTTTTAGGTAGACAGAATAAAGGTAATGTGTCTGTCATGTAGCCATACAACTAATCTTATTATGTAGAAGTTATTTCTCATACGAAATAAATAATAATGATTTAAGACAAAGTATGTGAGGTTATCTGAATTTTTTCTCTAACCAGTACATCTTGTAAGACCTTCTGAAGGAATAATAGACAAGAACATGCAGAACTGGTGGAAAAATGTTCTCAAAAAAAAGTTTTTATAATGAAAAAATTTGTTGTTCTTGTTAAGAAGAATGACATATAAAGTATTTTGTGCATATTTATGAGTTACAGTATCCATAGTTTAACTTGCTTATGGAATGTCTGTGCCCATTTCATTCAGATTTTATACTTGTATTACCACATTTGTACAAAATGCAGCATCAGTACATCATAATGATAAACATTATGTTAGCAATGTTTATAGTAATAATGTAGAGAATAAATACACAAGATTGCCGCATTATTTTTTTTTTAATTTCAAGTAATAAAACAATGAGAATTTATATATTTTTGATAAGATCAGATACATTGTATATTTTGCATCAGATTCACTAGGTAAAAGGACGAATGAGACCTTATAATAAAGACAATCGAGAAAAGTTCACAAACATTGTAGTATCAAAAACAATGTAAACAACAGATTAGGATCAACATAGCTTAAAATGTTAACATCAGAATTTAGAAAAAAACTAGAATGCCCATGGGCAGCATGTTGAGCCCGCCAATAAAAAGCCACTTATGGGGATGGGACAGTGAAATGGAAACTGTGGGAAGTTATTACAAGTAGTGGACTGTCCAGGGAAGAATGGGACTATATAATGCACAGAGAAGTTATGGCCCGGCCAAGGCAATCATTAACTTTTTTAGTTATGGAGTTCTTCTCCACACTAAAGAGAATGACATAATGATGGAAGGACAAGGCAGGCCTATATGATCTCTCTTTCAGGGACCATAACAAATGTATCACAATATTTTCAAATTCTTCCATGCATGGAGAAGTAATGGCACAGACAATGTCTATCATCAACATTATTGACCTTTGAGCTGCCACAGTGACCTTGACCTCTGAGCTAGGAATCTGGGTCTTGCATGCGACACACCATCTCATCAAGGTGAACAAATGTGCCAAGGTATCTTAAAATCGTTCAATGCAGGGAGAAGTTATGGCCTGGACAAGGTCTATCATCAAAATTTTGGACCTTTGACCTGGCACCGTGACCTTGACCCTTGAGCTGCAAACTTGGGTCTTGCATGCGACACATGTCTCATCAAGGTGAATAAATGTGCCAAGATATTTCAAAATCCTTCCATGCACAGAGATGTTATGGCCCGGACAAGGCAATCTGGATGGACGCACGCACGTACATACACCAAACTGTGGTGCCAAATGTGACAACTTTGTCCAGCTATCGACAAGCAGGCTTGACAAAAATCAAAACTAGAAATTTGTCCATGCAAGATGGATGCCCCTTCTAGTGGGTAAGGGACATAAAACAAATGCAAAAAATGGGTAATTGGAAAGTCATTATATCACAGCCATGCTGGCCCTAAATCGCTTCCCTAACTACTCAAAATAACAAGTGAAATGAAATAAACTTACAACCAAAATAAAAGAAAGAGCTAGATAATGTTGCATGCTACAAAAAAACAAACCTTTAAGCTATCAACTCTATGAAAAGAAGATTTTAGAGAGTTTCCTATAAAGCCCAATTTCATTATTACCTGATTAAAGGGCATTAACACAAATGTGACTCAACATCTACAGGATCCAAGTACGCAATTATACATGCATAAAATTTATGTGATGACTCATGTTGTTATACACTGGGGGTACACATGACAAAATATTTGCTAGTCAGCTGCCACAACTCTGCATCTGCTTAGCATTTCTGTGAAGTTTGCTGACTTGAGCTGATTTTCTTTGTAAGATATGCACAAAACAAAATTTGTGATAAAAAGACCTGTATGCATCACCCCAAAACAGTTCAGTGCATAAATACAGTACAGTAACTATGATTTTGCATACATCTAGTGCTGGAACAAATTCTTTTCTTTTTACATTTTAAAGCAATCAAGTTTCAAAATCTTCATTTGTCAATACACACTAAAAAAACTGTTAGCACAGTAGTATAGCTGATAAGAGTTAATGAAGGAACCTTGTCTGTCAATGTTTCATTTTCTGTGCTGTCTTGTGTGTCAAATAAAAATCTTCTGCTATTTTTTGTGTCAACTTTTCATTCATTTTCTGTGCTATCTTGTATGTCAATCTTTCATTTTCTCTGCAGTTTTGTGCATCAACTTTCATTTTCTCTGCTGTCTTGTGCATCAACTTCCATTTTCTCTGCTGTCTTGTATATATGTCAACCTTTCATTCTCTGTGCTATCTTGTGTGTCAATGTTTCATTTTCCAATACTATCTTGTGAGTCAACGTTTCACTTTCTTTGCTGGAGGTTGGCTGGGAACACCAATAACTTTTGTCTCTGTGTAACCTGAAACAGTACACAGATATGATAAGATGTTTTTACTGCACCGTTTAGAGTTACAACTGCTGGTGTGTCATTTTTAAGAACATCAAGGACTTTTACTGCAACTTTCGTGTTTTTAAGCCACAGATGAAAGGTCAAATAAAAAAATAACAACTTGCAGAAACCTTATGTAAGTGCTATAAAAGAATAATGGTTTTATGACTTTATAACGGTTTCTACTATAAGATTTTGTATGTGCCATAGCTACACCTACATTCAATAAAGAAAACAAGAGGGCCATGTTTCTCTCATGTGTGTATAATTGTCCTTTTTGAAAATGCAATGTTCAAATATCGTACAGATATAGGTTTTTTGTTCCAAATTAACTAAGTTTCAACCTAGAGCTTGTGTGACCCTGTTTCAATCTCTCCTAACCAATCATCTAGAAAAACAGACCAACCGAATCTAGCAAAAACCAGATTAAATACCTCTAAGGGGTTCAAATAATTTCAAATGATCTAAGCTGGTTACCAAGTTTTTTTACCCAAACACTTGTTCTGGAGATCATCAAAACAATCTGAGCAAGTTCCATGACAACTAGGTAAAAAATGTAGTCTCTAGAGTGTTTAAGAAGTTTTCCTCGGCAGTTAACCTATTTGTTGACCCACTGTCACCCAGTTTTTAACCTGTCTGAGAAATCATCTGAACATTCTGAGCAAATTCCATGCAGACTGGAGAAAAATTGTGGACTCTGAAGTGTGCGAAAGGTTTTCCATTTGTATTGGTGACCTAGTTTTTGAACCCACATTACCTAATCTCAAGCTCGTCAGAGAGATCATAAGGACACACATTCTGGGCAAGTTTCATGAAGGCTTAAATGTTCACCAGCTAAAATGATGACAACAGGCAAATGTGGTGGTCGCAAAAGCTCACCCTGAGCTCAGGTCTGCTAAAAAAACCCCAAAGAATATTGTGAAACCATTGCTTCAGTTTTATGCATATGAATAACATCACAGAACAAAAGGAATAATGAAATAATATTTCTCACATCACCAGTCACCTGGTATAAGTCCACATACTGTAAGGTATTCTGGTGGCCAGAATTAGTCTGTCAATTTCCAGGTAACCCTTGTTGCTTATAATTAAAAACTCATTTAAATAATAACACCAAGCATGTATGAATCTGGCATGATTTGCTCTGTCTGTACTGAATTTTTCCCCTCAAAACTCCAATACTAGGCAACTCCTTGAAAATGTGACCTATACACCAACAACAATCCAGAAATTCATGTGCATACATGTACATTTCATTCAGAGCAAATTTTGGCTGAAAAAAGTTCTTGTTTATTTTCCCAACCACTTTTAATAGCAACCTAACCATTCATAATGAATTTCTTGTTCAGTACAGTTGAACACGATACTTTTACATCAACAGACTGTGACAGTAAGATCTATCAAAGAAAAAAATAAAAAGATTTTAAACAGAAAATTATATGTCAATGAAACAGTTGAAATGAGTTATTCAGATTACAAGTACATGTAAGAGAGAACTGAACACAAAAGAAGGTCTAAGTTGTCTTTTACGAAAGTAAAATTATCATAACTGGGAGGCTTTTGGGCAAAGTTTCAGAATTTTAATTCCAAAGCTATTCTGCTAGTGGGGTTTAAAAACAAAATGTGAAGTGACAAAATCAACAATCTGGTCAATGTGACGTCATCGAGAAAACGACGTCAAAGTTTGACGTCTGAAACTAATTGATGATTTCTGCAAACACGAGATGTTTTCTGCCTTCCCTGAATTACCGTAAAGTGCTGTCTTTGAAAAAAAACATTGAGAGCTGAGTGTTTGCAGGTTACTGAAACATGGATACGGATCACATGACAACCTAGCAACTATATAGCATGTTGCATTTGACGTGGTATGACATCCATGATGCGCAAATGATTAATAGAAATGTAATATGCATTGTTTATTCCACTTTTAGTGAACCTTTTGGTATTCAGAATGCGATAAAAGGTATGCAAAAGTAATTCCAAAACAGTATATTATCTGAAAATGAGAAAAGCTGATAATGTAAAATTCGACCATATTGTTGATATATCATGACACGGCTCAAATTCTGTAGTACCCCTTTTTTCATTTTTTTCTAACTCTCCCACCTCCAACTATCATTGGGCAGATTGTCTTAAAACAGACCTAAATAAATCATTTGTTTCATCCTAGTAAATTTAAATGAATTCACAGTACCCCATTCCCCCCAACCCCCACACACTACCGACATCTCATTTAGACCTAATTAGATCATATGTTTTACCTTTTTTCTTTCTTTCCTCTTCTGCCTCTCTCTGCATTTCTGCTACTGCACGATTTTCATCCTCCTGTAGATAATTATTTCTCAAGGTTAATTTAATACTTTTCTAAAATATTGGAAAACAACAAATGTCATCTTTCAAAAAGTTTACTACTTTAAAATTGAATGTCAAAAACCTACATTCAACACCTTTACTTTTTAATTAAAATGTGTTCATCCCCAGATGCTGGCCCTATTTGACTGAGGTGAAAAAAGAAAAAATATGGTGACACTTGTAATCAATCAGTCGTCAAGATTTTATTTCCAGAAATAAGATCACTAAACTGTAGCGATTTAACTTTATGAAGCACTGGCATTTTATTTTCAATGGGACGGAAATGGTTCTGAATATCAGAATACTGCTTCAGTATTTACAGACTAATATAGGGCACCTATAAATTCTTGCAAGGCCCTAATAAATAAAAAAGCTCAAATTCTCTTTTTAATTTTTAGTCAACATATTTTGCTACTTTACTTGAAACTTGTATTTTACCTCGTTAGAAAATAAGCTGGCTTGTATACTTCTAAATGTCAACATTAATGGGCAGACAAACGATTAAGAAGTAGGAAAGTAACAAGACATGAAAATTAAATTCTATCTGTAGTAACCAACAAACCTCTGGATTGGTCCACAAGCTACAAGCCTGGCACTTTTTACAACCCTTCCCAGGATCTCGAGGATGTTGACAGAAATGATTGTAATCAATCTGAAAAATCACAGTAATCTCTACATACAAACATGTCTCCAACTATCTCAAGAAATACAGAGGTCCCGCACTAGTGAAAGCTCTGTAAGTAATAACACGTGTGCCATTATGGTCTTAAATTGATCTCAGTATCCTAACTGCCTCCTCACAAACAACAAAGTAGGTAAAGTAAGAAATAAACGAAGTAATATAAAGAAGATACTTCTTTAAGAGAACATCTTGGCAAAACTGTATTTCTGATTACTAGTAGTCCAAATTTCAAAATTAATAGCAGGAAAGCATGTCAAAAGCAAGGTCTTCAAACTGAATATGGAAAGCTGGTTACCTCTCAATTCTGATTCAATATTTAATTAGTTTAAATTTTATCAAATATCATGTCAAATCAAATTTTCTCTTGGGTGAGCCACCATCTAGTTAAAGAATGGTTACTGACTGCCAGTCTGCCTTGGATACAGGTTAAGGAGTAAATGTATATAATAGCTGAGGTGTCTTGTAAGCCTTGGAGGCTGGCCCTTTCAGTAGGGGTTATAGTATAACAAACAAAGACATGACCCACTGGAATCCAAATATGGTGGAACTTCAAGAACACAATCAGTTTTCATTCTGGTTATCTCACTAAAAGCTTTTTCATTAACCAAAATGTCAGATTAAGTGAAAGGTAGCACATGAATACTGAAATATTGCCTCTAATCATAAAATACCAAAGGACAACAAGCAAATTCATTGAACTGATATCCCCCTGCCGAATCATACAAATCACTGGAATGGGGCAGTAAAGTTTACATAAATCTTTGACCTTGGAATCTGAGTGACAAATCAATTTGGTATCTTTTTCTATAATATATCAATTCCCATAAAAGTTCAGCTGTGCCATGCAGAAATAGCTCTTATGGTAAATGATGTCGTCTGACAGAAATGAGGTCAAAACATTTTCAACAAGCAAGCAATGATGGCCCTGGATCACTCTCCTGAATACTTTGGCTTTGGGTAAACTGTTGAAACAACCATCAATTAATGACCATAGGAGCTTAATTTAAAAAAATCTTGGTAGAGGACCTCTAGCTAATTTCCATGCAAAAAATCTTTGCCCTTGGCTCTGTGGTTTCAGTCAAGAAGATTTTTTAAGGTTTTCCCTATATAAGTCCATGTAAAATCAAGAAGATTTTTTAAGGTTTTCCCTATATAAGTCCATGTAAAATCAAGTGACCCATGTGGTACAGCTAATTTTGACCCAATGGGCAAAATTTGCAACAAACTTGGTAGAAGACCTCTAGCTGATGCTCCATGCAAAATATCTAAGTGCTAGGCCTAGTGGTTTCAGACAAGAAGATTCTATAAAGTTTTCCCAAAATAAGTGGACATGAAGACTGTATACAGTTTTCCCAAAATATGCCTATGTAAAATAAATTGACACCTAGGTAAGGCCAATTTTGACCCAGGGACATATTTTGAACAAGAAATTTATACAGTCTTTAGGAAATCATGGAACAACTTTTAGAAACAGATCTTTTTATATTTAAATCTTTAACTTTTGTCAAGACTGTTATTTTTTGATACAGCAATGGCAAATAGAACTCAACATCCAAGTTTCATCAAACATCCCCATTTTATAATAACCCCCTCGATGATGAATAACACACCCTTTTTTCTTACTTTTCAAATTTTAGTCAAACTACTGATCAGGAGAGATAATGCCATTCTTGGTCATTCATTTTAAAATACACACTAAATTTTCATCTTCAGCTTCAATAAAAATGTTATTTTTTATACATAGTGGATAACTATTCAGAGGCCATAACTCTGTGTTAAATGATCTCACTGAGACATGCCAATGATATGCGCATCACCTTTTTGTATTGATGGTTCCCATAAAGTTTCATTGAAATCCAGTCAGAAGTCGCCAAGAAATAGCACAGGAATAAATGTTACTCTGTATACATTATGCATAACTAATCAAGGGCCATAAATCTGTGTTGAAGGGTCCAACTGGTACATGCTGAGGATATGCACATCTCCTTTTGGTATTGAAAGTTCCCACAAGGTTTTATTGAAATTCAGTCAGAAATTGCCAAGAAATAGCGTGGAAACGAAATTCAGACAGAAGGATGGACGGACAACGCCAAAACAATATCCCCCTCCTGATACCATCGGCAGGGGATAATAAGATCACTAATCATTTCCTATTATTATGGAATACTGTAAAGTGGCAAATATCTACACCTGAGTTTTTACTCTAGAGGCAAAAAAGGGGACTATACCAAAATAAAGGGCCATCACTCCAAAAACAGTGTGTAAATTGTGACAATACTTGACAAGCATCATGTACTTACTATTATATTAAATCCTACCAAATTTCAACTAAACTGATTTTGAAGTAAGGCTCCAGGTGGAAATTTTTCCTGTATCTTTAAAATATCAACAAGCCTTTAAAGATGATAAGTAGTCATGAAAGCTAAAATAATGGACTGATGAAGACCAGGAACAGAAGCTTGTGTAATGGTTTTATGGAAATGTAATCAAAAGTTCATTAGCATTTCAAATGAAATGTGCCTATAAAATCATCACCTGTCCAATATTTAAATGAGAACTTACATTAGGCTGTCGACAGATGTAGCACATTTTGGCTCCACAACGACATGTCATCTTATTACAACCATCCAACTTCATAAACTGAGCCTTACATCTGTGGCACACCCTCACCTTAGCCATTGTCATCTTCTCTTCACTGAAACATTGCATCAGATAATACTGTATGATACTGATGGTTTCTTTCAAAAGACCTGATTCTTACACAGGACACTCCGTCTTGCTATGGCAGACATCTGGGTAAAGTAAATTTAAAATGCCTTCACACATGACAAAGTAATTACCATGCCTTGAAAAGGTAGAAATTTATGCGAAGTAATTTCAAAGACTTTCCATCCATGATCAAGTTATGGCCCAGATAAGTCTGGACAGATAGACACACATGCATTGATACACTTGTTTGGAAGCCCCAAGAAAATTTGACAAAAAATAGCATTGCCCAATTCAATTCTCAAGCAATGAAACCTTCAGATGTACTAACTCTTACTGACTTTAATTCAGAGTTAGGCAATGAGTATTTTGATTTATTTCAACACAGATAATCTTGAAATAATGGATATATACTATTTCAAGTACATCCAGACTGCTAATAGAACATGTTTAAAACTTGCATCTGTTGTTTTTAATCTTGCTATAAGCTATGTACACAATTACAAAAGAACTGGACTTGAAGAATCATCATGTCAAACCTATTAAACCAAATATGTGACATATATTCTTAAGCATTCGGTTTTATACTGTACCACTAAATGAGAAGATAAAATGTAGAAAGTTTTCATGGCAAGAAACTGTATCATTCCGAGACCTGCACTCAGCAAGCTGCCTGACACAAACAGTATCAGAAAGTAAACAAAATCTGGATAATTATGGTATTCTGTGGGTATGACTATCCATGGCAGTTATTCATGTGCAGCATAAGCACTTGCATCTGTCCCCTGTGCAATTTCATGGCTTATTTGTCATCACCATCATTTCCCAAACACTTAAGTATTTTATTCATATAATAAATTGCCATAAAATAGTCAGTCTATTAAATTCTTCCTTAAAAATATCTCGTAACACTAACCATACATAAAATGAGCAGGATACCATTATGCACTACTTACTATTCCAGTCTTAACTTTGTCTCATCTTTTTTCTCCACCTCCGAACACTTCTTGCCAAAATGTTCTTCCCATTCCACTTGACAGTAACGACATGTTTCCTGCAGTTAGTAAGGCTTAGTGATTCTTAACATTGAATATAAACACTTTCACCAAACACTGCTGATCTTTAAATAGTGCAGAGAAGTAAGACAATGGTGAACATCAAAGAAATTCACCAGTCTTTGGAATGTAAAATGTACAGTAACTCAATAAGCAAACTGTTCTCCAAACCTTTGCTGAATTGTGACTTATTTTTCTTGATTTATAATAAATTTTTTTTCAATATGTTTGTACAGAACCTAATTTTTTTGTCATTAATTTTTGTATGTTAAAAAAAACAGGGTAAAGAAAACAACGATTCTTACATGAAAAAAACTTAAAACAAAAAGGCAGTGTGACTAGAATATACAATCTTAAATAAATATATGTTTGACAATAAATATTTGGTTGCCTGCTTATGTCTGTAGACACTGAAGGCCTACAATAACTTAAATAGGGACATTATAAATATTCTATCCAATAATGATCCTGACCATTCCTCATAATGACAAATAAAATACAAATTTCAATATTTTCATTTACATGTGCAACACAGGTAAAAGATAATTTGTGAAACAGAAACGGAAAAGTGTAATACATCCTTACTTTTTTACAGGGATCACTCTGACATCGGAACACTTTATCAGCAGGGTCCATAAATGCTCGGAAACTGCAATGCGGACATCTAGCAATAAAAAAAGATTTATTTGTTGACTTCACTATGGTTTGTTTTTCAGTGGAATAATGAAAGTTGCAACAAAACCTGTCACACAATGTGACAAATGCCCCCCAAGGTAATGTATCAGAGAGAAGAGTACAAAAGATTCACTGAAAATGTTTGTTTGGTATTTTGAGCAGATTTATAGGTATAAATAAACAAATCATATATACGAGGGACAGTCAGTAAGTTCAAAGACTATTCTGATAATAGGTATATTTTTTCATCGGCTGTGAAAGTAATAGCCCCATTACGTTAAACAACATTCAATTTCATACAGTGTAAAAACTTTAAAATCCATGATAAAGATACAGAAATAAACTAGAAATGTGTCCAAATTGCAAAGATGTCCCCACAATGGTATGTTTTCTAGACCATGTGGCATTAGAAACAAATTGAAATAATGGTAGTAAAAAAGAAATAACAATGAAAATTCATGGTTTTTCAATCTGCTGATCATCATCAACTTATTAATGTTATTTATTGTCTAACAGTTAAAAAAAAATCATCCAAACAACTGAATAAGTAGACTACATCACTTTTTCTCTGTATACATACACTGATAATAAAACCATAAAACTATCTGCAGCTTAAAATTTCCAATGGGAATTTCTTCCTGTATCTACATGTGGAGAAGATTGTTTTTCTCAGTAAGTCTGAAGAATATTCTACAAATGATGCCTAAAGACTAGAATAAACATGACTTTCTCCATACCTTATATAGTGAAAATTATAAAGGCCTATAACTCTGGTAAAGGTTGCCCCAAAAAATTCCTTCCTTTACCAACATCTACACATCAAAGTTGTTCAACGATGTCATTAATATGCTCTGTTATAACAAACACAAAATCACAATTTTTTAATATTCTCTTGGTGCTTTCATGCACATGCTTGGCACACTTAGTAAAGACAATCCTGTACCATTAGGTCTCAAACTTTGCAATTTACATCTAAATGACCATCCAAAGTTCTGAATACAAAACTTGATGATGGCATGCTCCTCATTTACCCATAAGCTTTACTTAATATTCCAATCAAATAATTCCAAAATCCTTAAAGGTGTTCAAGAGACATGGAGCTGACATAAAATTGGGAAAGGACGCAACTTTTGATCTCATATCAAGCAGACATAATATGTAAAATGGAGGCATACTGATCTCTTGTGACCTTGACCTTGATAAAGCCAACCAAATCATACTTCTTGCCCAAAATGATGTGGCTATAATCAGTATTTCTTCCACATAATGCACCTGTCAATATTTTGCCCGCCCGGGGGGCGGCGGGCATACACGGGGCTTTAGACAGAAGACCATTCCTGACAGGCGGGCATTTGATAAACTTATGGAATCCGGGTCCCGGGAAATAGACTTTGGCTGGTTTTTACAACCCGGGACTCGGGAATTTCGACGCCACAAAATAAAAAAGGGGAGTAACCGCGAAAGGTCTAAATACGGTGATATTTTTATTCGTGTTTTCATGTCGGAACGCAGCACGATGGAAAACTTTTCATAAAGTAAAGTATATTGAACCCGGCGTAAAGTATTGAATAGAATGAAAAAATACAGATTAATGTTTCGTTTCATTAGTAATATGCATTTTTACTGCAATAAAAGGTAACTACAAATGGATTTTGAAATATAAACAAGGCCCAGAATTGCAAATATTTTTCATGGCGTAAAGTATTATGAACTCGGCGTAAAGTATATTGAATCCTGGCGTAAAGTATTAAATAGAATGAAGAAATACAGATTAAAGTTTCATTTCATTGGTAATATGCATTTTAACTGCAATAAAAGGTAAATACAAACGGATTTTAAAATATAAACAAGGTCCAGAATTGCAGACATAATTTGGTGCAATCTTTCCTGCAGGCACCACATGGAAATTCTTCTTACGTGACTTTCCTTGCGCCATTATTTAAATGCACAATACACACATTACACAACGCTGAAACACTAGGTTTTAACTGATGAATTTAAAATATTTTAACCCTGAAAACACTCCGATATTACTGTAGTGAAGAGGTAAAATTACACTCAATTATTATATAATACACTCAATAATCCACAACATTACACATCTAATAACTCAATGAAGTCCGATATATAACTTTGCATTAAAGCTATTTAAAGAAGAGGGTTGAACATGAATTAACACGGATTGGTCATTCATAAATTGCAAATGTTACCAATGATATTGTCGGTTTCATACCATCAGTAACTATCTGATAAGTAAGTCCTGATTAACTGTTATTAACAGAATACATCATTGTTTGCTGTTGATTGATTCCTTAGTTGACAAGGACAAAAAACGCCTAATTCAATCATAAAACATCAAATAAAAATTAAAAGTGTGACAATTACAGAATTAACAGTCTCACAAATGTAATTTGATTATCCATTTGTCCTTTAGCAATATATCGGCAAACCATCAGCGCCAATTAACTAGATATTGAAAATAACAGGATTAGCAGCTGAGCGCGAATAGAGGTGAGAAATACAAAACAAAAGATGAGACACTTTATCTTATGTACAATCAATTGTATTTACTCACACAAAAAAACAACCCAACATAAATATTAAATTACTAATTAATCTAATAATATTTCTTGTTTATCGTAGAAATGGAAATCACAATTCTTAGAAGCATAAAAAGAAAATTACATAAAATTAATGATACTTTTGATGGTCAGTAATAATAAAGTCTATTTAATTGATTTAAAATAACCTACAAAACCAAATTCATGAGTAATCGTGCAACAGTTTATATTATTTTTGTCTTATGGAGATCCAATTAAATGATTTATACATTTCAATATTCACTTGTAATTATATTAAAGGAATATAGTCACGTGATTGTATGATATGGCGGACTTTTTTGTGCTCTCTTAAAATCTGGAAAATAATTTGTGAAAACGTTAAAATATATGGTTCTTTTTGGTTATTAACGTTGTGGAAAACAAATTCATCTATTTAATGATCTCTGATGGGTAAGAAAAGTCGGGATAAACGAAAAAAGAGCAGTGAATCGGACTCTGAGAATCTATCGTGTAAACAAGTTAAATATGGCGGTAGTAGCCCGGGAAATGAAATTGTGGATTTAGATGTAGTGACGTACTGAACGAAGCAAATAGTGTTTTATACGGAAATACCAGGAAAGTTGAGAGAAACAGTGAAGGAGACTTATCTGTGTTTTCCCTACAAGACCAGTGTTCAGACTTCGCTGATTCAAGGGACATGGCGTCAGGTGTAAGTAAAAACACTATATCTTCGGAACCCAGTGATTCCGAAAAATTAAATAAACTTTTAACCGCAGTGGAAACACTTCAGAAATCTCAAGACGGTATGAAAAAAATGTTGGAGAGTAAAATTGATAAATTGCGTCATGAAATGAAGGCTGATATTGACACCAAAATCAAAGTTTTACAAGATGATATATCTTTAGCCATTGGCCGCGAGGCATCACGTATTGATGATATTTTGAATACAATTCAGTCTATGCAAACCCGTATACACGATGTCGAGCAGACGAAATCATCCGCCGGAGGGCATACAGACGACAACATAGACGTAGGTAACGGGATATCGGAAAACCGTTCACAAGGTCAAGGCTATCGTACATATAGGCCGAATAATTCCGAACGATTCCGAAATCTCAGTTGTAGTGAGTGGGGTACCAGCGGAACCAGGTGAAGATCTCATGCAGAAAGCCCTGAATCTTATTGACGCTCTTGGTAACAACGTTACGTCACGTGTATCTATTACTCGGGTAAAACGATTTAGGTCATATGTTGAAGGAAGACCTGGACTTATCAAAATATCTTTCCGAAATGTGGACGAAAAGGTGATTGTACTCCGAAATAAGATGTCCCTCAAAGACTCAGTTGACTACAACAGAGTGTACATCAAAAGCTGTAAATCTCACGCTGAAAGACTCATTGAATTAAACGCCCGTGCATTACTGAGACAACTTCCAGACGGTGGTCGCAATTTCCGAGTGGATGCTAACGGAAGGATTCAGCAACGTTCACGTAATTCCCAGCAACGAGATCAACAAGATAGTCAGGCTGTAAACTAGGAATCAACCCGTTCTAGTGGATTTATTCGAATCGCGCACATAAATGTATGCGGATGGACCAAAGAAAATAACAAATTAAGCTCTGAACTGATCAGTGCCCTGAATTCGGATATAATTACTGTTTGTGAAACACATTTAAAAGATCAAGAAGTTGTCGAAATCGAGGGGTACTCTTGGTATGGATATAATAGACATGATATACATCGTAATGCTCCGAAGGCCTCGGGCGGAGTAGGTATTTTGGTCAGAAGTTGCATTTATGATTCATACAACATCGAGATAATTGATAGATCGTTTGATGGAATAATAGCTTTACAATTTACAAACCGTGAGACAGAAGAGGATTTTATAGTGTTTTCATGTTATTTGCCACCAGAGAACTCAACGCGAGGACGAGACGCTCAATCATTCTTCGATCATTTATTAACACAAATTTACACATACAGTAAAAGTGATAACATATTTATTGGTGCCGACCTGAACTCAAGAATCGGAAACTTATCGGATATTATTTATGATTGTGACACCATTCCACCTCGACAATCTCTGGATAAAACCATTAACCAACACGGACATGAATTTATAGATTTTTTGATTGATGCAAAGTTTTGTGTATTGAATGGCCGCTTTGATAGTGACAATTACACTTCTATATCCCAGAGGGGAAAATCCGTCGTAGATTACTTCTGTGTTCCGCATGACTCTTTCGATAATTGCCTATCATTAAAGGTGTGTACAATGCAAGAAATATGCAATCAACATGGTCTGCATGGCCTATTAGGTGAAAGGTCGCGATTACCGGACCACTCTGCTTTGGTTATAGAGTTTCAATGTATGTCAACATATGAGAGAAAAAGTAACAGTGACATCACAAAAGGGTATGAGCCTCGCTTTAAACTGAGAAAAATTCCCCAAAATTTCATGAACAGTGACCGAGCAAATCAGTGCGATTGTGAATATCATTTCAGAGATAGAACGTTCACGTGAAACACAACAAAATATAGACAAAATTTATGAATCTCTCTGTGATAGTATATATACTGAAATGACTCAGACCATTCCTACGTTCGCAAATTCCAAACGAACTAATAAACGACGAAAACATAGTAAACCATACTGGAATGAGGAATTACAGGAATCTTGGGATCTTATGTGCACCAAAGAACGCGTGTTTTTAAGGTACACTGGTAATAACAGACAACGGAATAGACTTAGACAAGACTTCATTGACGCAAGAAAGGTATTTGATAAGTTACTCAGACAAACAGAACGCGCTTATAGATACTTGCAAGCGACAGAAATTGACGAAATAGCAACCAATAATCCCACAGAATTCTGGCGAAAGATACAACGCTTAGGTCCCCGTCGCGACACTTCGATTCCCATTGAAATATTGGATAATGGAAACATTATCAAAGACGAAAACGCAGTATTCGAAAAATGGAAATGTGATTTTCAGAATATATATAATCGAAACGAAAATGAAGATTTCGATGAAATCCATTACACTCGTGCGAAACTTCACAAACACTTGTTAGAAATGAACATACAAGACCCACTTTATACATCAAATGAACAATTAAATGGAAATATCACAATCGAAGAAATTACTAGTATCATAATGCGTGCCAAAAATGGGTCATCTACCGGCTTTGATAAAATACCTTATGAAGTATTAAAATACCCTCCAGTTATAGCAGTTTTAAGTAAACTGTTTCAGTTGATCTTTGACACTAGCCTGATACCTTCAGTGTGGAGAAAATCTATTATTTGTCCGATATTGAAAGATCAAAACAGTGACAAAAGGATACCGTTACATTACCGCGGAATTAGCCTTTTGTGTTGTATAAGCAAACTCTATACATCTTTCATCAATAAAAGGGTGACACATTACTTGGAAGATAACGAACTGCTAGCAGACGAACAGAATGGCTTTCGGAGTAACCGATCATGTGAAGACCATATATTCTCATTAAACAGCATTGTAAGAAATAACCCAAACGTTTTTACAGCATATATAGACCTGAAAAAATGCTTTGATTTTATAGATAGGGATATGCTGTTGTACAAAATGCTGTTGACAAATATAGACGGTAAAGTCTATAACTCAATAAAGAACATATATTCCAGCTCAGTGTCGTGCATACGTATCAACAGTAAACTAACGGATTGGTTCGAATGTTCGACGGGGGTAAAACAGGGGTGCTGTTTGTCACCGACACTTTTCGCCATATTCTCGAATGACCTTATTCAAGAAGTAAATGACCTTGACCTTGGTATCTCCATGGGTGAGGTAAAAATATCGATACTTATGTATGCGGATGACATTGCATTAATTTCCGATACAGAAGAAAAACTACAAACTATGCTTGATAAGTTACATGACTGGTGCCGCCGGTGGAGAGTAATCATTAATACAAACAAATCCAAGTGTATGCACTTCCGTCGAGGAAGAACCCGTCGCACGAATTACTCTTTCAAAATTGGAGAAAACGTACTAGAAACAGTTGAGACCTACAAATATCTTGGGATATTATTCCATGAGAGAGGCGATTACACTTTAAATGGCCAAGCTCTTGCAAACAGCGCGAGCAGAGCTCTAGGTGGAATTATAAGTAAATTACATAATATTAAAGATGTGGGATTACGTACATATGAGAAATTATTTAACGCTTGTGTTGTCCCAATATTAGATTACGGGGCATCAGTGTGGGGGTATCGACAATTCCAGAACATAGATAATGTTCAGCATCGTGCACTACGTTATTTCATGGGTGTACACAGATTCACACCAAAACTGGCTCTCTATGGTGACAGTGGGTGGTTGCCTTGTGTATATAGGAGGAGGGGATGTATCTTGCGCTACTGGAACAGATTATCAACAATGGACAATAACAGACTTACTAAACGTATTTTTGATTATGATTATACACTGTCTAGGAACAACTGGTCGAGCGATGTGAAACTTATTATGGAAAAGATAGGACTTGTAGATTTATATAACTCTAGATCTTTAGTTGATCTACAAACAGCAAACCCGTTAATAAAAGACTTTTACGCTCGTAAATGGTCTAGAGATATTGTATCTGTTGCAAAGTTACGAACCTATAAACTATTTAAAACGGAATTTTCCTCTTCCGAACATTACCTAACAATGAACCTAAAACGACATGAACGTTCCTTATTGAGTCAGTTTCGTTGTGGTATTCTCCCGATAAGAATTGAAACAGGTCGATATATTGGTGAACCAGTCGAACAGAGACTTTGCAGACATTGTTCTTTAAATTGTGTCGAAGATGAAAAACACTTTCTGATAAATTGTGAACTTTATAGTGATATACGATCAAGTGTATTTGGCGAAATCGTTACAGACGGCGAGTTTAGTCATTTGACTAGTGACAATAAATTGATTGTACTAATACAGAATTATCCTCGTAAATGTGCCAAATTCATTGTGAAATCTTTCTTACGCAGAAGAGACATTATATATGCTAACTAGCCTGCACACTTGACTTTAGTGCTTTCAATTGAACTCTTTTTGTGCTCCATACTTTTATAGAGCTTTTATAATACAACTTTATTTTATGCCATATCATCACATTGCATTGTACATGAATGTCTATATGTATATGTATATACTGCTTTACTAGTTACAAAGTTACATTATTTTTAGGTGACATATAGGTCCACTGGGCCGGGTGCTTTTTCTTCTATGTAATATATATTATTGTTTGTAATAACCTATGCACATGTCACTATAATAAAACATTACTTACTTATATTTTTAAAGTAAAAATGCATGTAACTAATGAAATGAAACTTTAATCTGTATTTCGTCCATCTATAAAGTACTTTACGCCGGGTTCATGATACTTTACGCCGCGTATTTAAGACTTATTTATGAAACATATTTGAAAAATATGGATCTTGTTTACATTTTAAAATTCACTTGTAATAATATTTTTAAGGAAAAATGCATATAACTAATGAAATGAAACTTCAATCTGTATTTCGTCATTCTATTTAATACTTTATGCCGAGTTCATACTACTTTACGCCGGGTTCATACTACTTTACGCCGGGATCATACTACTTTACGCCGGGATCATGATACTTTACGCTGCGTTTATAAGACTTATTTATGAAAATTTTTTGAAATTCTGGAACTTGTTTACATTTTAAAATCCACTGGTAAATATATTTTTAAGTAAAAATGCATGTAACTAATGAAATGAAACTTTAATCTGTATTTCGTCCGTCTATATATATCTATACGCCAGGTTAATGATACTTTACGACGCGTTTATAAGACTTATTTTTGAAAAATATTTGAAAATCTGGGCCTTGTTTACATTTTAAAATTCACTTTTAATTATATTTATATAATGAAACTTTAATCTGTATTTAGTCATTTTATTTAATACTTTACGCCGAGTTCATAATACTTTACGCCAGGTTCATACTACTTTACGCCGGGATCATAATACTTTACGTCGCATTTATAAGACTTATTTGTAAAAATATTTGAAATTCTGGACCTTGTTTACATTTTAAATTCCACTGGTAAATATATTTTTAAGTAGAAATGCATATAACTAATGAAATGAAACTTTAATCTGTATTTCTTTATTCTATTTAATACTTTACGTCGGGTTCATGATACTTTACGCCGCGTTAATAATACTTATTTATGAAAAATATTTGAAATTCTGGACCTTGTTTTCATTTTAAAAACCATTTGTAATTATTTTTTATGTACAAATGCATATAACTAATGAAATGAAACTTTAATCTGTATTTCTTCATTCTATTTTATACTTTACGCCGAGTTCAAAATACTTTACACTTTACACTTTAAGACTTATTTACGAAAAATATTTGAAATTCTGGAGCTTGTTTACATTTTAAAATCCATTTGTAAATATATTTTTAAATAGAAATGCATATTACTAATGAAATTAAACTTTAATCTGTATTTCTCCATTCTATTTAATACTTTGTAAACGCTGGGTTCATAATACTTTACACCGCCTTTATAATACTTTACGCCTCTTTACGCCAAAAAGTATACTTTACGTATTAGGTACTCCGCTGCACTGGTCGCATATGCGTTAAAACACGTATTCATGGGATAAAGGGTTAAAGAGCTTATACGATCGATTGTGTGTCCGTGTCCGCTTTGGTTTAAGTTTTTTAAAAGTCATACATTCTATAATATGAAAGATATTCAACTGAAACTAGGTACGGGTATTTAGTGGGACTACCACTACCATACCAAGAAGGCCTATAACCCTGGATGCATTATTTTCAGAATTATGCACCTAAGTTTCTTTTAAGTCCAATCATTTGAATACTATCAAAGTTATTAAACTGAAATTGATACATATATACTCATTGGGACTTTACCTACCTTACTTCAGAGGCCCATTAATCTAGATTCATTATTTTCCTTATGATAAGCCTTTATACTTATATTTTTTTATTGTTTTTCTGATAACAGTTTTATTTATTGATTGATCTCTTAGATATTTACCCTTTCCCCTACCCCGGGGCATTTGATGCACCAAACAGGCTCAAGGGTGGGGATTTAGACAAAAATGGTTGTCTCTAGGGTGGGGATTTAGACTCCAAACATTTTAAGATGTCAAATTCCCCTGGGTCAGCCCGCCGCCCCCCCCGGGCGGGCAAAATAATGACAGGTGCATAATTTCAAACTCTTCCAAAGTGTTCAAGAGTGATAAGGCAGACAAAGAATAATGGACAGTTGTGAACTGATCTCTAGAGTGACCTTGACCTTAGATGGAGCCAACCAACAGTTGTGAACTGATCTCTAGAAAGACCTTGACCTTAGATGGAGCCAACCAAATCACACATTCTGCCCATCAAGTATCTATAATTAATTTTTCTACGAAGTTATTTCAAAATCCTTGAACATGTTCAAGAAATGTGAAACAGATGGATGGACAAACTAAAGGATGAACAGACTGAAGATTTGATTACTATGTACGTGTCTTATGAGGCCCAACAAGTTAAGTTACTTATTAGCACCAATCTATTAAAATAATCCACAAAGTACATTTTCAGCTACTGACTGATAAAAAGTAAGCTAAGTCATTCTGAGACGTGATCAGCACCCAAACAATGATCACACTTAGAGGCAAATAATGTACAAGTACTTGACAAGATCTCCAAGGTCAGCTAGATTCAGGTTTTCCTCTGTCACTCTGTCTTCATACTTCTCAAGAACCTCTGATGGTAAAGCTTTCAGAAGCTGACCTAAAAACAGATATGATCCTAACTTGAACAAAATCGTACAAACCTCAAATAATCTCTTGTTAATTATTATCAACCAATGCATTCCTTTGTCTAAACCTCTCAGCAGTTTAAAACTATCACTGAAAGTGATAAAGACACCCTAATTCCACCTTGTAACAAAAACAAAAGTGATAATATTAAGGAAAACTTAAGTGAGAGTGATCAATTTCAATCAATGACTATAAATAGCCACCTGAAAACAGGAGTTGGTCTTGACCCCTATCTCCAGTTTATATTTAATTTACAAATATCATATTAAGTATAATAATCTTCTCTGTGCTCAGACCAAACCTACCTAGTCAGACCTCATAAAAAGCTTAAAAAATATCAATTTATAATATATGGATACATGTTTTAAATATGAAACAATATGCAGTTGAATGACAGGTAACCTATTACTGAGGGTAAGACTTACTTTTTGGGAATAATGAGTCACACAGTTCTGTCATACATTTTAGGTCAGCCTGTCAATAAGAAGGCAAAACAAGTAAGGAATAGTGTAATTTAACTTGTGGCATCATAATTATTTAGGAAGAAGATTAAACACTGCCATGCCGATCAAAAACTCATTGCTAGGCATTAAATCTTCACTTTCAACATGAACTGACCTCTTTACAGAATTTCACACCAAGAAAAATCCTGCCTTTTTGATGTTGCTTAAGATGTTTAATGGTCTCAGCCAGTAGCTTAGTTTATTGATCTGGTGTAAGATTCTATATCTAACAGAATAAGTTTAACACTGTATCTTGCATAAGAAGTAATGCACCCATATACTGGTGAATACAATGATTAATACAGAATCAATTGTTTTTCAATAAAGAATACATGTTTCCAACCAATCAACTACACCCTAAATGCAGATGACATAGGCATGGCACAAATGACTGGTACAAATGTGTGAGGTTGGGCTGAAATCCAGCAGGTTGTGACAGGAGTTGTCCTGACAAAGCCAATGTAAAATTGAAGGCATAAAGGGCAGTAACTGTTCAAAATCAATGAACTGGAAAACCAGGAAGACAAGCACAACAAGGCTTTGCACTGAACATTCGTGAAAAGTTTAGCTGAATTCCACCAGGTAGTGTCACAGGAGATGCCAGGACAAAACCTTTGGAAAATCAATGCATAGAAGGCAATAACTCCACTGAAATCTAATGAACCAGAAAATGCTGAAAGTATGCACAACTAGCCACATTTTGGTGTCAGAAAAGTTGTCTGGACAAACTTTGTAACAGAAAGATGGACAGATGAACAGGCTGACAGCACAAATCAGTTGAGTTCACATGGAAATCTCGATTAGAGTAAAACTGGACCCTGCAATTGAAGTAAACACACCTTTGGCCCTGAAAAGCTGAACTCCACAAACACCAGTATGAGGTGATGTTCCCAGGTACCCTACTTTTTCATACTGCACACAGTGAGTGAGGTAACAGAAGTTTTACATATTTCAAGGGCCATTTTTTCAACAATTTCATAGGGGAGAGTAAGCATCTATCAGAGAACAGTCTACCCTTGAGCTTCCATCTGAACTCTGCCATTATGTCTTCCATTTCATGGTGGGAGACAAAATTATCGAAAACATGCAGCTTTAAAATCAATGCATCTGAACTGACTGTTACAATCTATGGTTATTCAACAGGAAAAATTATGACAAAAAACTCCTACCTTGCCCTGTCCAAACACAGACTCTTTGGCATACTGTCTCAAACAGTTCTCACAGAAGAGATGCCCCTCATAGCACTGGACCATTTGTTCGAACGGGTACTCACCAAAGCAGCAGCCACACTCTATACACTGACCTTGGTCTTCATATTCCTGCTCATTAAGGGCAAAGGCTACACGGTAATCTGCTTCCTGTTAATTAGGGCAAGATAGTTGGAGTTATTCTTAGATATCCTTTTAAACAAGAAACAAGGACATTGGCATTTAGTGTTTGACTTCATTTTCCCACAATTGAGAACACTTCCAATTAATTAATTTCATAGTTGAATTTTTGCTCCACTTTATTATTAATTTCGTGAAAATACTTATGACTTATCTGAATTTGTTTTATTGTCATGATAACATGATCACGGTAATTCCAATTTGATTTGGCAGGCTCTTACTATTCTAGTTAATATGTTCTAGATGAAAAAGTGTACACATCTTACAAAAAGACGACGTGTACAGCTTGAAACATATTTAAGTAATTACTCAAATATATAAGTTCCTACTCAAACACAAGTTTTACCGGTACAACTGCTAAGCATTACTACAAAGAGCTTTTCATGTCTATGTTAACAACTTAAGGCCTCTAAAGAAAATATATGACAAAAAGTGTACAATTGCTTTTTTGGAAGAAAATAATTTGTACTTCAACATTGTACTGTGACAAATCAGTTGAGTAAATACTCAAGAACTTTGGTGTAACTGGTGCTTAGTTTTAAATGCTTCCAGTACAGTGAAACCCGATGTATTGCTTATCTCACCTTGAAGAAGGTTTTGATAGGAAAGGGATGTGACAGTCTTCAAGAAAAAGTTCCTCATTTTAGATGTGAAATGTTGCCATCGGTATACATGCAAAACATACTTCTTATCCTTATTTACACTTCATTAACTAAACAGATTAAATAACTATAGACATATTAACATACCAGTTCTTTATGTTTCAATTTTTGTTCCACAAAGTTTATCTCTCTCTGAAGCTCGGAAATAATATTAAAATTTGTCTTCACCATTGGGCGGCGATTTTTCAGTAATTTGATAGCAATTCTTTGTTCCAGCCCTGAAAAAAAAGATCAATACTTGCACGAAAGTTTTACAACAAGAGACATCCATTGTTAAAGCGCTTATAGTCAAGTATCCTGTTGCTATCTACATACCTAATTCTCAGGTGGGTAAAAATGTGACAGAACCATATAGAATAAACTGATATTTTCATTTATAGTTTATCTGTATAGTTTCAACTGTTGTCAAGAATATATACTGTTCACAAGAAGTAAGGGATATAATGTCATTTTTAATGATATGGGAAACCTACACTTTACAGGCAATCATCATGTATATTTTTACAATGGTCATTCATGTGTAGATAGCATGGTCACTTAAGTATAGAAATCACATTAAAATTTGTGCAACTTTAAGACATGAGGAGTAGCACAAGGATTTTAACATTGACTGAAATCATGGTAACTGTGACTTGCGTTGGGCAAAACTTTCAGAATATTGTGTTGTGTTGATGTTAAACACAAATTCACAATCAAATTTGCAATTGGAATTATGAGACATCTAATGGAATGTTGGCGGGCCGTTATAGAGCACTGACGTCCACAGACCTTTATCAACACCTTTGACATGTCAGATGAGTCAATGTCTCAAGACAGACGATAAGAAATCGCCTTCACTCAGACTGTTTTAATGCTAGGTGCCCTCAAGTGATCTTGCCGCTGTCAGCAAGGCATTGTCATGAACATTTAGGATGGTGTAGACAGCGGCGTAAGTGGAATATTAACCAGTGGTTACATGTAATGTTCAGTGATGAATCCAGATTTGACCTAGACTTTTGTGATGGTTGAAGAGGAGTTTGGTGTTGCCAAGGTGAATGTTTTACAGATGCTGCTAGGGTTGCCCATGACCAATATGGGTGTGGGTCTGTTATGGTATGGGGTGGCATTACTATGACTGCCAGGACACAGCAACATGTGTGCCATGGCAGTGTGACTGGCCAATACTACCTTGACAACATGTTGGTTCCAACATTTGCTCAACAATTCATCTTCCAGGATGATAACGCTAGAACCCATAGGGCAAAATCTTGTCACTGGAAGAGCAACATATCCATACTTTACCATGGCCAGCAATGAACCAGGACTTATCACCCACTGAACATGTGTGGGACATTCTTGAAAAATGTGTCCAAAGATGTGATTCTCCACCCAGAAGGTTACGTGAGCTAGGTGCGGTGCTGCAGGAAGAGTGGGACAGAATCCTTCAGCACACAATCAGTCGTCTTATTGGGAGTATGAGACATCCTTGCATAGCTTGTTGCAACAACAGAGGTTGTTCAACACATTATTGTGTCCCTTTCTGCATCCAGGTAAGCATATATAATTTTGTAGTAGTTTTATAACTGTGCTGTCTCAATAGCTCTGCTAGTACAGTCTCCATATTTAAGTCAAAGTTTGAATCCTATTTCAAACAGCACTTTTCCAAGAATGTTAAAATACACTCTTATTGGCACCTACCTCCAATTTCATCTGCTGGTATTTTTGCTTGATACACAAGACCTCTAAAGGAAACTGCTGACAGTTCTGTGGTTTTCTCTGTAATAAAACTGCTTCTATTAAAAATCATAAAGTCCTATACACATGACCAATCTTATTCCTTTCTTCTCTCTTGAAGTTAACAAATTACTAAATGTTACTAAAATTTCTTTCGACTGTTTCAGGACAAGTCTTTTGACATTATCCAATGATTTGATTTGTCTAAGTTACAGGCACCGTGGTCCAGGCGTAGAGCGCAGAGCTCCGGATCCAAAGGTCACGGGTTCGAATCCCTTCAGAGGCAAGATTCTCTCACGATCTTCACATTCATCCACGCTGCATGAATACTGGTATGGAACCCAGGAAACAGTCATCGACCGTGATGAATATAAGTTGCAAGAACTTGTATCGCAATCGATGTAAAATAAATGAGCCTAAACTAAATTGAGTTACAGATCAGAACTATGTGCCAGTAAATAGTAAACATGCACAATTCAATTCATTTGATTATGTCTGATATGAGCATGACAAATGATAAACAGATCTTCAATGGATCTGGGTATCTTACAATATGATTACCACAAGTCATAATCAATGAATAAACATCTGGTGACATTACTTTTCTGAGCTACTTCCAGTGCTTGATGCCACACTGTCTTCAATGCCTTGTGGGAAGGAGCATAGCGATACAGGACTCTCCGCATCACAGCTCTGATATCATTTGCTGACAACTGAAAAATAGTGCAACTGCATTAACTTCAAGAGACCACTGATAAAAATTTAAGATATCCAGACTTTATTTTAACATAATGACAACTTTCCAAAATCTTGATGTACATGTATAAAGAGTTGTTTAAGACATTCTATATATTCTGTTTGGTCAAAATACCCAAAAACTTATTTATTCACTGGTATTTTGTACATGAAAGAAAAACTAACAATGACCAAGATTATTTTTTAAACCTGTTTACTCCATCTGCACTTACAGCCATAGTCATGGAGTTGTGAAAATAAAATAAGAACACACAGAATCTGGACATGTGCCAATATCAGAACTTCCACACATGTGGTAAATAACCAGTAACCTACGCGATCACCTTCATAGACATCATCCCATTCATGGATTATGCAATAAAAACACCACAAATAAATAATACTAGAAGGGAATTGCTCAATACTGATACTGGATACCAAGAAAAACACTTTGTCCCATGAATTAGAAACACCTGGATCTTATCGAGATATACTACGTGGGTTAAATTCAAGTATGACTTATTCGAACATTCGAACCTTCGAATGCAAAATATTCTGACATTTGAACGCTATAATGAATTTATTTTGCCATACCTATTTCATATCCATAGGTACAAGAAAACTGTTCTTACAGCACATCAAAACTTTATTTTATAAAACTTTAAGTTTCAAAAAGATTGTATGGCCAGAATCACAAAACGTAAGGGAATTTTTTTTCGAAATGGGCTTTTTACAAATTAACATATCACAAAAAATACTTCAGGATCAATGTCTGAAAGTTTCAGCCCCCTAGGTAAAGCTGATACAAAAATAACAGTGTGTTTAAAAGATATTAATTGACATGCAAAACTGATAATCCTAAAATGTTGTCATTAACTGTATTCTGACATAAAAATTTATCAAAGTTCCTGTTGGCACTAGATTAGTAAAGTAGTTTTTCTGAAATTAAACTTTATTCAAGCCACTGTAAAATTCTACACCTTTTCAACACATTCTACCTTTTACGTATACAACTGATGTTATTCATTGGAGGGCTTCGGGTATTCACATTATTTAGATAATATCTCCATTATATAAACAAGTAAGAGTTGAAAAACAGTTGTCATAGTTAATGGTCATCAAGATAATTGATATAAAATAGTTTGTTTTTTTTAAGGTCAAATGTTTTGACCCACTGACCATCATTATTTTCACATTAACTTGGAACTAAAAGTATGTTCTTAAAAAGAGAAATACATAATAATTATAACTGCATTCATTTGAATCAAAAGAAACAGTTAAGTGGAACAAATATGTCATAATGGCCCTGTATCACTTGCCTGGGAACCATTGTTCTCAAAAACAAAAACAAGTAGGAGCTGTCAGAATGAACCCCTTATGTTCTTCAAAAATTCCAAAGATCAATAAGAAATATTGACCCAGCTGTGTCCCCAACATGACAACATTTGACAAAGTTGAACTTCTGAAAAGCTGAAAGTTCTAATGCCTGTACAACATTTCCAGCTGACAAGTTCAGTACAGGTATGTAGCTTGTAATAACAATGTTACTCAACCAATTAAGATACATGTAATACAGCAATAAACAAGAGGGCCAAGATGGCCCTATATCGCTCACCTGAGAATCATTGCAAAGAAACATAAAAATCAGGATGTAAGTTAGTAGGTCAAGGCCAAAATCATCCACGGTCAAAGATTAAATCTGCATGCAAAATTATCTAATGTTTCATTGTTGTAGTTGAACAGAACGTCTTCTAAGAATAGGCCCCGTGACCTATTTTTTGACCCTGGATGACCCATATACAATCCCATCCTAGATTTTATCAAGACAAACATTCTGACCAAATATTAGGAAAATCGGAAGAAAAATACAGCTTCTATCGCATATACAAGCTTTTCTAAGATTTGACCCTGTGACCTAGTTTTTGACCCTAGATGATTCATATAAGCCTCAACCTAGATTTCATCAAGACAAACATTCTAACCAAGTTTCATAAAGATCCAATGAAAAATACAGCATCTATCACATACAAAAGGTTTATCTAAGATTTGACCCCATGACCTAGTTTTTGAACCCAGATTACCCATATTCAATCCCAACCTAGAACTCATCAAGACAAACATTCTGACAAAATATTAGGAAAATAGAATGGAAACTACAGCTTCTATTTTATACACAAGGTTTTTCTAAGATTTGACCCCATGTCCTAGTTTTTGACCCCAGATGACCCATATACAATCCCAACCTAGATACCATAGAGACAAACATTCTCACCAAATATTAGGAAAATCTGATGTAAAATACAGCTTCTATCACATACACAAGCTTTTTCTAAGATTTGACCCGTGATCTAGTTTTTGACCCCAGATGACCCATAAACAATCGCAACCTGGATCTCATCAAAACAAGCATTCTGACCAAATATTATTTGACCCTGTGACCTAGGTTTTGACCTCAATTGACCCATATACAATCCCAACCTAGATTTCATCAAGACAAACATTCTGACCATATATTAGGAAAGACGGATGAAAAATACAGCTTCTATCGCATACACAAGATTTTTTTAAGATTGGACCCTGTGACCTAGTTTTTGACCCCAGATGACCCATAAATAATCCCAATCTAGATTTCATCAAGACAATTATTCTTACCAAATATTAGGAAAGTTGAATGAAAAATACAGCTTCTATCGCATACACAAGGTTTTTCTTAGATTTGACCCTGTGACCTAGATTTTGAACCCAGATGACCCATATACAATCACAACCTAGATTTCATCAAGACAAACATTCTGACCAAGTTTCATAAAGATCCAATGAAAAATACAGCCTCTATCGCATACACAAGGCAAATGTGAACAGACAGACGACAGATGGCAGATGCCAGACGACGGACATCCAGCGATCACAATAGCTCACCCTGAGCATTCGCTCAGGTGAGCTAAAAAGACTTAAACATGACTTACCCATGAGAATTCCTTGGCCAATAATTGAAATGCTTGGGCCTGGTACACGACAATTATGTTATCTGGGATAGACACCGAGTGGTAGTCTTTATAATAGTCTATAGTAGTCTGAAATAAAACAAACTCATGATGACCGTATTGTCTTTTGCATGAAACACAAAAATATTTTGTACTTTTAAAAGTTTTTTAAATGGAGAAAAAAAAGCACACACTTTTAATGGTAAACTTTTCAACAACTCATAGATTTTTCATTTAAAAGAACGTTCTATAGTAGACAAATATATCAATGTTACTATTTCTTTCCAAACTCAGAAATTTCTACAACCAAAAAAGTTGGGAAAGTACATGCACATTTCTATTTTTTACACAATATAGGAAACTGAGCCATGTCTTTCCAAAATGATTTTGTAATGATTAATTGCCTTTTAAAAATCCAAAGAAGGGGTATATATTAGGGCTAAAATCAACCAAAGATTGATTACATATCTTTTTTGGCCAAAGCAAATTCTGCTGGAATGGACCTTACGACAGTAGTGAACTAACCACAACTCTCTAACATTAGAGAAGTCACTCTTGTTTTCTCAGACATTGGTTATCAAAGGCAGTGTTAATATTCCTGACAATTTCAGTGTTTAATATCATTAGATACTACTTAAAAAGGATCAAAAGCAAACCATATAGGAAGTATATAAGGTTTTATGTTATAAACTCAAAAATTATTGAAATACTACTAATTTAAGAGATTTGGGACTGGTGGTTTAAAACACACAGATCTTTAGTTTTTCAATTAAGTTGCTTTAGCAACCACAGTCCACATGAAATTGAATTCCTAGAATAATTTTGGCAGATCTGTATGCAAGGAACAAGACAACTTTCATAACTTTGGCCCAGTGGTTTTAGAGGAGGTGAATGACAGACTACGTACTGAATCTGGCATCTGCTCAGGTGAGCTACTAAGAGAAAAATTCCTGAAATAAATTTATACCATAGTTCAAAGCAGTGACATCAGATCTCCCAGCATTAATGTCAGTAAATACAAGCCATGCTATAACTGATAAATGCTAAAGTATAACCTATTATACCTGCAGTGTATATTTGAAATATACACAGTGTAGGATAAAAAAACATTGGCTTTCACTGGGGTATAAATTAATTAATGAAATGCATAATGCTTTATATTAAAAACCCAATCAGAAACTTGAGCTATTTCACTGAACTACTACAAACCATTTCAGATTCACTTTTATTCTCTTCAATTACAGCAGATGTCTGATTCTTCTTTGGGTAGTTATTTTCAAGCATTGCAAGACAGATGTTATTCACTGCCATAGGTCCCTTGTACTCCTGACACAAAGTCATCAAGTGGTCCGGATCCACATCTGGGAACAAGTTTAACTGAAAGTATAGTACAGAAAATGATTTCCTTTAATCATAATCAAATAACATTACACCTCCCTTAAATAATACTGGAACCGAAATCATTAACAGAAGTGACGTTGTCCACACAATACTATTCTTATTAAAATCTAAAGTATTTTTGTGGCATATACAATCATCCCAGCTATTTACCAATGTCTAGTTTTGACGTAGTTAACTGTTAACAGTAAGCTCATATTGACCTCAAGACAAACATTCTGTGCAAAAACCTAGAATTGATATAGTCATTAGGAAGTCCATGAGGTTAAATTATCCTGCTAATAAACGTTTAAGAAGCCAGAATTTATTAACAAATGAGCTGATTTGATTGCATCTGAGTTTTTAACTAACAGTTCTGCAACTATTTCTTAACTTACCACATCATTCTTGACTTGAACAATAGGATCTTCTGCTATCTCACTCTGTACTGGCTCAGGAGGTGTTTCAGTTTTGCCCACTACTGGGTCGTCTGGTACCAGAATCGGGTCCACTACTGGGTCATCTTGTACAAAAATCGGTAAAGTCTCAGGCTCTTGGTCATTCTTAAAAGGCTCATCATGAATGACAATAGGGGCTAAGTCTATATTTGTGTCAGGGTTTGGAGCAGTGTGTGAAGCGGCTGGATTTTTTATGACTCTTCTAGGAAGTTGTGCTGGCACAGTGCCAGAAAGTGTGACAGGTATCACTTCTGGAATCTGCTGAGGAACAAATTGAGGCAAATGCCTGGTTTGCTGGTCATCAGGCTCTATATGACCTTTTGAATAGATAGTTGAGCTGGCTTTAAGCGTAGACCTGCAATTACAATACATACAATATGCAAGTTTGGAATGATAGTTTAACTGCTGCCTACCTCTTCATAATGACTTAGTTTCTTTTCAAGTAACCTGGTTTTGCAAGTAACTAACAGTATTTCCACTTGTAGCAAGAATGCAGATGCAAACTCATCTGTTACGAAAAATGTACTAAGCCTTAAAGATCTCTGATAGATCGATAAACACTGTATTCATTTCTCATAGATTTTAAAACCTTTCTATTCAGAGTTCACGCTGCACTACAAGGCAACAAAAGCTTGTAACTATCTTACCTTAAAACTATGTATTTTTAAGACAACGTAGCTGTACATACATATTACAGAGGGACAAAAATGTCTTGTCATATTAAGTGTAGCTTGTCTCTGTCTCAAGAATGAAAGTTGTAGAAAGATTACGCACCCTTTCCGCTCTTCTCTTGTTACTGCTGATGGTCTCAATTTGCTCCATTTGCTGACAAAATCAATATTCTGTTGATCTAGAGGCACTTGAAATGTGAACTTTGGGGTAGAAATTGAATAGCTTTGGTCAGCACTACTAATATCTTCACTGTTATTATTAATGTTTTGTTTCATCATATTTTCTTTAACTATATTCTTGTACATAATTTTATGTGTTGATTTTATAGTAACTGTCTGCTGATTTGTAACTGGATTGGATGGATTCCATGTACAATTGTGTGACTGAGATTTTTTAGGGGTTAATGAGCTGTGGGTCTGAACTAACCCTTCTGCATGACCTTCTGTTTCATCCTGTGGAGTAGATGGTGTTCTGCTAAAAGAAAGACCAGGAAATGGTGCTGAATCTGAACTGCCAAATTTAACTTTAAAGCCTCTGAGCAAATCCTTGAAAGAGTCAGCAGAACTTTGTGCTGCAGGTCTTGTAGAAACTACTGGTTCATCTGATTCAGTGACTTTTGTTTCTGACACAGGATTGTGTAAGACAGTAACCTGCTTATCTAATGTATCACTTCTGTTCTCAATGTTAATTGTTTTTGAAGTGCCATCTGGTTTCAGACTGTCATGGAACCTTCTTGGATTGTCAAATGCACTACCTCTGTAAATTTTCTTTGGAAAGTTTATTTTAGGAAGAGCATCATCATCTGATGACTGGGAATCAAGACTGTCTGCTGCAGGAAATGATGAATCTGAATCACTTGAATCATCAATAGTGTTTGTACTGTACGTATCTCTTCTTGATATGCTGAAACTTGGGTAACTCAATGAAGCTGAATTATGATCACAAGTCTGTTTGTCTACTGAACTTGTAAGTGTCTCTTTCTTATCAACAACAACTGGTTTTAAAGAGTTAGAAATCTCTGACTTCATAGTATTCTTTGTAACAGTCTGCTGTACTTTGGGTTCATCTGTTTCATGTCCCTTTTCTTCCTGTATACTGATGTGTGCTGTTGCTGCTGTCAATCCCGTTTTCAGTACTGGTTTCACTACTGTGACTGGTGTACTCAAGCTGGAGGTCACATTCTGGCTTTCTGGTTTATTTATTGGACAACCAGGCTCCTTTAAGCTTGGTGAATAAGTGTCCTGATCTGCTTGCTGGGTAGGTAAGCTAGTCACTATTTCTACTTGATCTGAAACTGATTGTAATTCATCTGCCACTGTAAATACAGAAAAAGCAAAAGACACAAGTTTTAAATACAAAGAAAAAAGGTCTCAAAAATGCCATCATAAACAGCACATTAAAATGCATCATACATTCACACCTTGTGTAAACTCCCAATCCTTGGAAACAGACTCTTTAATCTGTCTGTAAATTCTTATATGACTTTCCATATACAAATTACCTAGCTGATCAAAATGATTAAGCATTACACAACGTTTTCTTAACATATCTATCATCAGGTAGATTTATCAATTTTATCCAAAATTTCAAACACCTTTTACAAGTATCAATATACAACAGGAACCTACCACAGTCACCTAACGGTGAGATGTTATGAGATGTGTGGGGATTGTTTCAGTCTTACAGCTTCTGTCATACCATTTTTGATTGGGAACATTAAAGAATACACTTTTCTGACAATTGACCTGTTGACTACATCCTTATAACATTATCTTCAACTGCAGATGTGACAAGATTTACGGTATGTATATATTATAATTTTCAATTTTCTCATTTCATTAGTCAAAACTTTTTGACAAAACACTGCTCAAATACATCCATGTAAGCTACAGAATATCAATTTTGCCTAAACCAATACTGATCTTCTGTTTTGAAGTAACCTTTTCATTTTCAGTATCAGATGTAAATGACAGATGCTGGTATATGTATAATTCCACAGGCAAATGATCACTGTCTACTTCACTTTTAATTCTAAACCTTAAAAAAATATGTTAATATTTCACGACAGAAGTTGTAAGGGCCTTGGCAAAGTAACAACAAAGACAATTTTACCATTTGGTGATATCAGGTCCTTTGTTTCATCCGTTGAAGCTCTTACAGAGAGTTTTGGTTCCTCCACTTTAGTTATTGTCACATCCTCTAAATGTGTTAAAGAAAAAACAAGAACTGTCATAAAATGTGACAAATTAAAATGTGTTGTGTGTGTGGTGTGTGTGGGGGGGGGGGGGGGGGGGGGGTTTGAGGTAGGGTGGGGAGTAAAGTACCTATGTTTTAAATTTAAAAAACAAAATGGGGGTGGGGAGGGGGGGGGACTGGTTGGGGTGGGGGGGGGGGGGTTGAGGTAGGATAGGGGGTAAAGTACCTATGTTTTAAAATTAAAAAAAAAAAAAAAAATTGGGCCCGGGGGGTGGGGGGGGGGGGGGGGGGGGAGAGGAGTACTTACCCATCTCATGTCAGTTAATATTTTATTTCTAGGCTTAAGTTTTTTTCCTATATATAAGTATAAGCAAAATCAAGTGACCCCTGGGGGTGGGGCTAACTGTGACCCCAGGGACATGGGTACCAACAATCTTTCAGGGGTCTTGCTGGTGATCAAGTATTCCAAGTTTGAATGGAATATCCTTGACACTTTTTGAGACATGGACATAAAGAAAAAGGTTAACAAAGAAATTTTAACTTGAAAAAGGGGCATAACATTGCAAAAATAAATTTGAGGGTTATCTGCCCTTGAGAAATGGTGTGGTCTTAAGTGATACAATTGTAAGCATTACAACTGGAAAGTTTGATAAAGAAACATTAAGAAATGGCATAGTTATAGCCAATGTTAAGTTTTCATAACAAAATCCAAGTACAAAAAGGGGCATAACTCTGTCAATTGTGACCTTGACCTACACATTTTGGCATCATCATGACTCTGTTGTCGTAAGCAATATAATTTGAAAGTTTGATGTTGAAATGTTAAGAAATGGCAAAGTTATTCCCAACGTTAAGTTTTCATGACAAATGCATGTTTAAAAAGGGGCATAACTCTGTCAAATGTGACCTTGACCTAGAAAATTTGGCATCAACTCGACCCTGTTGTCATAAGCAATACAATTTGAAAGTTTGATAAGATAATGTTTAGAAATGGCAAAGTTATAGCCAATGTTAAGTTTTCGTGACGGACCGACGGACTGACGGACAAAGCGATCCCTATGTATCGCCTTTTCTTCGAAAGGGCGACACAAAAAGTGGGGTTTGATTGACCACATTAAAATGTTCACATTTTAAACCTATATAACAATGACTGACATAAAGTTGAAGAAATTCACTTGTCTGTGCTAAGAAAAATATTATGAAATTGAACACTTTTATACAGTTTAAGGCTTCAACTTACCAGAATTTCCAATTTTTGAAATATTTTCTTGGAAATCATCAGCACAGAGATTAACATCTAAAGCTGTCCGACCATCTAACACGTCAATAATACAACGCTGGAGCAATGCTGGTTCTGTATCAGGTTCTGTTTGGTTACTTGGGTGACAGACAGCAGTTCTGAGAATTTTCATACTATAGTTTGGAAATATTGGTTTCAGTTGGTCAAGAACATTCTTCTGAAGAACAGACATTTTTGCATTTCTTCCAGGCCTGAAAAAAAGATTATAATAATAAATCAACAATTTGGTAGCACATTCTGAAAAAAAAAAAATCTTGATATGTTGACCTTTTTTCATACATGTACATGCATAAGATCAAGCAATATATGCCTTTTCAAAGAAGAGCAAGCAAACTGGGTGTGGCAAACTACAACAGAACATAATAATATGCATAGCAAAGGTTTCAAAGTTCATAGAAGGAAATATTTATTGAAAGGGTGACAGCTATAATTAAAATGTATATTTTACTCTCTTGTTAAAGCATATAATTTACAGCATATGTCTTTTTCTGCACCCTGAATAGATCCTATTATACCATCACGATTTAAACTTTATCAGGTACACAGCTACATTAACTTTAAAATCATATTAAAAAATAAAAATCCAGCCAGTGCAAAACTTACTTTACTGTGCCTTTTCTCTGACTTTCAAAAGGGCAAATGCTGACCAGTTCCTCTATACATCTCTCTAGACAGTTCTCTGGACTGCCCCATTGCTTGCTGATATTCTGCACAGTGTTTTTTATGACAGACTCGTGGTGGTTAGGGAATATCTGTTCAAGCTGCTTGCATACTGCTGTATTATCCATTCCAAGGAGTTCATCACTGAAAAATGACAACAGATTTCCTTCTCATAATACAGCACTGATAACTCTTAAAATAATCATTGAAGCAAAATCTTATTTTCTATGGTCATTAGTACAGGAAATATACAATTTAGTCAGTCAAAAAGGTCTTCAGAACTGTTGTTGTATGCTGCCAATATAATTTCTAACAAAAGTTGTCTGAGGTTTTTGCAGAGAGCCCATACCTGTCTTCTATAAAGACACAGTGGTCTTTTGTTAAGTTAAATAACAAAACCAGATCATAGATCATTCTGTAACAAATCAAATCAACTTTCTTTTTGATCACTCAGTTAAAACAGTTCAAAATGTTCTTTTTTTATGTACAGACTAAGCAACACTTTTATAGATTCAAATTTAATGCATTAACAGGTACTTCCCGATGTACACATGTGCACTACACTTTACACTACTAGAAGTGAACTACTGAAATCCCGTGGGTTTTATAAAATGAGTGGATTCATAAAATTGTATTTTGTATACTATTACTACTGTTAAAATCATTTTTTTTTTAATCAATGCTTATTTAGCTTGTAAGTAAACTTTATAGCTTAGATCAATCTTGACAACAATGCCAGTCATGATTGTTTATAAAAGATATCACTATAATTATGTAAATAGTGTTATAAAGAATCTTGTCAGTTACTTTTGGATGAAAAGTAATAATTTTCAATTGTACACAATTATGCTGCACACAATGAAAATGGGTTTTATCAGAAATAAACTATATAATGCATTTCCAATGTGATTTTTCAAATTATAAAGTTTTATTAGCTTTTTTCATAGATCCTGGTTATTTCTGCAAAAACAGGCTATTTTATAAATCAGGTTATTTTTGTGAAAATAGGCTATTTTATAAATCTGGTTATTTTTGTGAAAATAGGCTATTTTATAAATCTGGTTATTTTTGTGAAAATAGGCTATTTTATAAATCTGGTTATTTTTGTGAAAACAGGTTTTTCATTGTTATTGATTACCTATTTCATTAAAAACTAGTCCAAATAATTGTACTCAAAACGTTGAATATCGTGCTATTTTTTGAATGGTCGATATCCACCTTCAGAAACTAGCTAGGCTGCATCCTGCCTGAAGTAGCATTATTGAGACTAATTGAAAACATGCTATTTTCAGTATCCAGCTTTACTGGATAATATATTACAGTTGTTTAGGCAGTAGCAGATAGCTAAGGAGATTTATGCTGCTCAGGACTTCAAAATGAAAATTCTGAAAAACTTATCAATACTTTTTCAACAAACGAAAGTGTGCTCTCATAAAACCTTGTAGTTCTGGCTTCCAAAACTTTATAAGCCGCTTTTTTTACATTTTGTTCATTTACATGATGCGGCATCCTGTAACAGTATATAAATCGTGTACGCTGAAGACCTTAAGCTAAAAACCTTGAAGATGATTTTGTTTCTCTATAACTGCATTTTAGTAATCTACCATAACTTTAATGTCTATCAGGATGACAGGTTTCTATTGATATATACAGAATATAAAATCACAATTTCACCTCTCTCCTGCAGAAGTCATTGCTCAGGTTTTACCCATTATTCAAAACGCGTTAATCTTCAAAGAGGAAGTTCGCGGGATATGTCATGTCAGGGTATACTAAAAGCCGGTCTCGGTAAAACTCGACGGAGTTTAACAGTCTCCAGATTTCAAGAACGTCGATAAGCATTGAAGTTTGCAATATACATGATTTTTGATTTTCTTTTTGATTTTCAGTGGTTTCATATGACTTACATCTTGTCGATGTGGGCTAATGCAAAGATTGCAGAATGAAAGTATAAAAGATAATGACGGGGAGATTTGAAATTAATATCATTTCTATAGAAGTTTAAGGAAGCGAAGTATTAAGGTAGATGTTGAATTATAAAATATATTTTATTATGTCTGATAAATTAAAACCTTAGTTTCTTCTCATATTCATTTCTTTTACATGTATTTATGAAAAAACACGCTTGAAATATGTTTTAAAATAATCATCAACATAAAATAATTACTTGATTTTAACTACAGGCTTTCTAGTGATGTATACATAATATATAATCACAACCTTACCTCTCTCCTACAGAAGTCACTGCTCACGTTTTAACCATATTAAAATCGCTATAAACGATATAGCTCAGTTGCTTGTATTTTATTTTCCTTGCAGCGTTTATTTTTGCATGTTGTACTTGTTTTCCTATGTTGTTATAGTCGGTTCAAAAGCTCTTCAGAGCTTATGTTGTATTGTTCATTGTCTTGCTGACTCAAAATAAAACTTATTGCATTGTATTGCACAATCGCCATATCATTTAAACAAAATAGCAGATAATGACCTAATGCTGACCATTTGGGGACTCCATACTCAACTGTATCGAAACTGTAGTGTTTTCCAAAAGAAATTACTAGATAGCAAGAGTTCTTATTAAACTCTGACAGTATTGAAAAGAATTCAAAATAGAGTGAAAATAAAACATGTCATTAAAATATGAACGGTTCACCTGTAACTACAAATATTTTTTAAGTTTCAAATGTACTCTCAATTTCAGAAAACTAAGTAATTATGTTTGATAAGATAAAATATTCAGCGTGTTAGAGATGTTAATCTGAAATGATAATTTTAAATGTTAAGGGTACATATGAACATAATTCCATAAGTTATCTTATAGATGCAGTGATGAAGTTAAATGGAAAGAAAGCGACCGTACAAGACATGACTTCCACAATGATACGATACGATGCGATACGATACGATACGATACGATACAATACAAATATTATTTACAGTCGGATGACATCAAAACAAATAACATAAGCTATGTTTAGTTTTTGACCTACTCTGAAATATTCAAAGTATGCTCCAAATAGGACTGGAACAGGAAGAACAAATTTGTGATAGAAAATAAAGAACATTACTAGACAGTTTTGATGAGTTGATAGTGTAATATTTTTACTGTGTTTGCTCCTATAATATTGGCTGATTTATAATAATTATAGAAAATGATGTTGTATGCTGGTATTTTTTCAAATTATTATTTTTGTGTGAAAAATGCCTATGGAATTAATACACGCACCTTTAAATTTAGATTTTTTTCGAGCCCAACTTTGGCTATGCTTAACCATTTACAACTTTGAATCAACTTTGTTTCAACATAAAAATACGCTTCAGCGGGGCCTAACTTGAGGCCCTGGCTTCAGATATGTCAAGTCGTAAATAGGTTATGGTTAACAATTCTGCCAAGTAGATTCAATTTGATTAAATCAACTTCAACTTCAACTTCAACTTAGTACTGCCAAAAGTCAATACTGACTATACTAGGCAGGCGCGTGTCAGGAAAATTTAAAATTATAAAAGTTAATAACAAAGAAAACAAGATTTAACTGAAGATCTTACTTAAACATTTATTTTAAGTACTTTAAAATCTATAAAACTTGTTTAGTCCACTGATAAAAGCTGGCACAGTTGGGGTAGCCTTAATCTCGGTCGGTAATTCGTTCCAGAGTCGTATAGTCCTTGGGAAGAATGAGTCCATGTGATGTTGTGTTTTTGATTGTGGAATGAGGAATTTGCTGTTTCTTGTGTTTGTAAGGTGATTGTGATCAACGTTGACCTGATTGTTTTTTATTTTGTGTAGCATGACCAGGCTGGCATGGTTTCGCCTTTGTTCTAAAGTTGACCATTTTAGTTCTTTGATCATGTTTGTTACACTGCTTGTATAGTGGTAATCATTATGAACGTACCTTGCAGCTGACCTCTGGACCATTTCTATTCTGTGTGTGAGATATTTTTGCCATGGATGCCATATGGTTGAGCAGTATTCAACCTGTGGTCTTACATATGTTTTGTATGCTGCTTCTTTGAGTTGTTTGTTTTGTGTTTTGACGTTTCGTCTGATGAACCTTAAGCTGTTTTTTGCTTTGTTTGTGATATTGTTTATGTGGCATGACCAGTTTAGGTTGCTACTTATTGTAACTCCTAAGTATTTTGCATTTTCTGTGGTTTTCAGTTTAGTGTTATGTAGGGTGTAAGGAAAGATGACCGGTTTCTTTTTCCTGTGTATTCTGAGTTTCACACTTGTCAGGGTTGAATTCCACTGACCATTCTTTTTCCCATATTTCAAGGTTGTGCAAATCATTTTGTAAGGTTTGTGGAGATGCTTGTGATTTAATTGTTAAATAAACTATGGTGTCGTCGGCAAATAGACGCACCCGGCTCCTGACACTTCCGACAAATCAATTTAAAAGATACAGAGCGGACACAAAATTGCTAACCGACGGACGGATAGACGGACAGACGACCAGGAGCATAATATAATACGTCCTTTCGGACGTATAAAAGGGATAATTTATTTGAAAAAAAGGTACCCAACAAACATGACCATATCGGGCCTATATCGGCAGGATGATGGCATATCGGCAGGGGTTTGCCGATGTAGGACCGATATCGGCCCGACATCCATGTGACGCACATAATTTGTTTTTTTCTCTTAATACAAAAAAATCTGAAAAAAGTTCATAAAATTCTGATTCAGAATTGCTATATATTTTAATGCTGTTTGAAAAATTTGGATATAACTATTTGAAACCTTCATTGACAGATCGGTCCGATGTTGGCCCGATGTTGTACAAAACACTAACCCATAGCAATGAATTTAAGATATCGGCCCGACATTGGTCCGATATTATATTTGACATTGAACATAAATAGTCAATAATTTAAACAAATAAACAGCCTCGCTGTTGGGTTAACCCTTTGGTGATATGGTTGAGTGCCGGACTCGGGTTCAAGGTGTCCCAGGTTCAATTCCCGCTTCTGTCCTTGAGGGTTTTTTCCCTTCCCTAATTTACTTCAACGGCATATCGGCAGTGGTTTAATTGCCAATGTAATGATGTATGGCCGATTAAAACCTGTTGGAGAAATTCTGTTTCCTAATAGCCATGATTATTTTTAATATACTTCTTGAATAATTTGGATGACTAGATGTACTTATAGTTTGACACAATAATTACGATATCGGGCTGATGTGAAAACCGATGTAGGCCCGATATAAAATGTTTGCTGGGTACATCCCAGGCTGATGTGAAAACCGATGTAGGCCCGATATAAAATGTTTGCTGGGTACATAGATTGGTTTCAATTTCTGTTAATTCATTCGTTGTTTGTTTTCTTGTTCATTCGGAATTATTTCAGACCTTAATTAAACTTTTCACTCCTTTCTTCATCCTTTCTACGCCCTACCTTCCGTCCTTTATAAAAGTTAATTTACCTTTTTGCATCATCTCAACTCAACTCAGTCAGTTAATAACTTGTTATAACTGCATACTGACCGGGGACCGGAGATCGTTCATTAGTATTCTCCCAGAGGCCGCTTTCCGACTGATCAGGTTTCGTTCCCAGTAATTTTCGGAACTTTACGAGATTTCGATGGTAGAGTTTTGAAATTAAGAAAATTGGAAACGAACAGTTGTGAAAAGCTTAACATAATTATTTCCTATATGAAACATTATCTGTGTGCTGAATACGTATAACCTTGCTGGACATTTTTTGTAAAAGCGTTTTACGACATCTACTGTACGTCAACACGTGGGGGAAAGTCTAGGTGTAAACAAGGTGAAGTTGTTAACTCTTTGATGACATTTCGCTTAATTTCAGTTTAACTTTAGTTTAGGACATTCACAGACTAATCAATAATTCAAAATCATATGGTGTTACAAATATTTTCTGTAATCATTGAAAAATTAGGTGACAAAATGGTTTTGTTATGTCTGGTTATGTACAAAATAGAGCTCGTGCTGTGGTGGGTGGTTATTTTGGGCCAGATGTGTTTGTACTGTATGATTTTTAAGCTCGTAAATTTATCAAACCTAAACCACATATGATGTTTAAACCTACTTTTTAACATAGACAGTACACATTAACATACAGTACTTGTTGTACATGTCATGTATAATGAAAAACCAATATAAACAGCAATGTTTGATATCCTCCAATGTATTGGTTTTCAAAGGTAATGGAATTCAACATCTACATGATACAGTTTAACAGTCATTGACAATTATGACTAGCAGGTGGGATTTTACCTGAACTATGCTTTTACAATTGTTATAAACACAGTAATGATGTTCTGATGATGCATCAAGCTGGTGGTGTCACAACATGCAACAATAAAGCTTTTGTTATGGACAACAGTGTGATTTTTTTCTACTTCATCATTCTATTGTCCTGCAAAAGTGTCCATTTTTGGAGATTTTGATGAGGACAGATGCCAACATTCAACAATTGAACATGATCTTGATCTGTTACAGATAAAGCCAGGAGTAAGAAATGGGTTTTGGTGATCGTGGTGGTGGCGGAAGAGGTGGAGGATTTAGGGGTCGTGATGGTGGAGATCGAGGTGGGGGCCAAAGAGGAGGGTTCAGAGGAAGAGGTGGTGGAGACAGAGGTGGTTTCAGAGGTAATTTTAGATTCAGGATAGCTGAGGTTATGTTGATACTATGTCACTTAAACATCATCTTTCTTCCATCATATCATTTTGCTCAAAATGCTCAATTCTGTGTTGTTGTTTCCGAATAACCTATTATTTGTGTTAGTGTATTTAAAGATTTCTCAAAGTTCTTTACCAGATTCACAAGCTTTTCTATACCTTTGAAAAAATACTGAAATAATCTGACATTTATATTGTTTCACAGGTGGCCGTGGTGGTGGTGGAGGCTTTAACAGAGGCTATGATCAGGGTCCTCCACAGTCAGTTGTTGGTATGAGAACTAGTCTTATCTTGTATAGCATGTCAGCTTACCTTACGGAAAGGCTTTAGCCATTGTTCCAGTTATCCACTTATTATCTTTACATCAGTAAAATGAAAAGTCAAAGCAGATGATGTGTGTCATTAATAAGGTACGTTAGAGAGAGGATTTCATTTCTTGTCCAGTCACTTATTCCAGAATGAAATAGGTAGAACCAGGATCAAATTGTGCTTTCATTCAGTGTATCCTTATTGCATTTTCTTTGTTTTATTATAGTTGTTCTATTTATTTAAATTTGTATTATTATATTTTCATATTTGTTATATTACTTATATTTTATTATCTAGCATACTCAATTTTTTTTCCCAGTTACCTCAGAGCTCTTATAAATCATTGTTATAGCATTTTAGGGGAGCAGCCCTTTGTGTTTGAGAAAAATAAGGTTGTAAACACAATACTGGTAAAAATTTGAGCAAGGTTGATAGAAAGATATATTTATATTTAGTTTTACAATCTAAAGTACTTGCATGCAACTCTCAGTAGCCTTTTCCACATGCTTGTAGAGTGTCAGAACCTCTTAAAATGTCTGCACAGAACATCAGTTTAGTAACTTTTACTAGATTCTGAGTTTGAATTTAACTGCTTGACCATACTTCACATGATGCTGAATTAACACCAGCATAATACAATTTTGAAGACCATGGGGAAAATATTGCTTTAAGGGAAAATAAATGCTAGCAGAAGAGGCCATTTTCTGGCCTCAAGTTTATAGAAGGAAAGAAAAAAACACCTTGTATAATATCATTTGTGGGATTTTTTTCTATTTTAAATCACATTTTTTATGTTTGTAATTATGAACCAGTATTTGATGTCTAAATGTTTATTTTCAGAATTAGGCAGCATGGCACACACATGTGAAGATGACATTGTATGTAAAGCCACAAATGAAAAAGTACCATACTTCAATGCACCAATCTTCTTGGAAAATAAACAGCAAGTGGGAAAAGTGGATGAAATATTTGGACAGATCAAAGATTTTGTATCCTTACATCAGTAACATTTTTTCATGCATATGGGCAGTACTGCAGTGCAGTTTCTAGTCTTAGAGACAATAATGAAGTTGCCCATTTGTAGATGGATTTTAAATTGATGTTTTACACATTAAATTTGCCTTATCTTATATATCTGTTCCTACAGTACTTACCAAGTCTATACAAAGAAATAGAAAATATTTTCAAGCTGGTTTTTGATTTCAAGAGACAAAATTTTTACTGTAACAGAATGGTTAGAAAATGATTCCTATCCCCTTCAAATAAACACCTGTGACTATTGTAGTCACTAAATTAACGTATTTAGGGTTGACTCCTAGTGATTGCATTAAAGATATATTACAAAACTGAAGCATGAATACACCCAGTTGGTACTGTAAAGGTTAATACCTTATTATTTACTAAAATTTCATAAGCCTAAGATTTTCTAAATTATAGTTCGTAAATGGATGCATGGGTGAAAACCAGTGTCTTCAGTTGTGTGTGACATTACTTCTGATTTAATTATAAAAACCACAGCTTCCTGCTGGTAAATACAGGTGTAGATAATCCCTGGAATGTTTATCCACTGTCAAAATTGAATAGATGTGCCATTTCCTTAACCAATACTCAGTACTTTTCTATAAAGTTGTCAGAAAATATCAAGGCAGGCTCATTTTCCAAAAACCAAAAGGTGAGACAGACAATTTTACAGTAAAATGTGGTATGCTGTATAACCTAAGCTTCTAGGACATTTCTAATAGACTCATATTTGTGTGTGATCATTATACATGTATATCCTAAGATGTTAAGGGAGCTGTTAAAACTTAATTTTGTGACGCAAACTACTTGGACTAGCGATTTGAAACTTGATATGCACATTCACCAATAAGTGTAAATATGTGTAACCTGTTTTCATGCACATTAATGCCTGTTCTGCAGTTTTACAGCTTGTCATAGTGCAAACTACCTCCACATTTCTAGCACTATATTATATTTGAAACTTGATGTGCATAATTATTTACCAATGTAGATGTGCATGACTTGTTCTGTATTCTCCTACAGAGAGCTATGTAAAATGGGCTTAGTCTGATTACCGGTAGTTTTGCCATAGGTAAGTTGTCTTGTAAATACTTTCCATGTATTTGTGATTAATAATTACTGCAGTATGTTTATTGAGTATGGTTAGGAAGTGTCATAAGGAAGATTCATAAATTACACGTACGGCATAGTTAATGCTCTATTTACTTTCAGTTTTACATTGACCCGTACAAGCTACTACCATTACAGAGGTTTCTTGAACAACCAAAGAGAGGCGGGGGTAGAGGAGGTGAGGTCATTAAGTCCACATACTGTTATTGCTGCCCCTTTTTTTCAATTTGAAGTTATCTGACCTGTTATGACATATTTTTCTTAGTTTGCAGATAAATGTAGTTTAGAATTTGAGATGTTTTGTTTTCTAATGCAGTGTGTTCATTATATAAAAAAAATGAAAAGAAACTTAATCCATTTATAAAAATTCATAAATTTACTTCCACAAAAGTAAAAATAAAGGAAAATGAAAAGAAAAGAGACCTGATTATTTGATGTTGTCTACACGTATGTTTATCATTGAAGGTTTTCTGTATTGTAGGTCGAGGTGGAGGCAGAGGTGGAGGAGGTGGTGATTTTTTTATTCATTACAATCCTTCATGTTTTTAACTTTTCATTTGAATATTGAACTTTTAAATTTGACTTAGTTCTAGCAGAGTTGTGTTGATCTGTTTACTTGAAGAAGTCTGATAGTTGAGACCAAAAGCTTGTGTTGATCCCAGGATTAAATCAGTTGAATAAATCATTGGTACAGAAGGGCTATTATAGGACATTTGAATTTATTCTCTTTTGATAACATTTCAGTGAGCTGACCAGATTTGATCCATACTAAAGAGAACAGAGTTCTTAGGCTACTTAAATCCGTACCCGTAAATCAGATAATATGGTTACATTGAGAGTCAACTATTACACTCATTTACACTTCTGTCTAATTGAATTAATTAAGATTGGCGTAGCACAAGGTGTAATTATTACGTTCTCTAATATTTTAAATTCAGACTATACAAGTGCCTTATTATATTTCAGGTCGTGGAGGAAGGGGTGGGGGTAGAGGAGGATTTGGAGGTGGGAGAGGTGGAGGGAGAGGAGGATTTGGAGGCGGGAGAGGAGGAGGGAGGGGTGGAGGAGGTAGGGGTGGAGGAAGAGGAGGAGGTGGTGGGAGAGGGGGAGGATTTAAAAGATTTTGAAAAATGGCCCAACACAATTGTACAGTTGTTATTGATATTGACAGAGCAGCTAATGCCAGTGCAGGTAATTAAATAGGCAAGTGTGAACATGGAATGTGTACGGTTGCTTTTAAATGGATCTGCAACAAGTTCAGTTATTTCATATTTGAGCTGAAAGGATTGCTGGACAAAGGATGTGGTTGGACACACAGCTTCATACCTCATTGTTTTAAGAGGTAGTTGAATATATTCAAAGATGCTAGAAGTATGTTAACTTAGCAGCAAACAGGATGAATTTGGCCAAAATATTATTGACTTTTCATTATTATAGCAATCATTTTTTACGATCAGAAGAGACTTTTTACCAATGTATTTGTCTTTGACATTTCTGTAGATTTGCAATGTAATTAGTTGAAAGGGTATGACTTCATTCTCTGTACAGGGAAAGAGAACATAGGACTATATTGTTAAATCTTAAAGGCTTGAAATAATTTGCTGAAAAATTTTACGGTGGACATAAAATGTGAGAGTTCTGTTAAAAAGCAGAACATTTATAGCCGTATGTTGACATGTTGTACAATCATTCTGACTTCTTTTACAGCCTAAAACATGAGATTTTAAACATTCTGCAAATGAAATCATTCATTTCTACTATTTTGTCAAAAGTGGTGTTGTCAAATGGAATATTATTTGAAAGTATATAAATACATGTATGTGGAAGTCTTTTTCCTATTTATTTATTGATCTTAAACATTAAAACAAAATGATTCTACCTGTTCTCAATGCCTCTGGGTAGCCTACTGTTGAAATTATACTTTGATATTTTGACAAAATTGACAGGAATTCCAGCCAGGAGAAATGTTCTTGCTGTGCAGAACTAATGTGTCTTTTCACCCCGTAGATTATTTTTAAATACATTGTGAGAGATGATTAGCTAGGAATATTGTTGAAGATGATGTTATGAAAACTTGTTTTATTGTATATAGACCTTCATTTTATCATACATTCTGTCATCAGTTAAAGGCATTAAATATAAAGGAAATACTGATAGTGTTTTTCATTTTTATTTTCTCAGTGTTTTTATGTATTGCTTTTACCAAAAAAAAAGATCTGGTAAGAGACACCACAAACCAGGCCAGCAATACCTGGTAAGCTGTTAGATAATATTTATTGTTGTGTTGTGAGATGTTTTCATCATTGCTCTTTAATTCTGAACTCCTTTTTCAGTGATTATTTCCAAAGAAATTTAACCTTTAACATTTAAAATTTGTTTTCCATGTAATGGCTGCAATTTTACTTTCTGAAAGTGGTGAACAACACGAATAGCTTTCTAGATAATCAGACACAATGTTTTTGTAACTTTATATTTAGAGTGACATTTCAGTAACAAAAATATGTCTGAACAATTTATTAAAATAAGGCTTTAAGGTTGAATTCATCACAGACATCAACCAGACATTAAGTTCTGGTATAAATCATTGCCATCTTAAAATGGCCAACTAGTTTAATAAAGTGAGACAATTTTTTTGTGTATATGTTTGTTAACATTCATATGCTTGACACACTTGAGGTATGTGATGTTCACATGTAGCTGTCTTTAAGGCAGTGTCTTCTGCACTAATATTTATACCCCCACCACGGATCTGGTGTGGTGGGGGAGAGGGAGGGTATACTTGAATCACTGTCATGTCGGTCGGTCCGTCCGTCTCCACCTTGTCAACTCAATAAATCATATACTAATGGAAGGATTTTCTTCAAACTTGGCTTTGATGTTAACCTTAACATGGGAATGTGCAGAACCCATGTTGCCCTTGTGTCAGGCCAAGGTCACACTGGAAGGTCAGATAATTTTCGTGTCTGCTCTGTATATCCTATACTCCTGGAAGGATTTTCTTCAAACTTGGCTCAAATGTTCACCTCATGATAGTGATATGCAGAACCTGTGTTGACCTTGTACCACCTCAAGGTCAAGGTCACAGTTGAAGGTAAAATTTTTAACAATAAATTATAAGACAAGGATTTTCTTTTAACTTTGCTCAGATGTTCATCTCAACAAGGCAGTGTGCATAACCCATATTGCCCTTGTGTCCAGTCAAGGTCACACTGGAAGGTCAATAATCTGACAAATAAAGACAGTGTGTCTTGTTTCACCTAAATTTTTTACCCCTTGAAAGATTTGTTCTTACTTAACTCAAATATTCACCTTAACAAGGCAATGTGCAGAACCCATGTTCCCCTTGTATCAGGTCAAGGTCACACTGGAAGGTCAGATAATTTTCGTTTCTGCTGTATATCCTATACCCTTCGAAGGATTTTCTTCAAACTTGGCTTAAATGTTCACCTCATGGTAGCAATGTGCTGAACCCCTGTTGACCTTGTACTAGCTCAAAGTCAAGGTCACATATGAAGGTCAAGTATTTATGCTCCCAAAGGGAGGCATATAGTTTCTGAACTGTCTGTCCATCAGTCTGTCTGAAAACTTTTAACATTGGCCATAACTTCCTGATTAGTTGGTCGATTTACTTCATACTTAGACACAACATCTCTTTGGACACGTCCTTCCCACTGACCTATATTTATTTGACCTTGACCCCTGAATGAGCTTCACCTCGAAGATCCAATTGTCCAAAAACTTTAGCATTGACCATAACTTCCTCATTAGTAAGTGGATTTACTTCATACTTGGACACAACATCCCTTTGGACAAGACCTTCCCACTGACTTATATTGATTTAACCTTGACTTCTGAATGACCTTCACCTTGAAGGTTAAGTTGTCCAAAAACTTTATCATTGACCATAACTTTTTTATTAGTAAGTGGATTTACTTCATACTTGGACACAACACCCTTTTGGACAAAATTTTCCAACTGACCTATATTTATTTGACCTTGACCCCTGAATGACCTTCACCTTGAAGATCCAATTGTCCAAAAACTTTAACATTAGCCATAACCTCCTTATTAGAAAGTTGATTAACTTCATACTTGGACACAACATCCTTTTGGACAAGACCTTCCCACTGACTTATATTGATTTAACCTTGACTTCTGAATGACCTTCACCTTGAAGGTTAAGTTGTCCAAAAACTTTAACATTGACCAAAACTTTTTTATTAGTAAGTGGATTTACTTCATACTTGGACGTAACACCCCTGTGGACAAGACCTTCCCACTGACCTATATTTATTTGACCTTGACCCCTGAATGACTGGTTCTCAGATCAAAGGTCAAAGCACCACTTTCGGGGGCATTGTCTTCTTACAGTTCTTGTTAACAATGAATTATAAGACAAGGATTTTCTTCCAACTTCACTCAAATGTTCATCTCAACAAGGCAGTGAGCGTAACCCATATTGCCCTTGTGTCAGCTCAAGGTCAAGGTCACACTGGAATGTCAAGTATCGGACAATTTAAAAAAAGACAATGTGTCTTGTTTGCTCTGTAAGTTCTTTACCCCTTGAAGGATTTTGTTCTTACTTGGTTTAAATATTCAACTCCACAAGGCAATATGCAGAACCTATGTTGCCCTTGTGTCAGGTCATGGTCAAGGTCATATTGGAGGGTCAGACAATTTTTCGTTTCCGCTCTGTAAATTTTATACCCTTTGAAGGATTTTCTTCAAACTTGGCTCAAATGTTCACCTCATGACAGCTATGTGCAGAACCCATGTTGACCTTGTACGAGCTCAAGGTCAAAGTCACACTTGAAGATCAAATATTTGACAATGAATTATAAAACAGGGATTTTCTTCTAACTTCTAACAAATGTTCGTCTCAACAAGGCACTGTGCATAACCCATATTGCCCTTGTGTCAGCTCAAAGTCAAGGTCACTCGGGGAAAGTCAGACAATTTTTTTGTCCACTCTTTAAATCCTATACCCCTTGAAAGATTTTATTCAAACTTAGCTCAACTGTTTCCCTGATGAAGAGGATATGCAGAACTGGTGTTGAACTTGTGTTGCCCCTGTACTAGCTCATGGTCAAGGTCATACTTAAAAGTCAAATATTAGACGAGGACTTTTTCTTACTTGGCTGAATACATGATATTCTTTATTTTAGCTCATAATTTCTTTGTTTTTGTAAATTTGAAAATCAAAGGTTATTGTTACAAGTTTCCAGATTTTATTCATTACTATTACCTGTGATGTGTTGTCTTTTTTTCCATCAAACACAACTACTTTATGCCACAAAAGTTAATCCCTTTTCCATATATTCAAATATCCAAGTCACCTTCTATCAATGACATTTGTGTGGGTATGAATCGCATTCAGCGATAGTTCTAGTTTATTCCTGAAGTTCACTTGAAAATTGATTTACAAACCATGACCAGTATATGTTATACATGTACATATGTATACCGGTACATACTTTTCTATGCTTGTATAGAACATGTCAGATTACCTGCCCCTTTAAATACATTATCTACAGTTCAAAAGGTTGGTTTTGAAATCCATCTTAGGCAAAAGATGAGTCCTACAGCATACTGGAAGTAATGTGATCAGTGTCACGGTTCACACAACAGTTGATGAGAAGAAGAAAAGAAATGGCAACTGGCTCTCTCAACAGTGATTTGTTCCATCACAAGTGGTGTCCTGAGAGATGAAATATATATGACACAAATTTTTATGTCATAAACTTTTATTCAATGAGTTCAGGAAAATGTTATTGTGCGAGCCTCTGGTAACCTTAAAAAAAATATTCCTGGACGAGCTGAATAAAAGTTCATATGAAATGTGAACAACTGTCAGATCCTTTTATATCACATGACCAAAACAATCATAAATGGGTGTTACCATAGCTATTTTTATGAACCGTCTTAAGCTGTTACGAAATATCTGCCAAGAGAAAAGTTATTGTAATTGTTATGGTATGTCATACCAAAGAATTCTGAGTTGCACCAACAAACTTGTTATACCCCATAAACAAAGCTAGGGAGGTATATAGGAGTCATCCCGTGGTTGGCCAGTCGGTCGATCAGGCGGTCTGTTGCAATTTCCTTGTCCGGAGTTATTGCCCTTTGTTGGGTTTCCTTGTCAGGAGAATAACTTGAAAACTACTGTTGGAATTCAATGCAACTTTATACAATGGTCAAGCACAAAGAGAGAAAGTGCAATGTTCAAGAATCATAACTCCATCTTCACTTTTTGCAGAGTTATTGTCCTTTGTTGATTTTCCTTGTCCAGAGCATAACTTGAAAACTACTGGTTGGAATTCAGTGCAACTTCATAGAATGGTCAAGCACAATGACAGGAAGTCATTGTACAAGAGCCATAACTCCGTCTTCAGTATTTGCCGAGTTATTGCCTTTTGTTGGTTTTCCTTGTCTGGAGCATAACTTGAAAACTACTGGTTGAAATGCAAGGCATCTTCATACAATTGTCGACCACAATGACAGAAAGTGCACTGTACAAGAGTCATAACTCCATCTTCAGTATTTGCAGAGTTATTGTCCTTTGTTGGTTTTCCTTTTCTGGAGCATAACTTGAAAACTACTGGTTGGAATTCAATGCAACTTCATAGAATGGTCAAGCACAATGACAGGAAATGCAATGTACAAGAACCACAACTACCTTTAATTTCCCACAACCATAACTCTATTTCAATTGTTTTACAAAGTATTCTACATGAATTACTAATAACTTCCTCAGTTCCGAAGCAGTATTGAGGGGGTATTAATCACGTTTAGTGATAGCTCTAGTTTATTTAAGATAAACAGCTAAATAACATGAATTTTCTTTGTTTGTAAAATAACTGGATGAAGAACACTTAACCTTTAACCTGCTTGAACTGAAAGTGATTAGGCTTTGCCACCAGTATAGAGCTAGGCCAACCTGCAGTCTGACTAGGTTATATACTGTTGGAAGCTCAATTTTTGAATTTTGATATTGAAATCCCTTAAACTCTGAATGCACTGTTCCAAATTCAAAGCTGGGCAAATCCATTACAGAAATTTAGCAGGTTAAAGGTTAAGTAAAAGTAAACCATGCTGAAGTCAAAGGCTGACATTGAATGTTTATAATGTTTTGGACCGACTAGGGTCAAAATGGTGTGCACTATTTCTTTGCATAATTTCTAGCTTTCAGCACATTTACAGCTTCAAAATAAATTGTAGAATTGTAAGAACAGGGTCATCTTGTTTACAAGACTTAGTGCATGAAAAATTAACACATGAGAATACGTTTTAGATCACAAACTTCTGTTTCATGTATATTAGTTTTAAAGTAAAGCTTAATTACGCTTTTCCATGAAGCTCCTTAAGAGGGCAGTCATGTAGTGAGAAACTAAAGTCAGACATTTCTCAAGGAAACACGGTTACAAGTACTTGATATTCTTAAGCATTTATTACTTGTGAAAAACCTCATTTTAAGTAACTTGTATTAACAGACCACATTGTGGTGATATCAGTTTTTAAAATCAGGTGGTCTTTTTGGTCTTGCAGAGTTTTTCCTTAATACAGGGAGTTTCCAGTTTCTAACGTGAAGTAAAACTGAAGTTGTTATGGACATTTACACAGCTAATAACGGTTTGATTCAGCAGTTTATTTTTCAAGATTTCCTGATATAGGTTTTGTACTAGCTGATGCACTTAGAATACATATTTGTGCTCAATGCTTTTATAATGAAGGTTACAATAATTTAATTATCTGAGATTAACTTAAGTCAATACAACAATTATCTTTGTGTAACTTAACATGCAATACATGAGAGCAAAGCAAATCTTTCAACAAGAACTGCCACTATATTAAAGGTACAGATGCCCCTAAACAAAGCCTCAACTTCAAAGCAATAACATACAGAGATGAAAAATAAAAATATGTAAACTTCAGCACTAGGTAAATGGGTATCTATCTCTTTTTAAAGTTTAATAGTTTTGACGTAGTCTTTAATATACATAATAAAGGGAGATAATAGAGAAAAATGTACAGGCTGGTATGTTTCTTGGACAGTCACAATCTATATGTATTTTTAGTTTCAAGTCAGTCCCTTTCATAGTTTTCAAGATATGTTTGAGACAAAGATTCATTATAAAAATGTGCCCTTGACAGTTTAAGAAGGAAGTGACGTCTTGATGTGCTGAACACTTGTGCCAAGTACGTTATATCAAAATCCTTCAATGCATGAGAGAATTACAGACACGAATGCACATGTAACGTACCCTTGTTTTCTGTTTCACCATCCACTTGTAAGAATGCTCACGGCACATCACATGAAAAGAGAAAATGCAAAAAGAATGAGTGAAATTCAACTCAGTAAAACGCAAAAAAGCATTTATTTTTCTCGAGACTGTGAATGACTACAGCATCAACATTAAATACTTAAAATAGGGAACAGATTAACTTTAAAATCGTTGAAATGATTATTGAAAAAAAGACTTACTCAGAGAAACACAACAAATTAACATTAAAATCCTTAAAATACTTACTGAAAAAAGATTTACTTAGAGAAACAAAACTCAGATGCGGCTGGCTCGAATAAAAACTCCAGAAAGGAACACAGTTGGCTTACCTGTTTTTCAGGAACTGTCAACTCTTCATCAAAACACCAGCTTTGACACGACATGAAAAGTGAAAATACAATGTACAAGGAATTAGTGTATAGAGCAAATGACCTTGTCGAAAAAGCATTTACTTCAGGAATGCAAAATGAAAAAAAAAGAAAACACTTCGAGCCAGCCTGACCTAACCTTACCATTTAAGGAGGAGAGAAGAGAGATGGAAAGTAGTTACGTACCCTTGTTTTCTCTTTCACCATCCACTTAGAAGCATTGTAAGCAGAATCTAATGCAAAAAAGATTGAAATTTAACTAAAAAAAATAGCAAGAGTAAACATTTATTTTTCTCGAGTCTGTGAATTACTACAGCATCAAGATTAAATACATGAAATAGGGAACAGATTAACATTAAAATCTTTGAAATGCTTACTGAAAAAAGATTTACTTAGAGAAACACAACAAATTAACATTAAAATCCTTGAAATGCTTACTGAAAAAGGATTTACCTAGAGAAACAGAACTCAGAGGCGGCTGGCTTGAAGAAAAACATCTGGAAGGAATACAGTTGCTTACCCTTTTTCAGGAACTGTCGGCGACTCTTCAGCGAAACACCAGATTTGACACAACATGTAAAGAGAAAATACTAGGAATTAGTATATAGCAAATGGCCTTGTCCAAAAAACGTCTGCTTCAGGAATAAGGAAGGAACAAAAAAGGAAAACACTTTAAGCCAGCCTGACCCAACCTATCCGATTAAGGAGAGATGAGAGATGGGTAGTAGTTACGTACCCTTGTTTTCTGTTTCATCATTCACTTTGAAGCAGGCTCTTTGGAAATCACATGAAAAGAGAAAATGCAAAAAGAATGAGTGAAATTTGACTCAGAAAAACGCAAAAATAAACATCTATTTTTCTCGAGACTGTGAATTACTAAAACATCAAGATTAAATACTTAAACCGAAAAAGGGATTTTCTTAGAGAAAACAACAAATTAACATTAAAATTCTTGAAATGCTTACTGAAAAAAGATTTACTCAGAGAAACAGAACTCAGAGGCGTAAAGAAAAACTCCAGGAAGGACCACAGTTGCCTACCTTTTCTTTCTTTCTTTTTTTCACAACTACTGAATAAGGGCAAGTAACACAGTCCGATAAAGTGTAACAATATGTAATGAAGAGTTATCTTTCATGGAACACAATCAAATTCGTAGATTTTTTTTTCCAAACAGCAGATTTTCGGCTCCATATTACAGTTGCAAATTCCAGGATTGAATATTTGATATTTGTCGCAGAAGCTTATTTTATTCCCCGTTCCGAAAGAAATAAATACAATTTTTATGATTATTTCGTTTTTACAGGTTTTTTGTGTACCTTATAAAAACATGAAAAAAAGGTGTTTGTGTTCATAATAGTGCTGCTATAAATTAGACATAGGGTGAATTGGTCAGTCTATAACCAGCTCGTATTTGTTTGGGATCAATATCTGGACTACATTTTCTGCGTAATAAGAATCAAAGAAAGGCGTAAACTGCCTTTTTTAAAGAATTGATATTTGAAACAAAAAATGCTGAATCTCATCAAGAGGGAAAACATGACAACTTTATTAAGTCCTTTAAAAAGTACAGTTTGATTATGAATAAGTATCGCTTGTTTTTTGTAAGCCTCCTTATCTACTTGAAATATATACTACTCAAAATTTGATAGGGATCTCTTATAAGAATGTGTATATTTACTACATAAGGTTGAAAGGTTACATTTTTTGTTGTGATTCTGAAAAGATGTTCATATGACAACAGTTTGGTACCAAAAAATGAGTAAGTCTGTAAACCGTTGAATCGTGACAGAGGCTGAGCCGTGGGAGGGGCACAAATTTGGGATAACACAGACAGGAGATGAAATGGAACTTTTTGGAAAAATCAAGTTTATGGCCTGAATTTTGCTTTAATATCGCGTGTGGTGTCCGTTTGCTTGGATTACTGCTCTGCACCGCCTTCTCATGCTGCTAATGAGTCTCCGGATGCTTTATTGTGGGAGTCGAGCTCACTCGTCTAGAAGGGCCTGCTGTAGCCCAGGGACCGTAGTTGGCTGGACTGGGCGAGCAGATATTGCAGTCTGCAGCATGTCCCAGGCGGCTCTATCGGATTGAGGTCTGGAGACCTTGCTGGCCAGTCCATTCTCTCTATGGCTGCTGCCTCCAGGTACTCGTCGGTGACCCTTGCCCTGTGAGGCCGGGCGTTGTCGTCCATTAAAATGAACTCAGGGCCTGTAGCACCAGCGTACGGACGAACGTAAACATCTAAGACATTGACGTATCGTACAGCCGTCAATGTGCCGTTTTGAACAATGTGCAGGTTCTTCCCTGCATGCTAATGCCCGCCCACACCATGACCGAGCCCCCGCCATGACGGTCATGGGTAGCAACACATACAGGTGCCAAATGCTCATTTGCGGATCTCCATACCCGCACTCGCCTATCAGTGAAGTTCACAAAAAGTCTAGACTCGTCGGTGAACAGCACTGGGGTCCAGTCATGCAGCGTCCAACTGGCTTGATCGCGGGCCCATTGAAGACATGCCTGGATGTGGTTTCGCGTCAATGGGATTCGGATTGCTGCCCTTGTAGCCCTCATGCCAGCTGTATGAAGACGGTTCCTGATGGTCTGAGTGGAAAGTCTTGCATCAGTGGTATCTTGGAAGTCATTTTGGAGGGCAGTAGCGGTAACAAAGCGCTGGCGTTGCGCTTGAACGACAATAAACCGGTCCTCACGCTGAGTTGGGGACCTCTGACGCTCTCCGCCATGCCTATGCGTGACATGCCCGTAAGTTTGAAACCGTCGCCACATCCTGGCAACGGTGCTTTTGGACACCCCAAAGACACCTGCCACGGAACGCCCAGCCTCATGCATCCCCACCCCCCTATTCATCTCCTCATCGTCAATACGCCGTCTTTGCCGTAGATTTGCCATGACCAGTGCTAGGTTCGATATAAACGTTACCATGCACAAGCGAAGTCTGAATAAAACGGATGTGTACATGAAGGTACATGCCCGCGGTGCACCACTTTTCCAGGGGTATCGCTTTTCACGTGCATCTCGAGCCATGTACAGGTAAACAATCAAAATCTGCTGGACAGGTCGGCTTTGCCATATGAATAAACTACATGCGTGAGAAAAAATCAGTTATCTTGAGCTTATCATTAAAAAGATATTTAAGAAATAAAAAGTGATCCCTATCAAATTTTGAGTAGTATAGTCAGGGTTGCTACTGAACATGTAGGCCTATCATTTATTTGCCATAACTTCTTGTTTAATATAAATGTATGTCGATGTACGCACTTGTATTCATAAGTATATCAAGGAAACCCGGGTCCGGAAACGTATAGTTCGTTGAGACTGCATGTTTCAACACTTAACAATTATCTACGACTGGAATGAAATGCAGCTGCCTAGAAATGTTAATCCTTGAACAATAAGATGTAATTTTCACACTGGCTGTCTTATCTATAAAGCTTGCAACAACCTAGCTAGCACCTTCATATATCTGAAATTTTGACAGTTTCCAGCAATGAATCTCACAATCTAAGATCTGCTTCACATAATGACATAGTTATACCCATACGGTAAAAAAAACCCCAACCTTTTGTTACAATGGTGCAAATGTTTGGATAATTCAATTCAAGACGATATCCGCTTCACACGTTCTCTAACATCTTTTAAAAATAAGTCAAAAAAGTATGTCTTACCGACCATTTCAGTAAGCTTTTTATTTATGTCACTATGATCTACATTGTTACTATGTCATGAAATATATTATGCATGTAGCACTGTTTACTTATGGAAATAACTATTGGTTACTCTAAGGTATTTTAATATTTTAAAGAGCGTTTGTCCAAAAAATGAACGTGACATTAGTTAAATTATGTAGCGTAATTCGTATTTAGGTGTTGTTGTTGTTCAGAAAACCACATTCAAAATTAAGATGTATTATTTGTACCTTGTATGGTTCTATATCTTCATGTGATACCTTCTAAAAATAAAGTTATTATAAGCTTTTATACCCTTAATCTCCTAAATCTCTAAAATGGATTTGTCCATCTTTCAATTTAGATTAATCCATTCATTGTTTGGGAGGTGGGAGGGGTTGCTTATTGAACATTTACTGATTGAATAACGAATAATGCAGACCATGATCAGACCATGGTCAGACTGCTGGGATCATGGTCTGCACTATTTCATTGCTATAGTGACCAATCAGTCAGTCAACAAACTTCTGGTCGATAGAATAATGTGCAACTGAGTTGCAGGACATTAACCAAAGTTTCCGAGTCACCGAAATGTATTCATATTGATGAGTCATGGCAATGAAACATTTAGGCACATGCAATCTTGAAAGTGAATTGAGAACATACTGTTTATATCGCAACTCTTATGAAAACATACAATATTGAATTGGCTCAATAATATTGGTCATTGCAAAACTATCAAGATATGTCAGTCTCAGACAAGATGATCTCAAAGAAGGTGTTACTAAAGACAAATCTATTTAGGTCTCTGGTGTTTATGTAGTTTACCTGCTAGAAGTGCTCGTGCTTCTTGTTCTAACAGTGCCCTTAAAATATATACTTATTATTCACTGCTCTAATTAATTAAATGAGCGCAAATATGTAATGGCGTAAATTGACCACCATACTAGATATTCGCTGCAAATTTGTAGCTATCGACGGTCAATATCCTCAAGAAACCTGTGCACTTAACAATAAATTTACAAAGCATGGGTATTTTGTTTTTCTTTTTGCTGTGTAACCCCCGAAGAAGACCGAGGAAAGGTCGTCCCCGCATTACAACACTTCGTCAGGACCGATATCTGAGAACTTTGGGCCTCAGAAATCGCCAGTGTACTGCTACTGGCATTGAAATTGACTTCCGGCAAGCTACAGGGGTTCGTGTGTCCACTCAAACTCTCCGAAATCGTCTTTATGAAGATGGTTTGGATGCCCGAAGACCTGCCAGAGGACCAATTCTGACCGTAGCTCGCCGGAGAGCTCGCTTAGAGTTTGCCCAGGAACACGTCACTTGGCAACTGCGCCACTGGCGATCTGTGCTCTTCACAGAAGAGAGCCGCTACCATGTTTCGACCTGTGACAGGCGTGTGAGGGTGTGGCGTCATCGAAGAGAGAGGTATGCGGAATGTAACATTATTCCATATGACAGGTTAGGCGGTGGATCAGTTATGGTGTGGGCAGGGATATCCAAAGGCGGGCGCACAGACCTTTATGTGATTCCAGGAGGTAGTCTGACGGCACTGAGATATCGGGACGAGATCTTAGAACCAATTTTTAGGCCATATGCTGGTGCAATAGGTGAAACTTTTCGTTTAGTGCAAGATAATGCTCGAGCACACACTGCAAGAATCGTCCAGAACTTCTTTGATGATGAAGGTATTGAGGTCGTAGACTGGCTAGCGAGGTCTCCGGATCTTAACCCTATAGAGTATGTCTGGGACATAATTTCTCGTAGACTTTCTTCGCGTCCGAACCCTGTGCAGAACGTCTGTGAGCTTTCTCATGTTTTTGTAGCAGAATGGGATGCCATCCACAGAATATGATCAGACGTGTCATCAGGAGCATGTCCAGACGATGCAGATAGTGCCTAAACGCCCGAATGGGATACACTCATTACTGACACTGACTATGAAACGTTTCCAGGCCTGAATCTGCTTTTACAGACATTTATTGTTCTCCTGTAAGACCACCATTTCAAAGTTAATTTGATAGTGTTAATATCCTGGACACTGTCTCTGTTCAGGAATGTGCCTGTTGGCCATGAAAATACCAATTTGTTTTTGTAAAAAGAACGATTTTGTTATTTCTGTAAATAAATATACTCAACCCGTATGGTATTTTATAGATTATATGGGCGCTCCTTTAATTAATTTGAGCAGTGTATGTTGTACTTGAGCTGGTGCTCTTCGTTATCTTACAATACGTATTATATGCGGTGCCGCAACTTGTACTTTCTGTTATTTTAACAAATGATGTACTATAAACAGTACCTCTACTAGTGCTCATGGACCTTGCAGAAGCGTCACATTCACATATATTGTATAAACAAAGTACCTTAATTGGTGTGCTTGGACATTTCAGAGGTGCTCGGTTACCTTTACAAATATTGTATAAACACATTAACTTAACTGGTTTTCATCGACCTTCAAAAAGTGCTCCGTTACCTTAACATGTATTGTATATGCACAATACCCTAACTGGTGTTCACGGATCTTCCAGAGGTGCTCCGTTACCTTTACTAAAATAGTATTTGCACATTACAATAGCTATTGTTTATGGACCTTTTAGAAGTGCTCCGTTACCTTTACCTATATAGTATCTGCACGTTACCTTAACTTGTGTTCATGGATCTTCCAGAGGTGCTCCGTTACCTTAACTTATATAGCATCTGCACATTACATTAGCTATTGTTCATGGACCTTTTAGAAGTGCTCCGTTACGTTTACATATATTGTACCTGCACATTATCTTAACTGGTGTTCATGGCCCTTCCAGAAGTGCACCTTTACCTTAAAAATATAGTACATGCATATATATTACCTTAACTGGTGTTCATAGACCTTCCAGAGGTGCTCCGTTACCTTTACATACATTGTATATGCACATTACATTGACTGGTGCTCATGGACCTTTCAGGGGTGCTATATTACCTTTAAATACATTGTTTATATACAATACCTTTAACTGGTGTTCATGGAACATTCAGAAGTGCTCCGTTACGTGTACATATATTGTATATACATATTACATTAACCTGGTGTTCATAGACCTTCCAGAAGTGCTCCGTTGCCTTTACATATATTGTATATGCACAGTACAATAGCTGATGCTCTTTGACCTTTCAGAAGTGCTCCGTATATAGAAGTTTAGTTCCGTTACCTTTATTTGATCATGTTATTTATGGTCCCATTACTAGTGATCTGGGACCCTTAAACAAATGTATCTTATGTAATATTTGGTTCACCCACTAATGATTTTAACTTTGAAAGAGTGCGCGGTTAACAGTTTAAACAAAATATATTGATGTATAACTGGTGACCTTGGAGCCTGAAACAATGCGCCGTTATGATTCATAGTTTAGATATGGTACCTTAACCAGTGATCTTGGACATTGAAGCAGTGTATCTTGTATTATACAAGATATAGGTAACCATAACTAATAATCTTGGACCTTAAAGCCGTGCGCCGCTAACATATTATACATGAAAAATGGTACAATAACTTGTGATCTTGGACCTTGAAGCAGTGTGCTTCTCGTATAGTTTATGAGAAACGGTACCACAATTACTGTATTGGAATTTGATGCAATGCGCCACTAACACAAAACATATGATATATGATAACATAATTCATAATCTTGGACCATGAAGCAGTGCCCCGCTAACATATTATATATGATATATAGTACCATAACCAGTGATCTTGGACATTGAAGCAGTGCTCCGCTAATATGTTATGTAGGATATATGATACCATAACCAGTGATCTTGGACATTGAAGCAGTGCGCCGCTAATATGTTATGTAGGATATATGGTACCATAACCAGTGATCTTGGACATTGAAGCAGTGCGCCGCTAATATGTTATGTAGGATATATAGTACCATAACCAGTGATCTTGGACATTGAAGCAGTGCTCCGCTAATATATTATGTAGGATTAATGGTACCATAACCAGTGATCTTGGACATTGAAGCAGTGCGCCGCTAATATATTATGTAGGATATATGGTACCATAACCAGTGATCTTGGACATTGAAGCAGTGCGCCGCTAATATGTTATGTAGGATATATGGTACCATAACCAGTGATCTTGGACCTTGAAGCCGTGCGAGGCTAACATATTATATATGATATACGGTACCATAACCAGTGATCTTGGACCTTAAAGCCGTGCGATGCTAACATATTATATATGATATGTGGTAACATAACCAGTGATCTTGGACCTTGGCGCCGTGCGATGCTAACGTATTATATATTATAAATGGTACCATAACAAATGATCCTTGACCTTGAAGCCGTGCGCTGCTTACATATTTTATATGATATATGGTACCATAATGAGTGATCTTGGACCTTGAAGCCGTGCGATGCTAACATATTATATATGATATATATGGTATCATAACCAGTGATCTTGGACATTGAAGCTTAGCTTACATATTATATATGATATATGGTACCATAACCAGTAATCTTGGACATTCAGTCCGTGCGTCACTAACATATTGAATATGATATATGGTACCATAACCAGTCATTTTGAACATAGAAGCCGTGCGCCACTAACATATTGAATACGATATATGGTACCATCAAAGGTGATCTTGGATTTTGAAGCAGTGCACTGCTAACTTATTATATATGATATATGATACTATAAACAGTGATCTTGGACCATGAAGCCGTGCAATGCTAACATATTATATATGATATATGGTACCATAACCAGTGATCATGGACCTTGAAGCAGTGCGCAGTTTACATATTAGATATGATATATGGTACCATAACCAGTGATCTTAAACCTTGAAGCCGTGCGCCACTAACATATTGAATATGATATATGGTACCATAAAAGGTGATCTTTGATTTTGAAGCAATGCACCGCTAACATAAAATATATGATATATGATACCATAACCAATGATCTTGGACATTGAAGCAGTGCGCTGCTTATATATTATGTAGGATATATGGTACCATAACCAGTGAGCTTGGACCTTGAAGCCGTGTGCCATTAACTTATTATATATGATATGTATGGTTCCATAACCAGTGATCTTGAACCTTGAAGCCGTGCGCCAATTACATATTGAATATGATATATGTTACCATAAAAGGTGATCTTGAATTTTGAAGCAGTGTGTCGCTAACATATTATATATGATATATGATACCATAACCAGTCATCTTGGACCTAGTAGCCGTGCGCCACTAACTTATTTTATTTAATAAATGGTACCATAACAAGTGATCCTGGACCTTGAAGCCATGCGCTGCTTACATATTTCATATGATATATGGTACCAGAACCAGTGATCTTTGACCATGAAGCAGGTACCACTAGCATTTTAAATTTAAAAAAAGGTACCATAACTAGTGATCTTAAACCTTGAAGCCGTGAGATGCTAACATATTAAATATGATATATGGTACCATAACAAGTGATCTTGGACCTTGAAGCAGTGCGCAGCTTACATATAATATATGATATATGGTACCATAACCAGTGATCTTGGACCTTGAAGCCGTGCGATGCTAACATATTATATATGATACATTGTACCATAACCAGTGATCTTGGACCTTGAAGCATTTCACAGCTTATATATTATATATGATATAAGGTACCATAACCAGTGATCTTGGACCTTGAAGCAGTGCACAGCTTACATATTACATATGATATAAGGTACCATAACCAGTGCTCTTGGTACCATAAAAGGTGATCTTTGATTTTGAAGCAGTGTGCCGCTAAGATATTATATATGATACCATAACCAGTGATCTTGGACCTTAAAGCCGTTCGCCATTAACTGACTAAATTTAATAAATGGTACCATAACAAGTGATCCTGGACCTTGAAGCCGTGCGCTGCTTACATATAATATATGATATATGGTACCAAAACAAGTGATATTGGACCTTGAAGCAGTGCACCACTAACATATTAAATCTAATAAAAAGAACCATATATTACAAGTTGTCTTGGACTAAACGCCGTGCGCTGCTAACATATCAAATATGAAATATGGTATCATAACCAGTGATCTTGGACCTTGAAGCAGTGTACCATTAGCATATTAAATTTAATAAATGGTACCATAAATAGTGATCTTGGACCTTGAAGCCGTGCGCTGCTAACACAATAAATTATTATATATGATATATGGCACCATCACCAGTGATCTTTGACCTTGAAGCTGTGCGATGCTAACATATTATATATGATATATATGGTACCATTACCAGTGATCTTGGACCTTGAAGCCGTGCACCACTAACATATTGAATATGATATATGGTACCATAAAAGGTGATCTTGGATTTTGAAGCAGTGCACCGCTTATATATTATATATGATGTATGATACCATAATCTGTGATCTTGGACCTTGAAGCCGTGCACCACTAACTTATTTAATTTAATAAATGGTACCATAACAAGTGATCCTGGACCTTGAAGCCGTGCACTGCTTACATATTATATATGAAATATGGTACCAAAACAAGTGATATTGGACCTTGAAGCAGTGCACCACTAACATATTAAATCTAATAAATGATACCATATATAACAAGTGATCTTGGACTAAACGCCGTGCACTGCTTACATATTATGTATGAAGTATGGTACCATAACCAGTAATCTTTGACCTTGAAGCAGTGTACCACTAGCATAAATTTAATAAATGGTACAAAACTAGTGATCTTAAACCTTGAAGCCGTTCGCTGCCAACATATTTTATGTGAAATATGGTACCATAACTAGTGATCTTGGACCTTGAAGCCGTGCGTCATTAACATATTATGTATGATATATGGTACCATGACCAGTGATCTTAAACCTTGAAGCCGTTCGCTGCCAACATATTTTATGTGAAATATGGTACCATAACTAGTGATCTTGGACCTTGAAGCCGTGCGTCATTAACATATTATGTATGATATATGGTACCATGACCAGTGATCTTAAACCTTGAAGCCGTTCGCTGCCAACATATTTTATGTGAAATATGGTACCATAACTAGTGATCTTGGACCTTGAAACCGTGCGTCATTAACATATTATGTATGATATATGGTACCATGACCAGTGATCTTAAACCTTGAAGCCGTTCGCTGCCAACATATTTTATGTGAAATATGGTACCATAACTAGTGATCTTGGACCTTGAAGCCGTGCGTTATTAACATATTATGTATGATATATGGTACCATGACCAGTGATCTTAAACCTTGAAGCCGTTCGCTGCCAACATATTTTATGTGAAATATGGTACCATAACTAGTGATCTTGGACCTTGAAGCCGTGCGTCATTAACATATTATGTATGATATATGGTACCATGACCAGTGATCTTGCACCATGAAGCAGTTCGCCGGTTTTATACATTGTGAAAATAACAATAATGTCCTTGAACTAACTGTCGACTAACAACGACAATAGAAGGGCTCAGGGTGTAGTTTTTGCAAACTCAGGGCTGCTAGCGCCCTACGATATACCTTGTGTATCACAATAAGAATAATATCTTTGAACTAAATGTCAACAAACAACGACAATAAAAGGAGTTCAAGGTGTATATTTTGCAAATAAAAAAAATAATGAAAAGAACTATTTGCTAAGCGGCCCAACTGCCTAGCGGCCCTCGATATACACAGTATCTTAGAGTTCAAACAGTATTTCTGAACTCAGTTTCAACAAACAAAATAAACAAAAAGTTTATTTTTGCAAATTTAAAAATGACGATTTTTTTCATGCCTATGATCTACTTTGTGTAATGTTCGTGAAGTTGGCGGTCCGGCGGCCTAGCGGGCTGGCAGTCCAGTGGCCTAACCGTAGCGGCCTGGCGGCCCAGTGGCCTAGCAGCCTAAGATAAACATTGTTATCAAAATAAAAATTATATCTATGAGCTGTCAACAAACAACAACAAAAAGGGGTTTGGGGTGTACTTAAGCGAAGTAAAAAAAAACGTCTTTTCATGATTTGTTATCTGAAGGCTGCTAGCGGCCTAGCGGCCTAAGTTAAACCTTGTCTTTCAAAACAAGAAATATATCTTTGAACTAAATGGCGATAAGTTACAACAACAAAGAGGTTTGGGTGTATTTTTACAAATTAGAAAATGCGTGCTTCTATAATTTATTATCTGAAGGCTGCTAGCGGCATATCGACCTAACGGTCTACGATGAACCTTTTCTATCGCTATAAGAATAATATCTTCGAAGTAAATGCCAACAAACAACAACAATAAAAGGGGTTTGGGTGTTTTTGTAAGTAAAAAAAGAAAAAAAGAAATAGCAGCTCATCGGCCTAGCGGCTTAACATATACATGGAGTATCACATTAAAACAGTATTTTTGAACTCAGTTCAAACAAACAACATACAAAAAAGGGATTTGAGGTGTACTTCTGCAGAAAAAAAAGAGAGTTTTTTTTTCACGAAAAGACGTATTTGCTATCTTAAGGTTGCTAGCCGCCCAGCGGCCTTAAATATACATAGTGAATCAGAGTTGAAACAGTATTTCTGAACACAGTTCTAACATACATTCTTAACAAAATGGGTTAGAATTTTTTTTGAAATTTAAACATGACGATTTTTTTTTCATGAAGAAAGTGCTTGCTCCCTGTAAGCTGCCAGCGGCCTTGGATTTACATTGAATGTCACAGTAAAATGTTATTTCTGAGTTTATACACATCAAATAAACAAAAGGTGTTCAGTGCATTTTTTTTTCAAATTTAAAGAAAAAACAAGAATAGTTCGTGAAAAGAAAATTGCTTTGTAGGCTACTAGCAGCGCAGCGGTCTGAGATAGACGTTGTGTTTCATTGTAAAAGAAGTATTTCTGCACTCAGTTTTAACAAACGACATAATTTATTTATTTCTCGTGATTTTCAAAAAGAAAGAAAGGAAGAAAGAAAGTCGGTCAATCAGCCGGGCGGCCGGTCGATCAATCAGTCAGATAGTGAGTGAGTGAGCCAATCGGTAAGTAAGTAAGTAAAAAATATAAATATATTTAAGGTAGGTCGGATGAAAAATATTCGTATTTACTTTCTTATTGATGACTGACTGATTGACTGACTGTGTGACCGACCAACCGACTCACTCGCTCACTTAATTTAATTTCTTTATTCTCTCTTACCCTTTTTTCTCTTCCTTTTTTCTTTCTTCTCTTTTTAAGATTATGAGAGATAAATAGATTATGTTATTTGTTTGAACAGAGTTCAGAAATACTATTTCAATAGTGAACTCTATGTATACAATAGGCCGCTGGGCCGCTAGCAGCCTTAAAAAAGCTAAAACTTCTCTTCATGAAAACCTTTTATTTTGAATTTGCAAAAAGAACCCATACCCCTTTTATTTATAGTGTTTGTTTGCACTGAGTTCAGAAATACTATTTTACTGTAACACTCTATGTATATTAAAAGGTTAAAGTTCTTTTCATGAAAAACCTTTTGAATTTACGAATATATACCAAAGCTTTTTTTGTTTATGTTGTTTGTTTGAACTAAGTTCAGAAATACTATTTCAACTGTGACACTCTGGGCCGCTAGCATCATAAAAAACTAAAACTACTCTTCGTGTAAATCTTTTATTTTGAATATACAAATGGACAGCCCAAACCCCTTTTGTTTATGGTGTTTGTTTCAGCTGAGTTCACAAATACTTTTATAACTGTGATACGCTATGTACATCTTAGGTTGCTGGGCCGCTAGCAGCCTAAAACTGCTAAAACTTTTCTTCATAAAACCTATGTATATCATAGGCCGCTAGCAGCCTAAAAAAGCAATAACTTCAGTTAATGAAAAAACTTTTTTTTTAAATTTGCAACAGGACATCCTAAACACCTTTTGTTTGTGTTGTTTGTTTGAACTGAGCTCAAAAATACAATTTTAACTGTGATACACTATGCAAATCTTAGGCCGCTGGGCCGCTAGACCGCCAGCAGCTTTAAGATTGCAAATACTTCTTTTACCTGAAAAAAAATCTTTTTTGTTGAATTTTCAAAATAAACTCTAAAACCCTTTAAATTGTTGATGTGTGTTGAAATTTAGTTCAAAGATGCAAATTCTATTTTGATACACAATATATATTTTAGGCCGCTAGGCCGTCAGGCTGCTGCGGTTAGGCCGCTAGGCCGCGGAAGTTAGGCCGCTAGGCCGCCGGGCCGCAAACTTCACGAACATCATTGTGTATCACAGTAAAATGGTATTTCTGAACTCTTTTTAAACAAACAAAAGACTTTTAGAATGCATTTTTCAAATTTAAAGAAATAAACGAGAATTGTATTATTTGTTGAAACTGAGTTCAGAAATAATTCTTTCACTATGAAACACAAAGTATTTCTAAGGCCGCTGGAAGATAGCATACTTCTTTCAATGAAAAAAACTCGTCATTTGCAAGGGTGCAAATGCTCACCCCAAACCCCTTTTTACGTTGTTTGTTTTAACTAAGTTCAGAAATACTATTTAAATGTGATATACTATGTATATTTTAGGCCGCCGGGCCGCTAGCAGCCTTAAGATATTAATATCTTAATAATATATTATTTCTCCTGAGATCAACGATGAACATTTCAGGCCGCTGGGCCGCCACTACGTTTAGGTCACTGTAGTTAGGCAGCCTGGCCGTCAACTTCACGTACATGATTAAAAAAGTGCCATAACTAGTGATTTTGCACCTAAGCTGCTGGACCTTCCAGCCGTGTTTCACTTTCTTAGCATATTATGTATATTAAATAATTAAATTAATACAGTGATATTTTCTATCTTGTAGGGGACGCAACTCTTACAACCTTATTACGAAGTGTAGATTCTTTAAGACGGACTTAGGATTTCGTTGTTCTGCCCATATTTTCAATTTTCCTCTTTAAGGAAATTTAAACTCGCGATATTTAGAACAATCGTTCTATTATCCATACCTACTAATATAATTTTCCGCTTTGTACATATAAAACGCTTTAATAACACACCACTTGAATGGTACTTTAATACACATAGATACAGTTTTCCTTGAAAATTTAGGATCCTTCCTTATTGGGTGGAAAAACTTTTGGGTATTTTGTGAGATTTAGATGCTGTATTTTGCTCTTCGCATTTTCCTCTCCCATTTCACGCACTTTTACACGTATCTCTGTAAATCAACAAATAGAACAGTTGTTTTTATCATTTTAATTATGTAAACTCACTGCCGATTTTATATCTGAATTTTATTTCTAAGTCGTATTGTGTATGAATGGGTCGTTTATCAGGTAGGTTCTACCAATCTTTCGCCAATATCTCTTATCCTGGGGTTTAACTGAGAGTAACACATTGCGAGCAGAACTGTTGCCGGGTCATGTGTAAGTCTAGCTTCCCTTTTTTGAGATTAAGATAGATTCGGATTAACTCCACAAGTGTCTGGTCACAACATTTTAAAATACGACCTCTGCTTCATGACATACTGATACTTCAGGTGCAAGAGAGATTATCGTGGTAATCTCTTGCAAAACAACTATTCCAGCTGCCCAGACCCCTATATGTTCAGTACATAGATCGTCCGCCTCTGGGCCGGAAGGTGCAGGTTCGTCTCCATATTAGAGTGAATATGAGGTGTTATTTGACGACGATCTGTTAAGCTATTCACTCTATTGTCAGTGATTAGTTCCATCAAAATTCATGGATCCGCTGCATGACTCTTAAATCTTATATCAATAGGTTTTAGCTACAAACATTACCACGTGCTCTTTTCTTATAAACTTGTTGTGAAAATTTAACTGCACTCCTTTGTTAAATCATGCAAATGTGAGGGGTTAGGGATCCATCAATTGGTGTCTCGAAAAAAAGACATGAAACTGTGAGAACTTTGCATCCGCAGTGGAGCTAAAAACTAGGGCTTAGCTTAAAACTACTTTCCAGAGAAAAATAACATACAAGCCACTTTTTGTTTACATAAACCATTTTAATTCTTGCATCAGTTTATTACTCACACATTTACCCTCGAATTACAACTGAAATAAAAGAACATACTAGAACAGTATGAATAAACCAAGGTCAGTCAGATTAAATCTGACGTAAAAGATACATCCGCAATCCTAGCAGTCAAGTGCATATTTCAGAGCAATTGAAATATAAGAATAATGTTATGGGAATGTTCCATGACTTCACGTGCGGACTGGTTAGGCTTTGCCGAGTTTATCATCCATCAATTGTATTTCATCTGTAAACACTATCAAGTTCCAAAAATGTATCGTCCTTTAGAAACTGGCAACAATAGACCAGTCCATAGGGGTGCTCAAACCATTGGCAGTTTGATGATTTAACTGCCCTAACACGGTGAAGGACGTTCAGAAAATGAATTATTGACATTTGGCATAAAACGTCAGCACCAATGGATTTCATCGGTAAAAAATAAATACAGTCATGTACAATAAAATAATATTCTAATGTAAAGTGTACGGCTAAAACATCTATAGGTATTATGAATTATGAACAGGCATTGTGTATGGCTGATGTATTAGACAATCGGGGCGAGCAGCCAACATGGCGGAATGTCGTTCTCTAATCCTCCGTTCAACCGCGTGTATCAGGGTAAGCGCCGGCCCCACCTTCATCCCCAGGGTTCTCGTTAAATGCTGGGTCGTCAGATACGGTAGAAGTCTTCCGCTAATGCCCTGCTCGTGAAATGTCTGGAATAAGAAAACAAATCTACAATGTAGTTTATTTCACATTCTCTACGTCAATAACTCCTCTTAATAACTTAAACATGTGCGCTTTTCTATAACGAGAAAATGTTTCTCCTAAGTTTCTTGTTCGTGATATTATGGGCCAACATTACGAAATCGTGCAGTGAAAAGCTGTATATAGCCTCCATCGTTTTACGATAAATTGATCTTTTTTTTTTGCACACGTCATTAAATGCGAGTCTGTCTCTTTGAAACTATAATCTATAACAATATATGCGTCACCGTGAGAAAACGAGCCGATATTTGTATCCATGCAGATATAGACATCATGGTTCAAATATCTAGAATTATATGAATATCTGTTATCAAAGTGATGCAACGTTAGGCAGCAGACGACACATTTATTCCCATTTCACGGGTACCCGTGTTGCAAGTAATCACTCGATTATTGTTCTTATTGAAATTCACGAGAATGTGTAAGTGTTCATTCAGAATATTTTTGTTTGACATGCTTACGGAATAAAAGTCCAAACCATGAGTATTCAAGTATATAATTTAAACATGCAAGCTACTCTGTAAACTAACTAGTTTTAGTTTTAAAGAAGACACGATATCTATTTCCTGACAGTTATTTCTTTAGGTACGGTAAAAATCGAACTGGCAGGAAACAGTTTTAAACAGTACAAATGTTTGCAAGCTGTGACAACCACGACAGCTAACAGCCGTATTCGTCGATTAAAGAGCAATTTATTTCTTCGTTATTTTAAACACTCGACCGACATTCCTTTTTTATGGAAAATTTCGGCGGCAGAGTAATTCGGTTTCGCCCGAATATCCGGTTGCAGTAATCCGGCTATTAATCTTCATGATGTCATCTCGGTAAATGACCTTATACCTGAAGAAATGCAATGTATAGCTCAATGTTTAATGACGTGTTTAAATTCTTTACAACCACTGTGTATATACATGTTGTTTTGAAGTTAACCCTTTTATAATGGGGTATTGTAATATCGATTTAAACTGTACGGGACCGCTCGACTTTAGGCGCGCAAACATCATACATAATAAATTTTGTTGACAAACTTTGATAGTCCATTAACGCAAAAAAAAACTTTCAGTTTTGCTTCGGATATTGGTAAAACCTGTTAACCACCCCACAAATAAATCTATCAATAAATAATAATAATAATAATAATAATAATAATAATAACTTAAATATAGAAATACCACAAAAGTTTACGTTCGAGCAAATACAGTTCATGATTTGAGGACTTGTGTTATGAGATTAGCTTGCAGGTTGATGAACAATTGACCTTGCACGTAATAGGGTAATAGGAATAAAGAATAATTCAACCTCGGCTGAAAATATGTCGCAGAGTGATCGATATTAAAGAAAACGTTTAAACATATTTTGTTGGAGCTCATGAAAATATCTAACTTATCATATTTCTTAAATTTGATTTGGCACTATTAAATACCACGTTACATAACTAGTAAATTCACGCCATTTTCTTTTATAAACTTCATTAATACACAATCGCGGGGGTGATGAAAAGGTTTAGAAATCTTCCAAGTAAAAATAGGCCTTTTTTCAACTCTTTACAATTACGAATTCTGATAGTTATTTTAACAAAATCGAAACGCCATCATGACGAGGTTTAAAGCAGGCGACGATAATATAATTCAATGGAATAAGACAAATTACTGTCGGTTTAGCGTTCCTCGCACAACAATCGCAATATCACATTGTTATATCGATACAATATGACGCCTAGCAACAGGGCATTACAGCATTAGGAAATGTGGAAAATTACACAGCCTTCAAATTTTCATCGTTTGTCATAATCGGGACTCGCTTTGCAATTTTGTGCATCGTGGCACGCATTAGGTCCGTTCGCATTGTCAACTTACAAATAAAGTTATCATGCGTCGGTCCGCATTGCACATCCTGCGTCGCATTGCATGCTCGCGTACCGCTTCAGACGGATGTGCGTCGTCAGGGTGTAAGACTTACGACTAAATGAACATGTACCAAAGCATGAAAACGCGAAACGGTAAAACCATTCTGATACAAACCACAATTCTTCATTTGGCAGTCATGAAGTTGAAATGAAATAGTTAGTTACAGTTCGAATTGATAGCCGGGAGACGACGAAAACCAACCAATGGCGTTACGGAAAAATGACGACAGTCGTTGTCTAAAAAAAGTGATGTCGTCAGGCAGTACTTCAAGTGACATTAGAAATAAAATTTGATCTTTGTCAGGCATGGGTACGAGAAATGAGTTAGATTTGAATATACATTGTAGTATATTTATTTTAAGTTCAATCTTGTTTACCTTTGCATATTGTGCGCATCCATCAAGATCTCTCAGAAAACGGCATACTTGTTCCACACTCCATGATGAAATATCGTCTTCCTTCACACGGTCACAGGTGCACACCTTCGGTCTCGCCTCTGGAATATGTTCGGAAACGGACTTATGCCTCTGATAATCAACTTTACTAAACATGTTAAAGGCTCCAATAGTCTGTTTGCTATCTATTTGTTTGCTATGGCACTGTTCTTGCTGTTTCGTCTTTTTCATAGAAAAATCTAATGGTGCGTCAAACCCTTTGACATCACTTAAATTGGATGGCTCCGTGCTATAATGTTTTTCGGCTCTTTTAGTCTCCGCCTTATTTCTTTTCACTGATAAATCTATTGCACAATCCGTGGCAAGTTCTGAATGTTTGCGTTTTTGCGTTGCTCCATGTTGATTGTCTAGCGTCTGCATATATCGCCGGTACGGAATTTCTTGTGACGGTGTTGCCGTATTACGGTAGCTGGTTTCTGGCGTTTGCGACATTCGGCGACGTTGTGTTTCTGATGTTTGTGGAAGATGTCTCTGATGGATTTCCGTTGGATTCAATGAATGTTTGCGATGGATTTCTGGTGTCGGGGAATTTGGACTTGACGACGACGGTTTAGATGACGGCAACCAACACGGCACATTATACATGCTGTACAGCTGCTGGGTCATCGCTAGTAGAATTTGCTGAGTCATCATGGGATACAATACCGACGATGTGCCATCTACCTGACCTTGTGTTAATAGGCGGAGCATTTCGTATCTACGCTGCATTTCTTGTAGTGCTGCAAAACCAGTATCCTTTGTGTCAACTGGAAGAGGAGCTGGCCTGGAACATAAAAAGCTCAAGTAAAATCTGATATGCCACTTAGGGCAAACCATACCTAAGATTTACATATATAGCAATGTTCATTCTTACGGAATCAAAAATGTTAATTGTATACATTACAAATGATTACTATATCAATTATCATTTAGAGGGAAACTTTTACATATGGAATGCATGCGCTTAAACCAGCACATCACTTTAATTAACTTGGGAATAACAGCGATCTAAATCGCTCTGTGCAATTAAAGGGGAGTGGAACACGGCATCGGATGTCCCATTTACAAAGTAAAGCAGTATAAAAGTATTATCAATGAACAGTTTGGAATTTGACGATATTTACCAGATTAAATGTCATTAAACTATTATTATTAATTTTCTTTTCTCCTTAAATCGTTTACGACTGTGTTTAAATATGCCTGGATAAATTATGAGAATTTATGCAATCAAAACTCTCAAAACTCTTAATCAAAGTAACAGATTCGTCAAATTAACAATTGAAGGTTTTTGTTTTGTTTTGTTTTTTTACTTATTTTCAAAAATCGATCGTGGAAATAACATTATTGGTCGGAACAATCTTCATACCCATGTGCTGACGACATTCCTGCCAAAAGGTCTTGAAATGGTGTTCCTGTAAAGTTTTTCATGTCGTCTGCTGTTGTGGCAACATTATGCGACCTGATTGGAGAACGTGTCGGTGTTTGAGCAATATGTCGTCTGCTGTTCTGGTCGCGGAAGGTTGATAAGTTTTTATCAAATAGCTTATCATTCAGCTGTTGCCGCTGATAATCAATATTTGTGGTAGCTGACGGTTGAATACCCTGTGGTAAAGATTTTTCGACATCGTTCTGGACGTCTGTTTTAGATTTTACGTTTGGAACCCGAATGACCGGCTTAGACGGAGATGTTTGCATACTTTGTTTTAACTGTTCCTTATACTTCTTTGCTGACTGTAATGCATCTTGAAGTAGCAAAGTTTGCATATTGGGCTTTGAATCCTTGTAATCTGTGGTAACGTCATCAGAAACTTTAATTTCGTCGGCTGAATTGTCAATCTCATTAACATTTACTTTACTTATTGTTAATTTCACACCTTGACTTGGCGAGGTAAGGCGAGATTTAAAAGTTTCACCGAGTTTTTCATCGTCCGTTTTCTTTTCAATCACAATCTTATCACCAGGCGGGGTTGGCGGCGGTGTAACTGTGGCATGGAATGTGTCGACATTCACCGAGATGTTCATCTGATCGTCAGCACGTGGCGGCTCAGTGAGAATGTCCGCCTCCTTCTGCAGAACTGGCATTTCAGGCTCATCATCAGGTGCAATCTCTGGTTCAACCTTCACCTTCTCAATCGTGGACAGTTCGGGGGCAAATTTCGGAGCGACTGAAAGAAAACAAACAAGAAACCTTATTCAAAATATAGGTCAGACTTTCTTTTGGTAAGCATTACATCTGTGTCAGTTTAGAACTTATATAACGAGGCGAACAAATCAACATTATCATGCTTTTCCGAGTGTTTTCTTGTCCACATGTTATTTTTTTTCCAGAAAATAACACAGTTTATTATTTCCCTGATATATAAACCATTTTCCGCAGCGAGCGTGAGCATTTGGAGAGATAGGACGTTCTAACAGATTTTCAGAACGATAAACACGCGTTGCACGTTTTCCTAACCGCCTCAGAATAATAGTTAATTACGAAATCTCGGTATTAATCAGACGCATGATTTCTACATTATGTAGCCTCTACTCTACGTAGATTTTGCGCGCACTAAATTCTCGTCTGCCAAACCCCGCATATACGTATAAAATGGCTTGTTATTAGGATAAAAATTGTTGGTTTTTTGTCAATGGTTTCCTGTAATATCGAAAACGGTTTCAGCTGACACGCCATATTTCAAAGACAATCATTCGGTCCGTTACACGCAATTCGATTTTTTAGACAACTTTATAACAAAGACATTTCTTCGTTTTAGCTTCATCGGAAATCATTGGCTAAAAACTGACGAGTCTGAATATATTAATAATGAAAAGAAATACGAATGGAGTAACATGTATATGACCAAATAACCAGCAACGTCTCTGGTTAAATACCTTTCTTTAAGTTTACATTGCTTTAAGACACAAGTTCTTTATTTACATTTCCTTTGTTGTGTGGGTATCAATCGATCAATAGCTATTCCCTCTGTTTTGTTAACTTGTAAAGAATCGCGCGCAAACTGGAACCGCCAGTATTAACATGCTAGCTTGCACATTTATGGACGTATTATCCTCTGGCTTTTTACGCCACCATATGTTCTAGAGCGATGAAGCGTTTATCTCGGTTCGATCCCTAAAAAAAACATAACTATCATCGCTCAAACCAACTTTTTCTGAACTAATCTTATCCAATGTTACCATTTGGTTCGGTCCACAGAGCTGACTAGAATGCCAGGTTGAGATAACCAATGACGTCATCAAGCTGTACCATTTTCAATATTAAACAACAGGTAGAAACGTAGCAAGTGGCTTGGTCTTAAGTCACAGTTATACTCAACTTGAAAACGTATAAAATTGCACGAATCCCACTACATCTAACATCAAATACTTTTTATTGGCGTTTTATCTTCACAAGCTATATATCTGAATATACATTTGATAAGATCTGTTTAAATAATACAGAATGCGTTGTTAGGCAAATCTACTTACGTTGCTTTGCAAACAAGTTTGGTGAACAACTGTAGGACCAATGTCCGTATCCAATTCAGTTTTATAATATGCGCTTAAGAATACAGATTTGTTATCATAAATTCGAAAATAAACTGTCAGATTGCTGTTTAGCGAGGCGCATGATTGTCTTTGAAATATTTCTGTTATTTCAGTTTGCCAAATATAAAAATCCAAAAGGCGGAACAAAACAATGAAAGTCATAAGTTTTATTTTATCTCAAATCATTCAAAGTATTAGCTGTAAGAAAAACCTGACTATGATTAAACAATTACAATCGTCATGATAAAAAATCTTCCGAGGTGAAAGTTGTTTAAAAGTTTCGAGGAAAACAGAAGAAAGTTGACTCGAAAAGAAAAACAAATGAAAGTCGTACCGACGGCTTTTGTAAGTCTAAGAGATTTAACGAATTCGTCCAAGCGGCGTTCCTCTTCTGCTCGAATATCGTCTGCCAGCTTCGTCTCTTTATCGTCTTCGACAGAAGGACTGCAAAACATATTTTTATATTTGTATAGTGTATTTTTGTGACGCATTAAGCTACTTTGAAATAATAGCCGACAGGCTGCGTCACTTTTAATTTAACGACGAATGACGTATAAAAAATACTGATGAGAAATGTTGGAGTGAGCTATAATTTCGTCGTTAATTTTCTGCAGAAGAAATGTGTATTAGACAAGAACAAACAAACCATGTGTCGGTTACCAATTATTCATTGTGTCACTCGTAATCAACTGATCTCGAAATCAAGAGAGAAACGGCGAGTAAAGTGTTTAACTGTTTTTTGCTAAATGTTGTCGTATCTTTTGCCAATACGGCATGGAAATATTTTATCAATATTAAATCAATAATGTGTTAAGTCATATGTTTGTCGTAAGCGAAAGCGGAATACTGCGAATTACGCTCTACTGCGCAACATTAAGTCAGCTGGTTGGCAAATGGTTTTTCAACATTTACGAAAAAAAAGAAATGCAAGAACAAATATTTACCTAGTCTGTCCTGTATACACCGAATCATTTTACGTTACGATATTTTCAATTCATCTAACAATATCATTTTGATGGAAAGGAGTTCATTTATCTTGCCTTTTTTTTTAATCATAACGTTTTCCTTGCATATTTTAGATATAAATGTACCTGGTTTTTTCAGTGTTTTGTAATGAATTTTTCACTTCGTCGCATTGTTTTGGTGCCTCTGAAGTCTGTGACGGAGTGACGTCGCTAACCACTTCCGGTCCGGAGTTCTGCAGTTTTGCCTTTGCTTTCCACTGTCTCAGCCTTTTAGGTTTTCGGCCTCTCTTTTTGCCCTGCGAAATATGTATATGTCTGTGTACAATTATTCATACCGAATTACGAAGGTTTGCACGAACTAATGCCGACGGCCAAATAACTAACCAGTATGAAATCATCATCCGATTAACATTTTATACAAATATCTAGTTTGTATGAATATTTATCACCTAAGATAGAAGTAAAGTTACTGTCTGATACCTCTTTCAAGATTAAATATTTATCTATGAAATTCAAACGCTTCGGACGTTCGATATACCGCGACGAATATGGACTTATTTAAAAGGCTAAAATATTTGATGAATATCAGAGGGCCTAAAACACCATGTGACCATTCCAGTGTCTTTTTTGAGTATTTTGTAAATCCCTCAACACTTCGAAAGCCAAAATGTTTATCCCGTAAACCTTTTATTTTTTCACGATTCCCAAAATACTACGAAAATCCTCCAGTAATGATATCATGTTATAGGAGTCATGTCATTGAGGTCCCCGACAGGTTTATGCAGAGGTATAAAGCGTATGAAATGTGTTTTTTCAACAATAAATGAACTGTGGGTCACCTCTTTTTCCAAACGATTTGACTAATGTTATAAACAAATTGAAGTAAAATTCCTTCGCGCAAATCACATTTTTGCTATGTTTACACTGGATGAACGGAAACAGATTTTAATAGTTTTATACATTATGTATTACGTGAGGTGAATCAGAAAAAAAGCTGCTATGTGCTTCTCTATTTTAGAACTTAGAAATTTTTTGCATTCACCCCTCGATTTGTATCATTCATATGAACTAAACTGTTTCTGTTACGAACTTAGTTTTCAATTCAGCAATAAGGCTGATGGACTCAACGAAGAAAAAAAATATATATATACAAAGTTGCAAGCAACATCAAATAGCGCGTATTTTACGGGATATAAATGTCTACAGGCAGACAAGTATTCGCCAGTTTATAAGATCTTATCAGACTCTGAACACACGTGGCTGTTTCACGCACGACCGAAATATTTCCGCTGTATTCGATTCATGGAGTAAACTCGCACGCACTACGCTGATATTGATTTACGATAAAAGGATATTAAATACGAAACATTTAAGTATTTTAAACATGTATACGCAATTCTTTCTCTTCGCCGCTCTTAAATATTGTATGAAACATGCAATATACTGTGTTGATATTCTCAAGATTTAAACACCTCACTTTGATTGTCCTAGTTTCTTTGTTCTCCGCTTTTTAGACATAAAACGTGGTTCTTTTCTTTATTCTGTTTCTTCCTTTTTTTTACAAACGGCAGCTTAAATCGGTTATTTAAAAAAGTTAAGATGGGGTTAAAACCCCAAATCGTGTTATTTTACTTTTCTTTCAGATTTCAAAAGCAGCGTTTCCGTCAATGTCGTGACTCTCTCGAAATGAACACACCCAAATACATAAATACATAGTTATAATTGGATATAATAGGAAAATCTCGTGAAAACAAAGAATATGTAGACATTTTTTATTTATTGACGTATTAAACGAGAAACAGTAACAAAGATTCAACTACTGACGTCATTGAAACTTTAGCTGCGGAAACCAATTAGCGCCTGGCGGATTAGAGCTCGCGTACCTGAAAGTTACAGAGGCGAGATTGCTACACAAATACGGCACAAACATTACGAAAATTTTCACTAAACGTTTTGGACTGGACATCGGCAAAGGCACGGTATTTAATGATTGTCTTCTTCATGGTGAAAAATTGTTTCTTTGTCTGTCGAAAGTACATTTCTTTGAAGGAAAAAAATAGTTTACGGCAATCAATCTCAAAATTATATGGACAGCTACATTCAAAACTGATCGAGAACAGAGTAGCGTGCAGACATGTTTCATACGCATGTACTCTTTTACTTGTTTCAGAAACAACATACTCAAACAATTTGAAAATCTGAGGCTTATCTGGTGCTAATTTTTACAGTACATAACATGTTTATGTTGCGGCCTGGCGAACAGACAAGTACAGACCATAAACTCGCCCTTTGTTTCAACAAGGGACAAAGTGCATTACACAAGAACATGTAATTATAAACACTTACACGGGGAGAGTTTACAGTGTAAAATTCTCTTTCCTCTGTATTAGCATTTCTGATCACGCCTTCAATCTTTCTTTCAAGGCGCATAAATTGACGCAGCGTCGTGCAGTAAAATGAACCAATTTCTTTTATCTAGATCAATTGGAAAACTCGGCTTTTCTTAGGAAGTAATTAAACCCTTGCGACTGTTATTATAAAGGGACGCGTGACTCATTTAAATGTAAGGCGGCAGAGAAAATTCTACGAGAATATGGGAGACATTCGGGGTCTGCATTCGCGCTCCGTCACGCGATATTTATTGCGTGTCACGATCCACTACGCCCAGTATATGAATACAGATTTTAGAGAAAAAACCCGCGACTAACAATCGATCGTCTGATGAAAAGCGTTTCTTTAAAGCCATTGTCGATAACAATAAAGGAAATGTACTGACTTTGATATATTACGCGCGTCTATATTTCTAGAGTTTAGTGGTACCTGAGTTTCTGATGGCCCCTGGGGGTGCTCCTTCTGAAAAAATAGTTTTAGTACAATAGGTAATATACTCGTAACCTTTTAGTGAAACTTAAGGAATATTAATTTTTTTAAAAACAATGAACGTTCAAAGTGCTCAAAGGGATAACCCAATTAAAAAATTTCCTCGTTCAAACCGACTTCTTGTACTAATCGTGGTTTTTCTAAGTGTGTCAGACTGAAAATATGGGGAAATACTGTAGTGAAGTGTGAACCATATTAAACGGATAAATTTAAACGCCATATTTTAGTTATCTACGTCTGACACAGAGTCGATCCAAAGTCTTACTAAGCCTAAGAGAAAATAACTATCCTATCGTCTACTGGGCTAATCATTGGCCCTACCACGAACTTGTGGTTGCCATGAGCGACGAAATCTAGTCCTTCATAAAGAAAGTCGTGTGGTCTTCGCAAACAAGACTATTCAAGACTGGACTCCGTATCAGATTTATAAACATCATTCTTTAACTCACCGCCAAAATGTAAGCTCTCTTGTTAATCGATGAATTAATCGAGATATCGTGCTTGTCAAGTTCAGTTTCTTGATGGATGTCTGTCAAAGACAGCCAGTGACATGGCTACGAAATTGAGAATTACTAAAATAGGTAGTCACTACGGTAAGCTATCAGTTTTTAATTTCTCTGAAATCGACATTTCATTACAAATTCATTTTCGTATTCGGATCCACGAGCGATATTACCTATTCAAATTTCCTCGTCTATTTTCACAGATAATTTTATGACGCAAATTCAATTTCCGGTACGTGATCGAGGCGGGCGGAATCTTCTCATCTTCAACATAAAGCGGTTCATTGCGCTTGGGTAAACTTCAGTTTTCATGAATTTATCAAAATGTATTTTCAATATATAATATAGATTGTCACCAACATAACACCAAGAAAGAAAGTAAAGAATCAGTTTTATGGAAGTCCTGACATGTTTCAGCCAACAATCACATAAAATAAAGCGAATATTGTTTCATTTGTATGGTACAAGAAATGTTGATAACATCTTTTTATTGTCATTTAACATGGAAGTACAAGTTAGTAGGAGAAAAACAAGTGATGTATATGAACAAATAACGACTGTATAACAAAGTTGTTCTCTCCGTGCCGCTGCGCACGTGTAAATTAAGACAAAGGGCCTTCTCACGTAGGATACACAGTGATATCGATACTGATAAAAGTCGCATACGTTAGGGAGATGGCAGTGGACAAATTCATTTATATAACACTATCATTCATGAACGTGTCGTTGTTTTCTGTAAAATGAGAAAAAGGTTACTTGATTGAACAAAATAAATCCGCTAGAGTCTGGTTTGACGTTTGACTGTAAACGGTTTGCCTCTGCGTAAAAAGGATCTTGGTTGCCGAACAGGACATAAACTTACCGTAGTAAGCAAATGTCATATCCGGTTGTTAGGTTAAATCTTACGACTCGAAACAATGACTCATTTAATTCAGGGAATATCAGGACTAAATGTTATAAATTGTTTTGAGCCAGATTTCGTTTCGCGTTCCAGATCTCCAAAAAAGTCCAGAGACAGACTTCGTAGTTTGTAAGAAAATGAACGGTTTTATACGGCACGGTTAATTCATGTTTTCTGTCAACAACTAACAACAGAAAGTTTAACTAACGCTTTTAACTGGAGTTTACTAAAACATTATGACTTTTTAATTTTCAGAAGATCTAAATGATTTGTGGGAATCTTTATAGATATATCGAGACATTTAAGGAACAAATCGCGCTTATTTCAACGATGCATCGCAAACCTCATTAAGGTAGTTGAAATTGCTCGAAATTCGAGGAAAATAGTACCCTGAAAGCGAAAGAAACTAAAAAGTAGTCACAAATTTATAGAAGAAATCGTCGAAAGGTGTGTGTTTGATTCAATTCAATACGTGTCGTAAGCTATAATAAACCATCTGCAGCTGCCAAAAATATCGAAAATGTCCTATACTAAAACTGTGTTCAACCTCGTGCATGAAGAGTTAGTATGTATACACCATGATGTGAATCGCCCGTACTGTGTAAATGACTGAAAATAGTTCCAACGTGTTTTTGTTTGTTTGTTTGTTTGTGTGGTTTTTTCATATCACCAGACAGAAGTGGTTTCAGAGAAAAGAATCGCTAATGATTTATTTAATATATGTATCTCTGACAACTTCCATGTGTTACCGTCACGAACTCCACACGAACATTACTTCTTTACATTGATTTAAGCATTCCCCTAACAAAGACAATATAAAAGCAGCACGTGTGACATTTTATCTATAAAACTACAAAACATGTATTGATTTTGAAAGAATAGGCGTTTGTGCGTGCGTATGATTACGTGTGAATTTTATACGTGAATTTCAAGTAAAAACCACAATATTGCAATCTGTCAGTACAAATTCCGTAAAGAATGACGAAGTTATTGTCTGCGACGCGCATTTTAACGGTCTGATCTAGCCGTATATTACGAGCGCAATAACTCGACAATTAAACTACCGAGATAGAAAAGCTGTGAAGCTTAGTGCGTCATTGCTAGCGGATATCGTACGACTTAGGCAGTTAGACAGTCTATAAGATAAGGCATTTACACATGACGTTTTGAAGCCTATTTATTGGTACCCTGAGGCCGTATTTATCTAATTCAATACATGACGTGTTTATCTATGCTATCACATTGACGGTGAAAATGTGCTATTATAAATAATGTAAGTGTAGCGCGCCGGGCAAAAACTTTATCTACACGAACGCACATCTGTGCATTCATAAAAAGTTTCCACCAGACGGCGTCCATTATTTACCTCCGAATACATGAAACACTTCGCCAGGCATGATCAACCTGGACAAAAGCGTGACTGCTTTATAAATATTCCAGCCACAAACGATAAATAAATAACATACATATATATAAGTATACCCTTAAGTACACGCAGTAAACAGGCAGAGATAAAGACGTTCGAGTGAATATGATTAAAGCTAACTACATATAAAACAGGCGAACCCGAGATCAATATATGTGCGTAATTACTTGACTTGAAACGTGGCACGTACTGTCATAACGATAAACTGCGTATGATGAAATATAACACAAATAACCTGTGTAATGTGGCTTTGAGTTTTTGTACTCGAGATAACAATACTAACGCGTTTTTAACAAGTACATGTGAAAACCGAAACTTATTCTTAACAGTATACGAAACTCAATGTATTATAAAATACCACACTAATAAACACTATATAGAAAATACTTAACCGAATTTATGTACGAAACTACGTCATTCTAGCTACGATTATTTACAGAAGGATGTAGCAATAGAAACAAACCAGAAATAAATGTGTATTTTATAGTATTTGGAGAAAATCTCGAAGTTAAATTGCGTACTTGAAGATTTCTTCTAGTATTAAATAAACTTTCGTCGTAAATGACGCGTTACACACTTCAGATAATGGTTATGTGGACATGTAACTTAACACTAGGCATTAACAAGAATAAAGAAATAAACTTCTAGAATGTATTATCTTACTGCTTGCTTGATGTTCGTCTTTTCTGCTGACGTAACCTCCTCCTCCGAGCCGACGCCGCTTTTTTCTACGTCCCCTTCGGCCCCAGACACATTTTGTTTCACAGGCGACGGCTTCTCTGCTGGTGGTACTGGTGGAGACTTTGGGCTGCTTTTCTCGTGCGTTTGCTTCGGGGAAGCGTTCTGTACTGTTATAAGTCCCTTAGATATAAGCATCTTCAGACTCCGCCCATTGTGTCGTATGGACCTCTTCCAGTCCTTTGCCGTCTCTCGCCCACTGACGCTTTGGAACTCGTTTGGAGTAAGCCATCTGCCAGAGTAATGTATACATGACCCTTTACTACCTAATGAAAGTTTGGAAAGGTAAAGTTGTGCATCGTTGTTACCACACTTAATTTCTAAACATGTTTCGCCATCGATTTCCGTCGGATAAATTAACACTTCTTCCGTCGTCACATCGCCCGACTTTTTACCATCGCCGTCTATATTTTGTCCGTTTTCCTGTTTATTTTTATTCGGTTTTCTTCCTCTCTGTTTAGGTGCTTTCTTTAAGGCTAAGTCCAAACTATTTTGTAAATTGTTCTCTTTATCCGTTGTATTATTAATTAGTAAATCTCTTTCCGTAACTTGCACTTTTTCGCCGGGGTCACCGCCTTCAGTACACACTGAATCGGACGCTTGCTTAGAGATTGTTTCAATTTTCATCATCTTCTCTACAATTTCGCCATTTATTTTCACTTTTCTGTCTAATCCAGCAAAACGCCGCTTAGCTCTGGCCTTATTTCGCCTTTTTGCCATTTCCGTAACTGCGTCTATACTTGATAAAATCCGATTATTGAATGTCACGCGGCTTCGATTTCACACCGCCGTAAAACTGAGTATCTATACACAAGCAAACAAAGGACGTCCGCTTTCCGTCTTGCGATAACGGGTTTACTGATACGATATTTACATTCAAACTGCGATTCTCTTCCAACACATTAATCAACACATTCCCGAAAATATATTGTCCGAATACCAAGCGCTATAATTTCTTCTGATAACGATTTAACATAACTTACGAACGTACACTAGCATTATATATCTATCCTTCTCCTGCCGGAATCAATTAAAGTGTTTCTCTAACGTTTACGATTAACACATAAACTCCAGATCTGGTTAGAAAAAGGTATTAGTTTTATCGCCGATGTGAAAACATTACCCGTTGAGCATATTCGCTAACTGTCGTGCTTGTCAAGACACAGCTTAACTATCACTAACAAAATCCAAGAAGCGTAAAATAAGATATTATATATGCGGTATTTATTTGAAAATTAACAAACTGCATAACTGGGTCCCCGACCACGCCAAGCGACGACTGAGTCAGTACGGAATCTAACTTCACGCTATATACACCGTTTTCGTTTCCATATCTACTGAATTCAGTGCGTCAATAGCCTCGTCTCTCAGAATTACAAATGTATATTATTTATCGATAAGACTTCAAATATCCTACTCGGCTATTTGTGTATAAACCGCACTAGACCACGGAAGTGGAAATAATCATATAATTACATGCCATGACATCACTTAGTCAAGCAAACATTTATGCCCCAGGATACTCTAAATCAATACGGCTCAATGTTTCGATTTTTATATATTTAACAGAGCCGCTCCGTTATCCTGAATTGCTTCAGCGAAAAATTGAACTAAAGAAAAACGTTTACAATTTCGCGGACACATTTAATTTCCTTTGTTTAAGTTTCAGTGGTCCTCGTTTTACGCAGGCGGTATCAACTTTTAAACAAAATATACACCGCGGTAACATAATACATGCTTTAATGTCGATCGTGCGTGTACAAAATCACACAAACATGTTTTCCTTGTTTCAAGCTAAAGGAATTCAGCACTTCAAATACGGACACGGAAATTTTAATTCAAACAAAACGCTTTCATACAACTGTTCAGGGAAGATACCATTTGTTCATGACTTAAACAATTAGGTTTTATTTGTAGTCGAATACTACTTGGTATTAAGCTAAAACGTCTGGGAACTTCCTGCCGCTTAAAAAAAAACGACAAAGGAAGAAGAAAAACGTCGTAAAAATAATCATTAGAATAAATCGACATCAATTATAACAACAACAACAACAACGGCTAACACGCACGCACATACCGACATTAACGAAAATGAATACCAGAATTGTGTAATTTTCCTCTCTAGAACGCCTGCAGGAATTATTTATGAAACTTGTCAATTATATTACCGAAGCAGAGATAGAGACTTCTTAATAAAATGTGTCTAAGCAACGGCTATCTATGGTACTTTAGCGTTCTTTGTGCAAAAACGTTACCGCGCGAAGGTTGTAAATAAAACCATCGAGGCTTAAATGTTTATTTCATGTAACATTTAATAGGTAAAGTATTACAGTATACTTTATACATGTAGGTCAGTGTGTGCTTTATCTACAAAGCATGAACGACGAAAACTGATCGGAAAGATAAACCCACATACATAGTATCTATGTATTTGTTAAATGCTTTTTTTAAGACACATACATGATGTATATCTATTTGTTAGATGCTTTTCACGACACATCCACTATATATGATTACTTTAAATGCCGTTTGCAGTCATAAAATTGTGTTAGTGTCTCACAGTCGGATGTAGCACCGCCTTGCTTCGAGTGCCTCACATCTAATACTGAAAGAGGTCATACATGAAAGAATATTTGTGATTGGGAGGAGAGAGATTTTCACCTCACATTTGACCTATTTAGGGGTGATGACGTAAGACAATGCTGAATGAATATTTGCACGATTTCTGTTAGAAGATATTTGTATACTTAGTGAAAAACGTTACGCACCATTGTTTGCAGAACTGACAAATAACTGAAATATATGCGCCACGTTCACGAAATTTAATAAAGTATCCTGACTGAATTGCAGTTTCTTCGATAATAGCATCTTTTCATCAAACAAGTTTTCGTTGAAACGTTCAAACCTGTTTCGGGAATATGTACAATAAAATTGAAGTTGTAGAACACATTCTCCGATACTTTAATCTCAACAACGGTGTTTATCTTTTTTAAATATTTCTTGTTTAAACTGAAGCCGACAGGCTTAGTTTGCACCTATCCTTTCTAAGAATTTGACCTTTAATTAGGTAATGATAAAGGTCAAGGTCAAATCTTCATATTATGATGTTGAACGCTTGTTGGCATTGTGAAGGTATAAACTTCACACCTACATAAGATTCACACAATGTGAAATTGTAAGTGAGCTTAACATGTGGGACCCTTTTGTGAATTGTACGTATCATATGTACAAACCCTTCGTATATTTCACACATATCTATTTTCAGAAATGTGTCTTTCGAGGGTGAGGTGTAGAGATGTTACTAGTTAGACGACTTTTTTTGTAGTGTTTTTATTTAATTATTAATTATTTATTAATTATTTATTGAATTAAGTATATTTTAGATGACTAAAACACATATTGTCAACATTTTTAACTCGGAGACATGAACAGCACGAACAGAAAATAAAAGTGACGGTCAGAAAACGACAATAATGTTTGTGGCAAGACATCAGACTGGCCGAAAGGAATATAGAAGATTGAACCTTGCCATCCCTTGTCACTACGAATATAAAGAAATAACGAAATGTGTGTACATTCTAAATTCGGTATGCAATACATACCTTTTAATAAAAGACAACGTTTCGTGAATTATATATAGAAAAGAATGCATGTATCTATATTGTAACACCAGGTTCTGTAGAACTAACCAGTCACACCCCTAGCATACACTATTTGGACTTGGACTAATGGTAATCATTCAGTCATACAACTTAAGTGCGGAAATACCGACATTTCAGCCAAAGGCGTAGAGTGTCATAATTAATCTTTTGTTTGCATAAGAGAATTATCACAAAACGAACATAATGAAAAGATATATTGAAATGTTTGAACAATAAGTTTCTTCATATGATATAACTTTCACACCTAGCAGTTCTCTAAAAAAAAGAACATCATCACAACAACAACAACAACAACAATTGTTCAAGATAATTAGGTCAATTTCAGTGTCTAGACTATCGTCGTAAACTCAAACCAACCGACTTCCTAATCAGTCAGTATTAAACTTTTACGATAAAAAAGACACAAGGAGGAGGAAATATTTAAAAACCTTTTTTTCACGTACATGTATACATGGTCGCATTTTGTAAAGAAAGTATGAATAAGCGAATGTCCACCTACTATCTTGTAGCATTTAAGCGGCAGATATTGCAAACGGAAACAGTTTGCCCTGGCTTCTACCGTCAATACTTTTGTATCAGCCCAAAGTTGACAGGCATAATGATTTGACAGGAATTTTGAATAGTGTGAGGAAGAATATTTCGTACATCGGTCTGAATGTATGGCAGGAATGATCCTGAGCAGTTGTTAAGTTCTGCCATAAATTCCGTTATGTTATTTTGATCAGAAGGACGTGTGCAAAGTTTACCATAGTTTCATTAGATGTAGAATTCTACTTAAAGGTGGCGTAGGTTTGATTCCATCTTTTTCGTAAAAAAGAGAACGGTTTCGGCCCAAAATCTGTTAGCAAGAATAAAGTTTTGCGAAAAAGAAATCTTGCTCTACTTACATTGCTTGTTTCTTTTCAGAGCATTGTATCCACTTTTGAGATTTTTTTTAAATTAAAAGAAGTACGTTAAATAAAAGTTTACTGACGGTTATTTATTGTTTTAATCTTTAGCTCTGCCTAATGCTGGAAAAGAATGTTGTCATAAATGCGTGTCACAAATGTTACGACGAAACTTTACAGGAGCAACTTTGAATTATCGTTTAATACCTCCACCCACAGCCTCCTCCCCCACCCCATCGGATCCTCTTCGAAACCGTGCCGTTGGGTCAGACGACATTTTGTGCCATTTGTACTAGAGCATGCAGTTTCGAATTTAGAGATGACAGTATAGTAACATCTCTTGTTTTCTTTCTTCAAAATAAAAGGTGCGTATCCGGTACGTATTTTGTATAAATATTACAAAAGCACTTCTGTAGTTCATACAATTACAAGAAACAGGGTATCACTTTACTTTAATCTATATCCGATGACTTAAGACGTCAATGGGCGACAAAATGTTATACATTTGTACATTATACCAATCTATAAATAGATTCAGTACTTTTTTTCGTGCAGTCAGAATAAATACTAAATAAATAAACGGTATGTGTATATTATTCATTTGTAAAAACGGAACAAATATTTCCGGTTAGCATATCGATTTTTGTTAGTATAATTTATGAAATGCAATGAATATACCTGTCATATAACTGATGAAATTCACAATAATCACATGTTATGCATTTAAGCAAAACGTTTTTGGATATTTGTGTAAATGATTTGCATTTCAAAAAGCAGTAGATTTCTAATAAATTAAAGTCATGCGTGTATGTTAAATACTTTCTGCTCTTATAATTGATTGTTTACGGTTGTATATTTTACAATATTTTTCTCAGTAAGATTTTTTTTCTATCTTTGCAGAGTAAACAATCTTCAGTATGTTGTCACAAACAGATTTTTTTTCTCAATCTAATGCAGAGTGAGCAACCTAGAGTTTGTTTATATAAATAATTTTTTCTGCCTTATGCAGAGCGAGCAATCTACAGTATGTTGTCGTAAACCATTTTTCTTTCTCTTGCAGAAACGAGCAACTGTCAGTATGTTGTCGTAAACCATTTTTCAATCTCATGCGGAAATGAGCAACCTTCAGTAAGTTGTCGTAAACCATTTTTCTATCTCATGCGAAAATGAGCAACCTTCAGTATGTTGTCGTAAACCATTTTTTGAAATCATGCGGAAATGAGCAACTTTCAGTATATTGTCGTAAACCATGTTTCTATCTCATGCGGAAACAAGCAACATTCAGTATGTTGTCGTAAACCATGTTTCTATCTCATGCGGAAACAAGCAACATTCAGTATGTTGTCGTAAACCATGTTTCTATCTCATGCGGAAACAAGCAACATTCAGTATGTTGTCGTAAACAATGTTTCTATCTCATGCGGAAACAAGCAACATTCAGTATGCTGTCGTAAACCATTTCTCTATCTCATGCGGAAATGAGCAACCTTCAGTAAATTGTCGTAAACCTTTTTTTCTATCTCATGCGGAAATGAGCAACTTTCAGTATGTTGTCGTAACCCATTTCTCTGTATAATGCGGAAATGAGCATTCTTCAGTATGTTGTCGTAACCCATTTTTCTATATCATGCAGAAACGAGCAACTTTCAGTATGTTGTCGTAACCATTTTTCTATCTCATGCGGAAATGAGCAACTTTCAGTATGTTGTGGTAAACCTTTTTTTCTATCTCATGCGGAAATGAGCAACTTTCAGTATGTTGTCGTAACCCATTTCTCTGTATAATGCGGAAATGAGCATTCTTCAGTATGTTGTCGTAACCCATTTTTCTATATCATGCAGAAACGAGCAACCTTCAGTATGTTGTCGTAACCATTTTTCTATATCATGCAGAAACGAGTAACCTTCAGTATGTTGCGTTAACCATTTTTCTATATCATGCAGAAACGAGCAACCTTCAGTATGTTGTTGTAAACCATTGTCCTATCTAATGCGGAAAGGAGCAACCTTTAGTATGTTGTTGTAAACCATTTTTCTTTCTCATGCGGAAATGAGGAACTTTCAGTATGTTGTCGTAACCCATTTCTCTATGTAATGCGAAAGTGAGCAACCTTCAGTATGTTGCCGTAAACAATTTTCTATAGCATGCAGAAACGAGTAACTTTCAGTTTAATTTTTCTACCTTATGCAGAGCAAGCAATCTACAGTATGTTGTCGTAAACCATTTTTCTTGCTCATGCAGAAACGAGCAACTGTCAGTATGTTGTCGTAAACAAATTTTTCCTATCTCATGCGGAAACAAGCAACCTTCAGTATATTGTCGTAAACCATTTTTCTATATCATGCAGAAATGAGCAACCTTAATAAGTTGTTGTAAACCATTTTTCTATCTCATGCAGAAATGAGCAACTTTCCGTATGTTGTCGTAACCCATTTTTCTATATCATGCGGAAATGAGGGACCTTTAGTATGTTGTCGTAAACTATTTTTCTATCTCATGCGGAATGAGCAACTTTCAGTATGTGGTCGTAAACCATTTCTCTATCTCATGCGGAAATGAGCAACCTTCAGTACGCTGTTGTAAACCATTTTTCTTTCTCATGCTGAAATGTGCAACTTTCTGTATGTTGTCGTAACCCATTTTTCTATATCATGCGGAAATGAGCAACCTTTAGTATGTTGTCATAAACCATTTTTCTATCTCATGCGGAATGAGCAACTTTCAGTATGTTGTCGTAAACCATTTCTCTATCTCATGCGGAAATGAACAACTTTCAGTATATTGTCGTAAACCATTTTTCTATCTCATGCGGAAACAAGCAATCTTCAGTATATTGTCGTAAACTATTTTTCGAAATCATGCGGAAATGAGCAACCTTTAGTATGTTGTTGTAAACCATTTTTCTATCTCATGCTGAAATGAGCAACTTTCAGTATGTTGTCGTCACCCATTTTTCTATCTCATGCGGAAATTGGCAATTTTCCGTCTGTTGTCGTAACCCATTTTTCTATATCATGGGGAAATGAGCAACCTTTGGTATGTTGTCGTTAACCATTTTTGTATCTCATGCGGAAATGAGCAACCTTTAGTATGTTGTCGTAAACCATTTTTCTATCTCATGCGAAATGAGCAACTTTACGTATGTTGTCGTAACCCATTTTTCTATATCATGCAGAAACAAGCAACCTTCAGTTTGTTGTCGTAAACAATTTTTCTACCTCATGCAGAAACAAGCAACCTTCAGTTTGTTGTCGTAAACCTTTTTGTATATCATGCGAAAACGAGCAACCTTCAGTATGTTGTCCTAAACCATTTTTCTTTCTAATGCGGACATGAGCAACCTTCAGTATGTTATCATAAACCATTTTTATTTCTCGTGCGGAAATTAACGACTTTCAGTATGTTGTCATTAACCCTTTTTCCATCTCTTGCAAAACGAGAAATTTTCCATATGTTGTCGTTAACCGTTTTTCTATATCTGATAAAAGAACTGTTTTAGCCATAATTATCTTGAAAATTGGTAAATGGAAAAAGTCTCAAACTGAATGAAAGAATGAAAGAATAAATGAATGAATGAATGAATGAATGAATGAATGAATGAATGAACATACAAACAAACGTTGCCAATTTTCAAACGAGCTTCTACACAGTGTTTGTTTCTAAGCCCACCATGACAAGCAATGTAAATGTATGCTCATTACCGAGGAAAATCTAACAATTGTAAAGTGTATGAAGTAAAATCTAAAGCCATCGAAATAGGAAAGATATTGAAAGATAACGTACTGTATATAGATTAATTTACTATTTACATAGATAATGGTAATCAGTGTTACCGGCGATGTTTTGAGACGGTTATTAAAGCTTTGCACTGACTGGCTGTTACAAGGAGAGGTGTGCATGTGCGGTGATGGGGACGGGGCGGATCAGTGGTCCAGTGGTATCACACAGGACTTGTAGTCCCAAGTCGAGAGTTCTATCCCCGCTCCTCCACTAACACCGCTAATTGTCTTCCGGATGAGGTCCCATATATCGGTGCTTTACACTGAGCATATGAAGAAGGCAGGCTGTATCTCGAATGGAGTACTTCATTTAGTTTGCAATATCCTCAACAACTCTGTAGGGCGAATCTGAAATTTGAAAATTGACAGCGTGCACTCACAAATCCTTTGCCTTATACAACGATGAAGGAGACAGAAAACCTGTCCGTTTTGACAGACACGACCATTTGATATACCGACTTCGGTATCATTTCCTAAAACTGACAAAAGGGGAGCACTGTAACGAAGGGCATTTTAGGTAGTCAGCCTATGTGAAACAAGTTCACCTTGCCGGGGTTCAGTATTGTATATTTGCACTGTCGGCTTCAAGCGGAAGTGAGTTGCCAATGAACTTGAATAAGGTTAGGGGACTGTTCCTTCTGACTGGTACTTTCGTGTGTACCTTATCACCGGGTTTCACGTGTTCTTTCTTACAGCCACGGGTACTTCTGTGTTACGGCGAATGTTTTTGTTGTAAAAAAGGCAAACAAGGCCAGATTTTAGTTTGACTAGGTGATCAGTAAACTGGCTAAGGATTATCGAAAGATTTAGCTATTCCAAAATCTGTTCAAAAAAATGCCTTAAAAGCAAACAAACATCTTGCGAATGTTACAGTTTGCCGGCAAAGAAAGTAGATGACGGACCTCAAGAACTTCGTTTGAGCTGAGGGCAAAGGTTGGACATAAATTGAAATATCCTCAGCAAAGAGTCAAAATTAGAGTAATCTTGACCAAAACGAGTTCTTATGAAAAGAATTAGTGGCGCGCTTCCCTTCAGACAGGCATGATTCCATACACAATATATTTGTTTCAGCCTCAACAGACGAAATACTGCAGGATAAGTAAAGGGAGACAACTTGCTTATAATACTAGGCAAAAGGCTAATTAGAAGCTCAAAGCAGTCTGTGAAAATACTTAAAAATCTTGACGACATGTAAAGAAAAGAATTTTAAAAAAAATTGCACTGAAATTAAAGATGACAAGTTAGCTAATTGGCATTTCAGCAACCATATCAAGAAACAGATAAATGTCCGTCTTAACAAAAACTTCAAAATTTATTTTCCGTGTGTCAGGATTAGTATTATCGGATCATAAAATGGTTTCGTAGTGGAAAATGACACTAGAATAGACAAGAGCAGTTTATCAAGGCTTAAAGATTATAACATTGATATGTGTATGTATCCTTCTAGCTATAAAAGATGAATCATCTTATGTTAATATTTTGTAAAAATACGATTTATGGATTATGCACTTACGATCAACTTGAGCGATATGGGTATATGTTCTTTTGACGGGCCATTGAGATGTGATTACTTGACTTATAACATTAAGTATCTTGCTATGCTTTCATTAGGATCAGTTACAAGTAGTACTGTGTAGTAATTTTGGAGATGGGAACGACAACTTAAGAAATTGTTAAAACTATATAGGTTTAAGACTACGAATATGTAACGTTCACAAAAAATACCATCTGGAGGAGCATTGGTCGAGCGATAGAGCGCCATCTTCCCGATCCGGAGATTGCAAGTTCAAATCCAATCGGGGAAGAATGTCCTCCGTTATTTTCCTCAATCCACACATTTGGGAGAAGTTTGAAAGGCGGGAAGAAGAAATCTAGAGGGCTTTATATAACCTGCAATTAGTTGTTTCCCAATTTATGTAAAATAAATAGGTTTAAACTAACTTACTTTGACATCTCAGAGTGACCTGGCCCTTTGAGTAACAGACCTAGATCTTACACGCTACACTCCGTCTCACAAAGGAACTTGGTTTTTGCAAAGTTGTATTCAAATCCTTTTCAAGTATAACAAAGTTATTGCCAGGACAAGATCGAATGACAGGAGACACGCACTGACGCACATTCACTGGACCACCATTGTGGCGACTCTTGTTTAGTTCCTGCAAGCAGCGGACTTGGTCAAACATGACAGAAATATATTCTAGTAAGACGATTTAAACAAGAGCAGTATTTGCTGTATTGCAAATCGGTTTTGACGCCTGTCACTGTAATTGCCTTTTGATGTTATATTTCATATCATATTTACCTATGATTTAATTCACAGTGAAGGTAAAGGTGAAATGAAAATATAAATTATTCAGTGATGAAGTACGAAAGAAAACAATGAAAAAAAATTAAACTCATATCAGATACTTTTAACATTTATTCTAAATATTTTACAGGCCATAGCCATACTGTTCAAGGCACTAATATGAAACAGTATAAAGTAACTTATCTCTTAAATCAAGAAAACAGAAACTTGAAAGGTGAAACATTAAGCGTGTGTAAAACGTAAATGTGATGTAAGTAAATGTGTTGTAAGAAAGCCCTTTACTTAAACAAAATAATTTTGTTTACATTAGTTGGGAGCAAGTTACTGCAACTAATAGAAGTCCTTCTTCATAACTGCTTCAAACCACTAATCATGCCGGAAGTGTGGAATGTAGAGAAAATGAGAATGGAGACTCTCAGCCCTGGTTAGATTCGAACCAGTGACCTCCAGATCGGAAGTCGGGTACTTAACTCCTTGATCACTGCCCTAACAGTTTTTTAATGAAACTAGTGGCATGAATTTAAAACATATTGTAAGTTTGACTTCTATTAAAATTTTAAAAAAGTGATAATTCTATGGACAAAACGTGTAATGATTGCAGTATATTGGCTATATATTCAAGGAAGTTATGAAACGGAAAATATTGTAAAGCAAGATAATACTACAAAATCTATTCAGTACAGTTACAGTAAATTACTGAAGCTCCATGTCAGGTTATTATATATTAAATTAAAAATATTTTATACTAAAAAAATAAAAACAAAGCTCTTGACAACTTAAGCACAAATTAAAGCATTTGTAGCTCTCTGAATTGAAGCATATAAAGTTTATGAAAAATATCTTTTAAATTAAATCAAGCCAATTAATATAAATAAGAGGTAAAAAGTAAGGCTTTGGAAAATACATACACTTTGGAAAATACATACAAGTTAATCACTGAAAATACTGAAGCTACATGTTTAAGTAAAGTTGTTTCAGATAATTTCATTTAGCTGTGTGATTTCAGATGATGCACTATACTACACTACTAGGCAATGGATGTCTAAAAAATCCTACTTGTTTGATTAAGTTGATATAATACTGAAAATATCATCTCTATAGCACTTTTACATGGACCAGACTCATGACTTTACCAAAGTTATACACAGGGTATAAATTACAGTCTATCTTAACTTTACAAAAAACTGAGTAGAAACTGGTTGAGAATTGGCTATTTCTAAGAGCTTGTGACTTCAAGTGGAAATCTTATTGCTCCTAAAATAAGAACTGTAATTTTTAAGACCCATCAATTTATCAATGAATGTCAATTAATATGTGAATTTCAGGATTTCATTGAATGCTTCCTGTGTACATTTCTTGGTGCTCACCTAGTATATCTACAATAGAATGTATATTTTGTATACTATAAGAATAATCCTATAATCTTTGGTCAAAATAACAAGGTTAAACTTTAAGAATGTAAATTTCTAAAGTCACTTGATTCCATAATCTAATACCCACTGCAAAGTTAACCAGTATTAAATCATTTCAGCAAATTGTTTCAGGTCTAAATTGAAATGACAAAAATCTGAATAATCTCCTTTATATAACAAGCATTGTCAACAATACAAGATAAGTATCACAACAGCAGAGACACTTGGAGAGAAAAAAATGGGGAAAACATCCTCCCTGAAATTTATTTTGATTCAATTAATTGTTACCTATTATATTAAAAAGAACCTTGACAGCTTTGCATTTCTCAGTGGAACTGATATATTTGTCATGGCTGATCTTAGTACGAAAAGCAAGCAGATCATTATAGGATCTCATATATGAAATGAACAGTGTGTTGACATAAACTTAATGTAATATCGGACAATGAATTACAGGTAAAGATTCAAACAGAAGTCACTACTGTTAGAGTCCGTCTCAGCAATGATCAAAACGACTTTACCCACACTACAACTAATCTGTACCACACTGCCTACAAGTCTGTATACAGATGAAATCTCTAAAACTTGAAAACTGCAGCAAACAGCAGAGTCTAATAAAAATCTTCTGTGTACAAATCACACCGAATGACATATCACACCATTATGCACAATGATAATGCTAAAAATAGAACAGTTGATCAGTCCACTTTTGTCCACTTCCCATCAGGTTCTTTCTTGTAGTGTCGACCTTTACCTTTAAACACCGTTCTCAGTGGATCTGGGAAGTCTCGTATCTGAACTAGTGCAGCGCGCACACTTGCTTCAAAATGTTTTGGTTCTTGCTCAGGAGAGGTGGACAGGTGCTGAAAAAAAGAAGTCCACTCTGCACCTTTCATAAAACATAAAGGCCTTGTTTACAAATAATTCTCAAACCTGAATAAGTAATTCTATGACAAAACTAGAACCGGACTGGATAATACTATGACAAAACTAGTCTTTGTAAATGTCTGCTTGGTTTACCTGGCTTCAATTTAATAAGAATGAATTAACAACTTCAGATTGAAAAAGATGCAACAGCTTTTATCGGAGTTTTTGACATAACATGAAGGTAAAGATCGGTAAATTTGACCACGAGATCTACATACTGGCATGATGCTTTGTTTTAAACTGCAGAAAGCAAACTTTAAGAGTAAATAAAATAACCTTGATAAACAACCAACGTAAACTAATACAATGAAATTTTAACAAAGTTTCACCTGTAGTGACTTATGGGATTCAGGACAGACAGGTACAAATCAATATAAAGATATTAGTTAAACAACAACTAAAATACCTCTCTGATGATTGGATCAGGTAACCTACACAGGAGGTCTATCTCATCCATAGTACTGTAGTCAAATGGTCCAATCACTAAATGTTTCTTTCTGTTGTCATAGATGTTTATCACCTGTAAAACAGTAAAACTTGTCTTTCCACCAAAGGTTTTGCGGCAACATTACTTTTTCAAATACAGTAAGTTCCTTCTGATAAGACCTAATTGAGGGATGAATGCATATTCTTAGTACTACAAAAGAAGGAAGCAGATAGCACTTTACAAATTTAACCCTCGACCTTACAGTATTAAAAAATCATGCAAAAACGGGCAATTTTCTGACTGGTCATTTAAGCTGAACATGTGATTGCTGCTTTTCAGATCAGTACAGAACACTGTCAGTCTTCACATTCATGCTGTTTTATCATGACCTGTCAGATCAGTACAGAACACTGCCAGTCTCCACATTATTGATGTTTTATCATGTCCTGTCTTCTATTTACTCAATCAATTTTCAATGAAAACCCATTTGAATTATAAATGGTATAGTCCAGAGTGAAAGATAGGCATGTTCATTCTATAAATGATTGAAATCATCTTTAATTTTTCAAAATTGCTCTCAGCTTTGGATATACACAATACTTTTTCAAACACTACTTGTCTGACATTTATAAAAGGGAATAACTTTGTAGACATGTTATACTGTCAACCTTCTAAAAGAGACAAACATTACAAGCACAGAACCTTTCTGGTTGATTCAAGTACATAAATATTTCTCATACACCATTCTGTAAACAACAGAGAATATAAAGGTCAAATTACAAAAGGTCAAGTTACAAAAGGTCAAGTTACAAAAGGTCAAGTTACAAAAGGTCAAGTTACAAAGTAAAAACTGTAACAAGATGACCCTATATCACCCACCTGAGTTCCACTGTCCTTAATGAAAACATAATGTTCAAATATCATCTGTCATACAGTGATAAGATTTTCCAGTCAGACAACCCAGTTTTTTAATCCATGTTACAAAGTTTCAATCTGGAGCCCACATGACCCAGTTTCAATCTCTCCCCAGACATAATCTAGAAGAACATTCTGACATAGTTTACTAAAACTTGTGTATAAATTTGACCTCTATGGTGTTCACATGGTTTTCTACTGATCTGAGCTGGTGACCTTGTTTTTGATCCTAAATGATCCACTTTAAAAGTCATCAAAAAATCATAAAAAACAAATATTATGATTAAGTTTCAAGATGACTGGGCCAAAAAAATGTGACCTTCAGACTGTCACAAAGTTTTCAACTGATGTGAGCTGGTGACTAGATTTTGACAACACATGTCCCTGCTTAACAACCATCATTATGGAGACTATCAACACACCCTTTCTTACCAAAATTCACGAAGATTGGACCAAAAATATGATCTCTAGGTTTTCCAATTATCTAAGCTGGTGACCTAGTTTTTTACCAAACATGACCTAGTTTCGAACTCATGCTTTACACACATTATCAAAGCAAACAACTTGAGTAATTTACAAGAAGACTGGGTCAAAAATATTGACTGCCAGACTGTTCAAAAGGTTTTCCACAGACCTGAACTGGTGCCTTAGTTTTCACCAAATGTGACCCAGTTTTAAACTTATCAAAAGGATTGTCAAGAAAAACATTCTCAGCAAATTACATGAAGACTATGCCATAACGTGTCTTTTAGAGTGTTCACATGGTTTTCCACTGATCTGAGCTACTGACCTAGCTTTTGACCCTACTTGAAAGAGTTTCGAAATTATCCTAGATGTGCAGATAAATTTCGTGATATACATCCAGATGGCCAACACACAAACAAAATGTCTCCCTCCCACAATGTGGGGTGGAGGTGGGGTGGGGGTAAAGAGAGATAAACCTGACCATGTTTCAGGAAGATTAGGCAAAACATGTGAGCACTAGACTATTCACAAAATGTTTCAGTGAGCTTAACTGGTGATCCAATATCAAAATATTTCCAGAGATCACCACGACCAACATTAGCAGCAATTTCCATAAAAAGTTGAGTCATGATTTGACATCTAGAGTGTTCAAAAGGTTTACCTTTGATTTGACTTTTGACATAGATTTGAATCCATATATCACCCAGTTCTGATTGCAACCAAGATATTCAAGACAAACATTCTGAGTAAGTTTTTATAAAGGCTATATAAAAATATGGCCTGTAGATTGTTCAAAAAGCTATACTGTTTACACCACACTACAAACAAAGAGTGATCATGAAAGTTTACCCTGAGCACACTGTGCTTGGGTCAGCTAAATACCAGTTATTACAGACGTATGCACTCTTGATTTGTTTCCTATAAATAATAGCTCTGACAAATGCTTTTTAAAATAAATAGCAATGTTATTTAATTGCCAATTTGCCACTGAAAGCTTGAGTTCAAATTCTGAAGGGGCCAGGATTTTTCTGCTGCACTGCATTTATGTGTTACATAATTTATTGGAGTTCATAAGATGACAGCTCATCTGGGAGCCTGAACTTCTCACAGAGTTCTTTTACATTAATAACAGTATGAAGCTAACCTCTTCTGAACCTGTAAAATGTCTGGCAGATCTAAGTGGCTGGTCTGGTCCTCTGTCTTGAAACTTTGCAGGAAACATTTCCCCTGTCTGTACAATTACAGCTACAATCAAAACATTAGATGTTGTACAGGCATATTGTAACTGTAACCTGCAAACTTATACCACATACTTTGTATTCAAAGAACTCGATAACAATGATACAGATACTTCCTCTGGTGAAATTTCTAAAATATTAGCTACAGGATGATGAAGATGATTATCCAGCTGAAGAAAGTCAGTATTACATGATCTTGGAACCATGTACTTGTAATTGGAGTTTTGGAAAAAAGCCAGGTGATTTATTCTGCTTGTGGAGAAGACCATATGTGATAAAACGGTTACTGTAATGTCTGTCCCAGACGAAACAAAAGGAAGGCACCAAAACTCAGATCAAAATTAATGAATGTCTGCAAAAAAATTAAGTGAGATCATTCACATTTCAATCCAATATTTTTGTGATGTGCTTGAAAAACAGTACTTATAAGCAAGCCTAACACTGTTTGCTTCAAAGAAAGAATACATCAGCAGTGTCAAGCAACCTGCCTTACCTAATCCATAAATAATTGGAAATGGAACATTCTTTTCAATTCTTGTATTCTGTTCTGAAAGAAAAAAAAACACTCTTTAAGATACATCAAAGACTTAACAGACATATTACACATACCATTATATAACTTGTAAAAAGAAGACAGTAGTGACAGAATTCCAATTTCAGATTGCAATTGACAGATTTTAGTCATATTATCATATTTCTCCACAGGTAAATCACACAAGACCATCAACCATAATTGTCAAACAATATTAGCAGATGAAGAGAAAGTCACATGGCCTATTTCAACATCACAGCTGGGTGCAAATAAACTTTTGGAAGTTATAACATGTAAAACTTCTACAAATGGTGACCATATAAGACAAGACATACCTGTTACACATACTGTAGCAAGATGATAATCAGCAGGTGATCTGTTAAATGCATCTGCAACAGAAGAACATTAGGCACATAAACATTTTTATCTGTTTTTACTTTTTGTGTGTTTATGTCAAAATGCTGACAAATGCTGGAAGTCGAAAAACCATCATGGTGGACAAAATCAACAGGCAGAACTGTTCTTAAGGAGTTTAAAAGTCAGAATACATCATGTTTATCATTATACATATAGTCACATAGGCAAGCAAACATATTTCTGGATTTCTCCTATGACTGTAGTGAAAACTGTGCTATATAAAAGTAAAACTTTAACAAAGACAGTCAGCCAGGGGTCGTAAGTTTGATGTGCTGCTCTTCCACTAACATTACTCCTGGTAATTGTCTTTGGGATGAGATATTACTCCGATGTCCCATGTAAAAGGGCTATAGACTAAGCATCGAAAAAAACCAGAGGTGTCTTTGGAATGAAATGCTTTCTGCATCTTGTACTATCCTCCCCAATCTTATATAACTAAACTCTGAAGGCAACATCAGCCATATGTGCAACTGGTACAGACACTTAAAAAAACTCAGATGGATACAAAGGCAGTTGTTTACTAATCAGAGATCAAAAGATGCCTACAGAAACATAATGACCATAAAATTTCATTAAAGAATAGATCTTAAGCATTGACTTTCTAATATTTAAAGAAATTTTACCTTTTTTTTGTTTTAGGACAACTGCAGGGGAAAAGTGTCAGACATTCAAGTTTCTCTTGGAAAAGGAGTCCTTGGTTTAATTTAATAGTCAAAGATGTGCAATATGACAAAATCTTACCAAATATTTTGACAGAGAGGTCTTCTGACATCTTTCTTTCATCAGTGAACCCTCCAACCAATGATAATTCAAGTCTGAAACACAAATATATAAATGTTTGGCAACAACTGCCTAATACACACAGACAGTACGCTTCTAAAGCAAGAAGAGGCAGACAAAACTGATCTGAGTGTAGCCAAAAGTTTTGTTTTTTTAAATTTAATATATTATTTTAATACATGTATATAATTTCACACCTGAAGTTTCTTTCTGTTTATTGCATTAAATTAACATTTCAAGCTAAATTATAACAACTGAAACAACTTAAAAGCTGCCATTATCATAACAAGAGGGTCATGATAGCCCTAAATTTCTCATCAAAGTATAAGTGTTAATGATTTAACGTCAAAATAAAAGGATAAGCGTGACAATGCTGCATGTAAAATTGCAAAATTTTTTGGCAATATTTTTTCAAAAATTTTGATAAACTTTTGAATCCATGGTTGGAGCCAAAAATAATCAAATAGCAGAAGTTTGAACTTTCTTGGTAGATGTCCACTGGGCAAGGCTTCATGTCAAATTTCAGAATTCTGAGCCTTGTGGTTTGAGATGACGAGATTAAAGACATTCTCATATATTTCTATGTAAAACATGTTACTTTTTGAGCAGGACCAATAGTGACCTAAAGGACATAAACTGGACAAAATTTAAACAGTTCCACTAGACAGTGTTACACAGCAAATTTTAGAGCTCAGGGCCTGGTTGTTTTTGGACAAAATTTGAAAGTTTTTCATTCTTGTTGCCACAGCAACCAGAGTTCTGCATGGAATGGAATTCTTTGTACAAATTAGCTTGATGCAAGGGACATCTCTACCAAGTTTAAGCAACTATGATCAAGTCTTGTGATATAGGAACAGATGTTATTTAAAGCAAAAAGCTGACTGACGTTGCACCACAGGGCAATCACACAAGACATTGCTCTCTTACCTTCCCCATTGTTTCCCACCAGTTTCTTTAAGAACTGTATCAGTGAGGGACTGTACAGCTTGCTGTAAACCTGTACCATCAAAGTGAGCCAGTCCTGTCACATGTGATGCTAAAATCAAGTCAGTTAAAACAGGTATACTTAATCAACACATTTCAAAATTCTAATTGATCTGAGTAAAAATAGTATTGTCTTTGCATGACATGGATGTTCAAGAGGACCTACCAAGAGGATACTAAAAATTTAAAATATGTCTATCAATGATTACTTCAACATATTTAACAATTTTGTGATCAAGTGCCCAGACTGATTTAGATCGGATAAGTACCAGTATACCTACCATTTACTCAAAACAAAGTTCAGTACCAGTTATAAATCTCCTGATGATATGTGGTACTGTACTGTAGAAATGACAATTACCTGGCCTATATATAGCTCAAGTAAAGAATAAGCTATTTTCATTTCATAAATTAACTGAAGTACTGCAATCAGGAACTATAAATCAAACTAGAGCTATCACTAAATGTAATTAATACACCCACAAGACCGCTTTGGAACTGAGAAGTTATTAGTAACAAATACTTTGTAAAAAAATTGAAAAAGATTAATGGTTGTGGGCAATTAAAGATAGTTGTGGTTCTTGTACACTGCATTTCTTGTCATTGTGCTTGACCATTGTATGATAATGAAGTTGCATTGAATTCCAACCAGTGGTTTTCAAGTTATGCTCTGGACAAGGAAAACCAATAAAGGGCAATAACTATGCAAATACTGAAGATGGAGTTATAGCTTTAATACAATGCACTTCCTGTCATTATGCTTGACCATTGTATGAAGTTGCATTGGAGTTATGATTCTTGAACACTGCACTTCCTCTCATTGTGCTTCATCATTGTATGAAGTTGCATTGGATTCCAACCAGTAGTTTTCAAGTTATGCTCCAGACAAGGAGAAACAAACAAAGGGCAATAACTCTGCAAATAGTGAGGATAGAGTTATGGCTATTGTACAGGGCACTTTCTGTTAATGTGCTTGATCACTGTATGAAGTTGCACTGAATTCCAACCAGTAGTTTTCAAATTACGCTCTGGACAAGGAAAACCAATAAAGGGCAATAACTCTGCAAACAGTGAAGATGGAGTTATGATTCTTGAACACTTCACTTCCTATCACTGTGCTTGACCATTGTATGAAGTTGCATTGAATTTTAACCAGTAGTTTTCAAGTTATGCTCCATACAAAGGAAAACCAATAAAGGGCAATAACTCTGCAAATAGTGACGATGGAGTTATGATTCTTGAACACTGCATTTCCTCTCATTGTGCTTCACCATTGTATGAAGTTGCCCTGAATTCCAACTAGTAGTTTTCAAGTTATGCTCCATAAAAAGGAAAACCAATAAAGGGCAATAACTCTGCAAACAGTGAAGATGGAGATATGACTCTTAGACAATGCACTTCTTGTCATTGTGCTTGACCATTGTATGAAGTTGCACTGAATTCCTTCCAGTAGTTTTCAAGTTATGCTCCAGACAAGGAAAACCAATAAAGGGCAATAACTTTGCAAATAGTGAAGATGGAGTTATGATTCTTAGACACTGCACTTCCTCTCATTGTGCTTGACCTTTGTATGAAGTTACACTGAATTCCAACCAAAAGTTTTCAAGTTATGCTTCTGACAAGGTACAGCCCGACCTACCGCCCGCCAAACTTCGTTTTGGGGGTATAAATAGTTCATTTAACACAGAATGGGACTTTCAAAGTATGTAAAAGTTTGCTTATATCTTAAAGGTTTACATGTCTCCCTTAAGTCACAGAACATAATTATCATATTCAAAATAACAATTGTTTAAATTTGAATCTAACTTTAAGTCATAGTTTTTCATATACAGAATATATTTAAGAGAGAACTAATAAAACTCAGTCTTCAAGGTCACCAAAACATTAAAATCTTCTGTCTAAAGACTGAAACTTTATCTTAATTTGAGAATTAAACTTCATAAGAACTATGATTTAACAACAAATAAAACATATTACCTGTGTGTCGTAAGATAACAATATGGCAGGTTGTGGCATCATCTGTACCCAACACTTGCACAAACTCTGAAAATAGGTAAAACTTTATCCATCTTGTTCAGAATATAAGCACCAAAAAAGCTAAGTAATGTATATCTGACTTTTTACGTTACTGTGATGTACTGTTAAATATGTACTGTAACAGTGATACTGGTATCACACTTCTCTTTTGTCATTCTAATGTTTTATTTGGAAATAAGGAAGTGTTCATCTTGGCCAGCAAACTAAAGCTTTCCTGCAGTCTATAATCCTAATAAATAAATACAATAAGTATATTTTGTAAAAACTGCAACAGAGGAAATTTCTAAAATGACAGAAATGATCAAAAATATATATAGAAAAATACCAATCAGTAATAGTAATTTATTGCTGTAAGGAACCCAAGGCACCATATAAATATGTACTTTCTTATTATTGGCAGTTTATTTTCTGTGACATACCAGAAATGCCACTTCTTAATCAATGTACAAAAAAGATCTCATTTTATTTGAAAACCTTCTTTCATATATAAAACTAAAACCATATTTCTAAAACAGTTCACCTTAAATAGTTCAAGTACCTAATCTAATATGGCATCTCTCCCATAGAGCTGACTAACATTGGAAGAAGAGCAAATGATAGAAGAAATAAAATTTTTGTTTTTCTCTTATGAACAGTAAGAAAGTGTTACCATCTTCTGGTGAAACCACTGCCATTTCTCTCTGTCCAATATAAAGCAATCCATGAGGAGGCACTTCTTTGGTAGGCTTTGAGCTCAACAACACACCACTCTCCTGTTACAGTGAGAGAGAGGTCATACGTCAGAAATAACAAGATTAATTTTGATGCAAAGCATCAAAGGCGGCGCACATGGTTTTGAAATAAGATAAATAATAAGTGTATAAATTAACCTAAACAATTGTACACGTGTGTAGTACATGTTGTACATTCTGATGATATAATCAAGTTATTTACAGATGGGATGTAAAAAGATTTTAAAGGGGGACATTTGAATTATATCCATGTTTTAATCACTTTTATTGAAGATGTGAAATCATGTGAATTCACTTTTCTTCAACAAAATGACCAGATATGAATGACTATATTCTAATAAAAAGTCATATGATCTTTCACTTTTTATGAAAATTGCATATTGTCTCCCTTTAAAATTAAAAATTGGGATAATAATCAAGTGTTCTTCGTCTGCGACACAATTCAGCACTTGAATATTCCAAATGTCTACTTTTGCTTTATTTCATCTATACCCTTTTAATGATTTTAGTCTGTTTAAATCCTACTGTTTTGTGTCTTTCTGTTCTATCCTGGTTGCGCAACCGTGATAGACAGGATATAATCCAATTTTTACAAACTCAGATTTTCAATCTATTTCTTGAAGAAATGTTATGTTTTCATTGTTTATATTGTATGCATGAAGAAAATACCATCACACATGCACATGCAGTGGTCATAAGCCTTCAACGTACATTAAATACTATACTTTATATAGATTTGCTGCGATTGACCCAGGAACATTTTGGAACTCGATAGCACATTAAGTAAATTGAAACAAGGATGACTTCAGTGATCGGAACGTTTCAAAAGGGTTGCTAAGTTTACTGTCTAAAGTTTCTAGGCAGCCCAAAACATGTCAAAATTTCAAATTTAAACCTTGAATGACAATTCCAAGAATATGTTTTTCTTCCCACAGAGAATGAGAATTCGATATCCATGGACGGTTATTTCTGTAGAGGAGAACTATAGAAGAGAATAGTCATTATAAATTATTTAAAATCACCTCGTAATCTTGCTTTTTCCCCGGTCTGTGTTTAAGAGAAAATTATATCTAAGGAATTATCGTCTCTGGTAGGAAACGGGAAACGAATTTTTGTGTAGCAGAAGCAGTAATACAGTGTGAGTGTATTTCTGAAATTGGAACAAAGAGAGCTGCCGACCTGACAGTGCTTCCGATAGGTAATCAACTATGGAGTACACATTCTCCTATAATAGATGAAGGGCTTTACTACTAAATATTTTCTTGTATGCATAATATTCCCAGATTTGGTGAAAAATATACCAAGATACTTGTCTCTGAAGGTGTGTCCTCGATTTTGAAATAACAATTCCTATGTTATCGACATCCAAAAAATAAAACCTTACATGTAATATCTTTGTTCGAATTCCACATTTCACATTATGGTAGTACATCATTTCAAATATTTTGTAATTTGTCTGCACTAGATAACACCCGAAGTACAACTGGTACTCTATCATATTCATGGTTTAACGGTTTAGTGGTGCAGTGAACAGATATGTTTTTTTTGTAACAATAACGACTGAATTGACTCCAGCAAAGTAAGAATGTTCTTCAAATTCATCCTTGTGTCTGTATTCACAAAGACAGACCCATATCTTTATTATTGCATTTAAACGAGAGATTTTGTACAATTTCTTTTTTCAAGTTAGTTTATACAAATCAATTTTATTTCGATTGTGACGAAAGCTTTTGGCTAATAGAATCATTCTCAAATCCGTCCCTGGAACCAACCAGTACTAAGTAATGAGAATAAAGTTTCTTGCTGAAGGAAATAACCGATGCCGACACGGCCGCTGATGGGGTTCGAACTTGTGTCTTGACTAGCTATCCATAGAGTACAAGTCCGACCTTTTAACCACTCGGCTTCACCTTTCTTTATATAGCTATAGTTGAAAGAATTAACAAAGATTTGCATTTCAGATTAAGTAGCAACACACTGCTAGATAAATGCTGTGAATACATAAGTACTTGCAGCGCTTTGATTTGTTTTGGGAAAAGTAATTAAATCTGTAATTTTTGCATCAAAAACTTTTGATTAAAAATACAAACTTACCTGATTTCGATCAATTTATTTTTAAAATTAATAAATACGATTTATGAAGTGACATATTTTAAGTGATGTACAGAATAAATGGATTTTTTTACATTGATAATGATCCAAGATTCTCCCAAATTGATTACGTCAGCGCATGGTACAAAATGAAACACTATTCCAATATAGGCGTCGCCGTTCTCGGCGCCGCCAATGATGGTGTGCAGATTATATAAAATCAAATTGATATAATGTAAATGATCCAAAATTATTATTTTAATCTGATAAATAAAACTGTTTCCTGTTACCTAAATGAAGAAGTGACAGGAAGTGTGGCAAGCTGCCAAAGGCGTCACTTGATTTTACATAGAGTTATATAAACATAGTATTAAAAGCTTCTGTCTAAAGACTGAAACTTTATCTTAATTTTGAGAATTAAATTTCATAAGAACTATGATTTAACAACAAATAAAGCACATTGCCTGTGTGTCATAAGATAACAAAAGAGTTATATAAGATCTTCTCATCTGAAATTACAAGACCTAGACCTTTAAAGGTTTTTCCTATATAACTCTGTGTAAAATCAAGTGACCCCGGGGGCAAAGCCAATTCTGAACCAGGGGCCATGATATATATCGTAAAGATATTGTTTGAAATTGTGGATGATGGACGAACCAAAGAGCTTACTAAAAGCTACACCTGACCTGCCATTTATTAAGAGACACACCTACTCAATATACAATGAACATTTGTGTTAATTTCAAAAAAGTAACTTACTTTTCATATGCATCATACAATGACATACGAAGCAAGTGTCATTAACAACTTGCTTTAAAATAAAGTTTCTGTCCAGTTAATCCTATTAACTTTAATCAAATCAAAATTTAATCAGACCAGTTTAACTTTTAAACAAAAACCATTTATCTTGATAATAATCCACACTACAAAATTTCTCAGCTGGAGTGAAAATAATGATTTTTTCTATAGCACTTCTTGAAGCATTTTTATTTAACAACTCTAGAATATAATGACTTTTTGTGACTTTTTGGTATCTAATGAACCCGAGAAAAAAATACAAAAAAAGTAATAAAATAAAATAAAAAATGTGTTCTGGAAACTGACATGCTCTGTGTAAGGCAATTTTTCAGACTGCACAAATTTTATTTCGTAAGTACAGGACATTCCGACTTACTCTGAATTTAGGAAATCTTTGTAGAAACTCTGCCACAGATTTTGGACTTGGGCCAATAGATTTGTCATCTACACACAGTGGCATTTTTGTTCTATATCTGCAAAAAGAATTAATAATAAAGTAAATATTTAATAAAGGTTAATATAGTTCACAAACACAAAATATATATACATTACATATACATTACATATTACATAGTATTAGTATAACTTAAAAGCTTTTTCTTTGATGTACAAAAGCAGGCTTTGTTACAATGACACTGTCATTAGAGTGCATTTATAGTTGATATTCTGATATATGACTAACTAAGAAACAACAGATACTGCAGTCTAAACATTAAGCTTCAAACTGGTGATGGGCTTGAATTTTGTCTGTAACATCTTATTTTCATTGCACTTTGTCTTTTTTTCCAATCAAAGAAGGGACCACTGAATGTTTTTGTTGTACGGTGTTAATTTCATTCTATTTCTATACACTTGATTGCTTTTCCATTGCACCATGTTATTAGTGTCACCTATTGGTTACAGTGTCATTGCAATGATATTAGATATCCGTTACATGTAATTCTTATAGATTTCTGACTTTCATAATAGGACTATTAAGAGAAAATGCAGTCTTCATGTAATCAGAAATGTACAAGCAGGTTTAAAGGCAAGGTCAGACCCATCTCCTAACTGAAACAATAATTCAAGAGCTTATTTTGTGCACACTCTTCAAACATCATTTCATGATTGCTTCTTGGAACCAGCTGGTGACCTTACATGTTGGTTCTAAGGTTACTGCATCAAAGGTCAAGGTCCCACTATCCTACATTCACTTAAAGGGGCTGTGCTCCAGATGACAAAAAAAGAAAGTTTTCTTGTGTTACAAATTTCTTGTAATATTTATCACTAATGCCTAGAAACTAACTTACTGACAAAAAATAAGTCAGATAATCACATTATAAATCGATTTTTTGTCCTTTCATAGCTATACCATAACGCGATGGTATAACTATATTGTATAACATTTAAAGTAAATAATTGTTATTTCAGTTGCAGTGATAGTGGAGACAGTAAAAGCATTGGAAAAATTTTGTTAACACAAGGGTCCAGAGTTCAAATCAAGCTGAAGTGAATATATTTTTTTTGTTCTATTTTCACTTTTATAATCAGTTTTAAAGTAAAATATGTTGTTATTATCTCACGGCATCTAGATATTTAATTTATGTAAAAAATATTTTTATATCAAATCTGGAGTTCAGCCCCTTTAATGCTGCAAGACAGGCGATCAAGTCTGACAAGCAGACACATCCTTTTCACATGCAAAGACATTGTGACTCTGATAAAATATTTTTTTCAAACTCACCAAACATCCGAAATATTGTATTCATTTGATGTACCGTACATATAATACATAATCATACTTACATATATATTTGAGACCTATAGAAATGAAAACTGTTTGCTGGACTGCACCTACCGTGTTTGTACTAATATCCTTAGTATTATCTTCTAGAATTAAAGAATTCAATAAAAATCACTACACTTTTACTTAAGATAATTTTAAACATAAAACGAAATGATTTCAATGCACAAAGCAAAGTTCAAATAGTTTACCAGCTTATCTTTTGTACAAGTATTCGCAGTTCAATAATGTAAATTTCGCCTAAATCCAAGTCTATTTATTTACTACTCCATACACAAATGTACAAGTTGATAGGTTTATATTTAAATTGATTAACACAAAACGGTCAAGGGTAAATGTACAATAACTCAAAATGATACCAGTATACTGTCATTAATCAATACATCTTAAATGCATTATTTATAAACTATTTGTATAATAACAAAGCTTTTGTTTATTTAGTAGACTATTACATGTGTGGTATAGGAGTGAGTTTAGGGGGAAGAGCACTACATTTAACCAGAGACGTATAATAGATATATATACGTCTCTGATTCAACTTACTACTAAAACTAAGCTGAAATACTTAATAATTCTCTGAGAGTAATTCATCCTTCATTATTTCATCATAGTACAGAATACTTGCAGCAAATCTGAGTATAGAAAAATTCATCTTACACCATGTCATTTCACGATCTAAACATACAATTTTTTTTTTCATTGGCAGTGTTACAACTAATAATATTATAACATATTGCCCATAGCCTTGGTCATCTGTGAGCTTTCTACACTGACCAAACAGTAAGTCTGTTTAATGTTGTGTATAGATAGATTTAGACTTATTTCAGTATATCACAGATGTTTCAGTAGATCACAATGTGACTTATTGGGTACCGGTACCCCCCAGAGGAGACCTGGTGTTCTTTATTAAACAAGAAGTGGTTGTTGTACATGGTAGGAAGACCATATCATACCCAGGAGACTTAAATAAACTGCTAACCCTGTTATCTATTTCAAACCACCTTAAATTCTCTTGAATAAAAAATCTCCTGGAGAAAAAAAATGGCCAAGTGCCCTATTCTATTTCCAGAGTGGTAGTCTCATTGAGTCTCTAAATCCAGTCTCTTAGGAATCTTCTGCTATCTAAAGTTCCTTGAGTTATGTCCCCACCACTCAACCAGAGCATTATAACATCTTGAGAAAAATGCTTTTGCTAAAAACATTATATCAAAGAATATAGAATCAATTACAATGTATATAAACAAGAAATTCTGCTTGCATAAATACATTTTCTTTAAATAATTTTATCCAGTTAATTTTTTTTTTGCTGCAGTGCATCGGTAAATGTTCATATATTACTGACTTGCACTAAATAGAAATGATAAAATTCAGACAGTAAAACATGGGGAAAGAATGTATACTCAAAGCACTGAAAGAAACAATATCTGAGCAATCTCATTGACAAAAATAAATCTTTCACTAAAATTTACCAATCCATATCAATCAAAAATCTGCTAATAACACTGTATAAAGTCAAAATAGACATTTTATCTAGAATGTATAGTTTCACAATCTTGTTCAAATCCAAATCAGTCAATTTGAAAACATAAATTTGCACCAAACTGGAAGAAATATGAAAACAACATATCCAGAAAAGATATTAGTATTGGTTGTTCAACTTGTTTTGAACAAGGTAGTTTTGTGGTAGTGTAGATTTGTGCAACTTTAATTTAATTTAATTTAATTTGATAAAGTCATCAAAATGACCAAATTGTACAGTTCACAAAAAAAAAGTTATACTTGGTACCACAACATCGGGGTATTCTTATCTGCTCCTAGCAACACCCTAGCGATGGCGAAAACAAAGACCATTTTCCTGTTGTTGTACTGTTGCTGTTTTTGTGATAGTGCAAAAAGTTTAAAATCTTTATCTGATAAAGTGACTTACCTAATTGTACTGACCCTCAGTCTAAAAGCTCAAGCCAATATATGGGCAGGTTGATTAATCACCTCTTTAACAACAAAACAGTTTTTAAAAGCAAAAATTTGACCCATAGTACTGTCTGGTTTAAGGAAAAATTATCCATCAGTATTCTTTCCAAATAAAAATTACTTGTCTTATTTATCAACAACACCTTGAAACCTGAGTAATTGGGTTATAAAAGTTAAATGCCATGAACAGCTTTAAGATTAGCCTGATCCAAACATAATGGCTAGGTATATGTTATCCTGTGTATTACTTTATCATACCCATAACATAATATTAAGACAAAGTGAAAGACAAAAAAGTTTTGCTGATTCTTTTAACAATATACAATGCCATTCTTAATAATGTTAGAACTAGTAAACAACAAAGGCTGATTAGTGTTTTACAAATAAAATGACGTGCAGTCGGGAGTGTTAATATTCTTTTATTTGAATGCAAAACTAATAAGTACAGTAACTGCTTTTCTTCTTCTGAGTAACTTACGTGTTAAACTGTTCAAAACTTCCTAAAACTGAGCGAAAATAAGTCAAAATGATTCTGTTCTATTGTGACTGAATGATCATAAACTCAAATGAATGGTTAAAAAAGAGTAATTGTAAAATCCTAAATAACAACAGACAGAAGCTTGCAAAAGTCAGTCAACAGGGTTCAACAGATCTGATTTTTTTTTCAAGAAATTTAAAGAATATATATTTATATATATATCAGTGATAATTAGAAAAAGATATAGAAAAGAATAATTGACAAATAATTGTTCTATACAAAACTGATGAAAATGTCTGCAAAAGGAAGTTCAGAGAGCTGTTATAAAGTGATGCTTACCCAAACTGTTTTATTCACCTTCGCTGTGTACTACACCAGTTTTATAATGTTACTGCAGTATCATGACTATAAGTAATGTTCATGTGTCTGAGGCATGGATTAGCTAATCCAGTCAGAGGGCAACTGTTGGAGGCATGGATTAGCTGATCCAGTCAGAGGGCAACTGCTTGAGGCATGGATTAGCTGATTCAGTCAGAGGGCAACAGTTTGAGGAATGGATTAGCTGATCCAGATGGAGGGTAACTGTTTGCGGTATGGATTAGCTGATCCAGTCAGAGGGCAACTGTTTGAGGAATGGACTAGCTGATCCTGTCAGAGGGCAACTGTATTTTCATGGAATGTGGCATTATGGAGGCACTGCCTGCAGAATGCGGTTGCCCTTGGACCGGATCACCTGATCTGAAGAATGATACTTTTTTGCATACAATATTCATTCAATGAATATTTTTACAACATAAAACCTTAGAGTCTGCATTCTTTTTCAGTAGAAATGCATAGAACTATCAGGGCAAACTGCAGATGTCAACAGTGTGATGTCAAAATGACTGTAAACAATGCAACATCAAGGGTATTGTGCAACACATCTTATAATTTAGATGTAAGCTGAAACCACATTTTTGTTTCATATACAGGTAAAAATTCATGTCTATATTATATAATATACATCCCCATGAAGGATTTGACATTATTGGGAGATAATAAATAAATTCTGGATAGTTTGAGTCAGTACAATAGTACAAGAATTGTGTTAAAAAAACTACTCATTATACTGCTGTAAGAATGTTTTTTATCTTTTTACCAACAGAAAATGACAACCTTAAACACTTTTATGGTTTATACTCACATGTTGAAACAATGACTGTTTTTGCAAACATAATCTTAAGGGAAGCCAATAAGTTCAGTAAATAACAGGTTCGGTAAATTGATAATGTAGAGTGTTTTCTTTGTAGGTTTTGGTAAAAAGGTAATTTAGTATAATAATAGGTGTTATTCACACCTAATTGGTAAATAATGACTACATAATTGCATTAATATAGAAATCTGCCACCAAACATCATGAATTATTTAAATGAACAAGAGCATAACTTATTGATTGACAATGTGTTTGACGGTACATTTTACCTATAGTTTTAATCACTTAATTAATTTTCTCTGGTCATTTTTTAAAATTTAATAATTACATGTATGGATTGCATTAACTGAATTATTACCCACATTGATGTAGAAATGTTTGTAAGCATTATTGAAATAAAATAATATTTTATACTTATAATAATTTTTAAAATAGAAATATAATTTATTTTTATTTCATGGGATTGCATTAGTCAAATAATTAGCCTTATTAAAGCCAACTGATACTGATAGACTTTGCATGTTATTCTTTACCGATTAGGTGTGAATTGCACCTTTTATTACACTTAATTACCTTTTTACTGAATGCTCCAAAGAAAACACTGTATCATCATTATATCAATTTACCGAACTTACCATAAATCATCTTAAGGCATGCAATAGACCTAAATTTAAGGTCTTGAACAGTTAATGCATAAATGACTTGTCTAAATGAAAGTCTGTAAAAAAAAAAAAGAAAAAAAAAGAAAAGAAAAAAACCCGATACCAAATAAACTGTACCTTGAAAACTCAGACAGATAAATAAACTGGACAAAGCAATCTGACAATCTGACAGATTGCCAAGAGTTGCCAAGATTATTATATATATTATATTTTACTCAGTATACTGTACTCAAATTCAAATGGAGGTATTTTTCAATTTTTCACTAAACCAAAAGGATAATTAAGGTAATAATCTCAAAAAAAATTACTTACAACAGAATTACAACGAGCCAATTTCTGACTAGCTTAAACTGATATCTTTATGTCAAAAGTTCTAACGAATTCGAACGTTTGTTTTCAAAAGTTCTACTTTCACTTTGGTCAACTTTCCGACTGCGTGAGAAATCGCTACTGTGGCTCTGTGAAATTTAGTAGCATTCAACCTATTGAAATACTGAAGGGTTCATATTATTTTATCCTTATACATTAATCGACGCCCGCCGGACACTTTTCTGGTCATGGATACCCACATATGACACGTTTCCTTAACGTAGAACTGACAGAACTTAGCCTACAACAGGTCTCGAATGGCCATAGAACAAAATCATGTTTCCTTTACTTTGAATTGACCAGAATTATAACGATCAATAACTCTGCATTGTCGAGAGCAGAGAAAAAAATGCAACATGTAACAGATGACCACAACTACTACATGTTCCCGTCACATGAATTCATCAGAATAAAAGCGTATGACTGGCCACTGATGGCGACAGGTACAACATGTTTCCTTTTCTTGGAACTGACCGGAATCAGGATGTATGGCAGACCACGGATAGCCATAGCCACATATAATACATATTTCTTTTATCTGTCGTTGTCAAAGCGGTATGAATGGCACGGATGGCCAGAGATACGAACATGTTTTCTTCACCACCCGGAGTTCCTTTGACTAAGAAATGAATAGAACTAAGACATACAAGTGGTCATCATCTATCTATTTGAGCTTATTTCTCGTCGGTACCGGTTGCCCATATGACCGACGCCCCCTACAGGGATTAGTTATTTTATGTCGTGCGGGTAGTGCAAGATACAGAAAACATCCCATTCCAGAGACACCCCTGGTTCTTTTGCATGCTCGGTGTATTTTTTATGTATTGACATATTTTAATGAAAATTGAAATACCAATCGAATCTGTCAAGTATCAATACTTTGATAATAAAATACCACGAATTTATCGAAGAACCATCGTATACCCGATTTTGTTCAATAAAATCATGTAATTGTAATCATTAAAAAATCAGTGCATACTCAAATAAGATATCATCAAATTTATCTAGCACCTCTTTATTAGGTCGGTAAATATTACAATTTTTACTCGTATATGTAAGCTAACTGTTTTTCATCTTTTCTGGATTTACAACCATTTTAGTAGCAGACAAATGACAAACAAAATAATATCAGAATCATAAATTTAGGTATGTCTGCCCAAAGATTTTGCAAGATTAAGCACTGGGCATAAAACAGTTCCTGTCGTGGCAATCAGGATCCGTGTGCAATCTCAGTACTAGTCAAGTTTACCGGATTCAAGAAAAACACTCATGTACACAGGATTAAAAATAATATCAGTACTACGCAATTTTCAAAGCTTTTCACTTCTCAAAAATCCAGCATATACCAAAAGGAATGCACAAATTCACATGTTTTTATAAAACATAGTAATCTTTAACCGCAGGTTTTAAAAGTCTCCGTTGTGCTGCCTCCCAATTTTTTTCACTAAACTAGAATCCGTAGGCGACACAAAATCAAAGAAATCATGAGACCAGTTTAAATTCTATTTACGGATTAACTATTCACAGTCTGAATTGAAGGCTGGCAGGCTATGTTTCCTTCGTTAGGATCCGCAAGTGTCGTCGCCCATGAACTATTGAGATTTCAATATCTTCAAAGTAGCTCTGATGAAATAAATGTATAATCATGAACAATTAAAGCTGTCAATAAGTATAATAAACAGTAAAATGAAGACTTCTTGTTACTCTACATATTAATTTACATAATTCCATATAAACCCTGCACATAGCTGTCAACCTACCGATACCAGTCAGTTAAACAAGAGATAGTCAAACATAGTACAAAGTGATACCTTTCATAGTCTTTGCAACTTCGTTGTCATAAAAATCAATAAACATCAGAAGCACATTGAATTTAAGATTTCTATTCCAAACACAGCAACATCATGTCTGCAGAATAACCAACATCTAGATGTCCCCATTTGGACTGTATCATGTTTATAGAGTGACTAATCCCTAGTCATCGACGGAGTTTTTGTTTCAGCGATCCTCGACAGGTAAGGAGTCCAATGACTTTTTGTTTCAGTAATAACTGAGCAAGAAGGGGTTCGACTGGTTTCTTTGTAAGTGGTTTCTGTCCAGTTATGAGTTTGAATTGCTCTGTTTCAATCATTTGTGACTAAGTAAGGGTGTCTGGTTCTTATTCTGTAATATAGGACTAGAAAGAAGTCAAATATTTTTTTCTTGTGGTGATAAAGGATCGAAAATGCAATCTCACTAGGAAGGAATCAAGAGAGTTCTGTAGTAGTGAAATATGTAACAGGTAACCATGTAGGAATGTACAAAAATCTTATTTTTTTGCTGGAATGACACATGTTTGGACTAGATAAGAGCCTATAAGGAACTTTCGATTTTTGTAATATACGACCTAGTATGATTAAAGAGATTTTGTTTCTACTAACATCTGTCCATATATTTTGTTTCATTAATTTGTTATAGAGTATATTTTACTAGTATCATCATGTTTTTAAATGTCTCCTATAGATCTATCGAGATTGGTCCAACATGTATTTTAGTATGATTGAATATTGTGATGTATTGTATATATGACATGCTTGGAATGAGACAATAAACTAAATTAAACTTAAATTCTGAATAAATATAAGCCAAAACATATTTTGTTACTGGCCAGCTGGGAATCTCGATAACTTTCTTTTGCAGTGACACCTAACTTGATAGTAATATTTTATAGTTATGCTTCAGTAATATTTAACAAACAAGGAAACCTGAGACTTTGTGTAATGTTTGTTTGGCAAGAATCTAAAGATTTGTTATATCAGTGACAACTGGTAAGCAAGATAAGAGTTTCTTTTTCAGAAATGCCTTACAAGGTTAAAGTCCGATGACTTCAGTTTTCATTAATACTTGACAAGCTTAAATGCCACAGACTTCTAAAAAGGAACTTTCTTCACTAATATGGCGTCAGCTATTACTTGAACAACAATTACTGGAATCTCTGGCACTAGTGCTCTCCACGAAATATGACGTACCAGCCCCGAGCATATGTTTATTATGTGCAGTTTGCACTGTAAACATGTCGAAGTTTTAAATCGTAATTGTCGATAATAATTATTAATGCAGTGTATGTAATGAAAGACCTAAACACAGATTCAAAACTCCTTTATAAGCCTAAGGAATATACTGTTAAATTACGTGGCGAGTCAATATTTTGTCCAGATACAAAATGAACTATGATAACTATGTGTCAATAGCGTAGTATAATGTAACCATTTCAGTATAAAGGAAAAAGTTTTTACTTTATTTCTCCTTTATGTTGAAGATTTTTAGTTAGTCAATAGGCAGATATGCTGATAAATTCCAAACATCCTTACCACACATGTGTTTTTTTTTTTTGCATAAAAATTGATCATTTTGGTTTGATTTTGTTACGTAAGGTATCAATTTGTAGACGAATTAATTCACTTTTTTATTATGTAATTTGTTTTTATCGTAAATGAATAGTTTTTGAGATATTTGAGATATAAAACAAACCAGATTTTTGCGAGATCTTATCAACTGCCACGAGATTTTGTTCCGTACCTCTTATAAGGCCGTACACAAGTAGTCAATCTGTGGCATTTAGGTCTTTACTTTAATATAATAAGATCGTTTCTTAAAATTGCATGATTTTCCCAGCACTCTGTCATCAGTACGCAAGATATCTATACCAGTATTGCTTCATGTCCGGTTATCCAAAATTAAAAAAAAATATAGGTCAGTTTCTGAACCGACAACAGCCTGTTCAAAACAAATCTATGTCTAGATAAATTAGCTGAAGTTTGGATTCAGTGGATGGATGTGTGGTTGGCTAGTTGATAATGCTTTCTTCCTTGAAAAAGTCTAATTCTTATATTGTATATATATAGGAACTTTGAATGTTATTGTTTTGAAATCTATTAATAGTAATAAGTAACTGATAAGAGATACAGGTAACTTTTTTAAGGTTGGCAAAAACATGGCGGTTGATAAAAATGCAAAACATAGTCACATATATATATATCACTGGTCAGTAGCGTCTTGTTTTGAACTTTTGGAACATAGTGAATTCTCGGTTTTGGATGTCCTTATGTTTTCTTTCATTTCGATAAAGGAAAATAACTTTTAATCTCACACAAATTAAAAGAATGAAAATTGTCAAAAAGAATGTTCATAGTGACAGAAATTAGCTTTTTTTCAACTGATTTAAACTTTGCACGGAAAATGTTATACCGTTTGTAGTATCAATTAATTACTTTTCCGGAAGTAACCTTTCATTAAAGTGTCTTCTGTGATTACCTCTCTTTTTAACTACAATACCAAAATCGAACTCGTCTAAAATTTTTAAAATTAGAGATATTTCACCTGTTAGCAGACACAATATAATCGTGCGCAATGGTTTCATGTTAATGTACTGGATTAAGAAATCATTTTATAGATGATAATAGAAAACTCAATACACATTTGAGATGACTTTTTCCAATTAAATACATGTTGCAATTTTACAATGAAAGTCAGGTATAGTGTCTACATGTTCCAGTGTGAAAAGAAACACTAAAGAAATGAAAAAGATATTTCTTAGGTTCTTGGGATATCTTCAAAGTTTGTTTTATTTTGACAGTTTTTAATCACTTCAGTTATATGCTAGAAATCTTGTGAGTGATCAGAACCGAAAGACTATTCTTGTAGCTATAAAGCGGGGCACTGCATGGACATGCAGACCCTTAATTCTGCTGTGATGTGTGAAATTATTTTAGTGGTGTCCTGCCTAGATTATCGCTCTGCTATCCTATGCTGTGAACCCCGTGGTACTTCCTTTTCATGTCGGACTCCATTCGGCATCGACTGTCTACGTACGTGCTTTGGCATTTTTGAGTTAATTGTAAAATTGTGCTTCATGTCACATTAAATATCATTTCATTACACAATAACAAGTATTTTACTTTGTCTGTAATAATATCTTTATATATTTTCGAAGCATATTTAGAAAAAATAACTACTCAGCTATACCGTCATACGTTTTCGCGATATCTTTTGCAGTGAAGACGTGCGTTTTTTATGAAAACGGCAATCTTCTGAAATTCATGAATCCATAACATGTGTCAAGCCTTATAACAATAGGTTTTACCCGCAAACATTACCATGTGCTCTTTTTTTGTATTGTTTTTTTGTGGTGAAAATATAACTGTATTTTTTGTTAAATCATGCAAGTGTGAGGGGTCAGGGATCCATGAATAAACCCATATGACTATATATAATACAGTAATATACTGAAAATACGCAATGAGCCTACTCCTGGTGTAGACCCCAGGGAAAATGTCAAATGACGTAGAATAATGTAGAAACTATTCATGACAGCATTGTTTAACTTCAGGATATTTTGTATAGGGACATTGCACTTTGTCAGCAGCTATAACCATTATTATATGCCCCAGAAGTTACCAGTTTGTGGTGTTAGGTTGATTTGAAAGACAGACACTTTGGGTTAGGAAATTTTATTCATTTCTGTGTCGAGCCATTAGGCACTAACAAAGCATTATTGTTGCCTGTTTGAGAATGTTATTTAGATTTTCTGACTTTTGTTAAAACTAAGTTCAGTTTGTCTGAGGTTTTACAAAAAGACCCTTTAAATTTTAATATCTTGATTTAGATCTCTAAGGATAGTTAAGTAGCACAGAGAAGAAGTAATAATTGGGAGTGTTCTAGAAAAAAACTGGCCCAACTTTATGGTGATTTGTCCAAGTGGCTCTACTTGTGGTGTTAGTTATTATTGTGCAGCTAAATGAATAGACTGCAGTGAAAGTGGATTTTTCTCTCTTGGATTTACCAAAGACCTGACGTACCACAGATTGGCTACTTGGGTAAATCTCACAAAATCTTGTGGCATCTGGATAATATCCTGCAAAATCTTGTTTGTTTTATATCTAAAATGTCTCAAAAACCTTTAATAATTATTCTAGGTTGGTCACCGTAACTCCAAGATCAGCTTCAAGATGTCCGGAGGTCTAGATGCTCTTGCCCTTAAAGAGGAAGATGTTACCAAGTTTTTAGGCTGTTCAACACATTTGGGTGCCCAGAATGTTGACTTTCAGATGGAACAGTATGTGTACAAGAGGAAACCAGATGGTGAGCAATAGTTTTACTTCATTTATATGATTTGTCAGCTCTTATAAATATCACAATTTTTTTCACGAGAGGATAAATTCTCTGTATTCATGATTATTCTTTAAAAACTAAAAAAATGCCAGCTTATATTAGCAATATTCAGTCGAGTATTTTGTGCCAAGAGCAGTTTCAATTGTAGAATTTAGAAAGTATATTATAAGAAAGTGCAACTCCAGTAAGATGCTAATTATTAAGTAATATTACAGGAATCAAAACTTTGTGACAGGGGCAAGTGGTTACTTTTTCTTGGCCTGCTTTGCCCAGTCTGCACAAGAAAGCATAAAAATTCTCCTGAAATTCTACACAGTTGAAATTAAAAGTCATTATGTGAAAATATCACATTTCAGCTCGCCCAAACCTACCCTTTTAATGATATATGTTTAGAACAATTTCCTTTCATAAAACAGATGCTTATCCAAGCAAAATTGTGTAGTTGTTAAAAAACACTGCATAATTTGTGGGAAAAAAATCTTGTTAAGCAGTAAACCTGCCGTTAAGGTAAACTTTACTTTTCACCTTCCAAATAACTTATCCTGTATACTGACTGCACCATGTTAATTTACTGTTTGATGGTAATTGTAGGTGTTTACATCATCAACCTGAGAAAGACATGGGAGAAACTGCTTCTGGCTGCCAGAGCTATTGCAGCCATTGAGAACCCAGCTGATGTTTGTGTCATCTCTGCTCGGCCATATGGCCAGCGCGCTGTGCTGAAATTTGCCTCAGCCACTGGTTCCACTCCCATTGCTGGCCGATTCACTCCTGGTACTTTCACCAACCAGATCCAGGTATTGTATTTTGCTTATCATGGAATGGAAATGATCATAGACATCATATGTTTTGAGTCTCTCTCTTGACAGATCCTCTCTAGTTTGAGGCAAATGCATGAATTAATGTAGAACAATAGATGAAATTCCAATTTTTATCATCTCAAAGAATATGGTATGGAAGGGGTTAGGTGTTCTTAAGCGGAAGTTGAATAACCTTATAAAATTAGGAATAAAGCTGCAACAGTGTTTCTAGAGGATGGCCCATGTTGCGATTTGGTTTGTATCTTACTCAGATGAAATGCACTAGCATAGATTGGTAAAATGTTTTTTGGTATTTAAACTAGTTCATCTGTCTGTTGGTCATTATGAAATGTTATCTTGTTAACTATTTTTGTATTTTCACGTATACCATTATTATTTCTAGGCTGCTTTCCGGGAGCCACGTCTTTTAGTTGTAACTGATCCCAGAACTGACCACCAGCCAGTGACAGAAGCTTCGTATGTGAACATTCCTGTCATTGCTCTCTGCAATACAGATTCCCCACTGCGATATGTGGACATTGCTATTCCTTGCAATAACAAGGTAACGGATTTACGAAATAAGCTTCCAGTCTTTAGATCACCTGAGCCAAATGCCTCTGTGAATTGTTTTGACTAGTCCATTTTATTGTGAAATTGTCTGTTGGATGAATGAACGTAACAAAGCTTTCAGTTATGGAAGAAAATTGAAAGGAAACCCTAGAAATAATATCCTTTTATTACCATATAGTCTATCTCTTCCAGTCAGTCCAGTTGATACAACTTTAACCTGCTGGTTGGGTAATAAAAAAGTCTGAACCTTATTGCTAAAATTTCTTTTTATATATATTTTGTAAGAAAGTAGACACCGGGAACATTCCACTAAGTTAAAGGAGGTAATCTAAACATGATGCTTTTATTTGATGAACAGGGACCACAGTCTATTGGGTTGATGTGGTGGTTGTTGGCACGTGAAGTGCTCCGTCTCCGTGGCACTATCAGCCGTGAACATCCATGGGAAGTGATGGTTGATCTCTACTTCTACAGGGACCCAGAAGAGGTAATATGAGCTTAAAAACAATGATTGAAAGTCGTGTCAGACTAAGCTGTAATGTACTCATCTAAAACCACGAGCCTGCCTGGTTGTTTCAGATTGTTGTATACTGAATCTGTTGAAAGGGTTCATAATTAAATTGCTGTTACCAAATGTATTTTGGTAACCTGAGCACAACAGACTCTAATGGTCATTCTGAATTAATAACTTTTTAGCTCACCTGAGTACAATGTACGAAGGATGGGCTTTTGTGATTTTTGTAATTAATGCATCATCAGCTTTTAACTTTAAACTACATCACCTCCAATCACTTGGTTGAAGTTGTTGAATGTCCCATTGCATGAAGCACTTCAAAAGTTGTCCAGAGAATTCTATTCCACATAGAACTGAGGTTGATGTAGAAACAGGCATCTTGTCTACAACAGGGTGCTGAAATTTGTTGTGTAGCATTGTTCAGTAGACCTCTGTCGAGAGTGTTCAGGTTATGTTTCTTGGGTACATACATATATGGATTTGCCTATGATGGTCATGTGTTTTGTATAGAAATTTGTAGGAATATCTTTACAATTCATTTTATTTGAAATAGGTGCCAAATTCTAAAATCTTACACAAAGCATTATCAAATGGATCTGTACAAGATTGTTCAGTCTTTGCCTCAAACTCCTGTTTTTAGATTAATGATTTTATTCCAGCTGTACTGCAATTAGAAATTACAACACAGAATGGGAGTTTCATTGCTGATAGACTGCCTCTGTGTTGTATGTAATATCATTAACAACTATACTAGGCAGTAGACATGATTTGTACCTAGAGGAAATACTTGTACACGAGTATTGTTTGTCACATTTCAGGCGGAGAAGGAAGAACAGACTGCAGTTGCTGAGAAGGCTGTTGCTAAGGAGCAGCCAGATCAGTGGGCCCCAGATGCTGTACCCCAGATACAGCAGCCAGAAGTCACTGACTGGGCAGCTGAGACCATGAATGTTCAGCCTCCAAGTATGGGTGCTCAGTTCAGCATGGGTGCTTCTGTGCCACCACCTGCTGAGGACTGGTCTGCCACTGATGATTGGTCCAAGCAGATGCCAGCTACAGGATCAACTGCAGCACCTCCTACTGCCCAGTGGGGTGGAGATGCTGTTGAAAACTGGAACTAAAATGTTGACATTCACAAAAAATAAATTGGAAATAAAGAAGTTCAGAAACATGAATGTTGAGTAAAGAAGCAATTAAAGAGAGATCAGATTGTCAGTTTTTCTTGTTTATTGTAGTACTATAAGTTTCAGGTATAAGTGAAAACTACTTTATACTAAAGGAGATTCAGTTTAAGGTATTAGACCTATCATAGACTTTTTTTTTTTCCAAACTTTGTGAACTGAGCTTAAAAGGAAACAATCTCACAACAAAAGATAGTATCAAACCACAGCAGACTATACAGAAAAGAACAACTAAACAGTGCTTCTGCCAAGGTAAACTATTTTGGGCAAATTAAATTTTTCACTATTTCTACAAAAAGTGGCATGACAGTTTATATAGTTTCAGTGCACAGGCCATGACGTCTGATGAAGGTTTGGAACTGTGGCATCCCTTTTTTGTGCCCACAGACGGGCACTTAATTTTGCTCTTGTCCGTTTGTCTTGCACTCTGCTGATATGACACTTAGGGTCATGAAGCTTCACAGGGATATAGATCAGCAAGTAAACATGCACATCTGGATTTTTTCTGACCCTGAAAAAGCAGAGTTAAAGAACTTAAGTCAAAATAGCAACCAAAAGGTCTGCCTGGAATATATACCTGCAAGTGAAGTTGTGCACCTGAGATTTTGTGTTGCCTGCTACAAGATAGCTGCAACATACAGGGATCACTTCTCTGTCGTCTGTATGTCCGTCTCTCACAAAACTTGTCTGGACTACTCAGAAACTACTGGTGTGATTTCAGCCAAACTTTATAGGAATGATCAGTACCAAGTCTAGTTGTGCATATCGTCGGCATTTTCGAGTCCAATGATTTTTGTCAGTTATGGCCCTTTTATGATTTTTATTTTTAAAGTTTGTCGGACTACTCTTACACTACTAATGCAATTAGAATGAAATTTTACAGGATTGATCAGTACCTCAATACTTGCACATATCTACGTGGTTTTTCAGTTGAATGATTTTTGATATCTAAGTCGTTTTTCAGTTGAATGATTTTTGGCTGAGTTATGGCCCTTGAATGAAAAAGGTGTTTTGGCCAAATGATTTTTGTGTTGCAGGCTTCACAGTAGCTGCGACATGCTACAAAGTAGCCATGACATATAAGGATCACTTCTCCATCATCCGTCTGTCTGTCCTTCCATCACAAAACTTGTCCAGACTACTCCTCAGAAACTACTGGTGCGATTTCATCCAAACTTTATAGGAATGATCAGTACCAAGTCTTGTTGTGCATATCGTCAGCATTTTTCCAGTACAATGATTTTTGTCAAATTGTGGCCCTTTTATGATTTTTAAAGTTTGTCGGACTACTCTTACACTACTAATGCAATTTGAATGAAATTTTACAGGATTGATCAGTACCTCAATACTTGCACATATCTACGTGGTTTTTCAGTTGAATGATTTTTGGCTGAGCTATGGCCCTTGAATAAAAAAGGCGTTTTGGCCAAATGATTTTTGTGTTGCAGGGTTCACAGAAGCTGCGACATGCTACAAAGTAGCCATGACGTATAAGGATCACTTCTCCATCATCCGTCTGTCTGTCCTTCCATCACAAAACTTGTCCGGACTACTCCTCAGAAACTACTGGTGCGATTTCATCCAAACTTTATAGGAATAATCAGTACCAAGTCTTGTTGTGCATATCGTCGGCATTTTCCAGTCCAATGATTTTTGTCAAGTTGTGGCCCTTTTATGATTTTTGAAGTTTGCCGGACTACTCTTACACTACTAATGCAATTTGAATGAAATTTTACAGGATTGATCAGTACCTCAATACTTGCACATATCTACGTGGTTTTTCAGTTGAATGATTTTTGCTACATACTAAATCTTAAGGCTAAGTGCCTTGTGGTTTCAGACAAGAAGATTTTCAAAGTTTTCCCTATATAAGCTTGTGTAAAACCAATGACCCCCAGGGGTAGGGTCAAATTTGACCCCAGGGTTATAATTTGTTCAAACCTGGCAGAGGTCCACTAGACAATGCTACATATCAAATCTTAAGACTCAGGCCCTTGTTGTTTCAGACAAGAAGTTTTTCAAAGTTTTCCCTATATAAGCTTATGTAAAATCAATTGACCCCCGGTGTGGGGCCAAATTTAACCCCAGGGGCATAATTTGAACAAACTTGGTAGAGGTCCATTAGGCAATGCTACATACCAAATCTTTAGGCTCAGGGCCTTAATATTGTGGATTTCAGACAACAAGTTTTTCGAAGTTTTCCCAAAATAAGCCTAAGCTGATGCTCAATTAAAAATATCTTATTTCTAGCATTTGTGGTTTCAGACAAAGTTAAAGTTTTGCCTATATAAGCCTATGTAACATCAACTGGCCCCAGGGGTAGGGTCAAATTTGACCCCAGGGGCATAATTTGAACAAATTTGGTAGAGGTCCACTAGACAATGCTACATACTAAATCTTAAAGATCAGGGCCTAATGGTTTCAGACAAGAAGATTTTCAAAGTTTTCCCCATATAAGCCTATGTAAAACCAATGACCCCGGGATGGGGCCAAATTTAACCCCAGAGGTATAATTTTGAACAAATTTTGTTGAGGTCCACTAGACAATGTTACATACCAAATCTTAAGGCTCAGGGCCTATATTTTTTTCCCTATTTTAGCCTATGTTTCCATAGCAACCAGTGTTCTTGATGGAATTGAATTCTTTGAACAACTTTGGTACAGCTTCATGCAATGAATATCCCAGGCATGTTTCGTCAATGTTGGCTTGGCAGTTTAGGAGGAGAAGTCGTTCAAGTCAAATTGTTGACAATGCACAACACAAGCCGATGGACGCTGGACAATCAATGATCCCAATAGCTCACCTTTGAGCATTTGTGCTCAGGTGAGTTAAAAAAAGTACTGCCAAAGGTCACATGATATTTTGTTCTAGGCAACTGTACAATGATGCAGAAAAAGGAAAGTTTTGACCCAAGTTCCAGATTCAAGAAATTGTAATAGAAGACCATATTTGACTGCAACATACCACATATCTCTCAAACAAGTCATTGCAGAAGATTATTTCTTCCTCTATAAAGTCATGTAACACGTGATTCGTGTTGTGTGGGCTATAAATATTTTCCATTCTTTGCAAAACTAGTGACTATTGAAGTGACGACTCGAGTAACTTACAATTCTGTAGTAATAGCTATAATGATTTTTAATCCTTTGCAAAACCAGAGATTCATGTAGAGATGGCTATAATACAGAGTTAAGACCATCATTTGAACATTCTTGATTGAAGACTACAATATCTTTTACAATCACATCTTTTACCAGATTTCTTTTACAAATAAAAACAAAGGTTTCAAGAGTAAATCATAGGTGTTGTTTCTTTCAAGCAAAAATTAAGGTTTAAAGAAAGGAAAAAGATGTTGTATATATCTCAAAAAAAGGTTTCTGTTAGCAGTTTAGCAGCAAACAACCATAGCTAAAATGTATGATTTTAGAGTGCACTTCAAGAGCAGTGAAAGAAAATTGACATAAGACTAAAAAAAATTAATACCAAATGCTTAAATACCAAGTTAAATATAACAGAAAAATAATGGTAGCATCTTTTTAGCTTGTAAGACTGTTTCTGTTCTATCTGTTGACTTATCTACATGTATATATGCTGTTTTTGATCTCTGTATCTGTGACATGGTTATGTTATTTTCTCCTTTATATGTCTGAACATGTAAACTTCTTTTATAAGGATGATTCAATAAATTCTGTCACTAATGGTCTTCCACAGAAACCATCCAACATAAAAGCATGAGAGTTTCATTTATTTATAGATGTTTGTCAATCCTCATACACACTTTACTGGCTATCGAGTTTTAACTTTCTTCCTTGGTGGTTCCTCGGTGCTATCTTCCTCAACGGAATCTGTTATTTTATTGTACAAATTTTTGTCCATTGTTTTGGCTATCTGGTATGTCCACAGAGTAAGCTCTACCTTATGTGGAGTCCAGCTCTTCTTGGAATCTGGTATAAAGAAGTTTTATTTATTCAAAGATGAAAGATCGCAATAAAATTTCAGCATAGAAATATTTTTTGCTTCTTTTTGTCATACTTTGTATAGTACTGAAAGTAAAACTTGAGAACCACGTTATCAAACACATTTTACAAACTGTGAACCAGCTTGAATATTTTTGCTGATGTACAAATTAACTGAATTGACAAAAAAAGCTGATTTTTTTTTGCATGTAATTTTGATTTTTACAAAATCAGAGGCCAGAAAAAATTACAGTCCTGAAAATCAAAAAGAAATTGTGTATCATAATTTAAAATTGAACAATTAAACACAGCCATTTACACAACAATAAAAACAAAATGTTACAATACCATTAGAAATACCTTCACTATTTAGGCGTTTTACTAATTCCTTAATATGCTTCATATACTCCTTGAAGAAAGATAAATCATATTTGATTGGTGCTAATCCTGGTATTGCCTGCATACTTTCATCAGCCATAAATGCCACATGTTTTGGGGCTCCCGCTGCTAGTATACCTGCAAAATACATGTATATAAAACCTATTCCAGTGTTAGTTAAATTTTCCAGCACCTGTCTACAGTAGAATTTATGTAAAAAGGGAACAGGAAAGTAAGTTTTCACATGTACATGTATCGTTAAAGCACAGGAGGTTTGCTCTTCAAAGCCCAAGTATTTCTAGAAAATGTTATTATTTCAAAATTCCTACAGGCAATACAGATTTGAGAGAATGTAGACCACTAGTAACATAAATACAATCTCAAATGGTCCATATCTGATCTCCACTGACTTTCTGAAACAACAAATCAGGTACCTAGAGTGTGTACTGAATCATCAAATACTGTGTTCACAATTTTCCTTGCATAAATTTACCTCAGTTATACAAACTACCAAATAAGGTTTGAAATCTGATCAATCAGGATTTATAAACTATAAATAGAAGCTAAATTCAACAACCCATTTAATGTACCCAAAATGAGTTTCTGAAAAATAACACTGCTTTAAGTAGTGACACAATAACAAACAAGACTTTTACTCAATCTTATTATCAACAATTTTTAACATTCAATGATTAAAGCTGTAAGCAAGTTTTAAATTTCATTACCAGCAGGCAGCTATCTTTTTCACTTTAAGACAAAATTCTGACAGAGGAAGATAAATGCATGTAAGATAAGGTTGAACAGCCTTAAGCCAAACTCCCTATAAAAAGACAGCCAAGAAATAAATCTTACAAAATAAACATCAGATAGTGTTGTTATGGTCAGTGCATCCCAGCTGCTCAGTGAGTGCTCAAAAATCAACATAAAGTTTTGAATGTTAGGATAATGTTCTCCTAATGCATGTCAAGATTTTACCTGAGGCAGTGGCAGGCCCGACAGCTTTGAGCACAGTGAGAGCCTGAACGGCAGCAGATATATCTGGTAGGCATTTAAATGCTTTGGTACTTACATCTTTGACTTCTTGCTCAGAATTACACTTTACCAGCTCTGTCAACCTTGGACGAAACTTTCCTCTCTGTAAAGAGATAAAATACAGTAAGTAAAGATAATACTGGTGAGACAAATGTCCATTCACAGCTGTACAAAAAATGCTATTTTATAGTAACATATCCCTGAAAACCACTGTCGTTAACTGAAAGAGAGATCATTAAGTTTTCCTCTGATCTGAGCCTGTGACCTAGATTTTGATCCCACATGACCCTCATCCAGGAGATCATCAGACCATACATAATGTATCAGTTTTTCATTGAAAAAGTTTCCTTTTATCTAAGACTTTAATATTTCCTTTGTAGTTACTTTTGAAAGGAACAATTATAATGAATCAACATAATTTACATCTTAAAATTGTTGGAAATTTTGTTCCAAAAAAATCTGGTGAAACTCAAAACACATCCCAGACTTTTCACTAAAAAGTTACTGAATTTTGAACAGTAAGTTGGATAAAAATCAGTCCAAATATTTACTGTCTGCCTTTGTTATTCACAAATGGAACTGGCATTGCCAGTACTAACTTCTCCCAGGAGTCTTCTGACTTCTCCCAAATCTTGCCATTGGGAGAAGTCACTTCTCCCAAAATTTTGACCCTAGCGAGAGCCCTGTAATACATTCTAACCTAATTTCATAAATATGGTGCCAAAAATGTGACCTCTTGTATTTACAAGGATTTCTACAAATCAGAGCTGGCAACCTTTTTTGACCAAAGAAGACCAAGTTTCAAATTAGTACTTGAGATCACCAAAATAAACAAAAAGACAAAATTTCAAGATGGTGGGAAATGTGACAGACCTCTTTTTTGTTCAAAAAGTTTTCAACTGATTCAAGCTGGTAACCTTATTTTTGACCCAGTGTGACCCAATTTTGTCTTCATCTAAGAGATAAGGAAACACATTTTTGGGAATTTTCATCAACATTGTATCAAATATGGACCTTTAGAATGTTCTCAAAGTTTTGTACTGTTCATGTGACCCTTTATTTGGAATAAAGGGTCACGTGAACAAGTCTCCAGTGAGCTTGAAATAAAGAATAAACAATGTTTCAAAACTGACAATAGACAATGGGTTCTTAGTTAAAATCTATTTATTTTATACTGTTCGTGAAACAAATTCATGCAACTTATAGTAGTTCTGCTTTGGTACCAGTATATCATTCCTGGTGGAATTCAAACCAGCTACCTCCAGGTATATGGCTGCTGATGCTCTAGCCGCTGCTCCAATGAGTTCTTACAATATGTCTGAGTTTTGTCAAATATTATGCTACTACCTGTTAACTACTGATATAGATTTTTTTCTGTATTTTTAACCACATCAACCACATCCATGGCATGATGCAACTCAAGCAAGATTTACAAAGAAATTTGATAGGAAACCCCTGTGTGCATGAAGGTCACTTTTAAGTCAGGAAAGGGGCAGACAAAAACATGCAATATCCTAGGTAGAAACATAAACTAAAACATGACTGATACATTGAAATGCAAGTTTAGACTTTTTATGTAAGTTTTTTTTTTTTACCAAGAGTTTCCATTTCATCAACTTGCATAATTCTTCATGTGTTATATGTTTTGGTTTTCTTTCTTCAATGAAGGTTGGCAATTCTGTTTGATACCTGAAAAATAGGAGTGTCAGACAACTATATGAAAGCTGAACAAAATATATGAATAAGGAGGCTCTTAAAACAAACACAAGACAGCTCTGAGCTCCCGAAGAAAATATTAGATATCCTAAAACAGATTTAAACAACAATAAACTATTGGAATACTTTAAAATGCTACTTAATCTACAAGGCTCCACCTAACTATCCTCAAAAAGTTCTAATGCAATAATGACAAACAAAACACCAATAAAGAACATCACTATAACACTTCTATGGTATTTTAACATTGAAGCACTTTACAACATGTTTCATTATTCCTGCTTTTTCCAACAGGGCCGGATCCAGAAATTTTTGACTGGGGGGGCTTGGGGGAAGGTACGGAAGGGGGTGACCCCCTTTTGTAGGAGGGATTTGGGGGGCCTCCCCCAAGAAAATTTCTAAAAAGGTGGACTAAATGGCTCATTTTGGTGCATTTTAGGCATAAAAATATAATGAAATTTGTGTGAGAATTTAAAGAAATATACTGGTATTTTTTTTAAATGTTCAACTAAAGCAAAAAACATATGACAAGTTTTAACTTTTTTTATTTTATATTTATAAAGTCCTCTGAAACAAATAATTTATCAATAAATTAATTTTCATAATAAATAACAACGTATCACATTATCCAATCTCCTCGCAGTGATGTCCCCTTCATTCTTTGGAAAGATCTCTGCAGGCACGGGTTAACCTTAGCTATATTTCAGCTATATAAACATGTATAAACTTTTTTAAAGAATTTATTTTTTTCTCTGTTTAATTTAGTTACAGTTGGAACTGCATCGATTAAACATGCCTGTGTGTAATTAAATTTTAAAAAGTGTAACTTGAAAAAAAGTTTAAAATTATGTTTATTTACTTTCGACCATCATCACGTGACATGACTTTCGGCAGTGATTACTGTACTGAAAGTATGGAAGGGAAGTAACCGCTCTGTGGAGTTTGCACCATTCGGAACACCTCAGGCGACTTCAATATGTCTTTTTACGAAGTTGTCGGAAAGGCCGAGTTGTTACGATTGGAGTTTGCGCAATATCATCAGGCAACAGATCATGGCCAGCAGACGCTCATTTAACAACTTTATCAAATACGTCAAGGTTACTAGACGCTTGAAAACTATACATCATGATCAGTCTGGAGAATTCTACGATAATCCGTACCGCCGAATATACGGTACATTGTGTAATATACACGGCTATAAAGTTGCGAACTCGTTATCAGTTGTTACGCAATATTGCATGACCACTGCAAATTGAAAGGTTGACTGTGTTTCTTTTACAAGGTGAAAAGAGCTGAAAAAAATGTTTAAGAGTCTTTGAAAATGAGCCCTTTTATTTTTTTACAAACGGGCCAGCTGGGGGGGCTTGGGCCCTATAAGCCCCCCCGGTAAATCCGTGCCTGTCCAAAGACCTAAAATACTAAAGACTGGCTACTTTATCAAACCTCAAACTCTCTGAGGGATGGATAAGATCTCACAGTCATGTTTGTAGTTATCTTAAATATCTATAAAATTTATGCTATTTGTATGTTTGTTTTAGCTTATTTTTATACTTTCGAGAAAAACATAATCTTTTTAGTGTTTTATTTGGCTTCATGTTACTATATAGTTATGAAGTAGTATATCTGGGCATACCAATCACTGGTGACCTACCTGTTAAGGGATTGAATTAATACAACCAACTCTACAAGGAATTAAAATTCAAGGTCCAAATAACACATTTAATTTTGCTGCATCATTACATTAATGTTCTAGATGCAAAAAAGTTGCTTTTATAATCAACAGTCACATTTACCTTGGAGGCATTGAGATTGGTTACTTCGGATAAGTAATACCAGTGATCATTTAAAATGACATCATAGTCAACATTCTGTGATGTCATATTGAGAAATTAAGCTACTATGTTGAACTTCTGTCTAAAAGGATTCCGTGTCTTACTTAAACATAAATTTTTTTGTTCAAACCACTTTTTAAGTACATGAGTAAAGGTTTGAATTAATAATGTCACTATGTCACATAGCTAGATAGTGTCGACCTTAAAAGATTCAAAACTGTAACTGGAAAATTTTACAGCTGTTACAGAACTCCTCCTTGCAACTGGGTGGAAGTTAGAATCTTACAAACCAGCTTGCACATTTCATTTGTTAAAAAACAGGGTATCACCGCTAAATGGTATACAGAATATAAGCCTACTTAATTAGGAATCGACAATTTGACCCATCTTAAAGACCTGTTTTTTGGTTATATGTCAAACCCATTGCCTGTCAAAAATTTTCTTGATGTCTCTTCAACAGGTCTAATTAGTTGGACTAACAGACTATAATAGCCCATCTGGACATTTATAACAGTGAGCAGCACCCTGCACTTTTTAAATCCTTGCTGGAGAACTGTTAAAACCATGATTTTGAGTGTTGCTAAAGGCTTTAGTTCCAGGGACAGGAACGCTAAGAATACCGGCTGATTTGGACCTTGGTTGATTTGGACCCAGGATGATTCTGCCCTTCCTTGGGTGATTCAGACCACTTTCTTGGCTGATTCGGACCAGTTACTGAAAGATTATGGTCGTTTATCAACTCCAATTTAACTTTGTCAGCTGAAACATTAACACGCTAGATTGGAACAATTGAAGTTCATTAAAAATTGTAACTGATTGCTATGTATTCATTTTCAAAAAAAACAATTGTTTTAGTTTTTTTTTAATTATTTTTGTAATTATTTTATTCGGAAAACTTTTACTCCACTTTTTGCTACACTGTGGAAGAGTAATGCAAAAAATCCTGTTACATATGTATTTATTTTGCTTAAATTATTGCCATGTTTCATGTGATATTAAAGTATATTGTTAAAAATTTCACTGATTTTGAATAAATTTATTTGAGAATATAAATGTAATACGATTAAAGAATAAAGATACAGAATTTTCTTCGACTTTTTATTCACTTTATTATTAATGTTATGTAATATGTTCATCACAAATATGAAGATATCTAATTCTTCTATCATATGTAGTCTCACAATGCTAAAGAAGTAGACAAACTTAGTATAATAATAAATAGCGACATTCTGACCCATAATAAAAATATCCCAGAATTTGCTCAAGACGTCACATGAATTATTTTGACTAACCCAAATATAAGCTAGACATATATCAAAAAATTACCACAATGTTCAAATAAATATGTACCAAACTTCAATCAAGTTGTCCTAATCAACCAAAAAAATGGTCCTAATTAGCCAAGGCGGGGTCGAATCAGCTGGGCCGAATCAGCCAAGGTCCGAATCAGCCGGGTATCAGCTACCGAACGCTAACCACTGCAATAAACTAACCATTTGTCAAGTTCAATGAGATCATTCTTCTTATCAGATTTTAGTTTTGATGCTCTTGTTCGCAATGCACACTCATATAAACGGAAAACTGACGTCCATCCTACATGATCAAAAAGTTCCATTTTCCCGCAATTTTGATGTCTGATCAATTATCCTCACAATGAAGAGTACAAATTTGTCAAACTGGCAATCCTCTCGCAGTGATCTCCCCTACATTCTTCGGGAAAATTGTACTGAAAGGGAAGTAACCGCTGCGTGGAATTTGAAAATTTGTGGTCGGGTGTAAATGCCGGGACCCGAGACGCCGTACAATCCACACTACCGGGATCCCTGATCTAATTAGAAAAAGAAGGTACACATTTTGTGAGCTATAAGAAAAAGAAATCTTTATTACAAGACTGGTTTGAACATCTGAAGTTGGAGATACTTTTGCTTAGCCTAAACCATGGAAACATAATAGACATAATTGACGCTGTTTATAAAATAAAGATTTAAATTTAATAATAATTTAACATCATTATTTTAAAAAAAAATCATAGATATACTTTAGAATACACATGATACTTTGATGTTTTTAAATATGATCCATTTTTCCTTTCAAATTGGAAACGTGGCAAGGAATACTTTCATGTATTTCAGGCTTAACCATTTAACCATAGGAATATCTATTTAACCAATGAATGATTTATTCAGTGATCTTTTTTCTCCAAACGGTGGTCGTATCATTTATAGTTTACAGCATGTCAATTCTTGTTGAAAGTTATTGCCTTTTCTACGTGCTTATTTTCGTATACATGTATCATCATATATATCTAAAGATTAGTGGATGACAAATGCTTAAAGAGTCTTCAGCTGGTGTCAAGGTCACGGTATGAAAAGTCAACCGGTAATGTGTAAGTCCAGTGTCTAAACTTACGTTTTCACAGCTCAGTTAAAAATAAGACGCATTTGTCTATGTTTTATTTTTTTCTAGTTTCTTAGTTTACGGACATTTGACATTTTCAGAGGACACGTACATGGCATTACGACAAATTAAAAGAGCTTGTTGAACTCTTTACAAAAGACAGTTACCAGCTTACACCATCCATCCAGTAAATACGGAAGTCGGAAGAGTTCTCTTAGAAAATTCATACTCAGTTAATTGCTGGAGTGCGAATAAAACTTGCACGCACTATTTTTTATTTATTTCATAACTCATTAGGCACTTAATCAAGATTAGCAGTAAAACAGGAAACATTTAGATATATGCACCATTTCTGAACGGCGGTCCACTACCGCTCGATAACTGCATACTGGGTTCAAACAAGAATTCGTGTCGAAAGTGTAGAGTTGTAGAAAGTCACTGGAGACTCTGAACCATGGTTGGAATGGAACCCGGATTGGGAGTCCCGGGTGCTGTACCGATCGGACATGGCTTATAGACGTCGGTGAAATTGTTGCAATACGTCTAAATAAGACCTTGTTATTTCTGGACTTTTTTTTGGAATAAAAAATGCAAATCACTGGACCCCAAAACAGTTCTGTACAAATGCCGGATTGTCTTTCTCGAAAATCGTAAATTTATTGCAATATGTCGACAACAGATCTCATCATTTTACGGTACCTTTTTGATATTTGTGAAAAACATATTTGCGGACACTAGCCCCAAACACGTTAACGTAAACTATAAAATGGCATTTTTTAAAAAAATAAATAAATAAATAAATAAAAATAAAAAATGAAATAAAATAAAATTGAAAGGGTGTTTACCAGAGACTGTCTTTTTCACTTCATATCACACTCAGAGATCCCTGAGCAGTGCAACCCCCGATTACTTTTGTGAAGGTCATTCGTTTAAAGAAAATGTCTATCATATCAACACGTATGGACATATGTTTAGTTTACGTAGAAATATGTAGAATAATTTAGTCAACTCTTATCATTATCATTTTGACAAATCATTTTTACTCTTGATTTATTAACGCTGTCTTGAGACCAGATCTGAAATGTCGCCGAACCTGCACCATTAAAATTGTTATTACTTAAACGCGAGAAAACGACCATGCAACGCTACTCGGCTGTTCATGAAAACTGCATGAGTCTTCCGTGATTTCCGAAGTTCGATGTTGGGTCGCTAATAAACAAAAATGTAAAAGACAGTCTACTATTATCGTGACGGTTAAAGTCAAGTTTCTTTCACTGACTTGCAGCCATCTATATTTATAGAAAAAAGTCGGTGAGTTTGCTATATGAATTAACAAAAAGCTGAAAAAAAATAGATCGTTTAGTTTTATAATCGTTATATTTCTACCAACTTAGTGTCACTGCAAGCGCCTAAAATGCGTTTCTGTAAGCAGGAATAGAATGCATTTCAATATGCATTTGATATTGCAGAACAATTCCCAAAAAGTTATTCACTTAAGTAGAGTTTTTTGGATGATACAGAGAAAATGTACAGGTTTGTCATACTTAACAGAGTTGCCATTCAACGTGGGTGTCACGAGTAAAAGGATGACATCTTTCACTCATAACATGGATTGTTCCGTTTTTATCAATCTTTTTCATGTTGATGAATCAGGACTACAAACAATTGTGACATGCACATACTTCACCAGATGTAACAGAACATGAATAAATCATTATTCAGTTTGCAATTCATTTTATTAAGAACGCTGATGGGAACCTCATGCACATGTTTGTTGTCAGAATATAATAAAAAAAGGAAAGAAAAAATAAAAAAAAAATCGAAAATCAAAAAATCAAAGGCTTATATGTATGTATTTTTGACTCTTATCATTATTTTGATAATCTTATAAATAATTCTCAGATAAGGGGATATTTTTAATAATATAAAAAAAACAAAAGAAAATATTTGGAAGAAAACTGAAGATGAACAAGATAAGAAAACACTATTTATTAACAGTAGAACTATAAATTCAAAGGCATACCAGGTACCTAAAAATGAGTATACAGCATTATGAAATAATCTTGCCACATAGAACTTGATAGTTGTATTTACGTTTCAGATCGCTGCAGAAATACCACATATCATACTATTCAACAATGTGGGTTTTCTTCTTTATTTCAAAAGATTTCTGACTGGGTCTGCTCTTTCGTTGGAAGTGCAACCGTAAAAGTCCATTGGTGTTCAAACCACTTTGATTTGATTTGATAAATGTTCAAAAATACCAGATGCTCATAGACAATTCTCTGAGCATGTAAATAAGTGGTATCTTTCTTTCTTTTTCTTTCTTTCTTTCTTTTGGATTGTTTAAGGAAGACCTGTTTCGTTAAGTTTTGCGCTCAGTAATATATTTCAGTTGTTCATGCGATTTGGGGGTCGCAATAAACTTCAAAGCTATTTGTACAAAATACATGAAAACAAATAGAGTGATTTATTAGCAATACAGAAACGTTTCGATTTGTATGAACATAACGAAACATGACAAATTAGGCAGCGAATAAAACAAAGTGTCTTACATCTTTGGACAAATGTATTACAAGTAAATACTTTTACCGCTCTGAGTTACTTACGTCTAACCTCTTTGAAAAAAGAAAACAGTGATTACAACAGTAAATAAGAAGACAACATATGTTCAGCATAATATTCTTATAAAACTGGAATAATGGTCCTACAGTCCACGCTATCTAACTTACGGCAGACAGAGGACCACAAGAGTTGTATTTAGTCCAAATGGAATGTGCCTGTTGTTAGCTTGTTTTACCTTTATCTTAATTATTACATGAAACGAATATGGATTAGATATTTTATGAAATGTTCCACATATATAAACATATACATTTGATATAAAAGCAGTTAAATCGAAGGGTCTCTGATCGTTTTTTTTCACCACTTTATATTGCTGTCGTAAAAGTGTGAACCAAGTGCACAGAATTATGTTTGTTTCATCTTGAAGAATGATACAAGTATTTCGAATGGAGGGAACAATTAATAAAAATATTCAGTTCTACTACAATGGTGCATGAACAAAGTTTACATTAAAAGTTGAACGAACTAACATAATTTTGCCAAATATATTCAATTTGTAGCTTGACTTTGAGCATCCTTGTACTCTTTCTTTAAGAAGGCAGGCAAGTTTTAGCTCATTGAAACAAAATGAGTAAGTAATAAAAACAAAAAAAACATTAAACACCGGAAATTTACAAAAAAGAAGAAAACAAGTTTTTCTCATTAATGACAAGAAATATTAACAAGTCTTTTGTTTAAGGAGAAATGATTTAAGAAAATGTAAGGAAGTATAAAATAAAAGCATTTCTCTAGATTTTTACATGTTTGATTCTAAAATTAAAGACTGTTTCGTGGTTAATTAAATATATGTAATATCAACCACAAATAAATATGAGTCATTTTGTGGTAACATTGTTTTATGTTCATATCATTCAGTATTGCACACCTTTTCGGAAAATTAAACACAGAAATAGAATTAAGAACTGGTATTTTTTTTTTTAGCATTTTTGCGTTATTGTGACATTGCTTAAAAAAAAACAATCAAATAAACAGTGAGTTAAGTTCTGATTTGATAAGGCACAGCTAAAATAATCATTCAGATAAGAGTTTAATAGCAGTAAAGAAATGTACACTTCTCAGTGTTGCTGTGTTTTCTATTCCTCCAAAGCGTTTAACCATATTCCACGACCAGAACAGGTTTGTAAATAACATTAGGTTGGAATTCTGTGATCACAACAGAAGTCTTTACCATAATTCTCTCAAATCTTATTGTTAGCAGTTCCTAGAATTTAGCCATAATCTATAAATTCAAGAAAAATTCTTTTAAAAGAACGGCTCCTGTGCGTTTCTCTCATTTCAAAGACACACTTTGTCTTATGATGTGAACTATTTACATCAGATTGAAGATTTCTGAATGCTCTGCCACACCGTTCATACTACTCTCATGTTATTTCTGTGGAACTGTTGTCCCGTGTCCACGCGATCTGCTGGATTATGCACGCAGTTGAACTGATCTTTGTGCAGATTGTCCAGTGTAGAACCGTGAACATTAAACCGAATGTAGTCTATCTCTACGCCATAGCGGTCTGAATCCAGAATAGTGATTGTGAGCCTGTGCTCCCCAGCGTCTAGATATTGGGGACCACCAATCGGTCCAGATGATTCGAACATATTCCACAGATCTCCCCAACCATAGTGTGTTCGTGTCTTGAACTGCCCAAGCTGCTTTCCGTCAAGACTTAATCCAATACTGTCGACGTCACCGTCATTGGAATATCGTACGTCTAACACGTCAATGATGGCTGGCTTCGGCATCTCGAAGTGAATACTCAGCTCTTCGTTTTTAAACAGCCATATTGTCGCCTGGTCTTCGGCGTTTTTCCGCAGTTTCAAACGGTGTTTGAATTCTTTGTTATTACCGTAAGTGGAACAGTCAACAGACAATGCCTTCGGTTTGGAGAGAGTGAACGCAGACGAGCGAACGAAGTCAGCGACAAGAATCAAGAAACACGCTTTTGCAAAGTCCATTTTAAATTGTTTTTTATGTTTCCCAATTTTTTTCCAATAAATATTGAAATTCAGTTCTCAATCTCTCGTTCTTAAGAAAATTTTCAATTAATGTAGAAAACCAACTTTCTTTTTGTAAATTGTTTTTAAGGCGGCTATAAATCTAGCGGCTTGCATCTGTCAAATGCTGTGCGTAGCAGTAAAGTGAACAATATATACCTGATACATTGTTTATTACCTAATAGCCTAGGTAAAATGTATTTCTATTTAATATTAAGACGCGCCCATTTTTTTTGCGTCGTTAACGTTAACGTGTTAAATGATGTCACGATAAATGACCCTTGAAATGTTCTTTTTTTGCCCATATTAAGTGAATGAGTTTTACACCTTAGGTGAGACAAATTGGGATCAAATATGAAGATTAATGATGTAGGAAAATAAAAGTGCTAAACTTTCCATAGTCATTGTGTTCATCCCATTTCGTTTATAAACAGTATGACAACTTCGTAAACAGTAAATAAATAGTCATCTACCACTAGTAATCTAACTGTATATACATATAAATAGAATGTTATTATTTTTTATTGAAATTTACTTTTTGAAAGTTGAAAAACTGAACACCTGATACAAGGCTGGTTGGGAGTGGAGACAGTTACACGGATGCATTCCGTTTTTCGTAATTAGTGTTGTAATTTTTATTTCGAGCACATTTCTGAAACTACTGTCACTTAAGACAGAAGTCTAAACTTAATGCAATATTCGTTGAAACAATTTACTGTGAACTACCACCGTAGTCAATTTAAAAGTAAATTATTTTGAAATATTAAATGTTTTAAAATGTTTACAAGCTAATTGCCTTAATTGCTTTGTTTCCGGACAAAAACATGTTCCCCAGGTAGTTTGTTTTTTTTTTAACTGATTGTTTCGAAATGCTTTCGTGTGAATTTAATTTTACACACACACACGAAAAAAATCTTCAGAATTACCAAGCTTTTGAATAAAATGTTTTCCCCTCTAGATAAAAGAGGAGGGACCCACATGTCTGTAGCTAATTTTATTTAATCATTCTTAAACAGTCAGCTTTTCCTTCCTTTACTTACAAGTCCATTTGCAAAGACATAATCTAAATCCATTTCACCTCTTTGTATGTACAGTAGAAAACTGCGAATTTATTTTTAAAGGCATCGTGTGCTTTCTCTGTTAGTATAACCTTCTAGATCTTTTGTTGTTTGTTGCAAGATGGCCGATTTTATTGACTACCATCTAATGCGTAGGTAGTTGAAACAAGCTGTTTCAAGTTAGCTGACGTAGATGTCCTGTTTTAAGTACTTTATTAAAACTAATTTGTCTATTGCAAGTTATACATACAACTGCCCTCTTTATCTTGTTAGGTATTTCTATGTAAATGTATCATTGACCGTGTTTAAGAATCCCTGTATTAAATAAGTAACAACCGTTTTAAATGCATCATCAGATTACCACAGGTTGGCCTACCAAATGCTACCATTTCCTTTGATATATTATTGCAAACTGACTTGTCTGAATGTCGTTTAGTCTTCCGTTCACAGTCAAAAGATGAACAGTCTCAATGCTACTTCTTGCAATTGTAGGTTGCTGCAAGCTGAAATAGACATATCTAAAATTCTTCCTTGCCTAGGAGTTGAATTATTTTAATACTCCTGCTGACCGTTGAATGTTGATCTATCAAAATGTCCCCTTTTTCCTCTTCTGGAGTGCTGCACTCTTATCTGTCACATTGCTTACCTTTTCTCTTCTAGACCGGAGCATGTTTATTGGTAAAAACAACAAAAAAAAAAAAAAAAAAAAAAAAACTACAATAAAACAATTTCATAAGCGAAATAAAAGCTATAACTTTAGAGGAAAGTTCAAGTACGAGTAAATGATAAAATAGAAACAGAAATGGAGGTCTTAAATCCACAAGATTTCAACCCTTAGAAGAAGGTCATTATAAAATAAACAAAAACCTGACCCACAAAACGTCTTCATACTGCACTACTGATATCACCCAGTAAAATGATGATTTCCTGTCTATATATATATTTAAATCATTCAACCAGGAAAACAAAGGTTTAGCTTCTTTCTGTTCTTTCATTTTTGAAAAAGAATCACAATAATAAATAATATTTTATATATTTTTCCTATGCTCTTTTGTGGTACAAGGACTGTCCATAACGTCATATTTTCATTTCTACTCTGTTTGTTAAAACAGGTCTACATTGCCCCTTGTCCTCTACTTTTATCGGTGTGTTTCTTTTCTTTCTCTACCAGTATTTGATAGCAACGGAAAAATGAGAAAATACATGCACGATTCTGATTTGCAGCTTAACCTAAAAAAAAAGTATTCTTTTATCCTCTTCTTTTGGTAACACCTGTCTAAAATAAGTGGTCTCCACCCAAACAGCTGTGGCAAGTTGACTTAAATTTTACCATCAACTCTGTTGGTAATAGCAACTATATTTTTTGTGTCTAAAAGCTATTCAAAGTGACCAAAATAAACGTCCTCTTTAACTCTTTCTGGTAATTGCAAGCTGACAGTTAAAATTTAAATGTTTTTGTCACACCGTCAGTAATTGTAAGTCGATCTTAAAATGCTTTCCTGTCAGTTTTTACAAGCTGACACTTAGTCTAATAATAACTGTAATTCTTTCCTGTTCAGTTTCGATAAGTGTACCATTAGTTCGTGTAGCTGGAATCAAGATTGTCGATTTATTGTGCTGGTTTGTTGACGATTCATCATGCATTAACGCATAACTTGTAGTTTTAAAAACAACACACATTTGAAGACAAATTATTGCAATGTTATAATTTTTTACCTTTTTTACTGTAAGTAATGAAAACTTAAGAAAACAAGGTTGCAAAATGTCTTGCAAAATGATACATGTTTATAATCAAGAACGAAATATGCATTGCAAATATAATCATTAAAACCTGTTGTAATAAGACAATAGGATACGGAGCTGCGTGTGAAACAGCATGTATGTGCACCATGGAACAAAGTTCCAAGACGGCTGTTTACAAAGTTCTTTTCAAAGCAGTTGCATTTTTACAGGAGTATTCAGACAGGTTTCAGCACATAATTTCACATTTATCATTCAAAAATATGGGCAAACTTGAATAACTTTTTGAACTGATAGTGAAATGACAGTGAAAACTAAATGCTTTTGTACACTAAAAAGTGATAATGTATACATAAAAAATCCAACATAGGACGATAGGCGTATGGTAACAAGTTTCTATAGCAGAAAAGGGTTTTCTCAGGCATACGACTATTCTGTGCACATTGTGCTCCTGTCATACTACAAATCAGCTCCGGCGTGTCTTCGTCCGTCGGTCAACTGCTTGTCAACGGTAAGTACGGTTTAAAGATTCAAGGAGTTTTATCATAAAACAGCGATTACATGGACACGTAGAACAGTTGTTTTTCATCATTATTCAGGCCTATACTCAGCTACACGAAGGTAAAGGTCCATCAGCGAATTTATGGTAACATTTTTCTTAATTGCAGTCCTTTATCGCATCCTGTTCATTGTATCTTTTTGCTTTCACTTTTTCTTTCTGGTACAACCGTTTTAATGAATACAGCAAAATACCATATGAAAAAGACAAAGATTAAAATTGTATAAACCTGAATTGATGTTTGTGGAAAACATTACAGCAACTACGCTTGTAACAATGTTAAAGCTGGAGGCAAAAAAAACACACAAAAAAAACACAACACGTGTCAACTGAATGTGGTTCCAGATTGTGGCTAACCACAAAAATAGTTCGTGGCCAGGTATTCACAAAATACGTGTAATAATTATTTTTACGCCATTCAACAATTATTTTCAAAAAAGATAGAAGGAAAAACACCAGAAACGCAAAATTAAAATTTTGTTTTGTTAAAAGCCTTTCAATAAACTTTCAGTGTTGAGGCCAGTTTATTCAAATTTTCAATGCTGTACGGGCACTGGACCCCATTTCTCTGCTTCAAATTGACATTCAAGCTTCCTAAACAATCTTATATGTAAAGGTGTCGAAGTAGTCTCTGGCCTTATTATTACCATTTTCTTTCTGTTTCGATCAACTCTACCTTCCCCTCCTTCTCATCATATACATCACCTGATGTATAATATATTAAGTTCATCAATATCATCATTAAATCATTATCACTCAGTCCTTCTATCTTCTGTTCATGATAAAATCAGCACTATCATAATCATGATTACTATCATCATTTTTATCATCGTCGTCGTGTCTTTGTTCATCACCAGTACCTTTTCATCATCTTTACAGATGACATCATCATCATCGTCGTCGTCATTATCATGATTGGTATATAAAACAGCGACTGTTGCACCTATTGTCCGATGAGCCCATACGATTTTCCAGTAGCAAGTGTCATTCGATTACCAACAGATAAATCATGTTATTGACACGCTTCAGTCATACAAAATCTAAAATGTCAAACGTAATTTCGGTACATAAGCTATCAATAAAATGTAATAGATTTCATGTAACATTTCCAAAAATAAATGTCATCTATTTACATATGTTAGTAGAAATGCTAATTATGATACATAGGTAACAAGAATTATGGAGGTATTGTGAAGGATTCATGTAATCATGAAAAACAACAAGAAGCCAAATTCATACACATTTTGATCAAGTAGATATACTTTAGGGAAAATTGAAAACAATTACCAGCGAAATAGAAATCCTACCAATATGTAGTTTGTCACTGCCGTTTTAATGAAGTACACTACGGAGAACCAGTCATCCTGTGGTGAAGCACGGGGTTTTGAAAACAGTGGTCCTGTGGTAATGCACGTGATTTGGAGAACCAGTGGTCCTGTGGAAATGCACGGGATTTGGAGAACCAGTGGTCCTGTGATGAAGCACGGGGTTTGGAAAGCCAGTGGTCCAGTTGAAATGCACGGGATTTAAAGAACCAGTGGTTCTGTTGTAATGCACAGGATTTGGAGAGCCAGTTGTCCTGTGGTAATGCACGGGATTTTGAGAACCAGTGGTCCAGTTGTAATGCACGGGATTTGGAGAACAGTGGTTTTGTGATGAAGCACGGAATTTGGAGAACCAGTGGTTCTGTTGTAATGCACGTGATCTGGAGAACCAGTGGTCCTGTGGTAATGCACGGGATTTGGAAAACCAGTGGCTCTGTTGTATTGCACGCAATTTGGAGAACCAGTGGTCCTGTTTTAATGCACTGGATTTTGAGAACCAAAGGTCTTGTTGTAATGCACTGGATTTGGAGAAACAGTTGTCCGGTGATGACGCATGGAATTTGGAGAACCTGTGGTCTTGTGGTAATGCATGAGATTTAGAGAACCAGTGGTTCTGTTGTAATGCAGAGGATTTTGAGAACCAGTGGTCCTGTTGTTATGCATGTGATTTGGAGAAACAGTTGTCCTGTAATGAAGCATGGGATTTGGAGAACCAGTGGTCCTGTGGTAATGCACGTGATTTGGAGAACCAGTGGTTCTGTAGTAATGCACACGATATGGAGAACCAGTGGTCCTGTGATGAAGCATGGGATTTGGAGAACCAGTGGTCCAGTGGTAATGCACGAAATTTGGAGAACCAGTGGTTCTGTAGTAATGCACGCGATATGGAGAACCAGTGGTCCTGTGATGAAGCACGGGAGTTGGAGAACCAATGGTTCTGTTGTAATGCACTGGATTTGGATAACCAGTGGTCCTATGGTTATGCATGGGACTTGTTACCCACTAATTGTCTGGTAAAAACAACTTGGTCTTTGGCACGAGACGTTAGCCCGAGCTTCCATGTATCAGTGTAAAACATCGAGTATGTAAAAGAACGAGAAATACCTTATTTACCTCTGCATTCTCTTCTATGCGAAAACAAACAAACAAACAAATTTTTTTAAGGTATTTAATAGTTTCAGACAGGATCTTATCTTTTGTATAGCAAATGTAGCATGAAATTAATTTAAGGCAAAACATGGTCATGGTGAAACCCCAAACGTTTTCATTTAAATGTTTTTATCCGTACATTCCTTATGCCCAATATATTTGGAGATCTGTGCTTATCAATAATCAACTGAAGCTGTTTCAAGAAAAGCGTTAATATATACACATTATTATATATATTATATACTAGTAAAAGGTTATCAAAAAGTAGGAATTAGAACGAATACTGAAATCAATATTCGAAAATTTGGTTTGCCATATTGGAAAATATTCGAATTTTCGATTTTCGGACGTTCCATCAGTTATCCTAATTCCGGTATCCGAATATCAGACACTGTTTAACTGTTTTCGTTCAGACTAACGTGGTTCGAGAAACTGCTGTGTATAATCAAGAAATGGCTTGTTTAATGGAAGCCTCAAATACTTTTTGTGGCTGGCATAAACACAATATATTCCGTTCTTTAAAACGTGAATTATCGCCATAAATATGGACAGTTGATAATATAGCAAGGGTTGTTTTTATCGGTCAAGATTCGGGAAAACAGATAAATATATTGACATTGATAATTTAATCAACATGCAAACTAAAAGCAAGGATGTTAAAAATATTTTAAGCACATTTAATAGATGAAAATATTTGAGTTACAGTTTTCTGTTTGATCTGACAACGAAACAACAAAAAAGTATTATCAACAGAGTCAAAAGCGTGATTGGTTGTTCGTGTACGTTTTCATGTATACGTTATCTCATTACACACATTCAGAATACCTCGCCGATTATCAAAGGGCCGAGAAGTTGCGATTGTTTAAATGCGTAGACTAGAAAATGTTATGAATGAAACTTTTGCGGATGAATACTAAATTAATAATTTGTTAGTTTTACAGTTTGATTTGCCCAAAAAATTGAAATTATACCTCATGCTTTCAAAATCAACAGAATTTTGCAATATCAAAGCATTTTATCAAAACTGCAATGAAAACCTGTGATACTATTTTTCAACGCGAATGTATGGATAAGAGACGGGCATGTAATTGTAACTAGAAAATCTGGTGTTTAGCTTTAGAAGCTTTCGCTTCTAAAAACACGTCGAAAATGTCTTATACTGTGTAAAAATAGAAGACTGTAAAACTTTCTTAATTGTAAAACTTCTTACGACAATACAACTAATTTCATTCCTTAACACTTGCTTTATGGTAAAAGTTCTTGGACAATGCAATTTAATTTATTCTTTAACACGGTTAAGTTAGATGTTGATAGTGTGCTTTGGTGACTTGTTTTAGGTTTTGGTTATCATTCCATTAAAAAGAAATGGGGAGCTTTTAAAGGTGTTGGTCATTTAAAAGGCACTGGAGTGCAGACAAAATAAATAAATAAATAAATAAATAAATAAATAAATAAATAAATAAATTAATAAATAAGATTTTGTTTGGTGATGAAAACCTTACAGAACCAGAAAATACTCTATTATTCATTGCAATCCAGAATTATATAAAAAGTACCGAACGTTTCAAACGTTAATTTAAAGTTTATGAATAAATTTAGTTAGTGAATGTGTAGGAGACTAGGTGGTCTGGAATATGAAGTTCAAAGAAACATTGGCTCATATATTTGACTCTTTATCTGGTTTGCCCCTTGTGTGCCCTATTGTTAGACAGTTCTAATTGCTACGTCCCCGGCTAGTTGTTTCTGTTTCATTTCATCAAAAGCTCGCTAGATCCCTTTCCTTATTCGGAGAATCTAATTTTGGAACCGTGTCTAAGACGAAAATTAATAATTTTGATTGGTCAGAAATTACAAACATGTATATTTTTAGGGACAACGCGCAACAAGCGCGACCCCTAGAATCGCGCATTTAGTCGGCAGTCGGAAAGGTGAATTTGTTTGAAAAGGATTAACTTGAGTTAAGAAATTGAATTACTAAGTTTTTGGGATAAGCAGATAGCATTGTTCAGTAAGTTTTATATTTTTGTACCTTCGCCTTAGCTCTGATAATCTTACAGACGCTTAACTTTTGCTTAATTTCATAAATTGTTTTACTCTTTTCAACTTGTGTAATTATGCAGATATAGCAGACAATATCAGTTAAATTTTTGATTAACATTTTTGTTAACTCTAGAATTGTGTCAAGAGACAGATTTATTTGATTTGTAATAATCTTATGAATTCAAAATATCTATGTTAAGGACATACCTTTTTATGTTGTGAAACTGTATTAATTGTGTATTGCTTAATTACGTTTGTACTCATATTGTTTATTCAATCACTTATAAGTTGGTTATTCTTGTTTTCAGATAACCGTTGAAACGTTGGTTCGTTGGTTCGTTGATTCATTGAATCGTTGATTCTTTGATAGCTTGATACGTTGAAAAGTTGTTAGTACGTTTGTCACTGTGGTTTTACGGAGTTGTAAATAAATCAAGTTCAACGAGTGAATTGACAGTGTGACGTTGTTCTGTTCCCAAACGACTTAGTTGAGGCTCGAACCTGCGCCCAGTGTTAACCAGGTTTCGAGGCCGTGTATATTGACTTTTTAGAACTGCGCCCGGTGCGTGCAGTTACAGAATGCTTTATCGAAGAATAAATTCTCTGTCTTCATTCCCTGCATAAGTTGGGGTCTATGCGGTGGAGGGGGCGGCACAATGGTAACAACTGTATAAACTGTATAAACTCCATTTTTCTATTATTGTACTATGAGGTACTTAAAAAAAATTCAAACCCAGAAACTTCAAACAACATAATATTATATTTGTATACTAAAATGATATGCATGAAACTCAGCAAATTTTAAAAAATCGTTTATTATTCAGAGGAAATTTACTAAATATGCATATAATGAAATGATGTTTAAACCGGATATCATATGATATTATAATGTGACACATTAGGGAGAGGGCAGTTCTAATGTTGTAATAACTTGTCGCCCAATCCTTTTTTGTACTCTGCTAATAAAGATATTGTTGCATGTTTTGTATATTGCGAAGTACCGAATAAAATATTATTAAACTAAGACAAAAAAACTACAGTACAGGACAAATAGGTGATCCGGACTAAACGTATGTAAGCAAGTATGTATTTTTTCAGAAAGATAAAACAACGAAGCGTTGCGACCTTCAGATGCGTATCCATGTTCCATTACATGACTGCTCGGTGTTCTATGTTCTGACTGGTATAGACACGTCAAGAAGATTTAACGGCACAATATTAAAATTAATTTACAGTTCGGACAAAATATATCGCAGTCCCCATGCAAACAAAACGGAAAGACTGAATTTCACGTTGTATTTGCTCGTGATGTATTTTGTTTATAGTTAAGGAGCTCTCTGGCAACTTTCCTAAACATGGCCACTTCACCTAGTGAATATCTCGTTATTGCTGACGTGGTTTGCGCGTTGATTTGTTAGACTGTCTGTAATGTTTTTACACTATCGAGTGTAGCTATAACACTTAAATCTGATAACTCTTAAATCTTAAGGGGATAATAAACCAGACATGTTCTGAAGAGCCATTAACAAGTGAATTTTTTACATCATACTGATTTATGAAGATATTAAAGAGAAGTTTTTCATGTCTGTCGCATTATGCAACAAAAATGATGAAGCCAAGAATATATGAATTGTGCGTACTGGTTGATAGTTATTGGTATTAAAATACTTTGATGTATAACATAAACGGATGACAGACAGAACTTCGTAGTTCATAGTTTTACAAACTAACGATACCTCATTCATTTCTGTTTATGAGCCAGTTTTGTTATAACTGATCGTCCTTCTGGCGTCATGATAGTGAATAAAATACATTATATAAGTTGAAATGAATTCCAAAACATAACTTTGTATATAATATTGTAACTTCCAGAAAAAAATAAGCGAAACTTCCATTGATTCCTTACAATCAACCTTTTGTTTTTTAATTATTAGTATCTTTTTTTCAAAATACTAGAAAGTGGATTTTCTATTTTCTTGGTTGTTAAACGTTCTTTTAATATAGTGACTTTGTTTCCACCCCCGCCGCTCCCTTCAAAAAAAAAAAAATAAAAAAAAAAAAAAAAAAATAAAAGCGAGAGAGAAAAAAAGAAAAACCACTATAAACGGCAGTCTACGGGTGTAATACAAATGTGTCATCTTGACAAAAACAAGCAACAACAACGAAGACAATGTTAAATTGTTGTTTGCTTGTTCGTTCTGCAGGACTTCGTGTCAGTGTAAGTAAAAATAAATAATAACAAAAAGATAAATTAAAAAACCCCAAAAAACACGTACGAGACTTTGCACAGTTTTTGAACGCTATCTTGCGACTTCTGATAACAGATTATTACATAAGTTAAATCAATGGGAGCAACTCGTATAAAGGAAGTAATTAGTGAAGATCAAAGTAAATCGACAATGAATTGACAGTACTCTGGGATGGAACGACATTGAAATGTTTATCTCAGTAATGGATTTGTAGTTGTTGATGTCAATAATTGAATTGCTGTAAAGTAGCTAGAAGTGAAAACAACATCGGCCAATACACTTAAGCCGCTACAGTATAGCTTGTAATAAGAGCGCTGCTAATAACTTCACGCTGCCTCATTGGGGAGCTAATAAGTGGGGATAAAGAATTCATACACGACCCTTGCTGCAAGGCAGATGCTGTACTAACTATGCTTCAAGGACACATTACAGAGCATACACATGATGACTCACATATTGCATTGGTTTTGGTACATATTAATCATTTAAGAAGCGCTAGACAAGTAAATAATGCGTTTATTTAAGATTTTGCACATGAAGTCATTTTACAGTATTTCAATAGTCCTTTATCAGGTTTGTGGGATCGGGCATTGGAAAGACACGAGTACTGAATGTAGTCTCTTTTTCTCTCTTTTTTCGGATAGTAATCTGTCAACCCATAGTTTAGACTAACTCGGTACTAAGACCAGCTTTTGGAAGATCCATTGGTTGTTATACTAGCAGGTTTCTACTGTAAATATATACATGAATTTGTTCTGCTCACTTGTCTCCCAGAGTCTTCTCGGCCGAATATAAATAATAAATAATGACGGCATTGATCTTCGGTCGGCAAAACTCCTCAAAGCCTAATCCCTTAAATCGCTGTCAGATTATCGTATACATTGATTTTGACGATAAAAAATCAAAGGTCAAAATCTTCAAAAACCATGTCATAAATTGGAGTTTATAACCTTACATAAATAACATTAAAGAGACAATCTTACTACAGTTTAATCTTGTTCAAATTTATTTAACAATGATCACTTGCAAACAGAAGATTGTCTTGCATGATAGAGTAAACAAAAATATTTCGAATTACAAATTCTTATATTGTTAGCACTGTATAAAACTGGAAACTAAACATTCAGTATTAAATATTTGAACTGTTACATTTCAAAATGAATTGTTTCCTCTCAGATAGCTGTCTCGGATAATACTTAAAACCGGACGATTGCTCAGAAATATTTCATGAAATTCGATAATCACTCCTCGGAGATAAATGGAAAGTGTGAGCATAATTGTGCCTTGAGTTGTGATTTTGACCTGGGTGGACAAAAAAAAGAGAGAGAAAAAAAGAGAGAAAAGAATGACTTCGAATAATATTGTTCGGGCATTTGATATTCATGTCCTTACAATACTTATTGTATAAGTAAATTCACATAGTCTATTTATCTTGAACATTTACGAGTCAGTTTTAAGTATAACGTAACGTTTAAGAATTTAACGTTTATCAATTATGAGTTTTTTTCCACATCTAACAAAGGAAGTGAGAAAGTGTAACCTTTCCTCAAATTAATGTCAACATACGCCCTCCCACATGTCTGAAACTGACTTTCCGACACTTTTAAAGCTGTTTTATTGTTATCTAAATTCATCAACATTTTTTATTGGATATTGCTTAAACGAGAATAAATTTGACAACAGAGTAATCTTACGTTTGTCTTACTTTGAGTAACTTAAATGTTCTGTTTGGCAGTAAAAAAAGGAATGAAGAAAACTGTTTAAAAATGCGTTCAGTTCATTTGTTGCAGAGCACTTTTGTCATTCGTGAGATACCCTGAGCATGTAACTGGACGTACCTAACTATGAATGTTTTGAAACTCCTTCTAGAAGTGTTTCTTTCATTATTTTGACAACTGGTACTAACGACAAAACAGAACACTACAGCACATTTCTTTAACAGTGACGTGTATAAAGCCACATTTTCAAACTCTAAAAACAACATTTACAAACATGTACATTTAAAAGAAAGATACAATAAATAAATAAATGAATAAAATGCATGTATCGTAAAACTCTTCGGTTATAATACCTGTATTCGAAATCTTTAATTTCATAAATCGCGGTGTATTTACAATTGCACATATGTTTAGCTTGCTTTCATGTACGTGAAAACACTCTGTTCATCTTGTGGTGAAACGTATCCATTCATATTTATTCTTGCCATACGCAGTACCTCATGATTACTGTGCACGCCGTTAATTTTAGTACCCCGAACATACACAGGCCGAACTTCCGGTTCCGACATAAATTGACTGGTGTTTGGTGTGTTTGGAGGACATGGTGTTTCTACGTCTCTCTGGTAGATATTACACATTGGGCATTCTGTACATGTGTGAGAAGGCACAATTATCGGATCCAGTTTGTAACAAGCTTGTTTTGACGTGTATCGTAACACAGGCTTGTTTTCCTGTTCATATTGCAAATTGTTGTAATAACTGTGTTTGCAATAGCTTTTCTGTATGCAGTCATCATCCGGAATTTTATTTACAAAGTTTTGCACAGTTGTTGGTCTGGAGAACGTGGTCCGGGATTTAGTCGTCCTGGACTGACTCCGAGCTAGCAATGCTTGAATCTCATCCATGCTTGGCCAAACTGGTGAAGATTCTGTATTTTTTAAAACTTCTGAAAGCTCTCTTAGTTCATCTGAAGTCGGCGATTTGATCACTCTGTCAATCTGATGCATGGTTGTTCCGAGAGTTAGTGACGTACCGGGTCGAATTGCCAGAGACAACATGGAACAGTCCGGTTCATCCTCGGCCCCAACCGACTCTGAAACTTGTCTCTTTGTCAAACCAGACTTATCATATGATTCTTGTGACTGTTCATTTTCAGCACTTACAGTTGATTCAGCACCAATGGCCTTTTGAAATTTCAATGTTTTTGTCAGATTCGTTTGTTTAATTTTATGTTCACGGTCTCGTGATGCCCGAAGAGCGGGCTTTGCGTGGAAAGGCTGTGAAACTACAGAACGAGGACTACTAACGCTGCCATCCCTTACAAGACTAGTGTTCGCTCTTGGAGCACTAAACTCGTAGTTCTTAATGTTAGCCGTTATAACATTTGCATTCTTCATTTTAGCTTTATTGAGTTCCATCAGCTTTCGTAAAGATTCTCTAGTCTTGGCAACTGTTCGCGACACTTCTTCGTCAGCACAATAGGTTCTCAAATTTATTTTAAAAAGTGGTAAATGCACAACTTTTTTGTCAAAGTGTTTAGCTTGGCGTAAGAGTGGAGAAGCTGAATCCTGGCCGTTAGCTCTGGAAGACGCAATCCTAAATTTGTTTTCGAAAGCTTGCGTCTTTGATCGCGTCAGAGTCGGGAAATTGTTGTGGTTCTCCTTTTCTCGTGTGTCTGCAGAAGAGACATCCTGGTCAAATTTGTATCTGGCCCTCCCCGAATGTCCGCGTGAATTTAAGTTCATTTCTGTTTTCACCTTCCCTCTATCTCCACTATGTTGTACTTGATTATATTCCGAGACTGGTCTGAATTCTTGTCGAATCTTACCAAGCGGCCTTACTGACTGACTCTGTGAAGTTTCCGTCGCATTGTACTTTGTATACAACACTTCGAGTGGATGGGCCTCAATTGAAATTTTATATTGATCGAAATTCATGCTTCTAACTTTCATAATTCTTTATTATCTTAGTATTATTCTCGCTTAAGTGGTTCAGACAATCGACACTTAAGTAAAGAGCTGATACAAACACTTCTTGTTTGTCTTCATTACCTCTAACAATAACAATTCTTTCTTTATTTACATTGCGAAAATCTAATCCACAACAGCATAGTTGGTTTCGCAACGCGACACGTATTTTTCACAGTTTTCAGTTACTATTCCCTTTACGTAAACAAGTAATATTACGAAGTGTTTGTGGGACGTGATGAACACCCCTCCGCTAGTTTTTTATGTATATATATATTTAATCATACGTACATTTCATGTCAGATTAGATGCGTTTTTCAACTTTATCTATTAATCGGAACTCTTACGATAATTTACTATGATAAACACTAACCCACTTTTATATCCAGCTCAAATCCATGTATGAAAAATTTGCATGTTTGAATTATGTTCTTACAGGTCTGTAAGTTTGAACTTTGTGTTGTTTGTGGCGGCTCATTTCGCGTTTCTTGTTGTGTTCCTTGTAAATATGGTATCATACAAACAACTAACATTTTATCTCGTCTGCCATAAAGCATACAAAACAATGCGCGCCCTCATCGATTGGTGCAAAACATGCTGCAATTATGCAAAATTCATAGTAATTGAATATAATTATTTCCAGCAACCATTGAGTTCTTTGGAGAGATAAATTCAGCTGTTTCGATTCCTTTTCACTTACGTCAGTCGGCTGAATAATTTGATAAGTCAAGTTAACGTTTTGTTGTTGTTGTTGTTTTTAATTGGTGCTGCCGGTCACAAACGTTCCTGAATCGTGATTGGATAATAATGATGCAAACAAATGAAAGCAACATTTGTTAGAGGTAAAAATCCACATTTTGTTACGTTCAGAAAATGTTGGCCAGTGTCCGTTATTTAAACTATCAATTTATTCCTAAGGTCGGTCTCTCTGGTGGCAGGTGGAATTGAATGCGGTCATTTCAAGACTGTAGAGATTTATCTCTAGAACTAAACTTTCTTTCCGGCCGATTGTTTAAAATCCTATCGGCTGGCGGTCCGCACACAAATAAATTAGCTTCAGACCGCACTGTTCAAACATTGCACTGATGACGCAATAATTTTTAGATTCCGTCGCACTATATTCATAAACTTTTCATCGAAGGTACCGATATTTTTGACAGTTTTAATGCTATTTCTTGCATTTCAGTCAGGAATAATCCACACTGTGATGCATTATGCGAAGAAGAAAAAAACAGATACACCAGTCCTTGTCATCCGTTAAGTTTGCATCTTGTAAATAGATGATAAATTAAGTGGTTTTTGCACTCGAAATTTTGAAGTTTAGACGTATATCAGTTCAGATCGAAGATTTATTACGTATTAAGTATTTGTATTTTAAAAGTGTACCAAAAATCCGTCGCTAAAAGGACAATGTAAAGAGATTAAAAACTGTACATGTACAATTAAAGCTAAACTCTCGTTGTATAGCTCTCACACACTCGCATTTACTCGAGATATTGATCTGCATAAAATAATACATAGAAAATATCGTTCAAATCCTTTCACTTCCCCTACAACAATAGCTAAAATAGCTATCCTAGTTTCAATCAAATTCGGTTTTTGTACATTTCTCAAATTGTACCCTTGATTTGCGATACAATTAGAAAATTTAACAAATAGTGAACGAAAAGAGACCTCACTGGTAGAAATATCTTGTTAACGTTTGTTTACTATAACGAGAGAAAGAAAACGATTTCTGATTGATCAGTACTCTTACAGGAGGTTTAATGTTTTAAAGAGGTTCTTTTATTGGCATATTAATCCAATTTGTCAACCTTATCTACAAAATGTTCCTAAACGGACCTTATAAATGTCATTTTGTACAATCGACCTGCACTCAATTTTTATCTATCTTTATAGTTTCTGCTGTGTCTTGATCCTTCTTTCAATAGCTGAATGAGATTGAAGAAATTTTACTACCTTTGGGCATACATTGTTTTTGTTTTATTTATTCATTATAAAGTTTCTATGTAAAGACCACCCAAAATTCAGACCGTCTCTGAAAACAAGACATTTATACCTTACATAAATCTGTCCATACAGAGCGGTCTGCGGGCCACTCTACTCAATGTGATCGGTCACTATTTGAGCCTAGTGGTCCGTTAGGGGATTTATTTGTTTGTACACATGTTGACAGTTTCCGCCACGTGATTTCTAAAACATGTAAAGAAACATGAAAAACTGTTAACAGCAATGCATCATTTACTCTATCTAGGTAAAATAATGTTGAAATCGTTTAGCTAAAACTATCTTAACTAAGAAAACGTTCTTGCAACAAATGAGAACGACTTCCGGTGATTTCTGTCCATAGTTTTACCAATACGCATTCCAAAACGGGAAAGCGGAAATCACGTCAAATTCCACTGTCAGGACTAGAAAAGGCGTCCTAAGGCTAAGTTCGAGGTTTTGTCCTTAAACTATTGTACACTTTCCATTTAAATGTGTTCCTGCTTTCAAAGTCTTGTAAAAACTGTAGTTAGCTGAAAACGACGGAATAAGGTTGCGTTTTAACCACACTGATTCTATTCTCCAAACTTTTGGTACAACTGTTAAATAGGAGAAAGGGACTTAGGTGATAAAAAATGAAGGCAGGTTGGTGAATTCATATTCTTCACATTTTAATTTCAAAATTAATGTGCACTTGATGGGCAAGTTGCGAGCATGGAACACATGACACTACATTGATAGATTACTGCTTACTTTCTTTACGTGAGGATATAAAATAAACTTCTGAAAGATTATGGTGTGTTATTTCTTTGTTATTTTTTAACTTTCCGTCCGTCCGTCTGTACGTACGTCATTCCGTCCGAAAACTTTAACATTGACCATAACTTACGTATTAATTGGTGGATTTACTTCATACTTGGACAAAACATAACCTTCCCACTGACCTATATTTATTTGACATTGACTCCTGAATGACCTTCACCTAGAAGATCCAGTTGTCCAAAATCTTTAACAGTGTCCATAACCTCCTTATTAGTAAGTGGATATAATTCATACTTGGACAGAAAATCCCTTTGGACAAGACCTTCCCACTGACCTATATTTATATGACCTTGACCCCGAATGACTGGTCCTCAGCTCGAAAGTCAAAGCACCACTTCGGAGGCATTGTAGTCTTACAGTGACAGTTCTTGTTAACTATATTACGCTTTCGGGGTGGTATTTGATCTCTTGGATGATACGGCGGCTGATATGAAAATTGTTATACAATAATCTACATTGATATGTATATATAAGAAATTTAAGAGCATGGAGCACTAGCTGAATATCCAGGAACAACATGATCAGAAATTGTATGTTCTGACTTTATTCAAAGTCGATAAATGTAAACTCATTCAGCGCAGGCATGATTTAATTCAAACCTACTTAACTGATCAATCGTTTGCACATACACATTTTTTATAACCCCACACACAGGGTGTGGGGCTATATTATTGGATTCATTTTTTTTCTCCCTCCGCAAGTCCCGTTTTCTTGTCCGGCCCAAAACAAAAAAACAAAAACAAAACAAAAAATTGCATACTTGTTCACCATGTGTTGCTTGTGAGACCCAAGTCCATAGCTCAAAGGTCAAGGTCACAGTCAATGGTTTAGGTTAAAAATGTTGATTATAGACCTTGTCCGGGCCATAACTTCTACATGCATGGAAGGATCAAAATACCTTGACATATTTGTTCATCATGATGAGATTATGTGTCGTGTGTAAGACCCAGGACCATAGCTCAAAGGTCAAGGTCACAGGTAAAACATTTGACGATAGAGCCATAACTTCTGTATACAAGCAAGGATTTTGAAATACATTTGCATATTTGTTGATCAAGTTTAGACGGTGTGTCATGTACATGACATGAATGTCTTGCTCAAAGGTCAAGGTCACAGTGACTTGTCAAATGATAGACCTTGTATTAGCCATAGCATCTTTTTACAGGTAAGGATTTTCAAATATTACGTTTAAAGTCCCAGGTCCATAGCTCAAAGGTCACAGTGACTGGTCAGAAGTCAAAAATGTTGACAACAGACCTTGTCTTGGCCACAATTCTCCATACATAAAAGGCAAATATATGTCACCTTCCTGGTTATTTGCCTTCTTGGTATCTAATAACTACCATCAAATGAAACATCCTGAGCATTTTTGTTCATTCCACTGCTGTGCAAGAATTTTGCAATGACTCCTTTTATTTACAAAGCCTTCTGTCTTATGCGGAGTGTGGGGGTATTCATCACTTCTGTGAAAAGCTCTAGTTTTCCAATTATGGCCTTTATTTTCAAATTAAGTGAATTTTCTGTGCCCCATTCTTATTTCAGTGCTAATAACTCACTATAAATTTAACAAAAGTGATCACTCTGACTGTGGATGATAGAAAAGGCAGGAATATTTTATGCTCTGATTTTACCTAGTTGTTTTCAAGTAAAATAAATCTTCTTTTAGAATTTCTGCTTTTTGAAGTATTCTAATATTTTCCTAGTCAAACCACGAATATTACATCAACACACATTAGACTTATTTTCTTAAGCTTTTTAATGGTAAATTATGTCATTAATCACATTCAAAATAAGGTTTTAATTGCCTAAGAGACATGTGCACTTTTAAAATGTATGCTGTAACAAGCTGAAAATAGAGTATTTAATGGATTATAATGTCTGGAATTAAGTGTAATTTTCAAAAATAAAATAACCAAAATTATTTCATTTAGGGAAACAGACTGATAGAGGAGATACAAGGCTGCAAAACACAACTTAAATTGTATCACTCTACATATAAATGTAGGATATTTGCTGTTTTGTTTCTCTCTCTTTGAAAAATGATATATTTGAATAATAAGCATTCATGAAAATGTTTAAATCTATCATTTTGATATGGAGTTTATATAACTGATACCACACACACTGGGTTAACATACCACCTTAATTCTGGGAGTAGTATCAGTCTATGCTTCATAAGGTTGACAGCAGACTTAATTTTTTTTTTTTATTAAATGTGCTTGCCAGTCTTTGTTAGGTCTCTTTGACTGTGACATAAGATATTTCATCTGAGCCCTATTTTCAAGTACAACCAGATTTTAATCATCATCCACCGATTCAAATTTAATGAACATCTAAAGGTGGTACCAGTAACCGTCTTAAGGTTTACCCATACTGTCACAGTGTGGTCAGTAAGAGGTTGCCATAGTTACTATGTATAATAAATATGTTCAAGATCTGTGTAAAAGTATAGCTTCAGAAAAAACAACAATATAGGTGTTTCACTTTTTATTTTTCATTCAAAGACTCTATGACGTTTTTATATCATTAACTTACGAATAAATACATATACATTCAAGTCAAAGCTGATGTCACTTAGTCAAGAACTTTTCATTTTTGAAGAAACTGCATTGTCTTTTATGGAATACAATATGGAAATTCACTTGTTGTCTTTTACTTGTCAGTATCTGAAAGAAAAGGAAAACACCGTAATATTTAAACATGCTTAAGGTACATGATATATTCAAAACCAAACTTTGATCAAAACTTTAAATAACCTTCTTGTCAGACTGGTTGACAACAGCAGAGGTCAACAAGAAATCGGTAGAACCAATGGATGCTCCCCGAATAAATGCCAATTCGAAAAGGGCTATTGTTTAATATGTATTTTTTTTTAAGAATGAAAAAAACAAAACAAAGGGCAATAACTCCTAAATTATGCAAAAAAGAGTTACAGTTCTTGCACGCTGCACTTCTCCTCATAGAGATCTATCTACCAATAAGGTTTCATATTAATATCTCTTATACTTTGTGAGATATGCCCCGGACAAAATATGAGTATGAGAAATTTCAAAAGGCAATAACTCAAAAATTAATAAAGCAAGAGTTATGGTTCTTGTGCACTGCACTGCTCATCAATGAGATCTATCTACTTATAAAGTTTCAAGTTGATAACTCTTATACTTTGTGAGATATGCCCCGGACAAAAAATAAGTATGAGAAATTTCAAAGGGCAATAACTAAAAAAAAGTAATAAAGCAAGAGTTATGGTTCTTGTGCACTGCACTGCTCCTTAATGAGATCTAACTACCTATGAAGTTTGGTCTTGATATATCTCATAGTTTTTGCGTTATGCTCTGGACAAAATTATGACGGATGGACAAAGAGGCAACTATATGCTCGCCCTTCGGGGAGCATAATAAAGATTAGTTTTACAATGCAACAACAGTACATGTAAGTTTTTTTTATCAAAAAGAGTACTGTCGCTCCCTGGTAAAAAAATATAATTGACCTCTGACCTATCACAATTAAAATTGACTGGCCCAGTTAATCGGTTGATACAGGAAAGAAATGACAGGAAAATATTCTCCTAATGCTGAAAATGTCATTTTTCCTGTGTTTAAGACCACACTGGAACTATTTTCATGAACACTGAATAAAATCTAAGTCTTTCCATTCATTCATAATACAAAATTTCAAACTTAGTAGAAACTAATAAATCTATGAAGTATCTTGATTGAAATTAAATCAAATATTACATCCATGTGTCTATTTTTCCCCCCACATATTTTAAAAATTGCCATGATTCCTTTCATACAGTAGAGTACAACAAACCTTGTTGTCACTCATGCGCCAAATTAACAACCATAACCTAACCAGAGATTTTGAAATTTGTGCTTTAAATGGCATAGTGTTACAAACGTCTGCCTAGATTTCGTAACCAAAACCAACATTCTTATAAATAACACAATTTTAAATGAGCTATATATATTTTAACCCTATTTTAAACCGCACACTGTCTTCTTAGTGTAGTAAGATAACAGTTTAAGATATAATACCATCGTCATCACTTTCCTCAGAGCTCTCTTCCTCACTAGACTCCTCCTCCTCGTCAGTTTCAAACGTGTTATCAGGGATGTCATAGATACGCACCATAGGCTGAAGGAAGAAAGCAAGCAAGAGAATGATTTATACTGAATAAAATCAGTAGTTTACAGGTACATCATAATTGAACTAATTCTTGTCAAAACTATTACCTTAAATTTGATCAAATTTTATAATGACTATGAACAATTTGTCTTACTTCTTGTTACAGAGACTGACCTAAATTTGAGATAATTAAATCACACTTAGACTAGGTCCTGTCTCTGACAGACACATGTATTTTCAAGATTAGAGTGGCTGTATCAATCCAAGCTGAAGTAACTTGTTTAATAACATGAGATCTGTTGTGAGGTTTTACAGTAACAGTAAATAAAGGTGTTATTGTAAGGTTCTTGTAACCCTGATTCCAAACCTAGTACAAGTTTACAATTATGATCATGACAAAATACAATCAAATGATTAATGGAACTTAGCTAAGCTAACAAAAACCAAAAGTGCAAACCTTGAACAATACTGGTAAAATTACACCAGGCTATAGTTCATGCAACATTTTAGACAAAGATCGTTTTCTATACATTTGCCAATACTGACTAGGATATGAATAAACTGTTCAAGGCCAGTAGCCGATAGACTAAAAACTTCTGAAGCCATCAACCCCAACAAAAATCACAAGCTGAAATTTCAAGCATTCACTTTCCTCAGATCAGTAAAAAATTCTATTAAATGAATTCTTGTATTAAGTCAATGGTTCTGTCATCATTTTAATGATTCAGTTTTGTTCTCGATATATGGGTCTTTCCTTAAAAAACATTGTATCCTATCCTGTCCTGTCTGCAATACCTAACGGAACTTTTTCAACGCAAAAGCACCTTTCTAGCTTTGAATGTCTATCATTTTTTTCTAAATTAAAGCATACAGCACTTTAATTGGAAATTAGGTCAAGGGCTATATTGTTTATTGTTAACTGTATCGGACTGATATTAAGCTCCAAGTATCTTTTTACAGATTATGAAAAATCATGATCAGTTTTACTGCCTGACACATGTTTAAGAGATCCATTCATGTATTACGGTTGAAGTTAGTCTTTTTAACATATGCAACACAAACAAGTGAAACACAATGTGTTTAGCAAAATTCTGCAAGTTTGATGAGGCATCAAAGGAAGAATAAAAAAATATCAAATATACTCTGGTCAGTCATTATTAAGCAAATGACTTGCTGTGCTATGACAACTGAATTAATATGCAACCACATATTCATCTCTCCAAACATTCTTTTACACATTTCTTTATGGATGGCACAAATCAGTCCTTGAATGACCACTGGGACATAACTTGAACAATCTTGGCAGTGGCCCATCAGACAATGTTGTATACCAAATGTTTTAAGTGCTGTAGGCTTTCTGGTTTAAGACAAGATTTTTTTAAATTTCTCATTCAAGTGACCATACCAAACAGAAATCTGAAGCAATGGAATTCTTTGATTTCAGAGCTTTGGGTTCTGTAGCTTTAGAAAGAAAGATTTAAGAAAAAATATCATTCAGGCTGCCAAAGCAACCAGAATTCTGCATGAAACTGAGATCTTTGAACAAGGTTAATAGAACTTTATCAAGGAACATCCCTGTCAAATTTCTTCAAATCTGACCTGCAAGTTTAGAAAAGATCTTGATAAAGGTGGAGTGGAAAATGCACAGTGAACAGATAAATGACAGACACAGGCTGATCTCAACAGCTTACCAGGAGCATAAAAAGTGACCACCTCACCTTGTTTGGATCTTTCATGATAAGATATTTTCCTTCCTTCAGTTTGAAGCATATATCGATGATACATCTTAGTATACCCCAACCATTATCCATGTTGAGATTTATCTGGTTAGCAAACTCTGTAGGTTTGAACTGCTGTGTTCCAAGTATTACATGGTTAGCAGTGTCCTTTAGATGGTTGCGTGATACATATCTGAAATGGACGGTAAATAACTTTTAACCATTTGGATATATACTCCAACTGAAAATAGTCACATGATGTTAAAAGAAGTTGAGTTAAAGAGGATTAAATGAAAACCGTTTGTAAGTAAATAAAAGAAACACTGGATAAAATGTAGGGCAACGAAAATGCAATAGTCAAAACAACAATAAGCATACATGAAAGAACATCCTAATAAAATAATATCATACCTGTTGGTTTACTTCACAACTACACATTTTTCCACAATTTTCATCAAATTTAATTTTCTTTTAATAATGGCATGGCTAACAGTAGTTCAGAGGCATCAAGCAATTCAGTTGCCTGGGTTGTTCAGACTGAAGGCAAACAGAGGTTGCTATGCATTTAGGGATTTATGTATCAACTACAGAACATCTTAGACGTCTACAGGAAACAGAGAGGTCTACTGGGAAGTCTGTGTGTAACATTGCAATGCTAGAACATAACTAATCATCTTGCAAACTAATGTAACTGCAATCTTATAGCCACTAAGACTGCTCAGAACACTGTAGGTACTCAAAACCACCCTATTCATCCTACAAGAAATAAGGCACTGTCACCAAATCAGGTTTTCAAGAGTTTCAACAATTTGAGCAGTAACATTTCCGAAATGTCGTAGTATGCTTTGACATATACACTGAACACTAAACATCATTTAAAAAAAGGCCTTAAAAAAAGGCAACTGAACTATGTTGCTCCTTATAACTAAGTCTAATTACAATAGGCTGATACTGAGTGAAAATCTAAAATCTATTTTTATTAACACTGACCTACCATTTTACCATAATGCAATCCCAATTGAGGTAATGATAAAAGTTACCAAATCTTATCTCAATAGGCTAAGTGTAATTTCAGATATTGAGTGGAAACCAAAAATCTATTTCTAGTAACAGTACTTCATGCTCCAGTCCAGAAGATTTGCTACAAGACTGTATAGGCTGGTCATTTTCTCAGATAAATCAAGACTCACTGTCTTTCATCAATACAGTTGATGTTGTGTAATGAAGTCACAGGAAACAATATGCTGAAATGTGCGTCATATAAGGAGACCAGTTTAGGGATGACCTAGTAATGAATATCACATGAAATAGAATCACCTTTGATTGTAGTACTAAGTTTAATGGCAGTGTTATACAGGGATGAGACTATCCTCCCTGTTCAAGTCCCTTTTGAACAGCAAAAACAACTGTTTGCTAGCATGTTTATGCCCACCCCTATTGTCTCAAAATGAGCACTTGTCTGACAAATCGGACTGGTAAGTTTTCTGGCACCAAATCCTCACACTATTATTGAGCAATTAAGCAGGTGTTTTGTTGGAAGGCTATTGAGGAGGATCAACTCTTTTATAAATATTATGCACATGAGAATCTGTGCTTCAACAGCAGCTGGAGGGGGGAAAACCAGATACTGACAATTTCATTTACTGAAACCGAGGGTACCTTTCTGCATCAGTTACTCAAGAATTATAATCCATACCTTAGCGAATTAAGAAAATTTGTTAATAATAAAATGAGTAACAATTCAACAATGCTTATATGGAGATACAGGTTTAGGGATGGTCTAGGAAGGAATGCCATACCTTAATGAATTAAGAAAATTACTTCATTATAAAATGTATAACACAAATTGATACCAAACTTTATCCTGAGTATCTTTTCTCTTCAGGATACTTGTTTGGTCGATTTATTAATTAAAATTGTATTTACAGCAGACCAATGACACCTCGTAGAAACTAAAATGTGGCATTTTACATATAAAAACATTAACTGAACTTTCGAAGTGATAAAATTAGTAAAAGTACGAAATCCTGCTCAAGAAGAACATAGTATCGTAGTACGAAACCAATAAAATATGTTAAAGCTTTTCAACTGGTTATTTACTTAGATTTTTTTTTCAGGTGAAATCGTGTCAGTTACTTTAAATAACAGATGAACGTATTTGAAGATGAGCTAAGACTAAATCACTCTTACAGACTGATTTACATATGTCATCAAAATGGAAGTCTTACCAATATGAATCTGTCTCAATTTTTGCTGAAAGCATACCTTCAGTATTTCATAAGAAAATCAAGTCTGGATGCCCAGTGGTTTTCTTTTTCATTTCTGTATTACTTACCCAAACTTGATATGATCTGATCCAGCTAACAGTGAGCAGACTGTCCACTTTGCTAGTTTACAGCTGTTGTTTTTCAGCTCTGTTGCAAGAACTGCACCTCGCTGGTTATCCAATCTACTTCGCCAGTCAACACCTCCACTACACTGTAATAATGCAAAATGTGGATTAATTAATGGAGGCTACTTTCTAAATTGCTCATTGATACGGATCTTTTATCAAAACAAAAGAAATTAGACAATGCTGCATGCCAAATGTCAGAAGTTTCTGACAAGAAGATTTTTGAAGAGTCTATGTAAATCTTTGTATGCTCAGAAAGTATTCGAAAATACTATCTGCTATGTGGAAAATTCAAATAAAACAAATGTTAATCCTGAATGTATCAACAATAGTATGCACAGCTTGCAATGAAAATGGAAGCAACACAATGTTTTCATTTATGAGGCATCAAAATGAATTCAGGTTGTATATATATTGTTAACATATATGATTACAATTCAATAATGAAACTGTCTTTACCCTGGGGTCCCATTCATTAAGGGTTTTGATGTTTAAATATTGAATTTCTCCGTTAACACCATACATGACAGCATCGTGTTCACTCCGCACTATCAATTCTATATCATTGCCAAGGTTAAACTTCTTATACCTGAGAAATAAGAACAAATCCAATATGTATTTCAAACTTATTCCAACAGTACAACCTTACAACATAATGTTTACCTCTACAAATACAAGGGTACCCAAAACAATGTTTTCAAACCAAAGCTGTGACACTTTCATTTTTTAATGATATACTATTAATGGCAGTGAACCACATATCAGAATGTTCTTGCAAACTAACATGGATAAAGTAAAGAACTAAAATTTAAGCAATAACTTTATTCAATCAACAAAAGATATGGGTAATGCCCATTTTTAGGGTAGGTTGGAAGACAAGAAACTATGTTTTACAGTGTGTATAACCTACATATAGATATGTTACCTATAGCCGACAGAGGCTACTTGACTCTCCTCATCCTCCTGAATAAATGGATTGGGATTCTCAAATGAATGCTTTTCCTCTCCCTGCAAAAAACAAACAGTTACAATAACAGTTGACCCAATTCCTTTCCTAGGTACCAACTGATGACTGCATTTTCTTTAAGCTGAATATGAATCATTGTCTTACTAAGAAACATAGTTTTTAATTTAGGGAAGAGACATTTGATTGAGAAATAAGTTCTTGCAACTCGTATTATTCCTGCATGATCAGTTTCCTAAACTGAAACCGGTACTTGCCCCATAAATCACTGGGAAATATAATCTCTGGTAGGATTCAAACTAGGTACCTCTAGATAGGTGTCTGGTGCTCTACCAATCAGCCAAAGCTCTGCCTCTTATAAACATAGTGACAGGTTCCTTGGGGAGAAAATTATACTTTTTCTTCAACATTAATTATCTAACACTGGAACTAAGAAAATAAAAAGAACCAACGCCATTTAATCAAATAAAAGATATAAAATAATGCAAGCAGTTTGACACCCACCATTTTCAACACTTGCTGTGAGAAGTTGTGGTTTATAAATGTAGCTTCAAGTGCCAGGTTCCTAGGCGAGTTAATACCAGCATCATCTTGTGGTGGCTCAATAGCTGTCTCACTCACTGTTAACAGGTCAAACTCAGAGTCATCACGCTTGTCAAAGAAGAGTTTTTTGCCGACCCGCTGCACAATGATGTCCCAGGAGTACACAGATCTTGTACAGCACATCAATGTGGCTAGAATGGCATCTGTGGCAAACACATTGCCCTTCGACTTGGCAAGCTAAGAGAAAAATTGAATAACTTTTGTTTAAGCTTCAACAGTCTGATATTTTAAGTACAACTTTCTTTTAAAAAGGAATTTTAAAACCCCCAGACGTTAACTTCTCTCCAAGCAAAAAACTTTATCCAAATCTATTTTCTAAAATGTGGCCCACTGACCTTTCAACTGCTAAAAAGGACATTTGAGTTTTGAAATTCATTCATGCATTAAAACTGTAAGAACTGAATCTTAAAATAAGCCGTAATTACCAAACTAGAGATGTGTTTTATCAGGCAAAAATACAATGGAGCAACACTGCTTGGACAGATGGAATGAAGGATGAACAGCTAGGAACAAGTCAGCCAGTCAAACAAGATATGAGAAACAAAGCATATCTCACCCTTCTTCAGAGATCTTACCTGTCTGATCATAGGGTCATCAGTGGTTGTGACCTTGTGGAATATCCGATTGATTCTCTTCAATGGACGCTCATTCTTAGTGGTCACTCTATCATATGTCTTGTCATAGCATTCCATACTTCCACACTTCAGTCTGACAAAGAAAATATCATCGTAGAATTTCTATTTAAAAGAAAACTTAAAACAACTCTAAGTATTTTATGGTTTTTTTACCATATAATGTTTTCTTGCAGGAGGTAAATGGTTTGCAATTATTGTCGTTTACCATACAAAGTAAAATATTTTTGCAAATCAATCTATCAACTTATGTCTTATTTGGAACAGTTGCCAAGAACAGCACTTTATCAAAATAGAACTTCTGTGAAACTATATTACTTCCAAGGTGTTACACAGAAAAATTCATAGTTCAATCTAAGACTGCTCTGTGACAGTGAGAGACTGCTCTGTGACAGTGAGATAACTTTAATAATTTTCATTTGTATGAACTTCTTGCAAAAACAATAAAGATAACGAAAGATCCATTTTATTTTCTAAATACTTCTGTAAATCTGAAGAGTAAACCTACAGATCCTCTCCTTCAGCTATATCAGGCAGTGTCAGTTTTGACATACGTGGGAAATCCAGTTCTTCAACAACATCCCATGTTTCTCGTACCTGGACTGAAGCGTCGCGGTGTTTCAGTGGTGTCTGAAAGTTGTCAAGATCATTAACACTTCTGCCTACTATGGCAGAAGAAAACAACACAAGTATGGTTTTCATAAGTGTGGAAGAACTTTTGTAACAAAAGTCAAAAAAATATAGCTTAATATGTCTAGTTTCATTAAACTTGATACCTCCTTTCGAATGAAATTAAGAAGGATTTTTAGGCACATATCAGAGCTCTACATAAGTTGCATATTTGTTCATTAGTGCAATCATATTTATCAGACATATGTTTTCTACAATATTTGTGTCCTTAAAGATTAATACTCTGCACATTTCCATCTCACCATTTTATAATCCTTTATCAAAAACAAGTGTGCAAGTCTAGCCTGTGTTATTTTAATACCCATGTCACTTCAAATTTGTTGAATAAATCATGTATGATGACCAAACTGTGTAGTATTTACAACATAAGATTTGATGATATCTTTTGCCAAGTTTCTGTAAATGCCAGGCCAAGAATTTCAACCAAACAAATTAACATATATAGTGTCACATATAGAAAATAATTACCTGACAGATGCTAAATGTTTTATGTAGACATCTAGTCTTTCATACAGGTAAAATTTTCAAAACTTGTCCCTATGGGTAAAAACCTGGCAAACAAATACTGTTTCCAGACAATTTTACTTGTCCACTGACAAGTCAACTGTGAGAACTCAATTTTCAAGAATGCAGTTGTTCAGACCTACATATGTAGGCCTCAGACAATCAGTTTTGCCAGTCATGCTTTAAGAATATCTTCTTGTTTACCTTTTGTCTGTTCTCCTGTAACTGGCGACCAAACTGCTTCTGCCATTTTCTCAGCAACCTCTGCCTGTCCCTGAAACCACAAACATTGTATCTTAAGAAATGATAATTTCTATGTTCTATTAAATCAGGATTTTCTACTATTTGAAATACAACAAACTTGTATAGACAAATGACAGATACATGACAATCAAAAAGTTCAAAGGACACTTAATATTCATTAATGTAAGTAATGCTGGCATGAATCTGCTTTGTTTGTTCACACAGAGAGAAATAAGGTTCTATAGCTTTGAAGCATAAGGCTTTAAGATTTTGTTGCAACTTGATTGTTTTTTATTAACTGATTATAAAGTATAAAACTGTCTTTTATTAAGTAGCATACAAACCTTTCTCTGCTTTTCTGGGTTTTAGACAGAACTTGCATATTGTTAGCCTGCTGCTGCTGCTGTTTACGTTCTCTCTCACGCCTCTGCTTGTTCTGAAAGTAAATAAAAGATACATGTCATATACAAGTGAATGTGCATCATAATAAACTGACAAGATAGGTTAGACTCATTTTCATGTTTCCTTGAACCCTGACTGTAGGAACATAAACAATCAGAACACTCCGAGAGAGAGGTCAGTTACTATACCTACTCAGTTACAGTTAAAGTATTTTGGCTATGGTATAGATGACCATCCAAAACTTTGACATCCAAATGGTATAGATGACCATCCAAAACTTGACTTCCAAACATCACTTCAAAGACAGAAAGATGAAGCACTGACTATGATAAACATTCCAAATATGGTTCCCTGTCATTACTTCAAAAGACATGCTATTTTACGATCAGGGAGTCATTGCTTTTGAAATTATAAGATCTGTTAACATTTTAAGCCTGTATTTTACAGTTTCAGTTTCTATGTAAAATAGGACCAACTGACCTGTTGGAACATACGACGACCACGCTGGTACACTGGCTTCTGTACTTTCTGTGTATCAACCAGTTGGAAAGAACTCTCATCTTCCTCATGGTAATAAGCATACTGACTGCCCCCACCACCAAAAGCTGAAGTGTACTTCCCTACAATATAAAAATATATAACATCAGAAAGGCTCATCACCTGACTTCCAAGATGCTTAAAATATTATATTTCATTTTTCAGAGAGGGTTACACTTGCTCATGTAATTTCTGAAAGTTGAAAATCTGTACAGTTATTTGTTCATAATTTAGTAATGTCTCTTCTTATTTTCCTGACTAGCTTGAACCCTGAAGATTAATGAGCCAAAAAATTATCTTGTTCTGAGTGTTCTTATAGTAATATACCTCAACAGCTAGGATTTTACTTGAAATTCTATTTTACCATAACATAGTGTGATAAAGTAAAAAGTAACAGTGTTCTATTGTCACATACCTAAATGTCTTTTGTCCTGGTAAGTAGCCCCAGTCCAGTCAGATACCTGAAATAATAAAAAAGGTAAATTTTGGGTGTGACATTTCTCAAGAGCATGATATAAAACAGGATCACTGTGATGTACTTGTTATTTCACTACTATTCAAAAGCCAGGGTTCAAATTTAGCGGTCGCAAACTCGCAAAATGCGAGTGTAAATGAGAAAATGCGAGTGCAAAATTTTAGCACTCGAAATAATTTGCGAGTGCGCCGGAAAATCGACAGACATCCCAAGTTCTGTCTTAACCGTTTGCCGGTGCGTGAAAAATGTCCCTAGCACCGGTCACATGATCGCTCTACTTGTAGACGCTTGTTGAATTAATCCGGTATACGTTCATCCGATATTAAGTGGACGACTAAGACTATTTGTTTACATGTCGCAACACCTGAAAAGCTTCAGTGCACCGCTGAACTCGAAACAAAGTAGTGGTAATAAATGATAATCCAACCATAAGAAATGTGATTTCAAGATTTATTTGTCATACAGTCAGTGATACTACTGTTTGTCCGCAACTTTTCACATTTTTTAAATATTGCTTAGCTAGTAGAAAATTGATTTTGCTAGTAGAAAAAATGGTCACTAGCAGATATTTGCCAGTAGGCAAAAAAGTTAAATTTGACCCCTGAAAAGCAACAAAGTTAACCAGCTATTAGTTCATCAACTTTTGTTATCCGGCTACAAAGTGATTAAGCTGTCTTCTTGCTATACAAATTCTGGTAAACAAAGAAAAGACACTTGTTCCGATGATAACTCAGAACTGTAGTCTGCAGCTCCATGGTGTTTGTTTGTACATCTAACTAGATGAAATAATCCATCTGGCAACATAAACAGATTTAATAAAGTTTAGGTACAGCCAAAATCCTTCACCCTTGAAAATTATTTCGGTGGAGATCCTGACTGATTTCTCAAAACACACGACAGGTAAGTACATTTACATATTCATATTAAAAAGATAAAGGAATGATCATTTTATCTATGTACATTTTATTAAGGTTTGTTCATTAGCAGTGAAAGTTTTACACAAGTGAAGATAAATTACCAACACAAAATTAGCTCTACAATTCCCAAGACTATGTAAAAAAACTCAACTACCATACTTCAGTTGTGTCTGAGCAACTGCATATTGCAAATTAAACTCAGATGTCATAGTTTTTGTCTTGGTCTTTTACTTTTGGCAGTGGCTACGGTTACGGAACCGTAATCCTACCCTCCGAGTCTAGGATTACGGAGGTTCCGTAATCCTAGTCAAACCCACTAGAAAAGGCTACGATTACGGAAGTTTTTTAAAAGAAGCGTATTTTCAACAGTTAGATATCAAAAAGCAAGCCAAATTTAATTTTTATTCATTAAACAAACCATTTTACCAAATTTGCCTTATCAAACTGTCATTTTGTACGCCATTTCGATTGTTGTTTCAGCAACGAACTAACGTTAAATATCGTTTTCATCTTTACACTGTCACTTGAGCGCTCATTTGTAGTTGGACAAGTAATATAATTTTTTTTGAAAATAAAATGTTGTAATGTAAAATCATCTAAATCACTTTTACTTGTCTATCTACATCCAGGCCAAACCACAAGGAGGCGCTCAAACCATGGCCTGCCAAAATTTGTATTTTTACAATTTTTTTTGCAGCAGACATGTTATTTCATTTTTTACTTTGTTAATTTCCTGTCTTTTTGTCATTGTTTTGTGAATTTAATATTGATTTTGAATAAACATTTTTAAGAATGGAATTTTTGTTGATATAAAAGACTATTGCATTATTATTTGCACAAAGCAATATGTGTTCGTTCTTCATGAAATGTGTTATGTTTTGTTGTCGTTTTTCGTTTAATTGCCATCCATTTTCATTTGGATCATTCTCTATTCCCCACCTTTTTTTTTAAATCTGAATAGAGGTTGAAAACAGTCTTTGTCATTACAAATTCACAAAATTAGTAGCGTTAAATGATAAATTATTTCATTAATTGCTTTCTTTTAATAAAGGAATCTTATACAATAATAAATAACCTGTAGTCAAATTTATTGTTGCACAAAATGAACGAGTACTTATTCCCAGGACACCATCGTTTTTTCCCCAACCTTCCCCAAACAATTAGAAATTGACAAGATCGACCTGCAGTATTTGCTTCCTAACATTATAATTCAATGCAAACTTGAAATTTAATAGACAGTCATTCATTTTTTGTGTCATAATAATGCGAACAAGATAACACTTAAGACAATACACATTACAGGGCAATTATTCACACCGTCTTTGAAGAGTCTGTAGATGACGACAATGACATTTAACGTTAGTTAATACAACAACTAAGATGGCGTATCATAACATTGGTGTTGACTCATTTTGGAGAAAATGTAATATTTGAGACAATTATCATTCGATTTTGGGTATGTAACCCTTCTTTAAATATACTTCCGTAACCATAGCCCATTTCAGTGGGTTTGTCTAGGATTACGGAACTTCCGTTATCCTAACCTAGGAGGCTAGGATTACGGTTCCGTAACCGTAGCCACTGCCTTTACTTTTAGTGATAATGAGAGATTGTTACTGCCAACATAATCCTTCTCAGAAACTGTTACCATCATGGAAGTTTCTTCCTAAAGTGTACATGCTTAATCAAGTGTAAGCTCACAGGAAAAACAGGACATCAAACGTCCTATTTGTTCGATAACATGAACATTTTTCTTCTTTATCTTTCCATATTTTTTTTTGTTTTCCGTTTTTTCTGCATTTGTGAAAGTATGTTTACCTTTCCTAGCCTGTCTCCTTTTGCAAATGGCTGGTACGGCATATCTTTGTACTTATCGGGTACACTGCAAGGACCCCATCCATTTTCATTCTCTTGTATCATAGGAGGGTCGAAATGAGCCATTATTTCCACGTGAACCGGTCAAAAGATGGCGGACGTGTGTAAGCCTTCTTTATTGAAATAAATGCAATGAACAAATTCTGTACATTTACACCGCAGTGTGATGGCACTGTTTGATTTTTGTGCGGGGGAAATTCAATTGTAATCGATCTAAGTGTCATCTGTTGACCATCGTGATAAAGACCTAAAATATGGTATTCTGAGTCTTTGATCGAGGTAAATTATCAAAGATTTTTTTATTTAATGATTTTACAATTCTTGTTTTCTGAATTCGAGCTGTACTAGCTTCCTCCACATTACTGGGCCGAAAACGGTATATTATCACGTACGTTGATTAAGTAAGTATGATAATAAATTTTTCAAAGAATACTTTTCGGTTCATTATCTATCAAACATGTGTTACCCTCTCAACGGGATTTCGTTATGACCCCGTGACACATGTCTATAATACATACAAAATCTTCACCTTTTGGCAATGAAAATAGGGTCAACACATCTGTAGTAAATCCCCTGTAACCGTACACCATCAAAATGATTTTGCGTTCGTTTGTTGTTTTAAGCTGACAGTTTTATTATCACGTTATGTTTTATCTAAAACCTAAAAAACATCATGCCTTTCTTTCTTATGAAAATCATTGATTCTCTTTCCTGGAGAGCTCAAAGTCTGCTAAAAATCGGCATTTGCAGTGAGAAAGTTACGCCCCAGCGAGAGACGGACTGTTCACCACTTATAAACGACAGATATATTGAGGCATTAAAAGCCTTATAAAGAATATTGTTTACTACTGAAGACAATTTCAACACCGTCATCGAAACGGCCTATCAATCAGTTTATCTTATCTTGAATTAAGATCAAAAGTAATCAAATACATATTTAAGTGTAATATAATTGTAATATCTGTAAAGGATAACTGATTGTCCGGTGAATTGGTATGGCCACGTTCAAGAAAATTATGAAGAAAGAAAAAAAATTTTTTATTTAATATTATGTATGTGCGAAATGTGTGTAAATATATCTTCCTTTTTGATAAGCTCTTTTTCAGTCTACATATGTTCCAACATAAAAGGGAAAATCAACCTTGGTATTGTTGAGCCTGAAATATCGAAATTGTTGATAACATTTCTGAAATACGATTATAACTGTAAAACTGAATTCTTACTAAAATACTGTCTTAATAATCAATTCAAATTTGGATGTCTGTTGCATGGGAAACATATGACGTTAAAATAATTTTTCATCACTTCGACTGTGACGGTTTACTTTTGTTTAGTATTTATTCCCAGGTTTAATGGTTACAGAAAAAGTTTAAACAAAATATATTTTAAGTTGTAATCAAAGACCTAGAATTCTAATGGTATTTTAGGTTGCTGTTATAACTAAACAATATTAGGGTTTAGAGTTACAAGTTAAACTGTTGGAGGTGTGGATCAGTGGCTGAATTGTAGCTAGCTGGACTGGTATTTCTGGAATCACGAGTTCGACTCCCATTCCTTCACCTACTTTCCTAGTTGAAATTGATAAGGCGTTAAACAGATGTCCCATGTATCGATGCACTGAACATGGAAAAGAACCAGGGTGCCTATTGAAAGAAATGTTATATATCTCATACTATCTACTAGTATTTATTTGAGTTTATTAAACGTCGGTATCGGTTGCCCATATGACCGACCACCTGCCCCCGACAATGATTAGTTATTTTAATTTGTGGGGGATAGTGCAAGATACAGAGAAGAAAGCATCCCATTCCAGAGACACCCCTGGTTCTTTTGCATGCTTGGTCTACAGCACTGAATTATGGGTCTCATCCGAAAGACAATTAGTAATGTTAATGGAGGGGCGGGGAATCAATTGCAAAAATTGCAATGCAATTCAAAACAATGGAGAAAAATGATAGATCTGACAGACTACCTCACGACAACAAGATTAATCTGATGTAGACTATAGCTAAAAAACGTCATAAAGACTTGCCATTATTTGAAAAAAGACGGAATTGTTTCTATATTAGAGTAAATACAGAAAATCTCAGCAGCCGCTGGGTTTTCCCGTTCACACACTTCTTCTTTTCATGATACAAATAGAGATCAAGTAAAATAGAGATCAAGTATCCAAGTACATGTATATGCAAGGGCTGTTAAACGATAGTACTGGCATACACCAAAGGAAACAATGGTGTCTTTTGTTGTAAATGACCAGAATACATTTTGGAAGACCAGTGGTTAGGTCATAATTTATCTTCCCACGCCGATTACGGGCGCAGCAGGCATGATTTCCGTTTCCGCCCGACCGTTGGGATAATTTAATGACATTTAATGCCATATTTGTATTTATATTGTATATTTTGCCTCATGGGTCGTTGACCTTCTGGTTTGATATGAATAAACTGTTAAACTGTTAAGGAAAATTAATGTGCAGAAAATACCGAAACTGTATCATGGCTATTTGCAAATTCATACTGTTATAAAGTATACTACTGTAACCTTTGAATATTTTGGCTTGAAAGCTAAAGGATACTTGGATGGTATAAGGGAAAAGTGCAGAGCACAGTAACTATGTAACTCGTTTTGCAGAGTTATTGCCCTTTGTTAGTTTCTTTTACTAAAATTTTTTCTGGCGCATATTTCTTTAGCATTTACTGAAAACTTTACATGTTTGACGAATTACTAGAATAAAAAGTTACATAAACATCAAGGGCTATGACAGATATTTAAATCTTATTTAATTTAAAACACTACCTTTCAATCATATATAAACTCTCGCCGACAAGAATAGGCGTGCTAAAGTGGAGCTGACAGCTACATTAATAGAATAATGTCTCTACTCAGATTCTTCAAACATAATGGTATTTTAACCGTTAAAATATGTAATTTGACACCAAACAAAAAAATTGCTTGACTCGAACGAAGAAATAACATAAAATAGCAAATATGTTAATATCTGTTATCTCTTGCCTAATTAATATATTTATCATTCCAGCGATTTATCTAAGCCAGATATGACTAAAAACTTTGATACAGAGGAACCATTTGTCTACTACTAGCTCTCTCCAGATGTTTCGGTGTGCCTAAATGTATTCAGGAGACAGAATTTTGTTTATGGTTTCAACAGGATATAAAATTTAATCATAAAATCAGATATATGGCGGCTAGTGTATAAACAAGTCAGAACCATTAGTTATGTGAAAACTATAGAATCTGAACTGTGTAAAAAGCACAAAACATGTGTGGCCTAGAACAGTTTTATGGGTTTTAGTTTTTCAAATCTGACAGTCTACAGACATTCTGCAGTCTTTAAACGATCTATGATTTAAAAAAAAATCTATATCCGCCGAATCATTGTTACAGTATGTATTCTTTTTTTTGGTTACATGCATGTCATATAAAATTTCATATGTTTTAATTACTGTTTCTTATACACTGATTTTATTAATTTTTAATGAATATGCCCCAACACACAGCGGTGTGATGTTTGACACTGAGGAACAACATGCCCCTACAGTGTTGAGTCATGTGTTGAACTCGCAAGCCCTGGATTACCAGTCTAGCACCTTACCACTGGATCATTGATCCACCCCTCGTGGTTTGGCATTATACGCATTATACATTAAAACAGTTCACAGTGACCGATCTAGTGGGCCACTAAACTAACGCCATTCACCACACTGATCCAATGGTTACTATTTCATGATATACAAAGAACGAACACATTCATGTAAGGTATAATATATAGTTACTGAGGATCTCCTGGCCGTAATCAAAGCTGTACAGAAGTCGGTCTTCAAAAAATCGACGGACTGAAGCCAACGCCTAAGATCTCTTTAACATTTTGGGCTGATTGGAATGTCACTTAATAGTCCGAAACTGTGTGTTCTTTTTTCATATATTATACCACGCATCATTTCATTTTCTCTTTTTAAAAAAGATACTACAATACCGGCTACTGAACAAATGGACAGTGCCGCTTTGCCAAAGAATCATGATTAGTGGATAGTGCATTCATGCTCGTAACCAAAGAATCATGTTTACTAGACATTGCCTACATGCTCGTTCCAAAAGTATCATGTTTACTGGACAGTGCCTAAAGGATCGTTGTTAAAGAAATGTGTTTTCAGGACTGTGCCAACAGGGCTCGTTGCCAAAGAATCATGTTTACTGAACAGTGCCTACAGGATCGTTGCCAGAGAATCACATTTAAGGACTGTGTCTACAAGGCGCGTTGGCAAAGAATCATGTTTACAGGACAGTTCCTACATGATCCTTGCCAAAGAATCATGTTTACTGGACAGTGCCTACAGGCATGTTTCTAAAGAATCATGTTTATTGGACAGTGCCAACAGGCTCATTGCTAAAGAATCATGATTACTGGACATTGCCTACTTGGTTCGTTCCTCAAAAATCAAACTGACTTGACAGTTCCTACAGGGCTCGTTACCAAAAAATCATGTTTACAGGACAATGTCTATATGCTCGTTTCCAGAAGAATCATGTTTACAGGACAGTGCCTACATGTTTGTTGCCAAAGAATCATGTTTACTGCACATTGCCTACATGCTTGTTACTAAAGAATCATGTTTACTGGACAGTGCCTACATGCTTGTTACTAAAGAATCATGTTTACTGGACTGTGCCTACATGCTTGTTGCCAAAGAATCATGTTTATACAGTGCCTACATGCTTGTTACTAAAGAATCATGTTTACTGGATGCTTACATGCTTTTTACCAAAGAATCATGTTTACAGGACAATGTCTATATGCTCGATTCCAGAAGAATCATGTTAACAGGACTGTGCCTACATGCTTGTTGCCAAAGAATCATGTTTATAGAACAGTGCCTGCATGCTTGTTACTAAAGAATCATGTTTACTGGACATTGCCTACATGCTTGTTACTAAAGAATCATATTTACTGGACTGTGCCTACATGCTTGTTGCCAAAGAATCATGTTTATAGAACAGTGCCTGCATGCTTGTTACTAAAGAATCATGTTTACTGGACATTGCCTACATGCTTGTTACCAAAGAATCATGTTTACAGGACAATGTCTATATGCTCGATTCCAGAAGAATCATGTTAACAGGACTGTGCCTACATGCTTGTTGCCAAAGAACCATGTTTATAGAACAGTGCCTACATGCTTGTTACTAAAGAATCATATTTACTGGACATTGCCTACATGCTTGTTACTAAAGAATCATATTTACTGGACAGTGCCTACATGCTTGTTACCAAAGAATCATGTTTACTAGACAATGTCTATATGCTCGTTTCCAGAAGAATCATGTTAACAGGACTGTGCCTACATGCTTGTTGCCAAAGAATCATGTTTACAGGACAATGTCTATATGCTCAATTCCAGAAGAATCATGTTTACAGGACTGTGCCTACATGCTTGTTGCCAAAGAATCATGTTTTTAGAACAGTGCCTACATGCTTGTTACTAAAGAATTATGTTTTCAGGACAGTGCCTACATGACTCGTTGCCAAAGAATCATGTTTACAGGATAGTGCAAACATGCTCGTTGCCAAAGTATCGTGTTTAATGGACAGTGTCTACAGGCTATTTGCTAAAGAACCATGTTTACTGGACAGTGTCTACAGGGCTTATTGCCATAGAATCGTGTTTTCTGGACAGTGCCTACAGGCTAGTTACTAAAGAACCATGTTTACTGGACAGTGCCTATAGGCGCGTTGCCAAAGAATCATGTTTACAGAACAGTTTCAACAGGCTAGTGGCTTAAGAACCCTGTTTTCAGGATTGTGCCTACAGAGCTCGTTGCTATGTTAATGATGATTGCATGGTACAGTAGCCAGTTTAAGCAAAGTCATTCAACACACCGAAGTAAGGTCTAAGGCGGTTGACCATTTTAGAAATGCACGTGATGCCCGAGGTCGTGTAGGTTTTCCAGTTAAATAGATTCTATCCATTCCTATCAGTCATCAGAAAAAAATTCATTTCTTTCAGTGCATACACATTCTTCTCATGACACTTTATAAACATCTTCGATCTCTATTTGACATGCCCAACTACTTCGTTCTTTTTCACAGCTTGTTTGTAAGCGGGCCGTCCCCTTTGTTGGGCATATTTTCAACTGTACCAAACTGAACGTTTGAAAATCCTTTTAGTTTTGTGCCTAAATACGAAACTCGCATTTATTTTTTTTCCATTATCAGGAATTTTTAAAACTCATTACATCTTCTGATTTACTTCTGCTTTAGGGACATGCTTGCAATAGTAGTTTAAATTATCATGACGTCATCTCAGAGAGTGATTACGTTAATGTTCTTTGTATTTAAGACGGTAAGGAGAAAGTTCGATAACCAAAGTCGAAAGCGTCGAAACTCTTAAGAATCTCTTCAATATGTACTTTTTTCATTCTAGGACACAAGCATATGCATTCCTGTCTTTAAAATAGGACTCCGGTGCCAATTCACGGACAAAATGATTTTTTCCCCAAGATGCTTTGCTGCACTTAGTACCGGTGTGTCCACATTATGAGCAAGTGAAGAACATCTCAGAACAATGCAAATAAATCTCATAAACATTACCAGTTACAAACAAAGTGTGCAGAAAGTTTATGTGAACTTTTAACTGCTTATATTGTCTTTATTTTTCGTTAAGTAGTAACAACAACTTATGTTTAATGCAAAAGCATTTCTTACATATGTACAGTTAAACAGGTAAGTGCAAAGTATGTCATCAATTCAAAAACTGAGAATGCCTTTGACACACGAATGAAGATCCGAGGGAAACCTCGAAGGTTGCAGGTGTTCCAGTCTCATGGTGTTTTACTTGATCATTCTATAACCTTTTCGTCCTGGTTCTGTTTATATTCTATCCTTTTCAAGGTTGTTTTGTGGTATTTAAATCTAAAGTTAGCAGTTTTGTACAAAGGATTTGAATCCTTTACTGGTAAGAAAAATAATGGAGGAGACTTTAAAATACTGCTTGTCTGAAATAAACACATATTTTTATCGAATTTAACACGTTTTATGATAAACTGAGGTGAAATAATCCAAGAAATTCGGATCTATTTTAAAGCGATTGTCCCACAGAATTTAGCTTACGTTTTTTTCTTTAACATTAAAAAGAAGTTAATAAATTATGTTAAAAAACCATGGAATATTATGCTTCTATACACCATGAAAACTGAAGAAAGAATATTGAATTCACTAGGATTCGAACACATGCTCTTTCGGTCATTAAGATAAAGAGTGGGAGCCTCAAAATCAATAATATAGATAAACTATCTACCCTGTGACTAACGGGGTAATTTTTTTACCGATAAAAGTGTGTAAAACTATAAAATGACGTTTTTCTGTAACAAAATATAAGACAGTAATTTAGTTTAGATATGTTCTTCACAATAGAATTTCTACATGTATAAACTTTTTCTTTTTTATCCATCGTCGACCCATCTGTGAGTCAGTCGCTTAAATCAACAGAGGAAATATTAACAAAATCATTGAACAACTCGAAATAATTTCGAACGGTTGATGAAGCCAACATTTTACATTCGGTTTATGCAATTCTTCACGTTTCCACCCACTAGCCCGTCTATGCGGCAAGGCATAAGTTTGTAATACTTCAAGGTAATTCCCATGAAATACAAATAATAGCGAATATGCACAGCATGCAAATTTAAAATCAATTTCCTGCAGTTGTATTACATGCTACTGTTACCATTTTTCATATTCTATTTCTATCTATCAGATAAGATCAGATATGAAAGTATACAATTACTTCAAATATGATATACAATAAAACAAGCTATTGAATATAACGCTAGACAACAATAAGGAAAAACAGGTCTAAAGAATGGCACCAGTGAAAAAATACAAAAGCAGCGCAACTGTAGAAGCACAAAAAGACAAAAGGTCCCTGACTTATTGTTTGAAATCAATATGTGTGTTAAAAATTATAAACCGTGTCACATTCTAGTTTTAAAAAACAGAAATTAATATCAAATGTGTGTATGTGTCTCCAATAGGCATTAACCCATGACTAAAACTAAAAATTCGTTCAGCAGAAGTTAACAATTCAAAGTGGCTCTAAACAATGTGAACAGGAATAAAAAAATAAGTTTTAACTAATTTTATTTCCTTCAGTTATGGACTTGGAGAATAAATGTGTAAACAGGTGCGAACCGTATAGATTTTTAACTTAGATGTAGGAAAAGGGAACATGAATAATGTATCTGCAGCACAGAACAGAACCTACAGTGTACAAATTCAAATATTTCACACCGGAGTCAAATATCATAAAAGACACAGTACTGAATCATGGTGATGGAAACGAAGTTACTGAAGCCAAAAATTCGGAAAGAGTGAAAAGGGATATGAAATCGTTTCTCGACCCGGATGAAAAATCATTTGATCAGATTCGCAACCGCTTAAGTACTCTCTCGCTGAACTCGGCGTACAAGAAAGCTTTAGAAACACCAGTTATATCCCCGCCATTTCAACGTGAGAGAAAATTTCCACAGAGAAGAATAAGCTCCATAAGTTCAAGGGAAACCGTAGAAAAAATTCATGACGGACATCCCTTGACCAAACCACGAGTACATTCGAGAAGCAGCTTTTTGAGTGACGATAAGGAATTTCGACATGCAAGAAGACAGAATAATTTTAAAACACCGCGGGCAAGCGAAACTGCCGCGTTAAATAAACTGAATGAAAATATTCTTACGCCTGGACAAAATCCAGAGCTATTTTCACGACAGATCAGACTCAAGGACAAGTCTGAGAGGAATGTCGGAAAGGGTACTTCGACCAGAAGTAGTTCTCCTAAAAGTTTGAAAAGCATAGATTCATCTGGCAAAGTTCATCTAGGATTAATTGAGAGCCTTGATCTGAATGAACAACTACATGACGTTGAAAAGATAAAGGAACGTTATTCAAACAACGCCTTCATGCATTCGTTGACTCTGTACAAGTTACGTGGTCATGACAGATGTTTGAGGCACGATGGAACTAGCGATCATATTCACCGCGGAACTAGGATTGGTTCCCCTGACGGCTCGTGGATAGGGTCTAAAACGCCTTCTGATAGTTCTTATGCTATAAATAGTATTATATCACCGAGACTCGCGAACCGATTGCACCCTCCGTTTGATTCTAGATGGCAATGGGAACCAGATAAAAGCCACGTGAATAATCAGATCGATGCCAAACACAAAGATGGACACAAGAACGAGAGAAGAACGCACGCTAAACGAAAGAAGAGTGTTGGATTCAACATGGAAACAAAAGAACACTGCGAGGAAGACCAAAAGGACACACTACTGCCACCCGTTTTACCTGACGTTTCGACGAAAGAAATAAAATCAATTCTAAAGCGGGCATGTAATGAAGCCCATAACATAGGACAACATAATGTAGAAACAAACAGTTCAAATGACGAATTTTTGGTAAATGAAAGTTATCATTGGAAATTTCAGTTACCGAAAATAAGATCTCCAGTGCAACCATTGCGATCACGGGCACCTATGTCCTTTAGAAGAAAAATGTACCATTTTGGTGATGGTGTCAGTAATGAATTCGAACAAGTGATATCTAAGTATGGGAATTGCCGACAACATAGTTTTGTGAGGGACAACAGTTTCAAAGCATGACGGATTGCTGAATGTAACAATGTATTGATACTTTTCATACAAAATCTTACTGTTATTTAAACAAATTTTTATTGTTATTAAAACAAATTCAATACTTAAAAGTAAAATTCGTTCAGTTTTTATACATTAGTTTTGAGTTCTACTTGATACATCGTAATTATATCACGTACCATACAGGGATTATTTCTACAGGGATTAGGGTCTTCACCATACACCCTCATCTGTCTTACCGAAGCCGTAAGCCTTCAATGCCAAGCATTTGTGTATCTTCATGTTTTAAATGCAGATCCAAAAGAAACGCACGTTTCATATTTGTAATGCATAAAAATAAAGATTCGGTCAAAGAGGGCTCGGTTTAGACAGATACTCCGACTAAGTTTGCAGAATTGACTTACTGTCATCCCGTGGATGCTATACGCCTTTACAAATACCCTGAGTGCGAGGTTTAACTGGGGATAATGTATTCGTATGTTGAAACGTATTTATTCATTTGCACACTGCTGGGTATTTGTAATGGCGTCGACGGAATGACAGTAGTAAATAGTTTTACATCCGGAAGATATTCTTTGCGGTCATATCCTATCGTATCGTGTACTAATAATTTTCCACAATAAATATTTACACAGCTTATCTTGGAATTAAGTAACTAAGAGGTGGAATAACTGTATTTACATATGTATTTAGTATTCTCTAAATGTCTGAAATATAACATTGAAAATTTAGCTACTCTTATCATGTAAGATTTCCACAGTGCTCCGTTTTCTCAACATGAAATATATAATATATATGGAGCACTCATTATATGCCAAGATAACGGAGCACTGCTGGAAGTTTAAATTTTAATAGTGTACCTCAGCTGTTGCTCTTTGACTTTGTGGCAGTGCTCCGTTAACTTAACATATTATGTCTACATATGGTATACTGACTGGTGTTCTTGGACATTCAAGTAGTGCTCCGTTATCTTAACACATTATGTAGTATGTCGTGTCTACATCTGTACAATACTCTTGAATGTTACATTAATAGCACTAAGATAAAACTTTGAACAAGTCATTATAATGTCAAATACCCCTAAAAGTTTTCTAGACCGCCTATTTCTATTGTTGTTTTAATATATTAGTATATGCAAAACCTCTTCAAGACAAAAAAATCTGAAACAACGGAATTTATGAAAATGTCAGGGAAATCATAAAAAAAGGAAAATGCGACAATTTTTTTAGATTGTAACAAATTAGTTATTATTTAAGTAAGCCGAATATTATGATACCTTTATTGTTTCCTCATCTGAAATATATTCTCATTCTTGCACTTCTGTATTGAAGGAAATCATCATAAGAATATTTGAAGTGAAGAAAAAAAAACGACAGAGTATTTCCATTTTTGTTTTGTTGGATGTGTGGATTATTAATTTATAGAGTGAAAGTATATTTCCTTGAGACATAGTGTGCTGAGTGTAACTGTTTATGTATCACTTGGTGAATGCAAAATGGAAATTACACTGTTCTTAAATTTCTAATCGTTTCCAGTGATAGTACCAGCTGTGTCCCTAACAGACGTCTCTGACCAAGAATTCATGTAACATTTATAACTACTTACTATATATAGTGAACCCAACATTGATGAGTTAATTGGAGCGAATGTGATCCAGTGGTAATGCGCTGGACTGGTAAACCAGGGGTCCCGAGTTCGATCCCCCGTTCCTCCACTAACATTACTAAAAGTCTTTCGGATGAGACGTTAAACCGGGGTCCCATGTATCAGTTCTATACACTGAGCATGCAAAAGAACACGGGGTGTCTCTGGAATGGGATGTCTTCTGTATCTTGAAATACCCCCACCACATAAAATAACTAATCTCTTCAGGGGGCGTCGGTCATATGGGCAACCGGTACCGACGATAAACAAGCTCAAATACATAAGTTAATTGGTGTGGCATTTTGCACATAATGACTATCATTATTAGCTAGCAATGAGACACCGTCGTTGTTAAATAAATCGTACAACGTGGATGAAACCTTTGTTGAAGAGGCGTGATAGGTTAGGAGTTCAATTAACATTACAAATAGAACTGCGAAACTGAGACGCTATTTCATACAAACACTATTCACGCATGAGTTCTTAAATGCTCAAGTTGCACTGCTTAACTCATGTCGAGTTACTAAATTCAGAGAGGCTTTTTCAATAGTAGAACGATCATCATTAAAACACCCAGGAACAGGAAGTACCACACTTGATAAATGCCTTATTTCAAGATTTCTTTTTTTCTTTTTTTTTTTAAGTTATGAAAGACAAGCTTTACCGTAACATTAACTAAGCAAGATACATGAAAAATTTAGCATAACTCTATCTTTTGCAACATTCAGTTTTAAAATCGATAACTTCACGATTTCGAAAAATGCAAAATGTCTTTTTATTTTAAAAGAAAGTACTGTCACAGTCAACAGTATCGTTACAGGATTTCAGTTTATTTCATACACACATGTAATGTACAGTATATGGACAGTATAAATGAATGAAATACAAGCGTAGTGCTCAGAAACATAGACAAGAATATGATTTGAAGAATGGCGACGAGGATGGAGACATTCACTCAACATTCTGATGAAGTTGTTGAAAAGATCAAATCGGTCTAATTCCACTGATTGATCTTGGGAATATGACGACCCTGGGGGAAAACCAAAGAATCTTGTTTTCAACTGTTATTGAGTCTCTGATGAGAGCAATGTGCTAGTCATAGCTGATTCTGACATAAGCTTGCATTATTTCATCAGCTACGTGTACCTGCAGTATTTCGATGTGTGCATAACGGCCTTGAATTTGTAGCCGTTAACTGATCTGCTAGATAGCTGCAATGAGAATCCTGTTCATCTTTATAGTGTCTGTGCTGACATTTGACTCTCCCTTAAAGCTTTTAGACGTTCACTTGCCTTTAAGCGCAATATCTTCTTTTTCTCTGATTATTTTTTTCCAGCAAAAGAGGGGTACGTTTTGTATGCATTAATTATTCGAGTTCTTTAGTCAACAGCATCATTTTTTTCATGGCTGAAATAGTCTTGTCATTAAACAAAGTAACATTACACGTGACAACGTACCTACTTTTTACAGATGCCACAATCAGAAGAAAAGTGAAAGAATAATGCACGAGTCTATATCTGCACGACATTCAACCTGAAATGGACAGCGTATCTTAACAGTATCATCATCGAACACTGGTTCAAATATTTCCATTTCAAGGTGCTTCGAGCTCTTTTCGATGCAAATAATAAATCTGATTTATGTATGCTGTAATTGACGAGTATCCGATAGGGTGCTTTTTTTTATTTAAAATCTGCATTGTAACACTGTTTGGCATTTTAGCAGAACTCCCCTTTCTTGTAATAATATTTGCTATATATGCTGATGTTGCTTACGCCTAGGCAATTGAAAATAAGAAAAGGGGTTACTACTAAAAACTTGTGACGGCAGAAGCAATGTTCCATGTACTGTGTATAGTAACTTATACGTTAAGATTGGTGATCATTGCTAGTCTGTCCTGAATACCAGTTAAGAGTGTTCTTCAATGAATCAAATACTTTTCACTATGTTTATACGGAAAGCAGGTGAAATCAATGACAATTTGTGACTGTTTAATTCAGCTTATTTACAACTAATACATGTTCACAAAAAAAAGGGGGGAAAATCAACAACATTTGATTCACCATTCTTTTCAAACCTACGTCTCTTCAGTACTTGGATTCACATTCTCGGTAACCCAACGTATACATTTCTTTCGCACTGTTGGCGGAATCAGCACCCGTGGGTTCCGACGAAGCCATATCATGGCTTTCCAAAGTTTTTGATAAGACAAAGGGAAGTAATTTCCTCAGGAGTTTATCGGCGTTGGAGTATCCTTAACTCCCTTAGTGAATACGAAACTAAGTCTTTGAATAATTGTTCAAAACTACTTAAAATAGAGGTTAGCGCGTGCGCATTGTCCATTTTCACTATCTTCCAATATGGCGCCGAAATCGACAAAAGACAGTGTTACAAATTAATTCGCAAGCAAAATTGTTTAAACAACCAAAGAACAGAACGTCATTTGACGCAGTTTCAACTTAAATATCAAAAGCCGTTCGCCGACGTATATTCTGCTTTGAATCAATGTAAGATTTGTAGAAAGTAGCATTCTTTGAATTGCTTGAAAAAAGTAAACAAAGTTTCGACATGATGAGGTCAACAGCGCTGTAAATGCTAGAGATACATAATTATTTATTTGCATAAAAACCAGTTTTTTCATTAGTCACTGTCATGATTTTAAAGATCTTTGAGAGAGACGTGAACACCTTATAAAATTTCACAAGTTTAGATGAAACATCCATATCAGTGAAATGCTTCAGTCGTCTGAACCTAAGACTCATTGATAATGAATGCCCTTTATATTAGTTGTAGTTGATCTGTAAGAGCAATTGAGCTTTTTGCTAATCTGTTGAATGCTTTTTAAGTCCCCTTTCCCAAGACTGTGGCTATACCCACCAATGATCCTACAGGTTGATAACAACAATCACAGAATAAACTTGTTGAATGTCAGGGTACGGACAAATTTTGATACAGCCTGACACATTTTGGATGTGTCTTTCTGATACAGGAAAATGAAAAAATAAAAGTTTCATTATGTACAGAAATTTTCAAAGAACAGCCACAGTAGGCCACAATACTCCATTGGAGCATTTTAGAATGATTTTCATTTTGTTGTCAGATACACAAGAAATGTCACTTTCAATTGATTTCTTAGAATGTTACCATTACCTGTGGCCAGAAAGGGCTGCATGATTCCTAAATATAGTTGAAAATGTCACTTATTTCTTAACTATTATAAGTGCATGTTACCACTGCATAAAATCTTCAGTTTGATTTTTTTCTGCTGGTCAGTATTAAAATGATTGGTCTGTCCATGTACAGTACGCGCCAGAAGGAACTCACATTTTCCACTTTATTTCGCGGACGTGGAAAAAAAATATCCGCCGCGACATCGAGGAAAAAAACGGATATTCTCGATGTCATGACATCGCGATATATCTCGGTGATATTTGACGACCAGAGCGAAAATGATTAGAGTCATAACCCACCTGGATAAGCTGAACATTTAATGAAATGACCGTAATGAAACGGCATTTTACGTCTGCCAATTATGTGACATTTGGTAAAATTTAAACCAAAATTCTAATACATTTGCTGTGTAGGTTTATGTGTTCTTCTGTCATTGAAAACACTCGTTATTGTATAGCAAAATCGATCAGTAATTTTGTCAAGCGCATAGACAATACAGATGTCGCAGTAGGGTTTACATGTTGTATGTTTTCTTTAAATATAGGAAAGCAGTTTTAACACGTGTAAATCGAAAACCAGTCAATTTATTTTCTGAAAATAGGGTCAGCTGTTTTGAGAAGCAATTACTTTCAGTTTTGAAAGGTCATTCCTTCTGTTAACAAATGCGAGCATTCGTAAACAGATGCATCAGACTGAGAGATTTATACATTTAAACAATATTTTAAAGTGTAAAATTCGATGAAATGCGTGTAATCAGGAACTTTGTGAGCCTCGATACGTTAATTCTTACCTGTGAAAAAGTTCGCGGAACTATTTAGCGGACGTCCGCCGCAATATTTGGTGACCATGTCCGCTGTGGTGATCCTCGAAATGCCGCAGATTTGGTCGCGTTTTAAGGAATGGGTAGTCCTCGATGACCTCGAGGAAAACGAGTTCCTCCTGGCACGTACTGTTAATGTGTTAATTGCGTATCGAGTGTCAACACAAAGGATTAAATCAATCAAGTAGTAAAATGCGCTCTGATTGGTCAATGCTTTAAAGGTAGTATGTATTGATCGACATTTCCGAGTGAAAGCTCCGTCCATTACCTGAGCTGAGAAAGTTATTGACGTCTGCACATAAAACATTTTCGGCGAAGTTGATATTGATTTCATGCTTCATAAAGGCGAAGTCAGGCTGTTTAGGGCGACCATTTCGCCCATTTCGCCCCCTCGTGAGAGCCCTGTATGTATATCTCAAAAAGTGTTAAAACTTAAAAAAATGAGTTCAAAATCAAATCTTATATAGTACATTCATAAGCCATCTTCCTGTTTCACCTCAGAGTATTCACAACATAGAAAATAGACAAAATGAACTACAGAACATTAAAATACAATATTTTTGAATTCACAAATTTGACACTTTTAATGCCATTATTGGTTTGAATTCACCTTCAGCAGTGAGAGTGTTTGACTGTAGAACCCAAGATAAGTAGTTTAGTCACCTACTGGTGTTTACCTGGGGGAACCATAGGTCTGTCCAAAAATCTGGACTCTGCAATAACATAAAAACTGTATTAAGTAAATGACACTTGGAATATGAATAGATGGCAATCTGGAGATAAATATGCACTTCATTTTGTTTTTTTCTCCTCAGATCAGAATTCTGGTTTCTATGAAAATAGTCAAAATATGGCTCAATCAGATGGATCAATTGATAACTGAATAAGTATTTGATACTAAATTCATGAATGTAATTCTCGGATTTAGGTATTCATACCTCGCCAGAATAATGCATGACACATTTTTCATGCACGCCAATGCCCACTCTGTGGTTTTACAGCCTGTCATAGCAAAATTTTGTGATACCATAGTCCAAATACTTCAAAATTTCTAAGACTGTATAAGTGAAGATGTGCATGGCGAATTTTTTTTGCCCAGCAATGAGGGCGTTTACTGCCAGTCATAGCAAAATCTTGTGACAAGAACTTCTTCCACATTTCTTGGACAATCTCAAACTTGGTTTGCATGATCACTAGTAAACATAGGTACATGTAGGCATGACACAATTCTTATTCCTGCCAGTGCGCATTCTGCAGTTTAATGGCTTGTCATAGCAGAATCTTGTGATGCCAATAACTTCACATTTCTAAGAACTATCAGTTTTAAACTTGGTGTGCATGTTTACCAATAAGTGTAAATTTTCTTGATGTGTTTTTTATGCAAGCCAATGCCATTCTGCAGTTGTACAACCGGTCACAGCAAAATCTTGTGACACAAACTACTTCTAATCAGCAGGACAATCAGTTTGAAACTTGGTATGCAAGATCACCAATACTGAAAGTGTAGATGTGTGTGATGCATTCTGTATTTCCCCTTCTCCTCTGACAAAGTCAGGACATTTTTTGTCAAATTGTGAAGGGGCCAGGGCCTGTTCATTTTGTAAAAAAAGCGCAATATGTCATGAATTTGTGAAAAAATGATGCCATTTTGCGACATTTTGAAACCGGAAACGGTGTGCGATGAATGTTAATTATAATTTCTGACCAGTGTAAAATCTGCTTCGAGTCGGTACTTTAACCCAGTAAACATGTGCAAATACCATATAACTCGATTAAAACTATTTACGTGTGTGCAATTTGTGAAAATCAAGTTTTACCGGAAGGTAAAACAATGAATTTCGAAGTCCCCATTTTGTGAAATCTCTTTTGAAATTGTGAATTTTTTTCTGCCGCTTTGTGAAAAAAAAAGTGCAATTTTAAATTTTGAAGGGGCTGAACATCGGCCCCTGGTATAGAAGGGAAAAAATGCCCTGAAGGTGGTATTGCAGGGGGGTACTAATCACATTAAGTGATAGCTCTAGTTTATTCTGAGGTAGAGGAGGTAGTTGTTGTGAGCAACATTAGTGACTTTTCTTTTCTTTCTAGACACAGAATGGCAGAGGTAAAAAGGTATGGTGGCAGGTCTTACAGCAAGAGTCAGCAGCAGGAATCAGCAGCAAGTAAAGCTTTTGATGAAATATTTGCAAAGCCAAAAGCTACAAATCTGAAATGGGGAAATGCTTCCTATGCTAAACCTCGAAATGATGATGTCACAAATAGCAAGAAGCCGAAAGTTGATTTAGAGGAACCAAGTGACCCATTCAGTTTTGAGTTTGATTCTGACAAATCACCAAAGAAGAAACCTCAGAAGTTGCAGTCACGTACAGTTGTAATGCAGCCTGCAGTGAGAATCACATCTGCCAGCAAGACAGCCACTAATGTAAGGTCAGAATTAGATGATGATACAGCTGCCGACGACTTGGTCGTTAAAAAGGCAAATGTGCGTACTTATACAAAAAGAGCAGGACGCAGAATCAAAGAAGAAAGCAGTTCTCAGCCAACACTGGAGAGGTTCGTAAAACCTGAAAATTCAAAACAAAGAGCATTCTACTCAACAGATTCTTCACAAGGGACCCCCACCAGCAGTTCCGAAGTTGATGACTCTCAGGAAGCTAATGATGATCTTGATGATGGTCTTTACATAGAAAATGATGATGGATCTTCAGTTAAATCTGCACAGGAAGAAATTTTCTCTCAGCAGTCAGAAGAAGAAGAAAATATTTTTAAAAGGCCTAAACGGGAACCACGTCACTCTATGATGAACAGTGATGGAGAAGAGATTACTGTCAAATTCCGCAGTCAGTACCTAAATCCTGAAGTTTATTCTAAATTTACAGAGAATGTTACACCTAAAGACCCTGTAGGAGCACTGTCAAATAGTAAAGTGGTTCATAAAAATGTTCTGAAGCATGATTCCGGCACAACATTGATTGTTGTATGTTCCCCTAAAGTTGGTGACACAGATTTAAAACAAACTAATACACAGACTAAGTATTTCAAGGACAATATCAAAGACATTGTGAAAGCCAAGAACAAGCCAGTGGAAAGACTTACAAGATCTAGGAGAGCTAAAAAGAAAGAACCTGAAAAAGATCCCTTTGAGATGGAAGATGACCCAGAACCTTTGTCTTCTCAGAGTGAAGAGGCAGAAAAACTAACAGAGGAGGAGTCACCTGTTGTTATTTCATCAACAGAGGAGAGTCAGGAGGACCAGACCACACCAGTTATTGAAGCAGCTGTAGTAGATAAAAACACAGAGTCTGTTGATGTTGATGAGGTTGTAAAACAGGTTAAAGCTGCTCCCCCAAGAAAGTACCACAGGATATTCCGTTCAAGGAACAAAGGCTTTATGGAGCCCCAAGAGGAGGTTGCCCAGAAAGATTCCACTGAGAATGGAGAATTAAAAACTGAAGAAAAAGTTCCTAGTGAGAATGAGGCTACACCAGAAGAAACAAGTCAAGAGAATGGAAAGGATGATGTTGAAGAAATGGACACACAGGAAACAGACACACAGGAAAGCAGGCAAGGTAAGAATTTAAACTTTTTATTTATGATTTATCAGGATAAGTTAAAACTGTATACAATGTAAAGAAAAATATCACTGTTAGCAGAAAATGTAAATTTGTAAAGAAATTGTACATCAATGCAGAGTTAAAATAAAACATAAGTAGTGAAATTGAATTGATATCATTTCTAAATGTTTGATGCTGGCTGTTTTCAGATGAGGGTAAGAATGTTCCAGCATTGGTCAATGTCAGTGAAGAGAACCCAGACAGTGATATAGACAGTTCACAACAATCAGCCATGTCTGACAGTCAGGGAGCAGACAATGAAATATCTTCTCAGGTAAATACTCAACTGCACAATGTATAAGAGTAATTTGCAAACCTGCTTGTTCATTTGTTTATGAAACCTTGTTTGGTATATGTTTTTTTAGAGTCTGAAAAAAAATCTGTAATAGTTCAACTTTTCTAGGTTTTACAGTTTCAGTATGACTGACTGGACTTTGGTAGATCCTGCTAGCAGAGCTGACATGCCCTTAGCACTTGAATAAGGCAGTTTGTTAGATCTGTTTTTGAAACACAAGAATTACATGGATGTTTTGGTAACACAACATGTATTTTAAGCTATCTTGAAACAAGACATTGTTGACTGTAAAGAATGGAACTTTCAGTCTTGTAGTAGTGGGTGGATGTATTTTCTCCAGGACTGCTGTTTAACAGTGTAAAAGGATTTTAAGATTTAAATTAAGAAAAAAGATTTAAATTTTTATAGAATGTAATAAATTAAGAAAATATTTTTCTACAGGAGCAAATGGAACCTCAGCCTAAAAAACCAAAGATGTCACGGCCACCTCCTGCAGAAAGAAAAATATTTAGAGCCAGAGGATCCAAGCAGTCACCATCAGGAAATGGAGCACAGAAGAAAATCTTTTCTAGTCCCAAAAAGGTAACCTGTCCTTTTTGCAGTCAGATTTGATAAAACCTTGATGTGTGTGTGTTGATAAATATGTAAATGTTGAAATAGATAGCAAGATACTGAACATCTTCCTGATCTTCAAAAATGCTTTCTCAAACAACCATGTGGGGTTTTTGCCCTATAAACATGTTTCACTCAATTCTCTCTAAGGAATATACCAGGGAAATCTTCCTTGGTAGATGGAAAACAAAGAACAAACATTCTTTCTGAACTCAGTGATAAAAGACATTAATGGTATTTAGAATGTAGTGATTAATACTTCTTGTTTATTCCAGGCAGCTGCAGTGTACAATGTAAGATCATGGCAGGCAGATGAAGAGGTATAACTGCATTGTATATATTGTGATAAGATATGATCTCATATAAGGTGTTTTTAGTCAGTGTTTCATGGCTAATTAGAAGACAGAGATACAAAACTTTTTCCTTGCATTATTCCTTAAGTTCATCTCATTATTCCTTAAGTTCATCTCATTATTCCTTAAGTTCATTATTCCTTAAGTTCATCTCATTATTCCTTAAGTTCATCTCATTATTCCTTAAGTTCATTATTCCTTAAGTTCATCTCATTATTCCTTAAGTTCATCTCATTATTCCTTAAGTTCATCTCATTATTCCTTAAGTTCATTATTCCTTAAGTTCATCTCATTATTCCTTAAGTTCATCTCATTATTCCTTAAGTTCATTATTCCTTAAGTTCATCTCATTATTGCTTAAGTTCATCTCATTATTCCTTAAGTTCATTATTCCTTAAGTTCATCTCATTATTGCTTAAGTTCATCTCATTATTCCTTAAGTTCATTATTCCTTAAGTTCATCTCATTATTCCTTAAGTTCATCTCATTATTCCTTAAGTTCATCTCATTATTCCTTAAGTTCATTATTCCTTAAGTTCATCTCATTATTCCTTAAGTTCATTATTCCTTAAGTTCATCTCATTATTGCTTAAGTTCATCTCATTATTCCTTAAGTTCAATATTCCTTAAGTTCATCTCATTATTCCTTAAGTTCATCTCATTATTCCTTAAGTTCATTATTCCAGTGATTTTTTTCCTTCTATGATCGGTACCGGTAAACGGACCCGTTCCCAATCGAAAATAGCTCCAATTTTTCCCAATCGCCAACCTAAAATTCCCAAACTGCTCGATTGAAACAACTGCATACAGCACTTTCGTAACTTCTTCGTTACGCACTGGTATACAAGTTGTTTATCCTCTAGGTCTTAGTAAAGGGTTCTTACTGTCACTCGGCAAATGGAACAACAACCTATCTTTAGTTAATGCTGACAAATCTGATTTAAAAAATCCAAGAATTTCGTCAGAAAAAAAGAAAAAAATATCCAAGAATTTCATCAGAAAAAAAGAAACATAAGCGGTTTGTAGTTGATGTAAGCGACCAGAAGTTTACAAATAAGGTGAAGGTTATGTGTGATTGGCTGTGGAACATTGCAGTTTGCCTGGTTTATCAATTAACATGACATTTTGAATAGGTATTGAGTTGAAAGTGGCTTGTTTGTTGATCAGTTTAGACGATTATCAGCTAATAATTTATGTATTAATTGATAAGGCCGCTGTTTTTTACACGTTAAACTTCATAAGAGCATGCCTGCAAACACGATGCAATCGGAGCAACTTTATCTTATTACTTCTGAATCTCAAACATGTACATAACTCGTAACGTGTAAGTTTTTACCAACGGAGAGATAAAACAACTTCAAAATTCAGTGCTTTTTAATATACAGTTGTATGTGTTATAACCTGCGTACAGTTAGTATTTTAATTTAACTCCGAAGTGTCCGTAATTTGTTTCAAACAGTTTAAACTATTCAATTGTTAGTTTAATCAATTCTTTCCTGTAGAAATGTATATATTCTGAGTGAATCGTTCATATTTTAAGGTTTAACCACAAAGATAAGTTAATTTAAAAAATAAAGTAAATATAACGATACAAAAATCTGAAAAATGAAGTCTTTATGTAGTCTTAGTATTTCTAATGGTGATTGTGTTTAAATTCTAAAGAAACAACACAGAGAATTAATACTGTTGTTGTTATTACTGAAAATTCCCAAATTGGAGAAAAACGACGCAATTTTTCCCAATTTCACTGGTACCGGACCCTTTCCCAAAATGGCAAAAAAAATCGCTGTATTCCTTAAGTTCATCTCATTATTGCTTAAGTTCATCTCATTATTCCTTAAGTTCATTATTCCTTAAGTTCATCTCATTATTCCTTAAGTACATCTCATTATTCCTTAAGTTCATCTCATTATTCCTTAAGTACATCTCAGAATACTTTGTTGTTAGACAAGACATAATATTTTGGAAAGATTTTCAAATTCTAACCTTATTTTGCAAGTATTAAAGTATTAAACACTATAAAAATTGTATGTAGGATTCTGTTCATAATAGTAAACATCAGTTACTGGTTAAAAGACCTTTGTTGGATCTAGGGATGTAGTAGTATGGTGTTAAAGAATTCCAGTCATTTGCATGCTGAATCTTTATACTTTTGGTAAATATGTAAGAAGTGTAATTGTTCCTAAACTTTTTTCATCTGAATGAACAATCAGATGCCAGCTGTGAAGCCGAATGAATCCAGTGGTGGTGACATGTCACCCCCGAGCCTGCCAGAGCCACCCAAACTAAAGCCCATGATGAGAAGACCTGCAGGTCAAGGTAGACAAGGGCAGACAGAGATGCCAAGACTGACCCGAGCTGTACATTGGCAGCGTCACCAAGATGATGATGCTTACACTTCTGTACATGTGAGCAAAGAACATAAGGATGTAAGTTTTCTGCTAGATGTAGTTGAAATGGTTTTTCTTTTAAGACTATATATTCACACTGCAGTGTTGAGCATGAGAGATTGTGTACATATTTAGTTTTCCTTTCTATTGTGTGTTAACACATAATTATGTCTCCCCCCAAAAATGGGGGAGACATATTGTTTTTCCCCCGGTTGTCCGTCCGTCTGTCCGTCCGTCCGTCTGTCTGTCTGTCTGTCCGTCACAAAATCGTGTCCTCTGTATCTTCCAAAGCCCTTGAAGGATTTTTATGAAACTTGGGTCAGATGTTCACCTCATCAAGGCGACGTGCAGAACACACTTTGCGGGTGTGATGTCTCAAGGGCAAGGTCACACTTGGAGGTTAAATGTCAAATGCTACAAAATCGTGTCCGCTCTGTATCTTCCAAAGCCCTTGAAGGATTTTTATGAAACTTGGGTCAGATGTTCACCTCATCAAGGCGACTTGCAGAACACACTTTGTGGGTGTGGTGTCTCAAGGTCAAGGTCACACTTGGAGGTTAAATGTCAAATGCCACTAAATTGTGTCCGCTCTGTATCTTCAAAAGCCCTTGAAGGATTTTTATGAAACTTGGGTCAGATGTTCACCTCATCAAGGCGACATGCAGAACCCACTTTGCTGGTGTGGTGTCTCAAGGTCAAGGTCACACTTGGAGGTTAAATGTCAAATGCCACAAAATCGTGTCCGCTCTGTATCTTCAATAGCCCTTGAAGGATTTTTATGAAACTTGGGTCAGATGTTCACCTCATCAAGGTGACGTGCAGAACCCACTTTGCGGGTGCGGTGTCTCAAGGTCAAGGTCACACTTGAAGGTTAAATGTCAAATTTTACAATCGTCTGACTCAATACTACCTGCAGCAACTGGCTGGGGGGAGACATATGTTTTTGTTCAATCAAAAACCCATTTCTAGTTGCATTAAGAATTACGTCATTGCTAAATTTCATAATGATATGTCATCGTCATATATGCATATCAATGAAGGTAACAGTTTGAAATATGATCAGTGTGGTTAAATTCAAGGCAGACATTATGATGAACATATTTTTATGCCCCCACAAAGTGGGGTGCATATAGCATTGCACTTGTCCGTCCGTCCGTACGTACGTCTGTCCGTCCGTACGTCCCGAAATCTTGTGAATGCAACTCCTCTTAAACCGGATGGCAAATTTTGCTTAAACTTCCAGGGATGAACAACCTTAATGTGTAGATGGTAGTAAAGGAAGGGATTTTTGCTGCACCAAATTTAACAGAATTATGGCCCTTTGTTGATTTTTTCACTATATACCATATAGAAATTTTGTGAACGCAACTCCTCTTAAACCGGATGGCAGATTTTGCTTAAACTTCCAGGGATGAACAGCTTTAATGTGTAGATAGTAGTAGTAAAGGAAGGAATTTTTGCTGTGACCATATTTAACAGAATTATGGCCCTTTGTTGATTTTTTCACTATATACCATATAAATAATTGAACATATAAATTTTACATTTGTAATTTAATTTAACATGTACATAAGGTTACCTGTAGATCATTTTAGGTATATGTACAGAAAAAATCTTACATACAGGATATACAATCATGCTCTTGTTTATGAGCACTTATGCATAGTGGGGGCATCCGTGTCCTATGGACACAGTTCTAGTTTCATATGTGTATATGTATGCAACATCGAAAATGATAACACCATTAATAACTCTTAAGCTTTGGTTCAAATATGTCTATGTAACTAAATGATGATATTTTATGGATATATTTGATGATTTAAGTGAAACTAGTTGGCACTTACATATTTAAAAACCCACTTTCATTTTTTTTTGTAAATTATGATTTATATCTGCTGTTCTTTTATCACAGTATAACAAGCAGTATAGTTATATACATATCTGTTTCAGTTATTCACTGTAGTAAAGAATGTAAAAGAAGCTCATGAATGCCAGGAGCATGGGGAGACACAGGAGTTTGATGATGACATAGAGTATCTTCTTGCAGGAATTGAATCTATAGAACCAATGTCCACCAGGTGCCTTAGGTAAAACATTGTATCTTATCATTACACTTAACCATTGGTTCAGTTGCCAGTATTGAGCCAAATACTTGTCCGGATCTTTGATTTATGTTAAATGTTAACAATTTATTTGAAAAATTTACAAATGATTCACTTGCTTTGAGTTATGATTTGCTTGGTATCAGTGATGATTTACTTGTTTTGAGTTATGATTCATTTGCTTTGAAATACTATTTACTTGCTTTTAGTTATGGATTACTTGCTGTCAGTGATAATTTACTTGCTATCAGTTATGATTTGCTATTTACTTGCTGTCAGTTATGGTTTATTTGCTGTCAATGATGATTAACCTGCTGTCAGTTATGATTGACTTGCTTTCAGTTATGATTTACCTGCTGTCATGTAAAAAACACTTGCTGTCAGTTATGATTGATGATTAACTTGCTGTCAGTGATGATTGATGATTAACTTGCTATCAGTTAAGATTTACTTGCTGTCAGTGATGATTAACATGCTGTCAATAATGTTTAATTGCTGTCAGTTAAGGTATACTTGCTGTCAATTGTGATAAATTTGCTGTCAGTTATCATATTATTTATTTGCTGTCAGTGATGATTAACTTGCTGTCAATGATTGTTTACTTGTGTTAGTGATGATTTACTTGCTGTCAGTGATTGTTTACTTGCTGTCTGACAGTGGTGGTTTACTTGCTGTCAGTTAAGATATACTCGCTGTCAGTGATGATTTACTTGCTGACAGTTATGATTTACTTGATGTCAGTTATGGTTAACTTGATGTCAGTTTTGATTTACTCTCTGTCAGTCATGATTTTTATTTGCTGTCAGTTATGATTTACTTCCTGTAGGTTATGATTTGCTGTTTACTTGTTGTCAGTGATGATTTATTTGCTGTAAGGTATGATATACTTGGATTTACTTATGATTTACTTGCTGTCAGTGACAACATACTTGCTGTCAATGATGATTTACTTGCTGACAGTGATGTTTTACTTGCTGACAGTGATGATTTTCTTGCTCTGAGTTGTGATATACTTGCATTGACTTATGATTTACTATTTTTGGGTAATGAGTTGACTAACTTGCTTTTGAACCATTTATCTGTGTGACCCCAAACATTTCCCCATGGTTGTGTTTAAGATAAAGTTTCTATAAATAATAATAGGCTTATTAAAGTGCCTGTTGTGATATAACTGATATGTGAAACAGATTTTCTGACAAGTTAGGCAGGTGTTTTGTTTACTCACAAAAAGTCTGATTAGAAACCATATGACTATAGAGGTTAAATATTTACATGTTGGCAATCATACCTGCATTGTTTTGTAGAAGACAAGACATACCTTCTGTTTCTTGACTAATGAAATAATACTGTCCAGACTCAAGTTCAAAGGGAGCTTAAAGTTGCTGCTTAACTCATCTGTCTGTCCAGCTTTTTATTATGCAGTCTTGTCTAAACCATTGGTTTGTATTTAATCAATCATGGGAACCTTCAAAAGGATATGAGCATATTACTGCATTTTTACAGAGTTATTGGTCCTGTGATTTGCTAAATTGCTACAAATACTGTAGCGTTTTTTTTTTTCCCTCTGGGCTTCAACTCTGCAACCATTCATTGGAAATGAAGCCTTTATGTTGTGGCCTTTGATTTTGTTACATAGTGTACTTTAGTACTATTCATGTGTAGGTTATTTCTCACCAGCACGTGCTTTGGAGAGCATTCATTTGTTTCCAAAAAAAATAATTTTTTGGGGCTTAGCTGTATTAAAATTGATTTTGACCTACATTTATATTGAATGAAGTTATTAGATACAAATTCTTCAGCTGAAGAAGGAAGTTTGCCATTGGATAGAAGTGTTTCTTTTATGAAATCTTAGGGCAGAATTTGTGATTTTTAGTTTTATTGCCTCTGAAAATAATGCAAAAATAATACATTCATACAGCTGTATTGATATTAGATATCAAAAGCTTTAAACCATGCTGAAGTAAACAAAATGGATTAAATATATAATAAATATGACTTGATATTTAATTTACTTTACTGAAAATGATATTGACACTTTTAGAATTAAACTCTAGGTTATTTGTTAATAAAACCAAAACTAATTCGATTACCAAGCAATTTCAGTATTTGCCAATGTTCGAAAACTATCCACTGATGGGGCATTAATTTTGTACTGTATCTGTGCTGATCATCTTTTTAAGAGATATTTCTTGTTTAAGCTACTGTTTAGGATTTGTGTACTCTATACGGCATTATCAAATACATTCCAGTTGTGTTGGTTTAGCCCAGAAGTGTATAATCCCAGCATTCAGGATGCATCTGCGGGCTCATGGCACAGTTACTAAAATATTCATGTGTTTACAAGATGCAGCAGGAGACCCTGTAAGTACACATCACGATATCTGTTTACTCGTGTATTTTTTTTCATCAGGACAGATTGATTTTGTGTTGAATGACAGAAGAATTTTTAAATGTTGAACTTCCTAAGAGTGTTGAAATATTTTTTCTCACCTTCAAAGCATGACAAGTATAGAGAATTGCTTTGTTTTCTAAGGTGTGTCATTTAACTTCTGTAATGATGTAAATTAAATTTTTTTGCACCATTACTTAAGTATGCATTAGATTTTGAAATCTTCTGGCTTCATTGTGAACCCTGTCTAGATAGTATGTCATGTATTTGACCTTGGTCTATCAGTTTTAAGTCAAGGTCATACTTTCAGAAATTAGATATTTAGATTATGCTTTTCATTTTTTACCTTTTACCATCTTTACAACAGTGAATTCAAAAGTAAAACATGTACCATACCATAAAGTATCAAACTGTAAATTAGTTTTTATTTAAATGTGTTTTAAGATGGGAGATTTGAATAGATAAAATGTAAATATTGGATTGCAGCTGCATGTATGAATATTATTACTATGTATTAACCATTTGCAATAAATAGAAAATCTAAGTAATGGCTGATTGAAACTCTTTTGTTCACTGTTTGTTATTGATTTTAACAAACTGGCAAATCTCTTTGTAACATATGAAACAGTAATAAACACTTTTTCTCCATAATTTTCCTTTTGAGAATGTGCTATGTTCTGAGTAAATTTCTCAAACATTGTTGTGATTTTTTTTTCATTCATCCTAATCAGTCAGATACCTTGCAGTTGACTTAAGATACTGTCTGCTCTAGGAGGGATTCCTCAGAGATATTGTCTGCTCAGTACTAGGAGGGATTCCTCAAAGATAATATGTGCTCAGTACTAGGAGGGATTCCTCAAAGATATTGTCTGCTCAGTACCAGAAGGGATTATTCATTGGTTCCACAATCACTGAAGAATACCTCCTAATTTGTCAATTTTATTCATCAAAATCTGTTATTCAGTGTTGTAAATGTCTACTTTTAATGGTTGTGAAAACTGTTATTTTCCAGGGTGTTACTGCCTACCGCATACCTTTTTTTCTACTTTGTATAAACTTACATTTAAGCATTGAGATTGGTTGTGGATATGATAACATCTGTATATATAGTACAATAATATTAATAAGATAAACATTGTAGCTACTAGTTTGACTTTCACAGAATGAATTTTAAGTATAGCTTATAAGACTGACTGAAGAGTGTTGACTGTTGTGGTACGTTTCTTTATTTCAGAGTTTAGCGCTGTGTACATCAGCTCTGATGTTTATGCTTAGTAGAGACAGATTGAACATGGACCTAGACCAGGAGAGCTTGAACCTGATGCTCCGTTTACTGGGTGTTGATCAGCAGGAGGACATGAACACAACATTGAGTCCAACAGCAGAACGGGCTCTCAAGCGAAACAAAGACAGGGTGCTTGAAATATATAAGGAATTCCTACAACAATCTGGGACCAAACAAGACTTAATAGACACTGAATGTTTATCTGTGAGCATTTTATCATGAGCTGAAATATGTGTTCAGTTTAAAATCTTTACTCTTTTTTTCAAATACTTATTAAATATAACATAGATGTTTCTGTCACTTCAATGTGATTGGCTATTTCAAAGAAAAAAGTTCCTATCTTTTAAGCAAGACATGAAAAACAGATTTTTTTTCTTCCTTGTTGAAAATATATAGGAAGTCTTTATTGCATATTATAATGATTTAATATTAAAGCACATCAGTGGGGGGTCAATCTAACAAAAACTGAAAGAAAATTCACAAAAATTCAAAAGGGCTTCCTTATTCAATTTATTTTTTCTGAGAGTTCGTAATCAAGAAATACATGTATATGTAGGAGAATACAGTTGTCAAAAAAACAACAACAAAAACAGGCATGGTAAGTACTGGCTAAACCTTATATCAGTGTGTGATGACTGAAAATAAGATGAGGCATATCTTTCCATTGGAATTATAAATTAGTCGAAAGTTAATGTACATCAAAATGATTGGTCTTTTAAATGTTTTTTGAAAATAATACAGATTGTTATACTTCTGTTTTAGACTGGTAACTTGGCAATGGAGTCCTTACTGAGTTTAACATCACGGCGGGCAGGGGAATGGTTTAAGGAAGAACTGCGAACACTTGGTGCTTTAGATCATATAGTAGATACAGGTAATCATGTTTTCTTCATTGAAAAGAACAACAAAAACATTTTTAGGGTTCCCTGGACATAAACAGTTTACTGTAGAACTGAGTTATAAGGAAATTGACAGGACCTTTAAAGAGTTTGCTGTATGAAAATAATTAATTTTGTAAGATATTTGTGGTCAAATGTTAGATCATCATCTCTGATCAAAGGAAAATTCAGTGAACACTTTAGAGTTCAAATGTTAGTTCCAGGGGGCAGTAAAAACTGAATCAGAATGATTATCTTGATGATCTTTTTCTCAAGTTTGAAACCAGAATCAAATGCTGTCTTTTGACTTAAATGACAGAAATTATATCCCTCTTTGACAGATTAAACTTGTGTAATATTTTCAGTAAGGACTGTAGTACTTAAGTGTGAGCAATATAGGGTCATCATGGACCTCTGGTTTAAAATCATGCTCAACTGACTTGGATTTATTTATGAGTATTTGAGAAGTTTGTTTGTTTTTATTGTAGACTGTATTGCTTAGTCCTCGTGTACATTTTTGTATGCCATATTCATTAGTTGTAATTTGTCTGTCTGTCACAGAATCTTGGTAAAACATATGATAATTCTAAGAACATTTACAGAGGGTGATTAAGATTTCTGATTGTTAAAGACTGAATATAAGATCTCAATTATCTCAAAAAGAGTATTAGCCTGGGTAGCTAAAAATGACAGTTATGTTAGTGTGAGAAGATTTGCTTCTGGGTTTTGGTGTGGTGTCATGCCCAATAATTGCAGACTTGGAGCCCTTAACTTAATAAGAATATGGCATAAAGTGCATTAAATCTTGTGTCATGGATGTTTACAAATAAAAAATAGAATATTTAAGTAATATATATCTCAGAGTTTGACATGGATTGTTCTTTTCAGTGTGTTCATGTATTGAAGCAGTGGGTGACAATACAAGTGTGTTGACCAATAGCAATATAGAAAATCTCAAGAAAGTGGACAGGTGTCTCAGGGTTCTAGAAAATGTATGTATGAGATTTTATAAAAATATCATTATCATCAAACAATAGATTTGTTGATTACATAAATTCCTTTTTCCATCAGTATTGGGTATGAAAGAATAATGTAGTTAATTTGAATTACTAACTGATATTCTGATAAATTTTTTTTAGATACATTACATTGCCAATTTTCAGTTTTTAATTTGCGTCTATTTAACAGTATACCTGCCTATTTTCATGATAAGAATATCTGCATGTTATTATGAAAGTGGTTTTAGTAAATCTGAAGTTTGTTCATTGATCATTGGTGTCTTTACTTATGTTAGCTTCATTACTGCAGATTGTTCTTTTCTATAAGCCTTGTTATTATGGACCCCCAACCTCACCCCCCCCCCACCCCCCTCAGCAAAAGTGCTTTGCTCATGTCTTTTGGTCCATTGGTAGACCAAGTAGTTTCAGATCAATAACTCAAGAATACATAGGCACACAGAGACTTGAGATTTGGTAGTTCAGTGAGGCATCTTTGTTGTAGGGCCCACAGTTTGAAAATATTTTCCAATCAGCTTAAAAATAAGTGCTCTCAGAACCATCAAACTTCACTGGGTGGTTTGGGATGTTGAGGCAATGACCAGTATTGTTTTTTTGGCCCACAGGGTTAACAGTCAAGCTTACAGGAGCCCATATTTTTGAAACAGTTGCTGTTTGATAACTGTTGAACAGCTACTCCCAGGACCTTTAAGGATGGTTGGGCATGAACAGTAGATGAACCATATTGTCTATGGTCCACAGAGTAAAGGATTAAGCTCATGGTCCTACTGTCTGAAATGGTGTCTGATCAGTAACTGAAAACTGCTTACAGGATCTGAAAATATTATAGGATGGTTGGGCATGTGTAGATAAATCTCACAGATTTTTAGCTCACTGGATCAAATATTAAGTACACAGAGGTCTGTATTTTATAAGTGGTCTCCGGCTAATAATCCAAGAACAGTTTAAACCCAGTTCAGTTTTATGAGTAGATAACTCTTGATCCTACTGATTAAGGCTCGCCTTGCTGAGTTGACATTCCTTATTGATCTTGGGTAGAATCATGAGGATTTCTGAGGCTAACAAGGGGGACATCTGTGTCATTCTGACAGCTTTTTCAGTTATTCTTGCGATATTAACTCTATTCATATTTGTTTTTTTTTACCATTGTAGGTAACATATTTGAATGCAGACAACCAGAATTATTTGATATCATATAAAAATTCATGTTTAATACCATCACTAAGCAGGTAAGCTATTTGTTAAACTTCAGACTTATAAAGTTATACCCAATTGTTGTTGAGGGGAGTTCAAAGTTTAAATTCAATTTTTTGGTTTAATATAGAGAGATAGGTTAGTTTGACACAACATAATACCCATTCCTCTTTGGTCTTTGCATATAGTATAAGTAATCAGGAAGTAAAGGTGTCTCAGTAGTCATGATAGTATGATAAAGAAACAGATGTTTATGTACATGTGATGTCATGATTTCATCCTTTTTTAAATGTTTTGAGTTAATTGTTTGGAAATGTATGCTGTGTTAAAGTTAAAAATTTATGCTGTACAAATGCCACTAGATTTAATGTCTGGGACTGTATGTTAAAAGCTATATCACCAAGACCATTCTTAGTTCAGATATTTAGTCTTTTGAAATCATTTTAACAATGAAAACTGATGTATTATTCCAGTTGTAACCTGACAGAGTTTCAGAAAGGTTCTACAATATTCCACATTTTATTTCAGAGCTTTGAAGACATGTCAGGGCTGTTTGTCTGTGTATCCTCTGAAGGAAAGTGTATCTACAGGCAAGGTGGATAAGGAATCTTTTGGCTGGGTTGTATATAGCTGTATACTTGCAATACTACGGGTACTGCTCAATCTAACACATGATAATGGTAAGTCATGTCATGGACAACTTATTTTTAGCTCACCTGAGTTGTTAGGATGGTGATTGTCTGTTGTCTGGCATCAATATTTTCCTTCAAACATCTCTTAAACTGCAGGGCAATTTTAATCAAACTCAACAGGATCTTTGTCAATTGGTTCTTTTACATATTCTTTCAAAATAAATGGTTCCATACAGAACTCCAGTTAACTTGGCAACCAGACAGAAGAACTTTGAAAATCTTCTCAGAAACTTTTAGGTGGCCCTTGATCAAATTCCTCCAAGCCTTGTTTGTGCCTGAGAGACATGGCCTGTAGTATGGGCCTGTTTCCACAATATGACTTGAATAAGAAAATTTTTGAAAATCTGATGATTTCAAAATAGTTTCACAGAAATGTTTTTTTTTGTGGCCCTTAATCACATTCTGACATGGAATGTTGGTCTTTAAAAAACATAACTGACAGAGGATGGGGCCTGTTTTCACTTTATGACTATAATTATGGAAAAATTTGAAAATCGTCTTAGAAATGACGTGCACAATTTCAAAATAATTTTCCACAAATGGTGGCCTTCCATCAAATTCCTTCAAGCCATGTTTGATTAAAAAAAAAAAAAACTTGGCAGACAGTGGTTTGTTAAGTTTTCACTGTACAACTATGTGAAAAACTTTAAAAAATCCTCTTCTCCACAGAATCCCCTTGCCAAGTTTCGAAGTTATTTCACAGAAATGTTTCTTGTAGTGGACCATTATCATATTTTTTGAGTTGTATTTATTTAAAGAAATTTTAAACACATGGACAAATTTGATAACGGATTTTAATTTTGATAAACATGTACTGACCTTTGTTCTTTTTATGGAAGTTCGAAAAATTGAACGATATCTACAGTTGTTTGCAAGTGAGTGATAAATGGCCATCATAACCCTTTTGAGGATCTTTTTACCTCCCTTTTTCTTTGTAACAGTAATGATATTCTTCCTTCTCAAATACGGAATTTTTACCTGGAAGACTAGAAGTTTTAAGTTACACCAGAACAGGGTCTCTTCTTCTCGGTGTCAAAATAAAAAGCATAAGTGTTTCTAATCTAAGTGTTTCTAAATGGGAATAAATGTTACAGATCATTTAGTAAAAGATTTTATAGCAGTGATAGGTAACTTAATGCATTGTCTACATACAAATCAGGAGATAGATATTTAGTGATATTTAAAAGTAAAATTTTTGAAGTGAAAAAAAAGAATTGTAATGACTTGTTTTTAATTTTAGTTTATTTTATAATATATGTATATATTTGCAGATGCAGGTTGTAGAAAGATCGGAGAGCAGGGCCCAGTCATTGAAACTGTGTTACTCTGTATACTCCAGTCACCACAATATGTTACTGTTGATCTCAGATTTGACTTATATGTGCTTGTAAGTTCATTGTAGTATTGGTATAAAAATAAGATCAATTTTTTTTCTTCTATCAGTCAGAATCAAGTAACATCAGCAAGAAACATGGGTATTTTTAGTTTAGAGCCAGTAAAACATGTATCCCACCACATGGAGATGGAATGGACTAACCGCTTAAAAATTTTTTATTTAAGATATAGATCTCACTGTGGAGAGGTGCAGTACCAAAGAACCATAGCTCTTTTTCGCATAATTTTTCACTTATTGCCTTTTGTAATTTTTCATACTTAATTCTTGTCTGGGGCCTATTTCATAGAAAAAAAAGTGCAATAACTGGTATGCTGTCGTCAGGCGACACATCCAACACATCCGACACACAGAGTTCTAGTTCATCATTTTGATGATTTAGCTTCCTAGCATGAGATCTGTATGTTTTTAATTTAGAAGTACAAAAGTAACCATCTTGATTTACCTACCTGTGTGTGATTTCTTCTTTCAGGGATTCTTTAATGTTTGAAGGGCTTCATTTGAAATACACTTTACAGTTTGTACACTTGATTTGTATTTTCTGCCAGTATCTGGCTTATTGTCACATTTTTGGATGCTTTTGGCATGAGTTTATTTTGTTGTTTCTTACATTTTTATGTTTCAGAGCCTTAGTTTGTTGAGTTTCGTACATTTTTATGTTTCAGAGCCTTGGTTTGTTGATCAATCTTGTTGAGCATAGTGATGAGAATCGCCTTAAATTGTTGGGGATGAACTCACAGCCCATGTATGAAAATACAGACCAGAAATCAAAGATGCTAGCATACAAGTCTCTAGTTGAGGTAAAATATTTCTACCTTTATTCTGTCATTTTGAAGTTTTAAGATATGTTAAGCCAGCAAAGACTGAAGTGAGTAGAACTGTCATTTTTCTGTTAATTTGTCTATTTTGTCTTTTTATATTCCCTGGGAAAAAAAACAATGAGGTGTGGTGGGAGAGGGTTGCATCTGTTGTCTAATTAGGTCCTAGCCTAATCTTGGCAACCACAGGTTTTATAATGTTAGAATGACGTTTTGGATTCCAGTAAAATAAAAAGTTTTCTTTTGCTGAATATAGACAGTAACTCAACTTATAAAACCTAGAAACACTGGTTGACAGAAATAACATTCTCTAAAACGTGACCTTCTAATGGTCATCATCATAGCAGTTTTGGAGATATGACTTTAATCTAATTATGTAGACACCATATATGGCCTTTTTTTTTGAAACAAAAAACAATCTGCAAAGCCATATTGATAAACAGTGCAGATAATGATTGTTTACCCTGTAGGTATTTTGTCGGAGAGAGGAATCTGCTCAGCAACTGGAGGAGGCCGATGAACCTAAAACACCAGAGAAGTCTCCAAACAAGAGTGGTGAGTGGCGAGAGTCAGACTCTGGCATGGAGTGGATCGTAGACTCGGCTAAGAAAGATAAATCTACAGGGAAAAAGAAAGGAAACAAGCCTGGTGAGGAAGATAAAGATCTGGACGATGAAGAAACCTTCACTAAAGGTAAAAGGTCATGCTTATAAATAATGTAATCAACAAAATGAAGTTATTGTCTTTTAGTGTATCACAATCTAATTGAACAGCAGTAACAGAATTCTTCCAATTTTAGTAGAAAAATAACCGCATTGATTTCAAAATCAATATGACAGCTAGAGGAAGTACATTAATGACTTGCGAGGGAAAAGAAAATCTTTGTGGTTCTTGTTTGCCTTTGAAATCAATCACTTGTATGATAACTATTAGGTGATGTCATGAGTTTAGATATTCCCTATTGTACAAGGAATAGCTCTTTGTAACCAAGTTTGGGATCTTAGCTTTTAGGGATATTGGCTGTGAGCAAGTGCTCAGAGTAAGCTATTGTGATCACTCACTGTCTGTCCATATGTCTGGCATTCATTCTTCTTGCGAAAAACTGTTTGGCTGATTTTGATGAAACTTCACAGGGATGTTCCTCTGGTGGTTCTCATTGAGATTTATTGAAAGAATTCCATTCCATGCAGAACTCTGGTTGCCATAGCAACCAGTAGGAAAAATTTGAAAAATGTTCTTTAAGAAACCACCAGGTCAGGAGCTTAGATATTTGGTATGCAGCATTGTCTAGATAAACTCTACTAAGCTTGTTCAAATCATGGTCCCAGGGTCAATATTGATCCCGCCGTTGGGGTCAATTGATTTTACATATACTTATAAAGGAAAAACTTCAAAAATCTTCTTGAGTTTAGATAAGTGGTGTGTTGCATTATCAAGTGGACCTCTACCAAGTTTGTTCAAATCATGTCCCAGGATCAGTATTGGCCCCGCCCCAGCTGCAACATGACTTTATGGCTTATATAGGAAAAACTTAGATATTTTGCCTGGAACATTTTCTAGAGGGTCTCTACCAAGACTGTTCAAATTATGCTCTTGGATCAAAATTTACGCTACCACAAGGGTCACATGATTTTTCTAAAGACACCACAAGGCCTAGTGTTCAGATGTTTAATGTGCACCATGGCATAGTAGACCTCTGCCAGGTGCATTGAAATCTTGGCCCTGGGGTCGGAATTTTCTGTGCCCCTTAGGTCACCAAGACTAAAAATATACTTTACAACTTTTCATTATAGAATCTTTATTTATTGACTGATGTCATAGATATTTTATATATAGACACCTTGCATGAATGTCTGCCATTCACTGGGGTCATGATCAAGGTCATTGAGGCTGAAAATAGATTTCAGTACTTTTTATTGAATGATTTCTTCATGAGTCTTCATATATGGACAAATATCGTAGATATTTTGTTTGTAGGTTCCTTACATGGACTTCTACCCTTAAGTGGCTTTTATGTCACCGGGTCAAGCTCAAGGTCACTGATGCTAATAATAGATTTTTTATCCCCCCGCCAAAGGCGGAGGGATATTAGGAATGCCCTTCGTCCGTGCGTCTGTGCGTCCGTGCGTCCGTCCGTCCGAGCATAACGCCAAAACTACTTGAGGGATTTTATTCAAACTTCATACACTGACAGAGCACATTGGTAGGTAGTGCAGTGTGCAAGTCCAATAACTCTACCTTGCCTTTTTTTAGAGTTACCCATTATCAGAATTACTTAATAAATTTTGTCTGGAGCATAACTCCAAAACTACTTGAGGGATTTTATTCAAATTTCATACACTGACAGAGCACATTGGTAGGTAGTGCAGTGTGCAAGTCCAATAACTCTACCTTGCCTATTTTTTTAGAGTTATTCCCCTTTATCAGATTTACTTGTTTACATTTTAAAAATCCCAGCATATACATGTTTATCTAATTCTTGAATTCTTGAACTTATTATCCCCGCGAAAGGAGGAGGGGATATTAGAAATTGTCTCTGTCCGTCCGTGCGTGCTTCCATTCCAGTTTTGTCGGGAGCATAACTCCAAAAGTACTTGAGTGATTTTCTTCAAACTTCATATACTGAAAGAGCACATTTGGAGGAGGTGCAGTGTGTAAGAATAATAACTCTACCTTGCCTACTTTTAGAATTATTCCCCTTTATCAGATTTAATTGAAAAACTTTGTCCGAAGCATAACTCAAAAAGTGCTTGAGCGATTTTCTTCAAACTTAATACACTGACATAGCACATTGGTAGGAAGTGCAGTTTGCAAGAACAATAACTCTACCTTGCCTATTTTTTGTGGGATTTTCTTCAAACATTATTACATTGAGTGTTTGAAAGTACAACCTTAAGGTAGCTTCTTCCCGGCGGGGGGATTAACCATGTGTAACATGGCTCTTGTTCTACTTCCTTTATTTACTGAAGGATACTTTAGATGTTTGGTTTAAAGGAACCTCTACCATTAATTTGAGTCAAGGTTAAGGTTACAAAGGCTAAAAATACATTTTTGTACTTTTCTTATGGAGGCTTCATTTGTTGACCAATATCATAGATATTTGGTATGTAGGTACCTTGCGTAAACCTCTGCCATTGGTTTGGGTTTGAGGTCACTGAGGTCAAGGACACAGATTATAAAAATAAGTTTTCTTTACCTTATGTCATAGTGTTAAATTCCCATTAGATTCGGTTTCATCAAACATTTAAAAAGCATTTATAAACAATATTCCTGTCTTTTCTTGAACCTACCTGATCACATCATGGGTTCCAGAGTTATGGTGGCCAAAAGAGTCATATTTTTCATGTCTGCATGATAGTGATTTCACAGTTTTGATAATCTTGCAAACCACTGGCCTGATTTCAAAATAAGTTTACACAACTTTAAATATGAAACTTGAGCAATGGGACTCAGGTGAGCAATTTTAGGGCCATCATGTCTCTCTTGTTTGTATTTCATATACAGTAATTGTGGTGTTAAATTTTTTAACAGCTTTACACAAGGCAGGCAAGCATATGGAGAACAGTATTGTTGCAGCCTACGTAGCACTGCTTGTTGGCTGTCTTATTCAGGATAACAAGGTAAGTATCCCTGGAACTTTTATCTGAAGTTGAGTGCTGTATCAGATGAACTGTCTCTCTTGTTGTATTAGCAAGTACTTGACACTAAGCCAGTGGATATTATATTTCCCAGCTATTCCTTCTGGCTTAAAATTTTGAGTTCATGACTGCAGGTCTTCTTCAAATTCTTTGGATAGAAAAACCTGGCAACAGTATGACTATTAACAGATAATTTAATATGACAGTAAAGGATTATTCGTAGAAGTTTATATAGATGAAATGCTTCAGAGAAAAGCAAAAATAGTCATAAAGCATACAAAGCAACAACATCTATTAAACACCATCAAGAGTTTTAAAGGTTTTTGTTCAGCCATTAAAGACACCATTCTCAGATTTCTGGAAGCATACTTTATTCCATTTACTGATCTTCAGATGTTAATTTCAGAAAGATTATTTGCATAAATTGAACTTTGTAGTCGTTTACTAGTAATACAAGAAAAGAAAAAGTGTTTTAAAGTTGAAATATTACAATACAATTTTTTCATACACTTACTTCAGGTATCAGATCATGATACCAGCAGATCATTAGAAAAAATGTTATTGAAAACTTTCCTGTTTTAGGAGTGTTCTGAAGCAGTTAAAAATAGCCTACCAGAGAAGAACTTTGATGGCATGATATATATGTTGAAGAAATTCCTCGGATTTATGAATCTGACAGTAAGTGCCACATTTTTATGCCCCCGAAGGGAGGCATATAGTTTTTGAACTGTCCGTCCGTCAGTCAGTCCGTCCGTCAGTCCGTCCGAAAACTTTAACATTGGCAATAACTTTCTTATTAGTAAATGGATTTACTTCATACTTGGACACAACACCCCTTTGGACAAGACCTTTCCACTGACCTATATTTATTTGACCTTGACCCCTGAATGACCTTAACCTTGAAGATCCAATTGTCCAAAAACTTTAACATTGGCAATAACTTCTTTATTAGTAAGTGGATTTACTTCATACTTGGACACAGCACCCCTTTGGACAAGACCTTCCCACTGACCTATATTTGTTTGACCTTGACCCCTGAATGACCTTTACCTTGAATATCCAATTGTCCAAAAACTTCAACATTGCCCATAACTTCCTTATTAGTAAGTGGATTTACTTCATACTTGGACACAACACCCCTTTGGACAAGACCTTCCCACTGACCTTTAATTATTTGACCTTGACCCCTTAATATCCAATTGTCCAAAAACTAATATTTGGCCATAACTTCCTTATTGGTAAGTGGATACACTTCATACTTAAACACAACACCCCTTTGGACAAGGCCTTCCCACTGACCTATACTTGTTTGACCTTAACCCGTGAATGACCTTCACCTTGAAGATCCAGTTGTCCAAAAACTTTAACATTGCCCGTAACTTCCTTATAAGTAAATGGAATTACTTCATACTTGGACACAACCCCCTTTGGATAAGACCTTCCCACTGACCTATATTTATTTGACCTTGACCACTGAATGACTGGTTCTCAGTTCAAAGGTCAAAGCACCACGTTGGGGGGCATTGTGATCTTACAGTGACAGTTCTTGTTTTTCCCTAAGTATAGGTGTTAACTGATACATTCTAGTTGTATGTAACCCAATGGTGTTTGTCAAGCATAAGATTAGCTTTATTTTGCTTTTTAAAATAGATGGACTTAACCTCTTTCAGACTTATAAATTTTTGTAATGGTGGTGATGCAATATGTTGTTTTTATATCCCCAACAAACAAACATTGAGGGGGTATATAGGAGTCACCATGTGGTTGGTTTGGCGGTCAGTCAGACCATTGCATTTTTCTTGTCCGGAGCATAACTCTAAAACTATTCAAGGAATTGACTTGAAACTTCAAATGTATTTAACAGATTGACTTGAAAGTTGAAATATAGATACATAGTGACTAGTGCTTAAAAGAACAGGATTGATTTTACAAAAAAAATTTCATGCCACTGAGCTCAAAAACCATTTCTGCAATTATTTTTGTCAGTTCTTTACATAGAGTTAAATAGAAAATCTTTTGAATGACCTTTTGTTTTGTAGCATTGATACAAAAAATATGTAAATAATCAAATTTAGCCCTGCTTTAAGGCAGGGGAAAAGACTACTTGTAAAATGTAACTAAACATACTGATAGAAAGACATGTATTTCTATATTGTATACTTTACAAAATCAGACTAATTACTATTAGTACCTAAGTTTTAAAATCTTTATTATTCAAAACTTTCAATGAAAAATATGTATTATTAGAAAAAAAACTGACAACTGACATTCATTCTTAGATATATTATTCATGGGTGAGCATTTCAAATTACTATATTCTGTAGTTTTGTATGGAAGTGGTGTTCGGGGGTATTAAACACCTTCATTGATAGCACTAGTTAAACTTCTTTCTTGTATTTTACAGAGTGGATCTGGGTCAGCTGGTGGGAAGTCAATAGAACGTGTCATAGAAGTGCTTGAGAAATGCTGACATCACTAGTTGACATCATTTTACTGAACAACTCAAGCACTGAGACATCGAAAACTCGGCAACTTGTTCGCTTCATCAGAACTGTTCGTACTGAACTTGGAACTACTTGCCAAAGTCAGAGCAAAATACTTGTCTACAGATTCTGTAATGTCTAGAAATACGATAACCTGTTTGCCATTTACATTGTGGCTGTCTTTAACAGACTGGTATCAAAATGTTATGGTTCTGAGTAAGGGGAAGTAATGGTTGCAAGAAATAGTAAATCGTAGGAATGAGTAACGAGTTACTGAGCAGGGAGAAACAATGTGATATAAAGCAATAGAATTAAAGCGTTTATATTTGGTCATTTCTAGCTGATATAAGATGTGCATGTTAACATAGGTATTTGAGTGTGTCGTAGAATTGTATAAAAGCTGCATATTTCTGTTCATATACATATAGTTCTTGATTGTGGGATGATGTGTTGGGTTTTATTAGTTGTGTGTTTACTGTCTATGCTTATGTGACAATAATTTGATATAAGGGCAGATTACATAAGGGAGTTTTTTTTTTGCTTGAGATTGCTATGTGATAGAACAGAACAGAAATTACTGATACTATTGTACTGTCTTTAAAAGATTGGATAACACTAGACATTGTATGTCGAATCAGAAACTTTTATTAAATTTGATGCCAGATGGTGTCCCAAAAATGCCATTTGATTCCATATATAAAAGGGGAGAATATTTTTTTAGAGGATTGTGCTTTCTTCTTTTTATGTGACGTTGTTGATTATTTTTCTGACTATAGTTCCAAGTGTATCTTGATGTATTCTTGAAGACTTCATTCTTAAAAATTATTTATTTAAATTTTAGTTCAGGGGAGGTAATTCTGATGGCAAAAGGCAGTGTCTGCATGTTGCCTGTATTATTTTTTTGCTGCTTTAAATGTCAGCAATGGATAATCACTGATTTTTGTTTTTCGTCTTTCAGCAAGCATGTGACTGACATATTTCCTGGGATTCCATGTTAATGGTTGGATAAAAAAAATGTTTGTTTGCTGAAAACTTATTCATAATCTTAAGACAATATTTTGCCATAAATTGCATCCGCAAATAAAAATTGTTGAGATGTTGATAAGAAAGGTTTTAACCAATGAATGTGTCTGTCTTATTGTAAAACTGTTTTCTTTGAAAATGTGTTAAAAAAACTTGGATTGGTCAGTTTGAAATTTAGTTTTCTCTTGTAGTTCATCAGAAGACAAGGATTAAAGGCTGATTTTTAAGAAAGCTTTTATATTTAAGGCAGCATAATGATACAGGGATAAATGATCTAATATCTGGATTGAACTTGTAATTTACGATGTGGATGAAATGCAAATTTTTAAACAAACTTTTGTATATATTTGTATAGTTGATCTTAACCTTATAGATATATAATAGATACTGTATCATGAATGCTGTACAAGTAACATGAATTGTTTCTACTCAAGAAATCTGCATTTATATTAGAGATTTTGGTGATGATCAATTACATAATCACTGGCCATGGCAGAGACAGTGGTGTGACAGAACTTTGTCAAAACAGACTGAAGATAAAGCATTAAGACATGTCAGTTTATGAACACACTTAGACATGTCAGTTTATGAACACATTTAGACATGTCAGTTTATGAACACAGACATGTCAGTTTATGAACACACTTAGACATGTCAGTTTATGAACACATTTAGACATGTCAGTTTATGAACACAGGTAGACATGTCAGTTTATGAACACAGGTAGACTAGAGAGTTATTACAGATAAAACTAAACACAAAGCTTACATGTACGCAGAAATAGGTTGTAAAGATACTATACACGGGCTGGAATATGTGTACATTAGAAAGGATCCCTAAATAGTTGCATAGCATTGTGAAATATGTGTCTAAAACTTACAGACAAGTAGAGTATGGATGAAAATTATTAAAGAAAATAGTGAAACAGTCTTGCTGATTTCTGTTGAAACAGTTGTATGATTTATAAAGTTTATAAAGTGTATTTCCTACTGGCAAGGTTTTTCTTTTTTATTATTTATGTTTACACACTTAATGCTTGACACCCATTGCTTACCTATGATATTTATATTTTGTTATTTGCAGGGGTATGTTTAGATTTACTTTTATTTAACTCTCTGCATCTTTTCTTTGTAAATCTGTGTAAGAACTTAGAATTAGTATTTCAGAAATTCATGGGAGTGTTTTTTTGTTGTCTCGCACACCTACAGTGGAAGTGCTGAATTCTTTACATAATTGATAATCAAATCAATGACAGAAGCACATTCAGTTATTTTGAAATGAATTCCATTCTTGTAAGCAATAACAGTTATAAAATGAAGACTTTTTTTCCTTTAATTTATCATTATTTTAATAAAGTTTGATTGTGCTTGATGCAATCTTATTAAATTGTGTACATTACTGTAAATAAATTCTGATGTATGAAACATGAGTGGAAGATGTGATTGATGCCCAAGAACGATTGCCTTGAAGTCTTAAAACTGATTGTTTTTCCTGAATTCTTTCCATGAACTCTGTGTTAATCATCTTCAATCATGAATTCATTATGTACATTTATCATTCAATAAACATTCGACAGCAACGTTGTCATGTTCTTTATTCAGTAGATTTAGTATCAGCAAGTTAATTTGTTTACTGAACCCATCCTACTTAATAATCAGAAAGTAGAAAATACCGTTGTCGAGACTTGGAGCACATTTCTGAAACATGTTGCTAGAGATGGCTGTGATTGTATCAACAACCTGGTGAGCTGAAAACTTTAAACAGTATCACAAGTACAGTGGTACAAGCATTTCAATTTATCTTTTTTATAACCCTTTAAAGTAAAATAAAAAGGTTATTACGACATATTTTACAAAAATGTTTTTTGTACGAGAGATAAATAGTTTATCAGCTAATTCAGGAGTGAAACAGTGTCTACTGCACTTACGGATTCTTTATATAACAGACATTGGGGAACGGAGCTAACATTTGTATTGAATATGTCTTCTTTCTTTCTTTCTTTCCTAATAAAATATTTCAGTTCTGACAATATTTGTCGAAGTAAATAATTATGTTCTTGCTTGGTAACTAGGTCAAATCTGTTTGGTCTTTGGTTCTTCTTATCTGGTTTATATTTAGAACATTTAGACGGTAATATAAGGCAAAAGTTCTGGACTAATGTAAAAATCCATTTACCAATTGGCACACATTTTTGTTAGCAAACTACTCAAAATCATTTTCCATCAGTGCTTTCAGTACTTTGATTCCGTAAAATAATCCTGACCTCAACATTAATGTATTTGTTTCTCTGGGAAAAAATGCCTCAAGTAGGTTCTTTGTGCAGCCATATTGAAACAAACGGGTTACTCTCAAATCAGTTTTGCTATTTATCTTCAAATCGATTAGAAAGTAGTGCTGAGTCATCTTGTAGACTCAAATATAACATACCACACAGATAGTTAGATTCATAATACCAACCATTCGAACTATGTTCTGTCCTCTTGCGCCGATCTACCATGCCAGTTATGTTGAACGTGTAGAAGTCTTGTAAATTACCATTATCAGTGTATCTTGTCATTTTAACATAACAATATTCCCACTGGTTTGCTGGCTTGTCTAATGAAATATTAATGGTGCAATTTACAGCTCACCCGGAATATGTTTTTTTATCGTCTGCTAAATCATGCACATACAAATGTTAAATGCTCTAGATTTACCGCCTTCTGTCAATATTTCTCGAGATTTGAAGAAGCACCGTTGTCTGAAAACGTGTATTTGGAATAATTTATAATATAGTTATTTGAGACTCTTTAAAGTGTTATTGCAAATTAATGTGCAGCATTTGGCTAGGATGGAAGCCATACAATCCTCGTTCTTTTGTTCACTATAAAATATCTGATATTCAAAATAACGTTCGAAAGTCTCCATTATTCTGAATATGATTAATAGTTACACAATGTAGGTATTTCACAAAATACGTGTATATAGTATAACAGAACTACTGAAAAGAATCCACTTTCCCACCTAAAAACCCAGCTAAAGCTACAAAAAGGGGTCGGGAATTTGAGTTTTGGGAAAGGGTGCTAGGTAGAATGGCACGGTACCAGACAGCTTGTGCGTCTTTCGACAGCTGGTTCAATTTCAAATAAGTGTACAATTAAGTAAAGTAATGTTATACACAAACATCGGAACCTCCGAAATTTGTTCGTCAGACGTCGCATGTTTATCTGTTTAACTGACTTCAAGTAATACAGACAACTCCTTCAAACTTACTCCTCTATCGGTTATCTTGTATTATTAACTCCCGTTATCCAGCTCATGGTTTTCAAAAAATAAAAAAATAAAAAATAAACAACAACAAAAATTTCTTCCCATTTTGCTATGCATTTTAGAGGATTGGACAATATCCGTAATTTAAAAGTATCCTGTGTAGAAAGAGGTGTGTGCATACGCAGTGTAAAAATAAATGACACTGAAGTTACAGTGGTTTTTCTCATACAAATCTCAGGGGGTGGGGGCGGGGGACTACGAAAGTAGTAGGCTGCGGGTACAGAAAATAAAAAAAAAAATTCACCAGTCTTCAAGGGTTTATCAATGTAGCATTTTAATGGGGTTGCGGACTGTTCAGTTTTAATATAATTTGTAATAAACGACCTTCGATTTGAAAGTAATCTCCTATCTTGATTTACTTATTTTTGTTGAAATATTTAACTGATATATAAAACAACGCATGCCTTTAGTAAATGGCCAAGCTAAATTCAGAGACCACCCTTTAAAAAGATTATATATTTTTATTTTAGGTTTTACTTGAAAAGGCTAGTTAATGTAACGTTCAGCTAACGAAATATAATACTGCAATGATTTTGTACTTTTCAAAAGTATGACAACTGTTTGATGGTGTATTAAATGAAACAGAAGAAGGCTACCATTTCATAAAAGATATGAAATAATTCGAGATGACGGTCCTTTATGATATATGCAAACTCTTTACCGTACAGTGTGGACTCTATACCGTACAGTGATATCGCTGGTAAAAGTATATCGTATCATCTCTAATTAAAACAAATGAATACAAGCGCCTCTCTGGTCTGTCTATGCTTACACTTTATTTATAGAATATCTGAGTAGATGTAAACGATAGTCCCAAGATGGGGGGCTGGTGTTAAATACGTCAGGTTTATTACCGTTGGCTGTCAGTGCGAACAAGAAGAAAGATGGAAGCTGTCATATAGTGTCAGCTATATTGGTATATATTCTTAGCACCTGTCAGATCGTGTTAGGCAGATAGTTATCACGGTAAAACTGCTTCACTTTATTGTCGGCTTTTTATAGCTTCTTGTCTGCAGTTTGAATTGAAAACAAATATTTGTTGGTACATGGCGAAATGTGGGTTTTGTCAGGAATGCAAGTCTGATATTTTCGGCTGGAATCATATATCACTGGTGCAGTAAGTTAGTCTGGCCATATTTCGAGATTCTGTGCACTGGTCATTCAAACTTAAATCAGATTATCAAGAAAACATAGTCCATGCTTATCTGTTAAAATCTTGTTCAGTTATATTCTATGATTTAATAGTTTTTAACTTATCTCAGTTATTGCTAACAATTACTGCTGTAAAGCAGCCATATGATGGGGAGTATAACACAAAAAGCTTTTATTTCTATCGCTTCAAGACCGCAAAAAAAACTAAATATAATACAAGCCTTTGATGTTTCCGTCACCTTTCACTAAATGAACGCCTTACGTATGTCAAAACCTGTTTAATTATTTAAACAAGTGTCTGTGAAATGAGAAATAATTGAGTAAAACAGTAATCTCTTAATCAATCGCTGTAAATATCAGAGAGGAAACATTCTTTAAGGAGATCAGTACGACACCTGTGAGATTGTTACTCATTTTAAGCAGGCAAAACACTCATTGTTTATAACGAACAGAGGATATTAGCACTGTGACTTTCTTCAGAACGTAGACAGAACAAGATTGTTTATACGTGTTCAAATTTCCTAAGAGATACATCAGAATGACACATAGCATGTTTATTATAGCAAAATGTCCGCCGGTTCACTTTGTAAACTTTTGATCTCAAAGGTCTTCACTCAAAGACCTCAAATGGTTAACCGATATTTTGTTTCACGTCTCTGTTTCAATAGTAGGATACAACGTCATCGCGCACTTGTTTTATGCTCGCTCGCGGACCTTTTTTGTCAACAATCCGTCGCTTGAAAGGTAATGGTCTTTTTCAATAAGAAACCTGTAGAGTTGCAAAAACGCATGTTGTGCACCGAAGATTGGCTGGTGTGCTTTGTATCTACGTAAAGAATTTTATAATGTAATATTCTAATTAAGGCCTGAAATCGGCTGAAACTTTTTTTCTGAATGCATGCTGAAAAAACTTTCACCCGTTTTCAGGCCTCAACAAGAATTTTACATTATAAAAAATCTTTTTGTTAATACAAAGCAAATCAGCCAATCATCGGTGCACACCATGATGTTTTGTAGCTCTACAGAATTCTTATTGAAAAAGACCATTTTACCTTTCAAGCAACGGATTGTTGACAAGAAAGGGTCCGCGAGGGAGCATAAAACAGGTGCGCGATGACGTAGTATCCTACTATTGTGTTTATATCGTTGAAATTAAGCCCAGGAAAAAACAACAGACTTTTGAATTATATATGCGATCGATTTAGAAGTAACCATTTACTTGGATTTACTTCATTAGAAGACTCGACTGGCACCTGTTTTGACAATCTTGTCAAAATCTATAAATATTTTGAAACAAATGCTACAGGAAACAGCCTGTCGAAGATTATTCCAGATTTTATCGCTTCATATGGTTGAAAATGAAAACCCTAAAACATTTCGTTCAATAAAGACATTGTGATTTATAGACAACCATTATAAAATGCCAAGTAACAAGCAGGGTAAGATATTTTATACTATTTAAGGTTTTGTTTAACATCCCACCTGTCCTTTCAGTACAAACAGATCTCAGATTGAATCGCATGATTCATGTGGCTCCGGAGACACATTTACAAAATTTACATCTCACATTTGACAGGCAACTCTATTTTGTTGATATTTATGTCTTCATAATTAAAGGTTGAGCGTGTAAATCTTTCCGCGTTTGACTTTTCCCATCTATTTACTGTGCTCAGAACGTTGATTTGTAACCATTTGAGGGTTGCACCAGGTCACATCAATATGGCTGCCCAACCTCTCAAGCCATATCGCTTGGGCTGAAGAAAAACAATAAATCAAAGTTTATAACAAGAAAAGAAAAGAAATTGAAACGAGATCTTAAATCAATTCTGTATTGGGTTCATGATAAGTGGCTGTAAATCGTGTCCCCAGCTGCAAGTGGGAGGTAGAACTTTAGTATAGGTGCAAATAATTGAGTTTTTGAAGCGCACCCCATGATTTACAGCATACTCTAATTTCGTGACAGTTTTATGTGTCGAGGCTTTGTATTGGTGGTTTTATAAACGTCATAAATTAAGCAAATATCGATAAAATGTTAATAGGACTTGTACAGTTTTGTCATTTATTATGCTAATAACGGGCTACGGGTAATGAATTCGGAAGGAGAACACCCAAATGCAAAAGGGGTCTGGGGACTAGAAATTAGCTTTTTACAATAACTTAAGGAAGTTACTCAGTTACCAACGACAGTTTCTTAGATGTGTCGTAGTGATAATTCTAAAAATATGCAAAACAGGGAACGAAACATTTTTTTTATTTTTCAAAAGCTTCATTTTCTACTGTCTTAAATTCAGATTCCAAACATGAAGGCGGCGTGGATCAATGTTAAATTTGTAATTTTGACTAAGATAACTTTCTTACCCTTAATGATAAATCTTCAAGATAAAAAAAAAAACGAAACCCTTAATGTCATATTTTTCAAGCGTCTTATTCTGAAAAAAAAATCTGTTAGGTTTCCATTGTAAATTATCTCTACCACAAAGAACTGTCTTTGTCCTGTCAGTGGTTTATGGTGCTATACATTAAATATGAAACCATTGTTAAGACTAAAAGGGCTTCTTGAGGTGGCCATGAATATTCTTCAAGTCATAATTTGACAAATTTATGGGCTTTAAACTTGACGATTTATGATTCTTTTCAGTGAAGAGACAATTTATGTACAAATGAAAGTGGCTGTAGTGGGTAAGGGAACCCATATAACGAAGACTTTATCACAAAATTTCTATTTAATCTGCTCTTATTTCGACAAAAATTCAGCCGTAAATTATTACTGGAATAAGGTACTTAACAATAAATGACCACCTAATTTTGACAAGGCTATAATAAACTGGCGTCATTATATTTTTAGGATGACAGATCTTGAAACAAAGAAATGTTTTAACTCCTGCAAAACTTTTGTTGACATTTATAGGCGGAATTAAGAATCATTTGTCACAAATGGAAAATGTGGCATTATTTTTCTGCTTTTAAGACTTCTAGATATTAATGAAAGTCAAATAACATAAGATAGAAAAATTAAACAGCCTGAAAAGAATGCCCTTTCTTTTTCTTGTTCTGATCTAGTGACGTATGACTTAAATTTAAAACGAATACCTGTAAAACACGTGATGATAAGTCAGGAAATAATACACGTTAAAAGAGCCATTGTAATTTTTGAAATTTTCTATATCTTTAACCAATGAAACCTAATATAACCAGCATCTTCATGGGCACACTTTTGTGAGCAACCGGTTCCGACGAGAACTAGTTTCAGTTGTGACATTGAATAGTTATTGAGTACAGCCAGTGATGACATCATTGAGTACAGCCAGTGATAACATCATTGGATACAGCCAGTGATGACATCCTTAAGTACAGCCAGTGATGACATCATTGAGTACAGCCAGTGATGACATCATTGAGTACAGCCAGTGATGACATCATTGAGTACAGCCAGTTGATGACATCATTGAGTACAGCCAGTTGATGACATCATTGAGTACAGCCAGTGATGACATCATTGAGTACAGCCAGTGATGACATCATTGAGTACAGCCAGTTGATGACATCATTGAGTACAGCCAGTTGATGACATCATTGAGTACAGCCAGTTGATGACATCATTGAGTACAGCCAGTTGATGACATCATTGAGTACAGCAAGTGATGACATCATTGAGTACAGCCAGTGATGACATCATTGAGAACAGCCATTGATGGCATCATTGTGTACAGTCAGTGACGCAAAGTTTTTTAGCAGCAAGAAAATATTGTTTCAGTAGGCGTCATGGTAGTCAGACTGAACCATGAGAAGCAGCTTTCATTAGTTACCTACAGTAAAAAAACAAATGCAGTTAGTCACTACAATGGTTACAAATCAAGAGTTCAATGCAAAACTATTCTCAATCCATATGAAACAAGGGGATGCTACAGTTTTACCGTCAGAGAGCCCCTGATACACATTCTTTACATAGAACATTATAAACATTTTTCCTTTCAATCTCTATCATTATCTAAATGATGCAAGGGACAGATAAGGGAGCAGTAAATAAGAGAAAAAAATGTTTGATCGTTATCTGAGAATGCAAAGTATAACAGGACAAGAACTACAGAAACTGTTGTTGTTACAATCGTCAGGAGAAATATTCATAAACCACTGTGACTCTGGAAATGGAGGGCCGACATTTCATATTAAGTTTTATTAGCTTCAAACTTCTGGCATCATTAGTAGGCAAACATCCTTTTTGGATATGTTCTCTACCAATTTTATTCAATATCGTTCAAAGTAATAAGTTGATAGACCTTAAATATTTATTTTTATTCAATTATGTATTTCTAAAAGGATGCCTTGTTTCTGTTACACTCGAGACTAGCTGTCAGTTTCGGGCAAGATAATTACCATCTGGGGACTACTTTCCGACAAACTAATTTTTGCCTGTCAAAACAATAAAGTTAAAATGGCGGGGCGTATGTCACAGACGAGCGGGCTGTCATATTATCGGTCAGTTGAAGCCAACATTAACTTTCTGATGCCATTGTGAACAACGCTCCATTCGGAGACCTTTTGGAATGCTGCCGCTAGAGTTTAGCATTTTATCCTAAGGTAATGGAACTCGGTAGATTTTTCCAACCCTCGGTGCATTTATCTGTTTTAAAAATCACACCACCTAATAGTTTTTACACACATTGTCGTGTACTGTTCTGAACATTTAGGCAAAATGGCAAAGAAATTTACAACAGAGTTTTGGAAAGAAAAGTTGTTTGTACCCAATTTTCATACTGAAAAAAATTCAGTTTTAATGGAAAATATGTATCCTATATTTATTCTACTAAAATGAGATATGTTCGAACGCACGACTCTTACTGAAATTGTTGATTACTTACAAAAAAGAGATGGGATTGAGAATACTCTAGTCTTCAGAGTTGAGATAATGCATCTGTTCAAACCGAAGGTCAAAAAAGTGTGAACCTAGAGGAATCTAGGAATCTACAAATATCTACAATCTACCGTGATGAATATAAGTCTGAACAAAATGATTTTATTTAAAAACTATCGTATATTTGTTTGAGTACACGAAAATGACTTCTTATCAATACATTTTATCAATAGTCGAGAAACTACAAAGTAAGTGGAAACAACAGACACGTAGCTCTGAAAGAAAACCAGAGATTTGTTTGACAACATGAACATTTTTGTTTCTGTTTCAGAGTACATGCCCGATATAAGCCGAATTAGGTCTGACTTTTGTTATCATTCTATTTTCGCGCTAAAAGAACCCAGAGATGAAAAAATAATAATAGCGCATATCAAAACGTCAATCATTTTACATGGAACTAGTCGTGTACAACTCCCAAAGGCGACATACTTGTCGGGGAATCTTAATTCCACATCATGTATAATTTATGCTGTCATGTCACAGTCAAAACGGCGTGCTGAAAATACTCCCTTGTCAAAATAATTTTGCAAGAATTTCGACAGAATGACGTTCCATAAGAGATAATTATTAAGGAGTGTGTGCTGGGAATTGCTCGTTAATATCTAGTCACATTGATCGAATTCAGTCTGATCTAAATTCCGCATGCTTATCTATAAAAAGGGCTGATTGACAGATTTCTAGAATGTTCTGATACTCCTTAAATTAATGTGAACTACTTAGCGTTGAGGTGAATATCAAGTATTCATACGCGTTCTATTTCACGAGTGGGTAGATACGTTAGGTGTCGCCTCTTGTACAATATAGTTTAACAAGATAACCATGTTTTCCTGTACACAGAGCCACCCGGAAATAGCGTAACAAGAAATCTATACTGTTTTCTTTCGCTCACCCGGACTAACAGAAAACTTGAAAAGTCTGTGTCACACATAAAGACAAGAATACCGATTCAAAGTCTAAAACGATGGAGATACATGTTTCTAATTTTAAAAACTTCAAAGCTTCTTAATGAATTACAGACCTCTGATCATGTGAAGTTTAGATTATAGCGTTTCCAGTCTTTTCGATAATTTGTTCCTGACATAATTAGACTGATTCAAATGGATTGTTTCTTTTATACCAGTAATGTTTCCTATTCTGATAGAAATATTCGGACATTAGCTTATATTTCAAGTCAAATAGCTAAGGGGATGTAGAAAATGCTTGATTGTCTGTACTCGTACACTACCTGAACATTAAAAGAAAAGGAAATATAGCAGCTATAATATCGTCCAAGGATATCCGAGTGCAAACATCCGGGTTGCATCAAACTGTGCTCTCTAGTCAATCACAGTTATATCACGTTATCTATCAAAGTGAATGATGTTGCTTTCAGTTTTAATGATTATTTCCCCGAGACAGTGACAAAAGTCGCACCAATTTTGTCAAATTACTCATTGTTTTAGCACATATTAATTAAGCAAATGTCATCTTAAACGGTCGTCTGCGTAAATTTGTCACAGCAAGTCGTATTTTATTTGATAAACGTCACCTTGTTATATACCGCCTGTCACAGACCTGTGTCAATGATAACGATCGAATGTAGGCGAGAACTTGGCCATACTGCTGGTGGTCAGTGCAGTGGGATGTAAAAATGGTTAAGACTCTGGTATAGATGCCATGGATAGCTTGACTTAATCGAAATCCATAAGAAAAGGAAATGGGCCATGAAATTAAGTAATTTCTTAGTCGCTTTGATAGTGAAGACTTCTACGCTTCTTTTATCATTACCTTATTACTTAGGCAATCTTGCAAATTGTTGTCTTCCACATTCCCTAAATATTTAAAAGTGATACCAGGGTAAATAATTTTCAATAATAAAAAAGTGAATTTTAGAATAGTTTTGATTTAGCCCGTTTCCTTACCCTTTTTGTCACAGTATTCCCGGTCGGACAGTAAATGTCAAGCCTGAATCTTACGTATACAGGTACGTCATCACAGCGTGTGAAGATTACACGTTCACAAACCTGTTTACAAATAGACAGGTGATGAGATATAAACGCTATTTAATTTAGTTAGGTGATAACTTAAACACGTTTGTACTGACGACAACACTACCTGGAAAGGAAATGCTTCAAACAGAAGCTATGAAACTGTCAATATTCACGACATATGAACCACATTTCTTAAGAGATCTTTCTGCTCAAAGTTTAATTGCCTCCAATATATTACAATCCCGTCTCTTGATCTGACAAAGTGCGGCAATAACTTTGACTTTCATCTCTCAAACACATTACATATTTATGATGTGACTACATCACCGTGCCATCCAAAGGAAAATTGTTAGTAAACACGCATAAAGTCTATAAATGATTCCTTACAAGAACTCCGAGAAACATGCTTAGTTTCCGCTTCTATTGACATTTATACTAGTTATATGTAAATTTCTTTTCTACCGTGTGAAGACTCGCCAATATGCGTAGGTCGTGTCGGGCGCCATATGGTTTATACAACAATGATTAAAATGTTAGCAACACTTTGAGAACAAAAGAAACTTTCAAAAACATTTAGCAAGTTCCTCGTTTGTTTTATATCAACAGAAGCTCATTTTTTTAACAAAAAAAGAAAAACAAATCTAAAAAAATCAATCTTTAAGAGCATCTGACTTTCATTCATGATACTTTACAGGAGTACATTTGTAACACCATGTAAAACTGTACACCTGGGTATTTTGGTGCTGACTGATCCAGTTTTCATTTTACTGGGTTCTTTTTTAACTTGGTCATGTATAATCAATGTTGATCTTCGCTTCTTCACTGACATTTAACATTAGGAAATTCTGATCAAAATTATTTATAAACATGTGTGGTACAACATTTGCCAGCTACTTTAGTTCTGCGGTACCAAGTCCAGATGACCTAAAAGTGTATAGCACGTAATCAATCCGAAAACAAATCCCTATTTTACCTAACAGTCTTTTGCGCGCAATTACTAAGGTAAACACGTTTCATTACTATACTGCCTGTGATGTCCATGAAGCGAGGGACACATAGTCAATTTATCAATTTTTTCACGTTCCTGAACTGAGGTATACACATGCAATCGATAATCTACTATTTAGGTCCATGAACTGATGAAGACACATGCAAGTAATAAACTTATCTTACGTCCATGAACTGAGGTATACACATGCAATTAATAAAATTATCTTACGTCCATGAATTGAGGTATACACATGCAATTAATAAAATTATCTTATGTCAATGAACTGAGGTATACACATGCTATTAATAATCTTATCTTACGTCCATGAACTGAAATATACACATGCAAGTAATAAACTTATCGTAAGTCCATGAACTGAGGTATACATGCAATTAACAGAATTATCTTACGTCCATGAACTGAGGTATACACATGCAATTAATAAAATTATATTACGTCCATGAACTGAGGTATACACATGCAATGAATAAACTTATCTTACGTCCATGAACTGAGGTATACACATGCAATTGATAAACCTATCTTACGTCCATGAACTGTATATACACGCGATTTATGAACTTCCGTTTACGTCCATAAACGACGTCTACGATAAAGGTAAACTCAAGATATTCAGTATATCTAATGTGATTATGAGAAATTTGACAATGAACCTTTATAGTTTCAGTTTTATTGCTATTTTTATTCAGAATGTCTCAAAAGTTACCGTACTGCTTTTAATTCAATCGTTATTACATGAAAAAATGTTTCATAGAATTTCGCCAAAATTGTTCTGAAATACCATACATATTTAACATAATGGAAGTGTAGGAAGATTCATATTTTAATAATGCAACAGAATATCGTACGTGCAGCGGGCACATTACGATCAACAAGATCTGATTTAGTCAAAATTTCTGAAAGAACTTTGATTTATTAGTCTTATCTCATATTTTTCAATTTAACTATTTCAGTTTGGATTTCGCAAGAGACATAATTCGGGTTTGGCAGACAATAGTCGTGTTATGTTCTGATGGAGTTAGATAGCTGTACTGTCGGATCAAATGACAAACAGGGACAATTATCAACAAAGAACGTGTCAGCCGGTTTTATCAAATTTTCTGCCCCGACTACTGTCCTATTCATCTGTGTGATATCGTATAACGTCCTTAAGACATTTGAAAACAATAGTGATGACATCTTAAATTATCTCTAACAAGATAGCACAAATAAATGGTACGCGTTATTACTCCTCCACAGTGACTGATTGAATAATCAACCGTACAGATTGACAATAAAGCGCCGCTTAAAGCGACCGTTTCATAGCATTTGAAGATCGTTGCTTTTTGGAGTTCACAGCAGTACTTCGTACCGGAAGAGAAGGGATGGTGATATTTTTTGCTAAATTTCGATGACGAAGTTCAAACTTACGACCTCTGTTTAGAAGTCCGGACGTTTTATCAGTCATAACTTAAGCAAGGTATGTCTACAATTTTCAAAAACGGTAGACAGCGCGTAAGGGACTGAATGAAGTTACAGATTTCCAGAAAATCCTAGGTCAGGTTACCCTGCTAGGGTTTCCAGGAATTTGCCTGATAACACCTGCGATTTTATCAATTGTGCCTTTCATATGGCTTACACCATTCGTTTCATCCAAACCAAGTCTTCATAAAGGAAAAAAAACTATTTATTCTTGTTTCTGTTTAACATAAATCAAATGTTCATTAAGAATAGATATGCGAATAAATGTACTTTTACCAAATGTATATATCTGAGACAGAATCTGTTATAATCCTACCGTCTGCTGTACTAATAGGAAATGACAAGATATTCTTTTAAATAATCACACAGATTTTATCTGTATAGGGAAATTAATGTGCATTTCAATGTCAATTTTGAATGATTTTATCACTCTAATGCACATTTAAATCATATAAAACATCATCAAAGTTTCTTCATTACACTGAAAGGTGTTAAGCTACGGCATAAATGTTCATTTGCCATCTTTTACGGGCATGATAGATGCAGGTTTCAGATTTAGCGACCTGATAGCTGTCTCATCAGGTAGTGTTATTTAAAATCATTTTTAATCTCCCCGAAATCGTTTACATGGCGTCTGTCTGTTATTTGACTGTCTGTCAAACATTTACACAGACAGCCTGGGAGTTCCGACTGTTCTCAAATTGAACAATAATGTACTAGGTCATCAGTTATTGTAAATTCAGTTATTGTCTTGTCATACATACATACATACATACATACATACCCATTTGCTTTCAGTAGTGGGCCAAACTTGTTGACGTGTTTTCAACTATAAAATATATATTCCTCAATTATTATTTAAATAGCGCTTTAATCTGATTGATATATTGTCTAGAGGGCGAGTTATTTAATACAGGCTGTTACAATAGCACGAGTCTTTGATCATTCACCTATTACCGAGGCAATCCATAAACGTGCCTACTTGATGGACAGATAGTAGAAAAAACAAAGAAAGAATGACATCTAGTTAATCATTGGGTTTATATTTGGAGAGAACCCAGGCCCTTAAACAGATAAACACCTGGGTGGGAGGTCGTAGTTAATTTTGAATATGGTTAGATTGATAGCTAGTGATATTTTTCTTCGCATTAATATTTATTTTGAATATGGCATGATACAGACCATAAACTGAGGTTAACTGATCAACCGTCAATCATATGTTTAAGATAAAGAAAATATCCTGTATAGTTTTATCCACCGAAATTTTGAATGATGAACTTCATGTAACAATTTGAAGTTTTATTATGAGTTTTCAGATGCAGTTTACTGATAATACTTTAACTATTAGATATATTTTGTGTCTGCCATTTGCTTGCAAATCACGTTTGTTTTACAATATTTCTGTAAATTATTAGAATGTAAAACTGTTTTACTTACTATGTTACTAGTATGACAATGCTAACGTTAAAAGTAACCTTGGGAAACGTATATAATTTGATTGCAATTTACATCAAACGAGATATCATCGTTTCAAAATCAGAAAAAGGTGCGTTTGTCCATATCTCAGCATTGATTCAAGCAAAATCCGTCCACAACGTGAAAACGGTATATGAAGTTTCTACTACCTAATCATGGTTTATAAAATCAGCAGAAAAGGTAGAATTTTCTACACTTCTCTAAAACTTTTACAAGTTTTGAAAATAAATGATTATTCTTTCCATCCATGTAAGTTTTATCAAGTTTTATTCATTAATTGTTAAATAATCGTCAAGCAAACTTAGCGACAAATTATGATTATGTCGCAACAGTCCTCAATTATTATAGTATTGAGTGGAAATATTGCCAACACAAAATTAGCTCTATATTTCCTAAGATCGCATCAAATAAGTATTAGTCTGTGATAATTTCCTGCATCAAGATTTTAAGTCGATTTTGGAAGTGATGTAGAGTTATAGGATAATAAGCACTACAATATAGCTTACGTTAGAAGCCAGGAGTCAGCCATTTAGCCGTCGACATGGCAGCGGGACTACTGGGGAATGACAAAGCACCATCATAATTAAAACAACCATTTAGCGTAAGGATCGGCGGATGAAATATGTGTATCGTGATTGATACAAAGCTCGCCAGAAATAAAGAGATTCTTTTCCATCATTTTATGTTTCGTTCAGACAAACATATTAAGCAAACTGTCAGAGCCTTGGGCATGCTTAGAAGAAAAAGTAAGTAAGCGTAGCAATCTGTCGCCGTTAATTTCCCACTAGATTTTCTATAGGTTTTAGTACCCAATAAAAACGAAAGATATATGTGAAAACGTCAGAAAGATCTTGTTTACGGCATTTCATCCCGTCTAGTATAGCAATTTTGAGGATGTATGTGTTATATTTATTCTGAACAAAGTCCTGTATGGAAATCATACACATTTATCTAGACAGTGAGTTGTCAGAACGAATTGTTCGCTTGGAAATTGGATTTCCCTCTAGTCTCCCTTAGTTTACTCCTTTGAGATAATATTTGAACGCTTTGCACAAGTACTGCAAATGGTGAATGTATTTACAACCTTGCGACTTATACTTGTTTTCTTTACAGACAAATTGAAGGCCAAAAAGTCACAAGCGAGGCTTATATAGAACAAAGTCTGCAATCCATTATCATGTAACCGAGAGGTCGGTGTAAAACCGTTGTTACTGCATTGTACGTTAAAAATAAGCCAGATTTACAATAGTTTTACACAAAATCCTCGATATAGCAAGACGTGGCAAAATCCAAATACAGTGGTAAGTAACACCTCAAACGGAAGAAACAATTATGTCCAATTTGATAATACCAAATGTGCCGAAAATAGTCCGACATCAAATAATATATAGCTCAACTCTTAAATTTGCTAGTTCCACTTTCGTATGGCACGCAGTAAAAGCTAAAACAACCATTTCAATCTCGTTTGCGCTAATGTTATAAAGGTATATTTATAGTTGTCATATTCAAACGACAACATGAACGTTATTGAAGTCTTCCTGTCATGTTTGCGTGTATTCAAGTAATATTTCATGCTCTCTCTCATTTAATTAGTAAAGAGTAATTAAGGCTAATGACTACCTTTGATTTTATAGCACTATACGGGTCTGATGCCAGCTGTCGGTCTGCCGAGGCTGATGACAAACAACACAGATCAATCATAACGTTAAGATCAGGTAACGAAATAAAATGGGATGAAAATGCGTAGTCATAATACATAACATAGTCCTCACGCGACCGTCGTAATTAAAGTGTATTCTTAAATTTTTAACCAGAGTTGTAAGAATGAAAAGAAAGACGTTATATTATGTCTGAATGGTGCATTGAAACATTAGTATGTATTTATGACAAAGGTAGCAAGCTAGATAACTCTTTTAGTTCAACCATCGTCGGTACGGGTTGCCAATATGACCGACGCCTGGCAGATTTCATGTTTTGAGGATAGTGCAAGGTACAAAAAGTATCCCATTCCAGAGACAATTCTGGTTCTTTCCCATGCTCAGTGTATACCATTGATACATGGGATCTCGGTTTAACGTTATAGCGATTAAGTGATTATGGTTGAGGAGCGGGTAATAGAACAACTCGCGACCCCAGCACGTGACCACTGGACGACAGATCCGGCCCTGTATGTCTTACTTATATATCTCTGTGCTCTTTCTTTCTAACCTCTATAAATGTGTAAGCGTCAATGTACGTTAGCTTTACACCTGTGTGTGAATCTTATCTACCATTGTATGTAAGATTCTGATTCATACTTCTCTGTCATACGTGAAGCTGTCGTACAATTCTATATTCAGGCTGTGTAAAACTGAAAGTTGTCTGAAGGAGACCCAAAGATTGTTTGAAGGGTTAAGGTGAGAAATTGGGGAGAAAATAATGACCTTCACACGTGCACCCTTACATGAAACCAATAGGTATGGCGTCCCATCTTGTATTAAAATTGGCACCCGCTCCCACCCCCAGCCCCTCTAAAGAAAAAAAAATCCAACATTATCCTTTGTGTGTATCGTGGTAACAATGGTGAAAAATATAGATATTCTATTGTCACATTTTGGTGACCGTAAATATTAGTTTACATTATGTTTTAGTCTTTCTTGTCCAGCACACGCAGATGCAAGATTCAGCACGTGTACATTGCTCAGAAAACTGTTTTAATTAACTTTGAGATTTACCCAGGTTCCATTCTCTCGTTTCTCTAGTGTGTCGATGGGAAGTAGATTGGTCTTGATGGGCAATGCTTTACTCGCTGTATTTATGCTGCCACAATCGTCAGATATACGCATCACAATACACGAACTGGCGTGGTGATCGGACTCTGTCTATTATCAATGGCAGCTACAAATTCAGCCTGACAGCCAGTCAAAGTAAATGTTTTATACGATTTCTTTGTGTCACAAACAATTAAGTGTCTCATCCAAGCTATGAATAATATTCGCGTTGAATCCAATTGAATTTATCAGGCAATTTAGCGCAATTTTATGTGGTCGGATTTCGAAACGTTTTCAGGGAATCGCATAATTAGATTATTGTTGATATGGTAATGGTAAAAAACTGTTTGTTTTCGGCAACAGAAAGTGCAGACAGATTCTTAAATTACCCCGAATTACGAGGTGTACTTTTCAGACCACGTATCTATGAACATCTTACACGGGTATATCAAATGATGTGAAAACACAAGATTGGTGTTCTTGTTGGGGTTTTTTTTATCAATGATAAAGTGCACTTCAGCAAAAAAAGGTGTGTGTGTGTGTTGTTTTTTGTTTGTTTGTTTGTTTTTTTATGTCTTTTTTATTTACGATAGACATTGCAAAATGACCATACCGTGCCGTACAAAAATCTCATTTTCATAAATAAATAAAGAAAACAGACAGGTATGTACAAAAAGTGAATTTACTGTTTATAATTAGACTGTCTGTTACATAAAATGATAGTATAAATACATCATCACCAATGCATACATGATTAATAGATTTGAAATGGCAATGTTCAAACGGCAGAAAATTTCCTAATGCGAAATATAGCTCGAGTAATATATAATGACAAATATTTAGTTTAGCAAAAAGAAAATTACCTTGAAAAATAATGATGTTCCAACATTTAAATGTCATTTATTTCTCAGAGATCTTGACAGTATGACAAAATGAAATAAAGAATGAACAAATCCTGCTCTTTTTGAAATAAGACACTTGGTTTATCTATCTGGTCTTTTTTTATTTTCATTTGTGAAGAGTGCCAGATGAAAGGGAGATAACAAATCGATATAACAACGACAGACCACGGCAACCTCCCATTACTCATTATTAATTTAACTTTAAGATGAATGTAACTGTAATTACGCTTCAAAATGCTTTTAAGTTAGTGAAAAAAAAAACACTGTCTACGAATTGGCAGCAGGGCAAAGAGTTTAGTCTATGTATTATATTATGTCTGAAAATGATTGATTTGAGTTTTGATCTTGTAAATTTGCTTCATTATCTGAGAAATTGATTGCATAAACGGGCGAATTCTTATTGTGTCAGAACGATTGATGGATGGCTTGTTATGACACATAAATGAAAACCAATCTCAAAGTGATGAAGTATTATCGTTATCTTGGCTCTTCCAGTAGAATGATGAACCTTTTTTTAAAGATTGAATCATACACCGCTGATGATGTTTACCATCGTAGCTGACATGAAACATTAAGCACGCAGAATGTTGTTTACCGAAGGAGGGGTACAGCAAGGTAGACAACATACTGTAGTTTTTTTTTCTACAAGCCATTTTTGGAGCGTTGTTCTAAGAGGTTTGTTCGTGAGGAGTGGAGAAAGTCATGTCGTTTGCTTGACCATTCTCACAGTGTCTAAACTGGAAACTGGACTTGCAGTCATGTCGCTACATAAACCATACTTACAATGTCTGAACAAGAATGGCCAGTCATGTTGTGTGATCAGCCATCCTCACAATGTCTGAACAAGGCTGGCAGTCATGTCGTGCATTCGACGATCCTCACAATGTCTGAACAAGAATTTGCCAGTCATGTCGTGCATTCGACCAACCTCACAATGTTAGAACAAGAATGGCAATTCATGTTGTGTGATCAGCCATCCTCACAATGTCTGAACAAGGCTGGCTGTCATGTCGTGCATTCGACGATCCTCACAATGTCTGAACAAGAATGGCCAGTCATGTCGTGCATTCGACCAATCTCACAATGTCTGAACGAGAATGGCCAGTCATGTTGTGTGATCAGCCATCCTCACAATGTCTGAAAAAGGCTGGAAGTCATGTCGTGAGTTGATTTATGCTGCACATGAATATGAGAGCAGCAGATTGTTATTCTAAATGAGAAGCAGTTATGGCATAAACAAATTTGTATCCCATTTATTTAGGTTATTTAAACAATATATCATAAACAATGTGTTTTCTTTGGAAAACAAGAATACATATAACAGTTTACACAGAAACATGGCGTCCTTGTTTCAATGTATCTGCATTTCAAAACCAAATGTAAGAAAAAAAATACGAGAGAGCGAGAGATGGACTCGTAAAAGCTTATAGTCCGACAATGTGGCGTTAACAATGACTGTAACTGAACGAGTAAACGAAATATCCACTGAGGTGTTCAATATTGAAAATATTTCGCAAACGTCAAAGTTTGACAGCCATATTTGATGTACACCCAATTTCTGTACAATGTGTCTTGTAATTAAATTCAGAAGGCATCTAGACAGCTGTCTGCGATCCATAGCGGGTCTCATGTTACAAGATACCGCATGTTCGTGCTTGTTCATTTTCTAAACATGCCAAATACGAATGTCATATTGTCCAATTTGCCTCGGAATTTATTTCCTGGAAAATATCTCTAACTACACCGTTTAACTTGATTTATTTCCCTTGCCTTTTACAAACATGTAAATCGCACCCAATGCTTTGCATGCCCAGAACAATAAACGTTATATTTTCAAATTATGTTACATTAGATACGAGGAACAAAATGCACGTTTTGAGAAGGAAGGTGAAAAACATTAGTAATCTGGAACCAAAGAGTCTAGGCAGTTTCTATTTTATAGCATATCGAATTCTTTTTCATCAAGTAATAATTTATGTCTGTAAGGAAAATAGATTGTTGGGCACGAGGTGTCTAGTTTCAGAAAACCATAGAAGCTAATAGAAAAACTAATTTTCTCGTAATTTATGGCGTATGATTGGTAAGCGATAGTATAGGCTGTCATTTCCAAGAAATTTATTGCATTTATATGTCATATAGCAGAATTAATGCCGCTTCATTGTAAATCAAACTGATAATTTCATATTGCGATCTCCGTGGCCGGTCTCCCACGGGGAATTCCCATAAATATGGCTTGATAATAAGAATGGAAATGTTTTATGTTGTATGTCTCTCTAAACAAACCTTGCAATCATAAAATATTATGATTTTTATATGAAAACTGAAAGGTTGGGAATTGGATAGCTGTACAAGTCCGAAAACGCATTTGCCTTTATTCAGTGGTGTCTGGCAAACTTATATTACTGCAAATGCTTATTCTCTTTCTTTCCCGGCATAGTGCCTGGTATAAGTAAAGAAATGGTAAAGAAAAACACATCATGGTCGATTATGTTATTTAAGACGACACCCTTTTGTCAGCTTAAGGCTGATAGCACAACCAGCTCGAAACTACCAGTCACCTTACCAAAATGAACTTCTTAGCAGTTTGAATTACTAATCTTTTTAATTTAAAAGCAGAGTACAACATTGTGGTCTGTTTGACTGGCACAATTTATTTTGATGTCGCTGTTAATTTGAATTTCTCTTTATATCTAACATATCATGCATTCGGTCGCAACTCACGAACTGTGCAGGAACCGACTTTAACTAAAAAGCAATGGTAACAGACAGATAAAATGATACACGAACCTTTAATAAAATGAAAATTATTTACTTTCCTCATGTTTCTTCACTACTACATATGTGGCATATGACAATAAATCATCGTCAAGACAACATACCCTCGAATATTTGCGTTCAAAAGGTACCAATGAACAAGATGTTGAGCATTACCCACACTGTACCCACTACCTCATTCTTGAATCAGGTATCTATCCATTATACGCCATTTAAACCGCGACAAGCCTTTGATCAGAAAAATTAATAAGCAAATAGTTTAACTCTATTACAATATATTTGTAACCTTAACAAAACTCAGTCAACTGATAATGCAGAGAAAAGAGAACGGAGATATAAATGAACCAGTCGCCTGTCTACAAATATTGATATGTTCATTTTCTTATCTTTGAATGACCTCTGCAAAAAAGCCTGCATAGTAAACTTTGAATATCCCAAGATAAAATTTCTTTAAGATCGCAGTAATAAGTCATTTGGGCTATCTTTCCGGACAGGGCTCTAACAGTGAGGTAATAATGAGCAGTTTTATATATGTGACTTTACTGTCAGGCAGAAACAATTTATGTTTGACTCGGTTGTTAAGGTCAGTTTGCGTTCGTTCAATAATTGAGCTTGCAGTATGGGTGCTTTTGTCGGCTCCGACCTATACTTGCTCAGCAGTAAGTTTGTAAATCGTGTTTATGTTCTGAATTATCTTATAATAATGTCAGATAAGGAAGGTTTTTTTTCTTTTTTTGTGATAAATTTGCAAGCTTTTGAAAATGAGTTTCAATGTAAAAATTAAAATGCCCTAAATGGCTGTATTCGATTCTCACAAAGAAAAAACAAACTGATCAGAAGTCCAATTTGTGTCATAAATACCTCAGAAATAATCTTGTAAACTAAAAAATTCAAATTATTCAATTCAATGTCCGTAAGCTTTTTTATTTTTTGAAATTCACGCACAACTTACACTGTACTTGTTCAGGTAAATAGTATTTTACATATATTTATCATACATGGAAATAATTACCACTTATATCTGTCATTTGTGTCTGTTTGATTTCACCATAATAAATATCTCTTAGATCAGTCAAAATAAAGAAAACTTTGGAATTATGACACAAATAATAGCAGATGATATTATCATTTTCTCTTATTTCTTGTAATGTAATAAAAAAATCCTCTCATTTATATGTACGTTTTTTTCAAAATGATAAAAATGCCAACTGTCGTTTGTTTTTTTATAGAAACAATGTACACGCCGGAGTATAAAAACACGTCAGACGATATTTCACATCTACGTACATACATTGAATACTTGTCACAAGACATGCATGCAACCTGCATTTTATGTCTACAAAAATAACGCTAATGAAGAATAAGTATTAGAACAGTATACATAAAACTGCACTCTCATTGCCTCTGTGCACGAACAACAACTTTTATCAAAATATAATAAAAACGTGTTTCCAATTTTCTGAATGATAAACCTCTGACTTTTATGTTTCTAATAGCGAACAATTTCGGTTCATTATTCCCAAAACGATAAAAGATAATGTAAAATATTATTTTCAATAAATCAAGCCAAAATGATTAAATAAAATTTGTTGGTACATTTTACGACATCTTTACGACAGTACAGATCAAATCCGTCATATTGCGGAGCCAAGTTGGCAATATAACTAGTGTGATGACCAAATTAGGAAAGTATTTTACAAGGATTTGTACGGGTTATAAATCTTTTTTAAAATGAAAAACTCGTATTTTTTAATGAAAATGAAATCACTGCATTGAAATTCCCCCTTTTTTGTTTTCGTCTGAAAAACGTTTTGTTTTAGTTTCTTAATGGTGGAATTTAAAATCTGACAGGTACTTTCTTTTATTCATGGAAATGTTGATAAATGCTAGTAATACAAATTGTTTGCAGACTTCGTCATGCCGACCATATACAGACGATAACTGAAGTCCCGGCTATATCAGTTATGACGCTCGAAGTTCGGGATTTGATGTGACAATAATGCCGTGTTGGTCATTTTAAATGAAAACAATTTCTGTAAATGTCGATTGAAGTTGTTGTCAAAATGATATTTCAGTAAAAATTGTCTTCCTCAACAAAAAGTAAATTTCATACATTCGTATTTAGATTTGCTGAAATGCACAGCACTGACAGTGGTAGAAAGGGTCGATCTTTACACCTTCCCATGTGTTTAACATAGACAAGTAGATTAAGATTTGTGCCCGGCTACAAACTGAATTAACCATATATCAAAGCACATGGAGATACAACAGTCTTGTTCCCAACACTCGACCTTTATTTATTAGATGCATTGATTTAGGTAAGGAGGTAATATTACAGTAATTTGCAACGTCTGTGTAATTCAAAGACATTTCCATCAATATAAACAAACCGTTCTTTGCAAATTGATAGATGTAAATTTTCTATCCCTGTTTGTATAAATAATAAATTACTATTGATTTAACATTAAAATCGCATGACAGGTGTCAACGTGTTCGGTTCGCCATTGTTAATGGTGACAAATAACTCATGAAGCGTCTACTGTAATGTGGTACAAATCGCTTATGGGATTCTGATTAATATGTCATTAAGCCGTAGTTTCGAATTTATTTATTTTTTTCTACTGTATTTTTTACGTTTTCAGTGAGAAATTGATTAAATGATAGCTAATTGGAATATTATGTCTCAAGTTTCTAATAAAACCTTGTCATTCAGGCTTTGAGTAAAAAAATATCGAGGAAAGAATATCATATTCTAAGGTTCAAATCCTTTTTTTAGGCGAGATTCTATAGACTTGCTGTCGTAATCGATTATCCTTTGCAAAAAGAAAAATGATAAGAAAATCAAACAAAACAGCTGAAGTGCTGTTAGACGTCATTCGGAACACCTCGGGCGACTTCAATAAGTCTTTTTACGAAGTTGTCGGAAAAGGCCGAGTTGTTACGATTGGTTAGACGTTTCTACGCCTATACTGTTATCAATGTGCTAGCTAAGATTTCAAGAAAAGCAACACAAGTAGATCCGGACGTGCTATATATTTGCTAAAAATGTAAAACTTAGACATCTTACTTTTTCTACCCATGTCTCCCCGTTTTATAAAACAGAGAGGGGTGGTTATAATATAGTTTAAATGCATATAAAATATTTACAAGAAAAACATTGATCCATAGCATTTAGTCGGCACAGAAGATATTGAAGACGTGAATGTGTCGGATACATGTAATTTTACACATACAGAATATTTATATAACTATAAAACTGTTAGACTATCTGTGAGCGCAATTCGTACTCGTGCCACTCTCGATCATGCGTAATTTGCTAAAACACAACGCTCTTACCACTGACCTAAAGATTCGATTCCCTGACGCACATATGTACAAATACAGGTGTGTACTAAATTGTAATACACTTGCTCTTCAGGTCATTATTCAATAAGTAACTTCAAAAGAAACCAGAAACAAGCAGAATCATATGGGCCGGAATCATAATTTACATATGTAGCGCCACACCACGCAGCAGTTACTTCCCTGAATGGAGAGATTACTACGAAGGGAAAGGTCAAACTGACTTTTTTCACCTTCATACATCATTGTTTCCGATCAACACCTTGATTTGATTTGTTTTCCAGTGAAACGACATGATAATATTAAAGAAGAAGAATTGTCGATAACATCTAGCCCACAACTTGGTCAACCCTCTCAGATGATAGAAACTCGGTCTATTTCTTTTTTTTTTTTTTTTTTTGAGGCCCCATTTGTATTGGGTAACCCCGTTTATTTTCCCCGTCATAGGTTAAATAGAGGTCGGGGAGCCATCCTCTACTAACCTTACAACTATGTTTATATATATATTCATATATATATATGTAAATATAATATTTTAGTATATTCTACGAACGGACAAAATAACATGTTTATATACTCAAGCCAATAAACAATAAGGCCTCTTTTATGTTATATGTTGTCAAACTTATATACATGCACAAAATTCAAAAAATAGATGATTTGCTATGAGTAACTAATATTTCAAATTTATTTAATGTTATATACTCAATAGTTCTACTAAAGCCCACGCTTTTTTATTCTTCTCGTTTCTGTATGTTTCATGCATAATTGCAGAGGCAAGTTTGAAACTTCTTCTTAGTCCATGAATAGATGGCTTTACTTGCTTTCTTCTACATAAAAATATATATCTTTTCGTTTCTAAACATACAATATTATATTGACAGAACATTTTGCTGGGGTATCCTAAAAGGAAGGTTTTACAGTTCACATAAAAGTTAACATCATAGTCCTTAATAAGACTTGTCAGTTCAATAATCAAGGACTTTGAGTAGGTACATTCCCAAAATAAATGAATTAATGTTTCTTTTTGTTTTTTACAAAAGTACATCTTTCAGAAGTGGTTATATTCATTTTGTACAACATATCATTGGTACCTGAAATTCTATGCACGATTCTTAATTGCAACCATTGTAAGTATGTATCACTGCATGTTGTAAAAATCCAGCTATGTATATATATCTCAATTCAGATTTCTCGATTTCAAAAACGATTTAATTTCTTGTCTTTCAACATTTGTTCATTTGTTAATCTGTTTTACTTCATAATTTTAGTGACATGCTGTGATGCATAAATGATAAAAAATAAAATAATAAATAGATAATTAAACAAAAAAAATTAAAGAAAACGTTGAGCACTTGTATGTGGTCTATTTGATGAAATAACACTTAGTTTTACCAAAGTTGACTAGGGGCTAGACTGGTCTCAAACCCAGCAATTAATGCTATTCCTTTAGTAACGTTAAGCTAAATGGCTGTTAAGTCCCTTTCTAACTACAGATTTATTTGTACTTGGCTGGAATTGCTGGTGCATCATCCCAAGCAGCTATTTGAGAAGTAAAATCAATTAATATTGTCAATGCAATAACATATATAAAAAAGGATCATAATTACAGCCTGCAGCCAGGCTAACTAGGGGCTAGCAGCTGAAAGACACAACTAAACTAAAAACTGACCCAAACTGACCCCAGTCATTGTGCAGACTGCAGAACATTCTCTCTGACAATAACACCCGCTTAGGTAGAACATGAAACTTTATAAAATTGCAACACTACACGTTAGCTGCCTCAGTCACGTCTGCCTTCGGAAGTCACCAGACAAGGGGTTATCGTTGCGTACAAATACAAAAAAAAATACTGACTACATATTGACAGGAGTTAATTGCAGCATTTAAGTGCCTGCGAGGATATTTAAATCCTCTAATTTTTCCACGTAATTCGCCAAACCACCTGGGCTTATATCATTTACTTCCATGTAGCTGGCATTTTATTGTATTGAAGATCCGTTCCCAGATATAGAGTTAGAAGGCTTGAATTATTTAGTAGAAATGCTGCAATCAATTTGACGCAGTTTGACATAACGATGAAACAATACCTGACAGGCCTTTCTAACGATGATTAATCGTTAGCCAGATGATGAATACGTTGTGAAAACTTAATTGGTTGGTTCGCCCTTCAATAAAATTGTAATGCCACGTTTGCCTTGGCTCACTAGAAATTCCTTATACTGCCAGCTCCGAGACGGCGGTAAATTCAGGATAAATTGATTTAGGCCGACATGCCGAATACTTGGAAAATGGAAATGTAATTCGCTGTCAAAACAAATAAGGTGTTCGTTGGGACAAATTTACTGTTTTTGCTTCCTATTTGTGTCTTTATTCAGTTTCCAACTTGGTTATAAAGCTGAGGTAATTTGCGAAATTCGAAGAATTAAATTTCAGTGACGACGTCACGGCGAAAAATACACATTTTCAATTTTGGTTCATGAAATATTTATTGAAAATGATCATGTTCTCTCAAATACGCATTACGGAGCCACGATTAGTCTGATATATTCCAATAAAGTAAAGTAATGGTTAATGGTATTTATACGAAAGTAATGATGAAATCTGAATTTAATTACCTAGTTATTTATGCAAGTGTTTCTACTCTTTCATTTGAAAGCTGACGACGGGTAGCTTTTTTGACTCGACTAAGTCAAATTCGTTTGTTTTACAAAATATAGTTGTTTCCAAGCTAACAATTAAAAGTCTGACTAAAATTATTGCCTTTCTCATGTAATTTATTAATTTTTCGTTCACTATCACATAAAATATTACTTTATTGTTTTTATTAGTGATAGTGAACGAAGAATTCGGTCGATTTTCGAATATTCGTTCCCATCCCTATTAAAAATATTCAAATGAAGACATCTTTCTGTGAGATACGTTAACAGACTTTTTTTTATAAAAAAAGGTAAGTAACTTTTAACTTGGGTTTTATGAAAGCCTGTATGTGTCATTATTTACCTCTTGACCGTAAAACGTTTTCTAAGTGGCCCCAAAATCAGCTGAAGCTCTTTTGCACACTATTGATGATTTCCGGCACAAAGAACGAGCATGGTTTCACAGGACTAACGGGAAAACACAATTATATGACTGGCACAGTTTAGCAAACAACGGAAATCAAGTTAATTAATGAATTAATTAAAATAAAACCGTTATGCATATTTGTACATATTTTATATTTTTGTGAAGACGATATAATATCGATAATTTTAAACCGAATGAGGCACGCTCATCGCTTAACTCTGTGACTCACATCGAGAGTGAAAATCCATCAGATGAGCTGGAGACACTAAGAAATGAGCGGACCCGCATTGTCACTGAGATTTGTCCTTGTTTGATTCCCCTTTTGATAAATGAGACAACCCTCGTCAAGTAGCAGATCATTTGGTGAAATCAGCGTTGTTTAAGTGGCTTTAATTTGAAGGGTGATCACTCATGCCCCGTGCTCTGTGAAGTTGTACAGAATCACGCACGCGTTTAAATCCGCGTCGTTCATACATTAATATTTACAAATGTTGACCAAAAAATTGTAGTTATTACTAAAGGCCCAGTATCAATATATTGAAATGGCAGGATTTATATATATTTGTTACAACTAGCAGGTAAAGGCAACCTCAAATCTACAAATCTGCAGGGAACATCAAGCGTTTCACTGACTGGATGTTACAGCAACTAAATGCAAATGAGCTCTGTTCACGTGAGTAGTCACAAGACCCTAGCCAGATCTGAATTTATTACAAAACATAATGAATGTCCATTGTATGTTATAAATTAAGATGCTCTTTAAAAGAAAAGTTGCACCACATATATAAATCCTCCTTTTAAAAAACTATTTTTATCTTTGAAAGTGACACCGGATCTTAAAAAAATAATTTTTTTTTATTCATTTCATAAATACAATGATATTTATGCGTTAACTGTCTACATATAAAAAGTTGCAACGAAGTGATAAATTCTGCAGCAGGTGCACGCTATGCAAGGTTCGGAACGCTTCTTGTCCTTCCGGAAAATGTTTTTCTTATCTGTAAATATAAAATTTCATAAAACCATCGCGAACTAGCGGAGATACAGGAAATCGTTTTAGTGGTTAGATAGATACGGGCTTAGATTTTCAAGAAGATCTCATTATTCAGACACTGTTGACATTTATTGATTTGCTGAAGGTCTACAGCTGACAGGCATTGCGTCTTACATCCCGTCACTGATAATCTATACGGGCAATATTGCACTTGTTGAGAAATGCATTCTGTGTGCCGGCGCTGATGAAAATCTTCCACTTTAAGAACAGAAAAAGTCACGCAGACATACAAAGTTTATTTGTTTTTTACTGTTCCTTGTTTCCAACAGAGAATGTCACCTTTGTTTCTCAAAAGTGCTATTAATCTTATGCAATGCTGGGGTAAATTTTTAAGTCCTTGTTTTTAAACGTCACGTATCTTCAGTAAAATGCCGGTAATTTTGATGCAAAGCAACCGAATGCCAATAAAATGATGGAGGCAATTTTCTAAAATTGATTTTAAACGTCTGAGTAAGTAAGATTTTTTAAAAATCAAATGGAATATTTTGTGGAAGAACGGGCTCACAAGCATTTTTAGAGCTCATTCAGTTAATGCCATTACAGATCTATTTAAAAAAACGCATACGGGTTAAAATAAGACTTCTGAAAAACATCTTGTTGATATATTTGTCTGTGTTTGTATATTTTGTTGGTACAGGAGAAGTTTAAGAAGACTTTTGACTATGCTACATTTTTTTATTATCTATGAATAAAGTATTGAAATTTGAAAATAAAATCCCACTGTAGTGCTATATTTACGAGCAACGTTAATAGTAGGACTTTCCTTTGCAAAAATTTACGACATTTACTTTTTCCACAAACATTCCAAGAAGACCCTATCATGCAAAAACAGTTGCCATTTTGTGGATCTGACATGCATGGGATAAGCCAGGCAAGTAATACTGTAGCCACCTTAGGATCAGTACACCAACTTTCAAGACAACAATATGGCGTGCATTTCAGAAAAGTTTAGTTTAATAAAAACCTTAAAAGAAACAAATGGGAAGAAGTTACTCTTTGGATAGATATATTGTTATGGTCTTACATTCTAGTTTGGACGTCATTCTTTAACACAGATACCATGTCGATATGTCTTACTATATTGAGTTTGCTTCTCTTGCTTCAATAGTTCAAGTTGAAACTATTAAATTTCTTCCAGGGAAAAACGCTTTTAAAAAAATGTTAGCATTTTTTAAAGTCAGTTTTTATTATTTTTGTTCTTACATTTTAAATAAACGAGGTTGATGTTTAATGTGCTGGCACTGCAACATGGTGACGTCATATAGGACATGCAACCAATACGAATACATGTACTTGTGAAAAGTGATAAACATTAAAGTGACCAATATCAAAGTGAGTGTTGAATTGTATGAAAAAAATCGCTCTTAATTTGTTAAATTCTAACCCCGTCCTTTTGTGTCTTACCGCATGTAGATGTTATTGTGCCAAGAACGTGTTGTGGAAATGCTTTGGTGTCAGGCGTAGGATTCTATACTTTTTGCCTTTTTCTCTAAAAAGTTATACTATGGTGCTGCAGAAAAGGATATTTTGTCAGAGGTATGTATCATTTCATCACTTATTTCGGAACCTATACAGTACGAAAAAATTATAATTTTTCTAATATTCTTCGAGGGATTTATCGGGGATCGGATCAAAAAGTAAAATATGTGAAAACCTCGGTACATCTAGGCTGAAATTCGTAACTGACATTGCGCTGGTTTTTCAGTTTGCAGGCTTGTTTCCGAGAAATCTTAACATTGTCCTTCACCTCTGGAAATATGAAAGAATGTATTGAAATATAATGAAAACACAATTTAAAATTCAAGGCTATTTTACAAAAAGCAAAGAATTCTCCTTAAAATCGTACCTATAAATCAGCTTGTGAATTTTGTAAAGGTATATCTACATGTTCTTAGTAGATTTTCTTTGATTTCAAACCATTTAGACTAATGCATATTTTTGTAAAGACTGACAATTTTTAATTTAATCCGATTCTTTTCGTTTCCTTCTATCAATCTCGTGTGGGTTATTAATAAACATGAAGATGGAAGCAATAGAATGGGGTTAATGTGTTGACCCTTCACGTATCAATTTGTCCATGTGGAGTGTCTTCTACAAAGGGGCTGGTTTGTGCCCCTATCATTCAATCCTCATTGATCTCCACCCTTTAGCCATTCTTCTTGTCATACTTGATAATAAACAACCATCAGTATGAATTGTTCTTTTCAACAAAGTGCAAATGTTTTCATTAACACTCTCATCAATTTCAGGAGGAAACTGAGATAGTATTTGAAAAATGAGTTTTTGTAACTTCATCCTCAATCTATTAGTATAATTGGCATAACAGATGTGTTTTGTGGAGAACTCATGCTGTCTTTTGATTTTCTAAATGCATCTATTCAGGCAAATGCTTCATTATAGCCTACCCATACAACGTGTGTTCAGTGTGGCAACAACAGTAATTAATCTTCCTTACAAGTTATCATTATACTTGGCATAACACATACACAAAACTCATATCATTTTTTTGTATACGGGTAGAACTAAATTAAGAAAACTCACAACAAGTCATTTATAATCTGTCTTTCACTTTCCAATCTGTTTAGGTCTTCGCATGAACTTTCCATAGCTTTTGATGAGACATCCAATTCTAGAACGAATCAACCATATTTTACATGGCTCTCAAACTGGTAGGAAGTTGGCAGATTGTTGGTTGTTTGACTCCCTAACTGCCTTGTAGAATGAATCAGTCCCTAACTGCCTTCTAGAATGAATCAGTCCCTAACTGCCTTCTATAATGAATCAGTCCCTAACTACCTTCTAGAATGAATCAGTTTTCCAAGATGGGGAATGATAAAAATTTCTTTCTCCATAATTTGCAGCTTAAGATTTTTTTATTAAAAAAGTTTCAAAAGTAGATCTTTTCTTTATGTAGTGAATTAAAATTATCAATGTAATCATTTTTATCTAGTGTGAAAACTACACAGACTAAATATATCTAGCACACTGAACTCGGGACCTTCATTCATTTTAATCTGCAGAGATGTCAGTATTGCATACGTTGCAGACAAAACCTGCTATGATAACTTCCTTATATGAAAGAAAAAGATGTTGATAGTTTGGTATACAAGTAAGTATCGAGAATGACTGACATATTTGGATCCCCACTACAAGCGCCAGAAGTGCATTTTCGAATACGTAGTTGAATCCCCAACAACAAAATACATATATGAATTCCAAACTACAGGCCAGAAGTCCATTTAAAATAGCACATCTGAATTGCATTTTCAAACATACATCTGAATCTTCATTTACCAGCTTTAAGTGTATTTTCATAAACACAGTTGAATTTCCAACTACCCTCTAGGGGACCGTTTTATCAACGGTCGTACACCTGGTCGCAGCTAAGACTTGGTCGTACGCCCGATCTTACGACTGAGACCCGTTTTATGATTTTTTTGAATTACATTTTTATTCCCAACTACCAACTTCAGACTATTTCTCAGACACTTTTTAAACTGCAATCTTAAATTATAGTTCCAAGTGCGTAAAACACTCAGTTCTACTCATTTTATAAAATGATACTCTCAAATTAGTGACAATTGGCAATGAGCGGCAATCTACAAGACGTGAAATTAGTTTGATATTATATGTGTATAAATCTGTATATACATTATAGTCTCTTCTACAGTTTTTTTATAGCAATATTTGATAAACAATAAGGACTTTGTGTTTTTGATAATTATGTTGTTGGCGATCAAATTACAAATAAAACACGAAAACTCTCTAGTGTTTTCTCAATGTATTTCATTTCTAGCGTATGCAATAGAAAGGTTACTTGCTTTGCACTGACGTATGCACGAGGTCTTCCCGATATAGTGATAAACGTCGCGCAGTCTTTTATTTCATTGCGGAAAGAAGTCTTGCATATATATTCAATACAAAGCAAATAAACTATAAATATTCAAATATAAAATTCAAGTTACAGTCCGTACTTCTGTTTTTCGTCTCAGCATCATCACGAGTACAGTCATGCGTTCAGTAATATCTATGACCATGACGAGCACGTGTAGACGAAGCTTTTCATACTTGCATTCTGGAAAAGTTCTGTGTGTTCTCAGCTCGTGCTCATGTTTTGAATACGGTAAAGGGGCCATTGTCTGGGAGTACTTCACACGAGGTAAAGATGGTTCCCAGACAATTCATCATTCTAGCCGTACTTAACTCTCCTAGTCAGCGGGCTGACAAAATGGTCAAACACAATCTAACGGATAAACACTTAGTGAAAACGATAGTTAGAGAACAGACTTGAAACATCCTTTTGTTCATTGTGTCATTGATAAATCGCCTTAACTTAGAAAGTGATGCTGATTAATGGCAGGCCAGTGGCACCAAGAGTTTCCACTGTCATATGTTAAAGGATGAGAAAAGAAATTCAATTAAGGCGATGTTTTAATGACGTCCTTCAGGGGCGATGGTGCCAATTAAAATGTTTGAATTTGTAAATGTTATGACAGTTCAGGATACAGGCGATGCCAGAAAGATGAATGAATAATTTATTGCCCCAACTGTTCAAAGAAACAAGTAAATACATCTGATTCCTGGTTTTGTGTTGCTTGGAGATAAGGAAAACAAAATAGCTAAAACAGAATTTTCAATCAAAGGAAAAGGAGAAAACAATCTGTCTTGATACAGAGATAAAAACAACTTTTCTGCCTAATTGAAAGACGTGCACAATAATGCAATAAATTGAATAACGTGTTATATTATTAACATGATTCACGTCGTATTATAAATTTATAGTTTTGATATTGTGAAGTATACTTTGATGACGTCACTGATGCAAGTGTAGTTCCTTCACAAGTCATTGTCTGTAGGTTTTCTGAAAATTATAGATCACTTTTATGTTCAGTGACTATTAAAACAACACAATGAGACTTTTTTTATACTTTAAGAAAACTTTTCACACGAGCATAACCTGGTTGACTTTGTACTTCAAAATGAGCGAGTAGTCAGTCTGAAAAGACAGATTTTTAAAGTAAAACCCAGGTGCAGCTTGCACACAAATTCAATTACAAAACAATTTTATGGAGGGTTCGTTACAAAAGCACAAATATTTTCAGAAAGGATAACGTGCAAAAGTCGTCATAGTCTTCTGAAATCAGTAAAACGAATGGATAAACTTCTTATTTTCCCTTAGAATTTCTGGAAGTTCTGCTGACTCGAAGACTTGGCTGTCCTTGCCTTAATTTATTGTAGCATCTTGGTTGACATATCAGTTCAAACCGTCGTCTCCTTTGATCTCGCCGCTGTTGTTCCTGTGACAAAATACGCTCAATCAATTCTACGTTTGAGATGTTACTGGCAGCAGGGAGCATTTTGGACAAACGAATATCTCTGAACAATTTATTGTATTCTTGATTAGATGTCATACTGTCAAACATTATTAACGAGAAGTGTAGATGGGATATTGAGGGGATGACATTTCTTCCTGGAACTTATTATAGTCCACATCTCAAATTGTTCTGCTGGTAGTGTCGCCAGCAGAGTGAATATACAGTGATTAACTGACCGCAACTGGAGGGTTATAGAATCCATTAAGTGAATTATATTGCTTTATCAGTTGTCTGTCCAGAATTTTTCCACGTCATTTTTGTTCGAAAAGCCATTGATGTTATACTTTGCAAATGTGTACATGCGTTACATCAGGATTGGTTTTAGTTTTCTCAGAGTGATATTTTGTGTACACGTAATTAATATCTTTTCTCATTGTGAATTTTCAACAATTTCTTCATCTCTTTCAGACAAAACTCTTTCAATTAACTATTTAGAATAATTAACTGATAGATTAAAGGGGCTGTGCTCCAGATGACAGAAAAGAAAGTTTTCTTGTATTATAAATTTCTTGTAATATTTATGACTAATACCTAAAAACTAACTTACTGACACAAATAAGTCAGATAATCACATTATAAATTGATTTTTTCTCCTTTCGTAGTGCTATACCGTAACGCGACGGTATAACTACATCGTAAAACATTTTTAAAGTAAATAATTGTAATTTCAGTTGCAGTGATAGTGGTTACAGTAAAAGCATTGGAAAAAAATTGTTAACATGAGGGACCAGAGTTCAAATCAAGCTGAAGCGAATATATATTTTTTGTTCTATTTTGACTTTTATAATCAGTTTTGAAGTAAAATATCATGTTGTTATAATCTCACGGCATCTAGATATTTAATTTATGTAAAAAATATTTTTATATCAAATCTGGAGTACAGCCCCTTTAAGACGAAAATCGCTTTGTATTAGTATACAATGTACGGCTCACTGAATCTCACTGAAACATGAAACTTCATCAGTTCATTTGTACCCAGACCTTATTCTCCAATGAATAACTCTCTCAGATTCTCACTGGTCTGTATTTTCATTCTAGTCTTCGATGCGGTTCAGCGATGCATGGTGCCCTCCGGTGATATAACTTTATACCTTTTCAAGAGAAATTGCCTCAGCTATGTTCAGGATACATTAGTTTGCTTTAATTTGTCCACGTGGTTCATTCAGATTTATTTTCATCAAGCTATTCAAGAATCTGGATATTTTTAGTATTCCTAACAATAAATTCTAGAAGATTTAAAAGGTTAATGAGGAGCTAGAAACTCAAGTTTTGTTCCAAAAGGACAAGAGAGTTGAACATTGCCAATGACGTTGTCCTCACGAAAACTATACTGTTCATTGCCAATGAATGGAGAGTCGTGAATATTTTATCAGTGCCAATGATAGCTAGTACATGGTGTCTCCTCAAAACTTTTGCATACAAAGTATAGTATGATACCGTCTCATAAAATTGTCCAGCTATCTACAAATAGGTATCGCTTTGCTTAATATCTCTCTGTTTGAATCTAAACATTGAATAAATACATATGCATCTATCATCTATTAATGTAACATACAATTCACAATGAATAGCTGTTCCTACCAGCAAGTCCTGTCCATACATCAACCGCTACCCCGGAGACTTCATTAAATGTAACAAGCACGCGAAAATTGCCAACCAAGTTATCAATCTGCGACCGCCATTTTCAATATACGGTGATATATTAGTTCTGAGTGACAGTCAAGTTGATTGCATTGTCAAATGGTAACATCAATTGTTATATTTGTGTTGTCACACGCCAAGATATCATCTATAATGTCACTTGTGGAATTGAGTCTTGTATATCAATGGTGACACATGTGCCCCCATACAGTCTATGGCTATAAATCATCTTTGAACTGGAATTGTGCTAGAACAACTCACAGACCAGGGGAAAATGGAATTCATATTAATGATACGGCATAACCAGAGTGAGGGATTTTGGAATCCGCGGTAATATGTCTTAGTAAGATGACAAGAGTTAAAAATTCATTGAGCTTAGCTTAATGGGTATCATTCGAACAAAAAAAAATCTTCATGAAAGATTGTTTAGTTGTAAGAGGAGGAGTTTCGTCGGTTGTGGGGCATTTGGAGCAGGTGCGTGTTTGGCAGGTTGAGGTTTGTGATGGCGGTAGCGGCAGTTAACACCAAAAGGGCAGGATCCTTTCGCCTTAAAAATGCGGCAGTCCTCACGCGGTTGTAGGGGTGTTCCCTGCCAGCCCGATGCCTGGTTTTGCCGTACGCGTTTGGGGGTCAGAATTTGTAGTTCCATATGTGGTGAAAAGGTTCCCCACTGGAATTGATGTTCTGCTTGGAGCTCCCTATATGTGTGGTCGAAGTGCAGTACACTGCTCCATTCGTAAATGTCCGAAAACTCAAAAATTCTTGTTGTATATGCTAAGTAATACTCAATATTACTGCGGTGGATTTTTCCTGTGGCTAGAAGATGGTTGAGAAGCCGCATATTAGCAGCTCCCCATTCCTCAAGCAAGATCCCAAGATACGGGTGTTCTTCCTCGGTATGTAGTACCAGTGTCTCCGCGTCGCTCGAGCCTGTTCTAAGTATGAATTCCTTTCGTCTGTTTTGACGCCTTTTCTTGGATTTCTCTGTAAGGAATTCAGTTATGTGTGTAGCTTTCTGTGATTTTGCTTTCAGAGTTAGAACAGTTCTGGGGTCCATATAATTAATGTATGAGTCTTGCGTATTTTCACCTGGTACGAAATTATTTGTAAGCAGCAAAGTATCAAGTGTCTTACCTGCTGCCTCTAGTACCGTGTCATTTGCTGACGATTCTTTGTCAATGATGATGGCACTTTTGTTCCACGAGTTGACTTGCTCCATGATGAGCTTGATGGAACCTAGAGGTAGTCCAATTGATTTAAGGTCCGCAACCTCCACCAGTTTCAGTGCCTCCTTCCTCACAAGTTCTTCCTGGCGGAGACATTGAATAACTTTTCTCGAAAGTCCAAGGGTCTTAGCCCATTCATCAAAATTAAACTCCTCTGTATTCACAATGTCATTATTTTCTACACTTGGGTTATCCGATTCCGGCATTTTTTATTTCATTTACTATTGATTTTATCCGATTCGAGAAAATTTACAAAACATGCATTATGGAGAGAAGCGCGAACTAAACTGACCACGGTCAGTTAGGTAACTCTCAGAGACCCCTGCAACTGGTCACGTGGCGGCAAAGAGGCGCTGCGAGGGGCGCTGTTATTTGAAAGTCTAAACGAAATTAAGAGACTTAATTCTATTTAACACTGAAATCACGCACTTTTATAAACAAATTTTAAGCAAGAATGAAAGCCGAGTCAATATACACAGGTTTGAGAGTAGCTGAGCCGAAAGTGTGGTATACGGACAGTCACCAGAGAATCTCACCCAGATGGGAATCAAACCAGCGACCATTGGATCGGGGAACCGGCGCTCTAACCTAGTGACCACTGCTTCTCATTGTAATGTCACTTACGGGGCGGGGCATTAAATAGGGGAAATAACTTTGTAAAAAAATCGTCAACAGAATTATTTCTTTAGTGTCTATCATGAACTTAGTTATTTCTTAAAAGTCTATAGTTTTGTATAACACGAATTGATTAGGAAAAAACAACAACAACATTGGAAGTACTTCAATAATGCAAGTACAAATTGTACAGTAAATGTGAAGTACTGGAAATAAAATCCACGATGCAGAATCATATAAATCATTGAGGCAGATATAAAAATGAAATTTATGCTATTACCGGCATTAAATTCTGTTCTATATCCGATCTTCGACGTAATTCAGATAATTATGGCTCTAAGATGGAATTAAATGTTGCATCTGATTTTAAACTGCGCCAGATAGTTTCATGTAAATCTTGCTTTTGATATTTATGGTCTAAAAATGGTGATTAAAAAGTAAAATTATGGGTAATAAATCCTTTAAGCGTTTTTTATTGGCAGTCAGGGAACACACAGGCTTCTGATCAAGTTAAGTGATACACTTTAATATACGAGTGAGAAACATACTCGTATAGCATTTCCCGGACAACTTTGGGTTCACAGTTATTTTAAAGGCTCCGTGTTTGTTCTTTTCCTGCGTTCTTATTTGACATTAGCAGTTCGTCGTTTGCTAGTTTCATAAAAGAAATTCTTCGGAAACTACCAGAAATTTACTCGACCTTAATTCTGAAAATAGTAAAACGTGTTGTAAAGGTCATGTATTTAATTTGGTATTTTTATGTTTGTTCTCGTTAGAAGCCGGCTACCGCCACCTAAAAACAACTTTTTTTATTTAAAGTAACTACGTAGCCCGAGTTTCATCTCTTTAACTAATTTAACATATGTAATGTTTCTGTCAGTAAGTGAATGTGAAAACAAATTGCTTATGTTGAAAACCTTCATACCTCCAATGTGATGAATGCCACGGCAGTTGACGTTTAAACAGTACTGTTGACATGCTCGACATTGATTTAGTCTCTCGGTGAGCCTCTAATGACAGGTGCGTTGAGAGATAAGTACTCTCTCTTGATGAGCGTGTGCCAGCTGCCGTCTCTCATGATACACTGAAAAGACATACAGTTTCTTCTGAGATCTTAACTTCTGCACATACATTATTGATATCTACATATTTAAAAAAATGAATTTTGCTTTAAATAACCAGGGTTGGTGATATTATTTTACAAGTTGAATATTTAAAGTAACATAAATTAAACCAAAAGCATGGATTTTAAAAAAAGTGTTGATCAAATTTTTGTTTGAAGTATTCTTTGTTTTCTCTGTATAGTTAGTAATGAAAATGATCAGTTAAAACATTGTTTTCATCGATATTTGTATGCCAGAAAAGCTTATTTTTCTTATATTTGCTAACCATTTTAACAAAGATGACACATGCACTCTTAATGACGTTAATGACGTAAATTGTCAGATGATGTCAGAAGATGTTTGCTGGTTGTTGTTGTTGTTAGGATTGTGACAAAAGGGGTGAATGCCAAAAAGTGATTGCCAGAAAATAAAGAACCAGATAGCCCTTTCTCGCATTTACCCTCGATTCTGTATTATCATCATCAGCACGGCGGCACAAATCATAACGGATAATTGACTTCCTTTAAAGTATGCGGCAAGTTATGTTTTAGTCATTACTTTCCAATCTTAACAAAACCAATTCGTTAACCGGACATTTATATATAATTCTTAAGTCGTGTCAGGTTTCTCAAATAGCTTAATTTATCAATGATTATAATATTTATTGCTGATTTATTATTTTCTATATTTGTTTGTTTTGTATTCAAGAGACATATAAAATGAATTACGTATTGTATGACGTATCATTAATGTGACCATAATCATAAATTATACTTAAAGTAAATCATCAAGATATATTAGAGTGGAGGGAAGAAACGCCATATTTCATAGATTTGTAATTATATCCCTAGCCCATTGATATACACAGATAGCAAAAGTCAGGAAGAAATGTAGCTTAAAGAGTAATATATCAACTAAACATTGGATAGCCTGACACTTGTGTTTAAATTATCCATGTCTCATTCATATAAATAATATAAATGGGAAATGTTTGATAAGGCACCAGTATATTTCTATTAAATTGGTGAAAAACATAAAATGGCTGCAATATAATACGATAATAAATAATTTTCAAATGAAATATTGCAATTGCAAGTATGGTCCATACGAATTATTTCTTTTTAACTGGAAGATGATTTTCTCTAGTCTAGCCTGACTATAATATTGGACATTGTTAGATTTATGAAAATATATATACAATGTACTGTAGTGATAGATAAGAAAAGTTCTAGCCTAATTACTTCTGGTTAAACATTTGAAATTAGACTTCATGCTCAAATTTGACATATTTTTATGCAACAATTGTAGTACTTGTTACGATAGCTGTTCCTGATTTAGTTGTAAATATGTCTGATGTACCTTTTTCTCCACATTTGATGTCTCTATTTTCATATACTTGCCTGCTGTTTCCTGTGACTCTGTTTAAATTGTTGGATAAACTGTAACTGCCATATCTCTGATACTCCTCTGAATATATGTACTGTAAATATTACTGTTGTCGTGGTCCTATGTCATTAGTCTGGACCTTTTGCGGCAGACTCTTTGGTTGTTTTATACGTCTGTACGCCGTAAGTAAACAGACATTAAGCCGCCTTGGTAGCATACGTCTGTATCTAAAGTCTACGGCACAATTACAGCTGATGTCACAACTCCGAACTTTACAATAGGAACTTGTAGCTGTTCTGGTGCAATTGCACTGTTATTCTAAGATTTTATGTGTACCTATTTCAGAAACAACATTCACAATATCGGTATAATGTACAGCTTAACAGTAAACAAAGTGCTGAAGCAATTTTCTGTTTTCATGTCATTTTCTGTACCTTTCAAGAAAACTGCTTGCGAAAGCTTCAGACATACTCTTTTCTACTAATTTATTGTAAATCAAGTACTTTTTCGATAAAAATAAATATTATACTCATTACGTAACACATTTTCAATGCAGACGTATCTTGATATTGATTTGGCATCCAATGTCGATGACAAACGTGTTCGGCTATGGCCATGTTGGAACCCAAAGTGATACGCCCACGAAGTCGTTGCAAAAACCTAAAAAAAAACAACACGATTTTACTACAGTAACGCGAGCGGGAAATCGTTTGCCAAACCCCTTTGATCATTATTAACTTTTTAAACTTTTAGAAGATATATTTTGAATAGAGGCTGATGTTCAAAATAATTTAATGGGAAACTTTCAGCAGGGGGTGAGATGAAAGACTATGCAATAAACGTGACCGTTATCGAGGTAAATCTTCATATATCTAATGAGAGCATCAATCATAATTTGAATATGTCAGGTTACTTTCAAACGCTTAACTTTCTAAAGGTACAAACATATACCCTTAAAGCGCCAGTCTGTGTGTTCTGTCATAAAATATTCGTATATCTATACTAAAAGGAATTTTGATTACGCTCTGCCTTTGAGCCGTAGGGGTTTAATAATGAACAAAACGCATTTATGTTACATTTATTAACTTACAAAAAACATAAATGATGTATTTAATCCAACTAGAAGTTTATCGTGTAACATTATCAGGTATATAAGATTTCTACGTTGATGAGATGTAAAATTGCTTATCCGTGTACAAAAACGCACCCTGATGTTTTAGAACGTATGCTTTGCTCGTCGACTTTGCATACAGTCGTAAATATTTACATTCTATACATGCACATATGCGAGTACATTAGGCCTTATCAGTCTGATCTTAGATAACTGATTCCATCAGATTTGGAAATACCAGTTTTATCAGACACAAAAATTTAGCCCGCATACTAAATCATAAAGCAGTAAATGAGGACAAACGGTGACCAAAGTTACTGAACTCGTTTTAGAAAAACATGACACTGTCACAACATTCTTAGACCATGTTTAAGCTAGTTTTCTATTGTTTTGTTTGATAATCAAATGCCAGGTTGCTTACTTCGTATTTGATTGATATCCCATCCTACATAATGATGTATTCACAGCAATAAACCGATTGTTTTGATATAAGACATCAAAGCCCACGCAATCATTTCCATCATGCAATATTGGTAGAACCTTTTCAATCGTTGAACACGCAATCGTCATGATCATCATCAACTTCATCATCATTGTCATCATCTCCACCCCTGTTTGCTACTATCCTTGCCATTATCTTTTTCTCTTTTCTTTATTGTTCTCTGCGTTCCGTTTTAAGCACTTTACATAAGTTTTACATTGATGTAATGTGTACATTTGTATTTCAATAACTTACTGAGATAATACAGTACCATCAAACATTTTCAGTTTTATGTGTGGTCCCTAAGTTACCAGTAGAAACCTTAAAGCCTGTAATGTTTTCCACCTAGTTGGCGCCAGATATTCTTCGTGCTGTCATTTATTACATTACAAACGTGATACTTTCCTTATTTTGTTATTTAGTACCGTTTAATGCTAAATTAGATGTATTTTATGGTGGTGTACGATTAAATTAAAGAAGGCTTAGATGGTTTATTGGAGTGTTTTAACATGTTTAAGCTAACTGCTTGGCTAATGTATCATAAAACACGGACTGACGATCAAACCAGTCTTTAATAATGCTGATATGCTTTAATATCGGATGGAAAAATGTCTGTATCAAACAGTGAGAAAAACGGTTGCAACCCTGTGCGAACATGGCTGTAGGTATATGAATAAGAAATCAAAATGCGTTATAGACTGAAAGTTTAAAAGCGTCTTGATTTTGTAACATAAGAAATCATAAGGATGCTAGCTTTTATCTGTTGTTTGTTTGTTTTTTTTTGTTTTTGTTTTTTTTACTTTTTTTTGTTACCCTTTTATGCAATGAGAGAAAATCCTTTTTATATTTTTCAGTATTTTTTGTTAACAGAAACATCATTTCTATGTTAAAGACCAGTTTGCATCAAATAAATGCCTTTGTACTAATTTTTATGTGGGGTCTACAAGTGTAATGTCGCAGGAATAAGTATTATAAAACGTATTGTGAATCTATTTATGATTGAGCTGAAAATGTCAGTCTTAATCTTTTGTACTGCATTACATTTAACTACAAATGCTAACTTCTGTTAAGTTCATATTGTAACTATTGCTATTGATGATGATGACGCTCGTGATGATGCTAATGATGATGAAAATGATGATGATGATGATGACGGCAAGAATAGCTTCTGTTAACTCCTAACTTTACAATCATTATGTTTTAGATGCCTCTGCCACCTTTTATAAGATTGATTTCTTCTAATATAATTTAACGTACATAAAACCCAAATTACAGTTACACGTAGCTGCTGCACGTTATTCTCGCGATCAATGAAAACTCATTACTCATTACCCTGACGCCATTATTTTTCTTCTTCGTAATTTCGTGACTTGATACTAAACAAAACATTATGTTTCCTTGCCAATTTGCAATAAACTTCAGTTTAAAATGTCTAAGTTTCATCAGATGCGAAACGTAAGTTTTAAATTGTTAACTATTTCAGACATTCATAGCGAAATGAATGTTGTAATGACGAACTAACAAGACCTTCCCGTAGTTTTATGTAAGTATTAATCCATTTATTTTTTACAGTGCAGGTTAATTGGTACTTGATGCTATATCAAACGTCTATTTTGACAGTTGTAATGATTAAGATTTTGCAAGGTAAAACCCATTTATTACATATTGCGTCATTTTAAAGAATTCCTTTGTTTCCAGTATTATGACATCATAATAAAACCTGACGCTTACAAGTAAAAAAACAACATCTTTTTTTTTTTTTTGAAAAAAGAAATACGTTTTTCGTAAAACTAATTTTTCACAGCCGTTATGGCAAAATTGAATTATAATTCATTTTGTAGCACAGTTATAAATGCTTGTAAGATATTTGTCACAAGGAGAAATTTGCCTTCGATTAGTAACAAAATTACCGTTTCCTTCATTTAAATACAGGCTATGGTAAATGTGAAGTGTTGTAATTTTGTTTCGAATCGCAGAGTGAGGTACTTGTGTTGACTTAAAGTCACTTATTTAATTGGAACTAATATGAAAGCTGTAGTATATATCAATATGTCGAAACCATGTCATTTAGCTAAACAAACGATATTTGTTTTCTGCAGATTACGTTAAACAAGTAATAATCCTCATTTGCCGCTGTTTCAAGATGGACAATTTATAACTTTACATACTTTATAACTTTACATACTTTACATACATTACATGCTTTATAACTTTACATACTTTATAACTTTACATACTTTACATGCTTTATAACTTTACATACTTTAGATTTTACATACTTTACATGCTTTATAACTTTACACTATAAACTGCTTATTGCTCTGTACTTACTACTATTTTAATTAAATTCCTTTAACTGCAGAATTAATTTTCAATTAAGGATCCTCAGAATCTTACGCATGGCTTCATACATCTTTTGGCCTTTCTAAAAAGCCATACTAAAATTATAATATTATTAATAAATTATGTTTATCAGCACCTGATAACGTAAATGCCAGTCACTTTGATCTATGCATATATATCTTTATTTTTATATCTCCATATCATTATAGACTTTCTTAACGGCAAGATCAAAAGAGTGCGTGCGTCCGTGCATGTGATGCTTTCTCTGGTGGCATTTATTCTAAACAGTGGTCAGGTGTCATTTATTGTGGACAGTGGTCGGGTGCCATTTATTCTGAATAGTGGACTAGTGTCACTTATTCTGGACAGTGGTCGGGTGTCATTTATTGTGGACAGTGATCTAATGTCACTTATTATGAAAAGTGATCTGGTGTTATATATTCTGAACAGTTGTCTAGTGTCACTTATTCTGGACAGTGGTTGGGTGTCATTTATTCTGAATGGTGGTCTAGTTTCACATATTCTGGACAGTGCTCTAGTGTCACTTATTTTGCACAGTGGTCTGGTGTCACTTATTCTGAACAGTGGTCTAATATCACTTATTCCGGACAGTGGTCTTGTGTCATATATTCTGAACAGTGGTCCAGTGTCACTTATTCTGAACAGTGGTCTGGTGTCATTTATTCTGAACAGTGGTTTGGTGTCATTTATTATGAACAGTGGTCTAGTTTCAATATTCTGAACAGTGGTCTAGTGTCACTTATTCTGGACAGTGGTTGGGTGTCATTTATTCTGAATGGTGGTCTAGTTTCACATATTCTGGACAGTGCTCTAGTGTCACTTATTTTGCACAGTGGTCTGGTGTCACTTATTCTGAACAGTGGTCTAATATCACTTATTCCGGACAGTGGTCTTGTGTCATATATTCTGAACAGTGGTCCAGTGTCACTTATTCTGAACAGTGGTCTGGTGTCATTTATTCTGAACAGTGGTTTGGTGTCATTTATTATGAACAGTGGTCTAGTTTCAATATTCTGAACAGTGGTCTAGTGTCACTTGTTCTAAACAGTGGTCTGGTGTTATTTATTCTGAACAGTGGTCTGGTGTCATTTATTCTGAACAGTGGTCTAGTTTCAATATTCTGAACAGTGGTCTAGTGTCACTTATTCTGAGCAGTGGTCGGGTGTCATTTATTCTGGACAGTGATCTTATGTCACTTATTCTGAATAGTGATCTGGTGTCATATATATTCTTAACTGTGGTCTAGTGTCATTTATTCTGGACAGTGGTCGAGTGTCATTTATTCTGGACAGTGGTCTGGTGTCACTTATTCTGGACAGTGATCGGGTGTCATTTATTGTGAAAAGTGGTCTAGTGTCATTTATTCTGAACAGTGGTCTATGGTCGGACTGATAGTCAAGGGATCGCTGGTTTGATTCTTCGCTCGTCTGCTGTTGAAGTGTTAATTTTATGTATCAATGCTCTGCACTCAAGTTGAACAGAACGAGTAGCGTCTCTCAGATTTGGACACCTTCTTTACCTTAACCGGAAAATAACTTAAATTTTCTGTGAGCGTCGTTCAATCGGAACCAGTTACAAAAATAATCTGAAATGATAGCTGAGAAATGACAGCTAAAGTAAATGACCTGAACGGAGTATCCGGATAAACAATGTGAAAAGAAAATAAGAATAGGAAAAGACAATTAACTGTACACTCTATCCACACTATATGTATTATATGAGTCATAAATTAGAAAGCCTATCATATCACAATGTTCATAACCGCTAACTGTATGTTTGGCTAGACTTGATGGTTGTTAATATCTAGGAAATACGGAATATAAATGATCAATGTCTTGTATCAGATATCACGTTCTGGGCACTATATAATACCATAAATCGTGAAATACAATTAGCTTTAGACTGCAGTGACGGGTTATATATCCAGTTTCATATGTTAAGCCTGGTCGCAACAATACCAATCAGTCTTGATATAGTGGAGCCGGAGTCTCGTAGTCAATTTATTGCCATATTTCAATTTACTCCAAACAGGGCATTAATATATCGCAGTGAAAATCATTGCAATATTTCGTGAGCGTTCAATCTATTTTGTATTCAACGTATCTCTTTGGTGACTCGTAATTCTTAGAAAATGTTATATTCGAAGCCGCTAAGTCTGCCGGGCGCTTAGATAGCCTGTTTATATGCAATATATCACAAAAACAAGCTTCTTCCGATCAAGACTTCTGGACAGGCTTGTCAAATTTATTTCTCCTGTGATTTACGGATCCTGTTCTGGTTAACTGTGTTTTCCGAAGCTTCATTAAAATATTTTCGAAGGAGGGTATAAATTACGTCATTTGTACTTGTCATGGAAGCCTCCCCTTCCAGTTACACTGTTTTTCCTTTTTAGACAGCCATGATAAATCATCGGAAAACGCGTGCCAACTTCGTTTGATTAAAGCTGTAAAATTTCATTTTCTTGATGCAAAGCAGGCTAAAATAATGGTTTTAAGAAACAAAATAGTGGCTTCCACGATTCCGAACGCCTTATCACCGCGATTCTTGTCAAAAATGATATGCGTTAGGTAGAGATAGGCTGAGAGATTTGTAGTCTACAGACATGCCGTATTTCATCCAGATGAAAATTAAATCTTTCTTTATAGTCTTGATAAGGTAAAGAAGTGTTTGCCGTATTGAACACACGAAACAATAATGACTAGATACATAAAACTACATCCCAATTTATCCCATTTTTGTGAAATAAAAAAAGACTAAATTGAAAAAAAAAATGTATTTGAGCAATTTGTAATAGCTGTAAATTGTCTGTTATATAATCTTACTGTTTTTTATTCACAGTATTAAATGAAGTTGTTTCCTTTGTTCACATTCTTCCTTTAACAAATTAATGATTAATTAATTAATAAGAACTATTACTACTTTTGCGACAACAAAACCTGATCCACTTGTACTCTAGCAAGGATTTAAAAGGACAAGGTGCTGCTCCATAAGGGGAAGGATGCTGCTGGAAAAGCGGCACTTGAAAACATGAACACTGCAAAAAGGGCGTACACATATATTTAGATTTTGAATCACATTCAATTCTCAATACTAATTTAGAGATATATTTCCTTCTTCAAACATGTTGTTCCTTATAATTCATGAACAACGTAACTCATTTAATCCACAAGTAAAAGTTCAATGCAAAGTTCTGTCTTAAGGGACACAGCAAGGGGCCAGAGAAAAGGGTATGGTGCATATTAAAACAGTGTGCTGCTCCCTGCTATTTTGCACTGGCTTGGGCACATCTTTGGTATTTGGTCTGGAAATTTGTTAAAGACAAACACATGCTTGTTATTTTAACTCCGTCTCCAACGCTTTTTGTCTGCAAAGTCGAGGGATAGAGTTTCAGACTACAAATTTGAAGGACACAAGTTCTAATTCCAGAAGGGTAGAAAGTCCTCAGACACTTTCCGCAGTCCATCTTCAGCGCCGGTACATGTATGAACCCAGGAATGCAATCATGGGGTGAAATTGTTGCAAAAACTTCCCAGTAGATAATTATAAAATAATTACGTTTGAATAAACGTTATTGAAGAAACTCAAAGTGTTATATTGTAAGTAATAAATTAATCGCTACGCTGGATTAAAATTCACGATGTTTAATTAAATATATGAATAATGAAACGTTAATTATAATTTCTGTCTGAACTATTTAATTAACTAAAGAGAACCACTGAGGTTTCACGTTCGTTTGCATAAAGTATGTCATTCTCAACACAGTGCTTAATGAAAAAGAGGACTTGCATCAACTTAACGATGACGAGGCAGAATTCGTGATGACATCACTTGCGCCATCAACTACAGTGGCCATTCCTTTCAATTCATTTATTGTATGTTGCGTACAGACTGACAAACTGACGTATTTTAATGAGTCTGTGGTTAAAGTAATCACTAACAGCGCTTTATGACTGTAATGGTGACCATTACAGAGTTGAACAGACATCAAAGTGCCAATTAAATCTACTTTACAACGACAAATCGCAGTAATGACATGTTTTATTGTGGACTATGTAATTGAATTGAAAGAGCGTACAAACATAGAAGACATGATGGTTATCTGTCCATGCTCCCAATAATTTGTACATTATTTGGGGCCGCCCCTTGATTATAGGGTTCACTTGAAGACCACCAATGTATCTTCATATATGTTCTACTATATTATTATCCTTTGACCTTCAAACGAGCTTTCGTGACCTTTTTGGGCGGTAAATCAGTAGTCATCAAAAAAGTTGCAAACTATTATAGGAATATTTTGTATCATTCATAATTATCTCAGTTGTTGTTGTCATGTTCGCCCTTTTTTGTTGTTTGTTTGTTTGTTTGTTTTTTTTTTTTTTTTTTTTTTTTTTTGGTTTGTTTGTTTTTTGTTTCTTTTTTATGTTGTTTCTCTCAATTAACTCTGGAAAGAAGAGACACAAAGGGTGAAGACAATCATAATGCGTGTAACATTATACTATGATACAGTTTCCAAAACTATTAAAACAAAATGTTTGTGGTGGAACTGGCAGGCAGACAGGTTAGGTTATTTTGTATCTTGAGACTCGGACAAATTTTGAAAACTCTGTGAAATTGTTATTTACTCAAAGATTTATTTGTCTCATCAAAATGACATATCAAGGACTGACTGTTACACAATAATTTCAGATGAATTTATAGTTGAATGACTTTGACTAACCTTTTAGCATGGTGCATTTTATATGTTGAACATAATTTACATTTGCGGAACACATACCACATGGATAGTCATTAGGATTTTCTGTATAAAATTATAAGATTCACACCAACATAGTATTTTCTCTTTGGAAGTGCCATTCGCACAGTTTATCATGCTTGCAGAAAGCTTAGAAACGTCATGTGTTCTTAAACAGGTAATAAAATATCAAAGATGACAAAGACTTAAACAGGTAACACACATCAGAGATGATAAACACATAAACAGGTAACACACATCAAAGATGATAAGCACTTAAACAGGTAACAACACATCAAAGATGATAAGGACTGAAACAGGTAACAACACAGCAAAGATGATAAGAACTGAAACAGATAGCAACACATCAAAGATGATAAGAACTGAAACAGGTAACAACACATCAAAGATGATAAGAACTGAAACAGGTAACAACACATCAAAGATGATAAGAACTGAAACAGGTAACAACACATCAAAGATGATAAGAACTGAAACAATATAGCAACACATCAAAGACGATAAGAACTGAAACAGGTAACAACACATCAAAGATAATAAGAACTGAAACAGATAGCAACACAGCAAAGATGATAAGAACTGAAACAGATAACAACACATCAAAGACAATAAGAACTGAAACAGGTAACAACACATCAAAGATAATAAGAACTGAAACAGATAGCAACACATCAAAGATGATAAGAACTGAAACAGATAGCAACACATCAAAGATGATAAGCACTTAAACAGGTAACAACACATCAAAGATAATAAGAACTGAAACAGATAACAACACAGCAAAGATGATAAGAACTGAAACAGATAGCAACACATCAAAGATGATAACAACTGAAACAAGTAACAACACAGCAAAGATAATAAGAACTGAAACAGGTAACAACACAGCAAAGATAATAAGAACTGAAACAGGTAACAACACAGCAAAGATAATAAGAACTGAAACAGGTAACAAAACATCAATGATAATAAGAACTGAAACAGATAGCAACACATCAAAGATGATAAGAACTGAAAAAGATAGCAACACATCAAAGACGATAAGAACTGAAACAGGTAAGAACACATCAAATATAATAAGAACTGAGACAGATAACAACACAGCAAAGATGATAAGAACTGAAACAGGTAACAACACATCAAAGATGATAAGAACTGAAACAGGTAACAACACAGCAAAAATAATAAGAACTGAAACAGGTAACAACACAGCAAAGGTAATAAGAACTGAAACAGGTAACAACACAGCAAAGATAATAAGAACTGAAACAGGTAACAACACATCAAAGATAATAAGAACTGAAACAGATAGCAACACAGCAAAGATGATAAGAACTGAAACAGGTAACAACACATCAAAGATGATAAGAACTGAAACAGGTAACAACACAGCAAAGATAATAAGAACTGAAACAGGTAACAACACAGCAAAGATGATAAGAACTGAAACAGGTAACAACACATCAAAGATGACAAGGATTGAAACAGGTAACAACATATCAAAGAAATAAAACAGACGGACGGTTAAACCTCACTTACGATAGCTCCTTTAATACACAAAGATCAAAGATGATAAGAACTGAAACAGGTAACAACACAGCACAGATGATAAGAACTGAAACAGGTAACAACACAGCAAAGATGATAAGAACTGAAACAGGTAACAAGACAGCAAAGATGATAAGAACTGAAACAGGTAACAACACATCAAAGATGACAAGGATTGAAACAGGTAACAACATATCAAAGAAATAAAACAGACGGACGGTTAAACCTTACTTACGATAGCTCCTTTAATACACAAAGATCTTACATTTCGCAAGGCACGAAGTCATTGTAATGAATTATAAGAAAATTGAATTAATAGCACTTCAGTTTCTTTATATTTCTTCTTTCTACAACGTTGCATAAATTAATATGATGGTATTGTTCCGGTGCCCGCATTAAATCACATCAGAGATGCGGGGATTTGGTTTAAAACATTGTAAAAACTGCCACCTGCCGGTGTAATCGTGTTAAATTTGCATGCATGTATTCACCACAACCAAACTCTAGAATGCAGAAATCTATTTATAACTGGCAAACATGTCATTGGCTTGAATGAAATATGCACGTGGGCGACCGTACATCAAAATAGATGTGAATCGGCACACTTCGGGTCGGATCGTGTCATCAAAATGCTGACAGAATGCCAGTGTTCACATGACCTTATGTGGCAGCCAGAGGTGTCAACACGTCTGTAAGGTGAATCCTGACAAGTTTTATCGACAACAAATAACAGTTGCTGAAGCAAAAGACTTGCAAAATACGGATGTAAAAGACACGTGACGCAAGTTGCAAAACGCTCTGGCAGATGTTTTTTTAGTTGTTTAAAAATGGTGTAATCATAGTATTAACTGATGATTGGTTTTTTAATTCATGAATCTGCTAAATTAAAATGTTTCTTGAATAATTCATACAACAGGTATAATTATCACTTAAAAGAAAGAAAAAAAGAAAAAAACGTTTCCAAAGAAACTGTAGATAAATGAAGGACACCTTTATTCAAGTGACCTTTACAAAAATATGCTTTTGTGAATAGATTCATTATGCGAAAGGAGTCTACATCCCTTAGTTGACTTTCTAAGGCGTGTATTTTGGACATCGGAGTAAAATACACCAACTTAATACAAGTCAAACGCATTTTGAAAAAGATATCGAATCTTGTAAAATACTGTTAAATCGATTGTCTCTTAATCAAACATGCTATCTAATTCTTTTTGATCTTTAATAAACTCGAACATAAATGTGGACAAGTTTCGCGCAACTTCATGGAGCGCTTGAGGAGTTTCAATTTATGACAAATCATATTTATTGATAACGGAGCACTTTGTAGGTTCATAGGGCATAAGAATAGGTACCATGTATGCTACATTATATGAAATGATAATAATTTCGTACAAGGCTTCCTTGTCATTACATACTGTGTCATATATTGTACATCTTCTAGTGCTCCATGAACTTTTTGCAGATCTCCAGTTATTATAACATATAATGTATCATACATGGTACCTCTTTTAGTGTTCCATGGATTTACAGTACAGCTACCTTACCATTTTATGTAATGTGTCATGTATGGTACCTCTACAAGTGTTCCATGAACATTCAGCAGAGCTTCGTTATCGTTATACATAATGTGTCAAATATGGTTCCTCTTCAAGTATTCTATGAAGTTTCAGCAGAGTTCCATTATCATTACATATAATGTATCACATATGGTACATCTTTTAGTATTCCGTGGACTTACAGCAGAGCTCCAATATCATTTAGTATAAAATGTCATATCTTGTACCTCTTCTTGTGTGGCATGAACTTTCAGGAAATCTTTGTTATCATTACGTATAATATGTCCTATATGGAACCTCTTTTAGTGTTCCATGGAATTACAGCAGCGCTCTGTTATCAATACATATAATGTATCATATATGGTACCTCTTTTAGTATTCCATGGACTTACAGCAGAGCTCCGTTATCAATACATATAATGTATCATATATGGTACCTCTTTTAGTATTTCATGGACTTCCAGCAGAGCTCCGTTATCAATACATATAATGTATCATATATGGTACCTCTTTTAGTATTCCATGGAATTACAGCAGCGCTCCGTTATCAATACATAAAATGTATCATATATGGTACCTCTTTTAGTATTCCATGGACTTACAGGAGAGCTCCGTTATCAATACATATAATGTATCATATATCTGGTACCTCTTTTAGTATTCCATGGACTTACAGCAGCGCTCCGTTATCAATACATATACTGTATCATATATGGTACCTCTTTTAGTATTCCATGGACTTACAGGAGAGCTCCGTTATCAATACATATAATGTTGTCATATATGGTACCTCTTTTAGTATTCCATGGTTTTACAGCAGCGCTCCGTTATCAATACATATAATGTGTCAAATATGGTACCTGTTTTAGTATTCCGTGGATTTACAGTAGAGCTCCGTTATCAATAAATATAATTTATCATACATGTATATGGTACCTCTACTTGTGTGCCATGAATTTTGATCAGAGCTTTGTTATCATTACGTATACTGTGTCATATGGAACCTTTTTTAGTATTCCAGGGATTTACAGCAGAGCTCCGTTATCAATACTTATAGAGTGTCATATATGGTACCTCTATTATAGTTCCATGGATTAACAGCATAGCTCCGTTATCAATACATATAATGTGTCGTATATGGTACCTCTTCTAGTATTCCATGGATTTACAGCAGAGCTCCGTTATCTTAACATATGATATTTTATACTGGTTCTTTTGGTCTTCTGGAAAATCTCAGCTATTTAGACATGTGGTCTGCTAAATACATTGACCTCTATTTGTGATCCGAGACCTTTCAGCAATGCTTCGAAACCTTACTTTTTTATAAGGTGCTCCTGGGTAATCAGCAAGTATGTTATAGCAATGATAATGCTTAATGTACTTTATTCTCATGATTTATCCGCATTACGTCTTCTACAATGTGGAAGAAAGTATCACAGCTGGCGAACTTGATCAGTGAAGAATTTGTACCCAATCAAACATATCTGAATTTTTTACATTGCTTTATTTCTATCAGTTTTGATCCATTTAATCTCTCTATATAAAATAACTGTTTTGTATTTTAAATTTCACTGGTATGACAAACTTCCATGTTTAAATTCTGCAGGTTTGTACGTATTTTGATTACTAGTTACAACTAGAGCTATCACTGAATGTGATTAATATCCCCTACTATACCCCCTTGTCAGAGGCAAAATGAGAAAACATCAAGTAAGAACTAAATGATGGCTCACAAAAATGTCAGCAGAACAGACTGAAATACTCTGAAGATTTTCAACCCAGTGGCATCTCTCCTTTTATACCGCTGTTGAGAAATATTAATGCTGTTGTCATTGCAAATTCGCAATTTATTGTTAGTTGGGAGTTTTTGTAATAAAAGATTGAATTGTAAAAATTGATATGACATCTTATGACTTATTGGCTGTTAACATTTTGCCATCTTATCTAAAAATCCCTTCGTGCCAAACTTACAGACAAGACACGAAAATATGGACGACCTGTAAGTGTGACCCTGACTTTTGAAATAGGCGCCTGGTTGTTGTGCGCTACACACTGACCATATTTGGTTAATAACTGTGCTAAGTTATTTGAGTATCCCGCAATCCATTGTCAAGAATGAGTCCAGAAAAACAAAGTAGCACTTAATTTCTACCTTTGACATATAAATATGACCTTGACCTTTTAGGTAGCAAACTGGTTTTTACGCGCGACACAACATCACATCAAGGCAAGTACTTCTGCTTAGTTATTTCAGTGGGGAATTAAAGCCCGGACAAAATACACCAGGGCTCAGTTTAGAACTTTGACCTCTAAGTATGACCTTGGCCTTTTGAATCGCAGCATGGTTCTTGCAAGCGACACACTGTGTCATTAAGGCAAATATTTGTGCCAAATTATTTGAAAATCCTGCAGTCGACAGTAAACTTAGAGCCAGACACGTTTCGGGACATACATAATGACCGACAGACTAACAGACAAAGAGATTCCAGTATAATACCCTGCACCCACCAAAAAAGAAAAAAGAAAAATGCGGGGCGGTGTAAAGATTATAAAGATTTCTTTTAATGAATTATCCTAATTGTGTAGGGAATTTTTTGCAAGGAACTCAATTTGCACCTTTGTGTACTAGTAAGTTTCCTTTGAACAATTTCGAACCCCTTTAGTTGTAAGTAGACGTTTACACAAAATATTTACGGATAGTGTCAATAAATTCAAGAAATGGCTGATATAAAGCTTGCAATGGCATACATCATTCAAACAATTCATAAAAATTTGACACAGGTGTACGCGGATACATCAAAATTACAAATGGAAGTTAATTTGCATAATACAGTTACCAATATCCATTCGTTTCTTGCTAAATTTTGGAACAGCCATCGACTAAATCAGAGACATAATGGTATATAGTGTCTCTGACTAAATACACAGAAAAGACACAAGACGTACTATAAAATAGCGAAAGAAAGACATATAGACTGAAATTTTATTCCTCAAATATGTTCAGTCGTACAATAAATTCTACTTTCCTTTATTCATTGAAATGCTTGATGGAATTCTGTTTTCTATATTCTAGTGAGTAGCAACCACACACAGCTGTGGTGCTTCTTATTTCCACGATAATATATTGCAGCTTTCAGACATTTCTTGATTTATGTGACATCACTGCACAGTTGCTTATCTGCAGTTTGTTCAATTAGAGAATACTCGGCTAGGTCGATGACGGCCCTGCCAGGAGGCTGATAAGCAGCTACAGTTAATGAGATGGGTATGTTGATTGACGTGCAGTACAGAACGTGTTTCAGGCGAATATTTAAACATCTAGTGCTAAGGCATGGCTGAGTTTTTACAAGCGCGTTAACATGCATCCAAAATTACTTAGGATATTTTTGGCAAAATAGCGACGATGTCAAAACATTTAATCAGAAATTTACGCCTGCTACATAAAGGAAACACATTATAATCAAGGGCTGAAAAATTTGTTAAAAGAAACACTTATCTTTGTACGATGCTGTTTGGTGGTAATTCAAGTACAAAAAAGTATTATATTTTTATTTTTCAGAAAACCAGTTCTTTAACACTATGTGCAAAATTAAACATCGAGAAAAAATGGCGGCTTTAGTTATAAAATCTAGTTAAAGACTCAGAGATGTTAGTAGCCCGATGTGAAAACCCCGGAGATTATAAATGGCAACAAATAACGCCAAATTGACAAATATAAGCCACGACAATGCCTTTTTCACCAGGCATAACATTTTGTTCCTACACGACTTTCTTTCTCTACCTCATTAACAAGATTCATTTCGTCAAAGTAGATGCAAGACAAAATTTACCCAACGTCATATTGTGTGCCTAGCCTCGCCTTCAGTGTCGGATTCACTTAGTAATGTCCGTCTGAGGTCATCTGAATTGAACTCTCAGTACAGGCATCCTTCGACAAATTAACAGTTGATGTTCATGTGGCGATATTTTCCTGTTAAGTGTCATCAGTAACTGAATTTCACTCTAATATGTCCGTACTTTAAGCGTCTGTCTCGATATCCAATAAAAAGCTCTGTTTCTTATCAATAATAAAATGGAATAGATTCACAATTACTTTTGTGATCTGTATTGTTCCATTTTCTGTTTAAGTTACCTATATGTTAAGTCATACATGTCAACAATTTAAAGACAATTGTACCCAGACTCCTAGCTTTGGTTACTCCTCTTAAAGTATAGTTATTACTGCCACCACACATGTCATGTGGAGCAGATCAGTAGTCCAGTATTAGACTGGTAATCCATGGGTTGCAAGTTCGATCCTACCCCCAACCTCACTCCTCTCCTAGCATTACTATTTGTCTTTCGGATGAGACGTTAAACCTAGATCCCCACTGAGTTGGGAAAGAACCAAGAGTGACTCTGAAGTGGGATGCTTTCTGTATTTTTCACTATCTTCCATTACAGAGCGACAATCATATGGGCACCGGTACCTTCGAATAAAAAAACTTATATGGATAGATGGCATACCACATGGTGATGGTGTGAGTAAATAAGCAAAATGATTACTTTTTATCATCATTTTTTATTATCATTTTTTTAACATCAATACATTTCAAAATAACAGGATTTGATCTTAGCAATCCAAAAAAGGATAAAGAAAATAATCTAGAAATAGATTGTGGCAGTGCTTACTTATACTATAGGGGAGGTTACTCTGCGTTTAGTTTCACTGTTTTGTACGCCATCTTGAATGACGTTAGAAGAATGACGAAACTATTATCTGTATATGCGTTTATTTTGTTTATTTTCGACTACCTCGGTTTCATTTTGAATTTATACTATACATTGTAGTTTCTAACACAGGATGAGAGACTGACACTGTAAATCTATTAAATAAATTACATTACGGACAGTTTTGAAATTTTAATAAAGTTATTTACGCGTGCATTTGTTCAGTTAAAATGCAAAATTAATGCCGAGCTGCGGGTCAGCCAAAAACAACGCATAATGGCACAGAAATGATTTGCGAGGCAAAACGCGGCGCTTTGTGCCATTATGCGCAAGGACGCATGTTTGATAACCTTCTTCTCTTATCTTTCGGATGAGATGTAAACTGTGGTCCCATGTACTGGTGTTAAAAAAAACACATACACACAAATGTCTTTATAACCCTTTCTCTATCTTATATCATTTCAAACATCCTGATTTCTTGGGTTGTGAGGTGTTGTGCTGTAGGCTATCAGTACCAATGATAAACACTCTCAAAAAGAGAAACTTGAGTCTGTGATTAACATAAACATAGCAAAATTTAAAGTCACACACTCCAGCCTGGCACACAATTTACACACATACACGAGCAAACAAGTATGAATGTTTATATGTACTGATATTATATGACAGGTAATACTTACATAGATTATATCTTCACATTTGTTTTTCACATGTTTTCACAGTCTAACGACTAAGTGAACTGAACAGTCAAATTTCCTCTTCTATATATAAACCAGTTTTCTCATCAAAGATTGTTTAGATTGAAAGTATGAAGGGTCTGGAGTACAAATTGTTTCTGACGATTTACGAGCAAATCTGTCTAGATAGTCACTGTATGTTGATACAAACCGACAGTTCAGAGTAACTGATATCTTTTAGTGATAGTTCCTGTCATGCGCACTTATCAGCTTCCTGTCAGAACAGCAGATTGTGGAGGGCATCAAAAGATACGAAACGACTGAAAATTGCAACGGCGGCAGAACTGCGGTGATTGAAGCGGGTTGTTTGTCAGAGAACGGATGCCATTAATCATTAGCCGGCGCATAGATCACCTCAATTAGGGTGTCAATGAAGACAGATGTAAGAAATGATAGAATGCTCCACTAAGAAGGCACCCAGCAGAGGGCTAGAACCATGTATCTCATAATGTTGAGTAAAGTCCATACTGTTTTCTTAGTGTCAAAGGACCAAATGTGTACGGCGTGGATAACTCAGGCTGTAAAGCACCGGGCTCGGAAACAACTTTCAACTTTATGAAGCACAGATATAATATGGCACTTCTACTCCCTTGCCTTTCAGCTAGCTCAGTTTATGGCGACGTGGTAGAGTGTCCGCTGAGTAATCGAAGGTACTCGAGTTCAAACCCAGCTCGGGGCAGGCGGATTTTTCTGGTTTACACTTACCTAAAGCTAAGGTTCACAAAGTGAACAGCAATAGTATATAAAGAATTTACAGAGGATCAATGTAACATACGAAGCCACTAGGTTCAGATTTATAAGTATTTGTCTATAAATATTGTTTGTGAAGTCTCCTCACTCATGATTCTGTTACAAATGTAGTATTGCTAATTTTATTTGTACCATAGCTATTTATCATGGAATTTTCAAAAAATCTTCTTTTAGTAGTGTCTCAGTAAATTGACATTCTCCCTTTAATGCTTCCCGACACCTTCTCCCAATCAGCACAAGGAAAATGCCCGTATGCCGTATTCGTGTGTGTACATTTAAAAGGCCTAGTGGACTGAATTAATGCTGAAAAAAGTAGCACATCCATCTTCTGGGGATAATACCAGTTCAACAGTACCCATATACAGAAGGCGCCTTCGACTTCCAACATTGATTGATGCTCTTAGAAATTGTAATCTCCGTGTAATACATCAAACCGTGATACTTTCTTAAAATTCAAGGAAAGCAAAATAATTTACACGAGTCCCATGTGTTTGGAACTAGCAGAAAGTTTTAAAGAGGCCATTATTTTGTTGACATGTCAGCATCGCTTTGACATTTCATCTGTTGGGCGTATATCAAATTAAAGTTTATTTCTTGGAGAAGTTCAGTTTCAATTAACCCATCTCACGTCGTAAAACATTTTTCTCAATTTTGTGTCTTCATAGAAACTCAAAATTGGAAAAAATGCTGTTTGCAAAAGTTCAATATTTAACCTTATTTTAATAGAGGCTAAACTTTAACACGATGTAACGCTCTTTGTATGTAAAATTACTAGTGAATGTTTGCATTTAAAATGCCGTCTTAAAATGCTATGTTCATGTACTTCTTTTCCCACAATCTCTCTGTGACATGCTGGTACGTTTTTGTCACAAACACGATACTCAGCTTCCTTCTAAGGTTGTACTGTATTAAAAAACATGTTGAAAAAAAAACACACACACACTTTTTTTGCGCCCGTTCACACGTTCATGTTTTTCAATATCATTTATGCCTTCTCGGTCCGTCTTTCTGTCTTGTCATTTGTCTTGAGTAACCAACCTTTCCTTCACAAAGCTGGTTTCATGTGCAAAGAAGTTACATTCTTAATGACTAACTGAGCCTTCATCATCACTAAAATTGTATCATCCTGCTGTATTAAGGTCATACTGTTAGGTAATATCTAAAGACCCGTTATTTCTAAGAAACAGTTACTTTGAGAACATTAAATTGTTAATCTGAGTGTTGTCATGTAAGATAAAACCCACTATAAACTTTTAACCATCAGTGAATCGAGCTTTTTAAAGATCTTTAAGATATGACAAGTGGTTGACTACAAATCTAACCAGACTTTATAGGTCCATACAGTAAAGAATAGAAACTCGTTGTTTTTTGTAGTCTGACCATACAAACAACAACAAGCATTCATAGTTAAAAATCTAAAGACCACAGACAAAAACAAAATGTAAAGACAATATTAAGTGGTAACAAAATGTAAAACATTGTGCCACTTTACCCCACCCACTTTTATGATAGAGGGATGGCATCAAAGTAAACTTCAGCATATAACGTGAGGGCTTCAGATCAACTATAATCATTTTTATTCATAATGCTGTTCTGAATAAATGGGCAAAATACCAAAGAAGTTTACCAAGTAGTTTCGGAGAAATTAATAACCAAAATTACTTAAACTGATATTTTATTGTTAAACCATGTTAAAATGCTTTGTAACAACGGAAATATATTTAAAACGGAAGAAATGCCATTTAATGTCAGTTAAAGTTGAGGTTTTAAAAGCAAAACAAAACGTTTATACTCTAGTGGGGTTTGAACCCACCCCTTTTAATAAAAAGGTGAATTTTAAATGAATTTTATTGTTCTTTCTACCGTGTACAAAAACCAAAACTCGTTTCAAAGGCATCCCCTTCGATGGAGACCCAACAACTGTAGTAATTTCACTGTAAACACTACCGTTTTTTTGGGGTTTTTTTTTTTTCAGAAATACATGGGCTTTAAAGGGTTCCGTATAATGATCACCGTATCTCAAATATGAATGCTCCTACTTACTGATATTTTAACTCGAAATATGTGTAGTTTGTAATATACGCCACCTTAAATTAGCAACCATTCTTAATATCAACTGTCCTTTCAGTTTGCTCTTCCTCGGGCAATAATGTCACCTTTTCAGTTCCCTTTCTTCCTTCTCATTTTGTAGCTCGTATTCCATCTGTCACTGTGTATCAATGTGTGTAAGCCAACTCTCCTGACAAATTAGCCGGTCATAAGTGGTATTAACTGCTGACTGGTGCAACAATAACAAATAGCTGTTAGCCCTTGCACACCACGTCATTAATCAGACCGACAGAAAGCGTTGTCATAACCTGAGCTCCTTGAATATTATCATAGAACTGAACAGAACGAAAACGAGATAGAACAGGACAGGTCAGGTCAGAACAAACCAGGACAGGACAGACCAGCCTATGACAGGACAAGATATAATAGGACAGACCACCCTTGGACAGGACAGGATAGAGTAGGACAGAACAGCCTAGGACAGGATAGAATAGGGCAGACAAGCCTAGGACAAGACAGGACAGAATAGGACAGACCAGCCTGGGATAGGACAGGATAGAATGTGAAAGAATAAGACAGAGAACAGAGCAGAACATGACCATCAGGACAAAACAAATTAGACCAGAACATGTAATGACAGAGAAGTAAAGGAGAGGACAAGACTTAATACTTTAGATAAGATACATTCTGTCTGATTGTCGTAGTAGAAACAACAGTATTCTAATATTGTTAAATTACAGACATCTTAAAATCTAATGGCTCTTCTAAATCAGATTGTTGTAAGTTTTGCAGCATAAGTTAGTGATGTGCTTTAACAGAATAAAAAACTTTTTGTTTCTTTTCTTTGGAATGCAGATAAAAAATGTTAAATGTGTGAGTGCTGACTGTAAGTTGTTCTAGTTGGTCAATAACTCATATTGCCCATAATAAAGGAAAAGGAAGTTGAGAATTTATGGAACGATTAGCTGAAACATAGAAAGCTGAACGTGGGATTATGGTACAAAAAAAATCATACATCAAAGTGAACGAATGGGACATAAATGTAACAATTGTGATCTGAAATAATTGCACATCACTCTGTTTAGTTATTATAACTGGCAGTTTATCTTTGATTGTTTGCTGAAACACTATAGGAACCACGGATGTGCTAACATCTCTTTTCCTAGCTTTCAAATACTTCAGACGGTGATACGAGATTCACAAGAGCTGGCAATAAATGAATTGATTTATTTGACGATTTTCTCACTGGAAATGGCGCCTGATGCAACAGAAACTGTATACCAGTCTGCAACTTGGTAACACACATCAAACGGTGTCAAATAGCTTTTAAGCTAGCAAACATTTCAACAATTTAGCGTTCCTGATAAAATCTTTAGAGAGTTTTAAGTCCACGTGATACGCGGCCACGACAGATGATCGACACCTATCATAAAAAACCTCGTGCACTCGTGGAAACAAACATGCACAAATGTTCCTGCAGATTTCCATTCATCTCCTATGCCGCCTCTTCAACTTGCTTGATGGTGGTAATTAAAATTGCGTCAATTTATCATTTTACTTCGTCCTTAATGACAATTTACAATTTTGAAAATTACATCAAAGATTTTGTAAATTTGTTTCTGAAGAGGCTCTCGAGATTTATCAGCCGCTACACATGCTTCCCCTGTAATGTTTCTACTTGGGATGATCGTTTATACGGAGGATGCCCGCAAGGCAAAATATATCAGAACATTAGACAAACATGTACGGTACGGGTAAATCATTACCGGTTCTATTCACGGTGGCAACAAGTCTTATATATGACTGACTAATCGTATATCAAAGAGATATTTGAAGAACAAATGAAATAATAGTATTTTGTCGGCTTAGAGCCCCACAGACACAGTCATTTTGAGTACAATAAGTGGTTAGTCGAAATGAAGACCTTTAATAATTACAAAATTTAATAATTTGCACAACCTCAGCTACACTGCTTACTCCCCGGAAGTTGGTCAGACTTTTAACTTCAAGCCATATTTACAGCATGATTTTTAGAGTATATATACGATTTGTACGGGCACGAGGGCCGTAGACCCAGTGTGCATTAAGTCGCATAGACAAGAAAAAATGATGTAAATGTTTGATACCCTCGTGTAAGATGTGACGTCAGTTAACCCGGTGTGAAGGTCAGGAAGCGTGCGCCGTGCAATAACTGACATACAGATATTGCACTCCGCAGTATATCGGAAATATACACAATCGAAGAATAATGTCGTTTGCTATGATATAATACAGTTCTTGTTTCCTAACGTGATTTCCGAAGAGTAATGATCTTTGCCATAAAACGGCTGTTAATTTTTACATAGAAAGGTGTGCCCACAATATCTGATGACGCCATATTACTTCAGTAAAGTGGTATGTTGCTTTGGATTTTGACTCGGGTTTCGTCATTCTTCCGATGTCATACAGAGCCCGCCAGTTACAACTGTATTATTGCAATATTTTCGTGAAAAATACCAAAACCACTTTTACTACTTTCACAACAGATTAGGTATTTGGTGTGAAGCAATATCTACGTGTGCTCTTACAATCACAAATTTGTGACACCCTCTCGGTCAATTCTTTCAATTTATATGAATTTACCACTTGCCCATTTTTTGCTGTGTCAATGTATTACACTTTACATTACCTTCTTGAAGATGTATGAAATTGTGACCTTGACCTCAAAGTTAACTTTTATAATTTATGTTCAAGTTCACCAAGACTAGTGGTTTTTAGACAGATTAAGAACTTAAGACGTTGGCAATCATGTTGGCTGTGTTACCAAAGCAAGCTCAATTTACCTTAACTGAGTGTTAAAGTTACAAGTCTGTGACCTTCAATTTTAGCATTTGAACACTGAGTTGACCTTAGACTTTTGAAGACTAAGATGACCTTCAACTTAAACTTTTGAAGACTAAGATGACCTTCAACTTAAGCATGTGAACACTGAGTTGACCTTCAACTTTTGAACACTAAGATGACCTTCAACTTCAGCATTTAAACACTGAATTGACCTTCAACTTCAACTTTTGAACACTAGGATGACCTTCAACTTCAGCATTTTGAACACTGAGTTGACTTTCAACTTCAACTTTTGAACACTAAGATGACTTTCAGCTTCAGCATTTGAACACTGAAGTGACCTTCAACTTTTGAACACTAAGATGACCTTCAACTTAAGCATTTAAACACTAAGATGACCTTCAACTTTTGAACACTAGGATGACCTTCAACCAGCATTTTGAACACTGAGTTGACTTTCAACTTCAACTTTTGAACATAGGATGACCTTCAACTTCAGCATTTTGAACACTGAGTTGACTTTCAACTTCAATTTTTGAAGACTAAGATGACCTTCAACTTATGAACACTAAGATGACCTTTAACTTCAGCATTTTAACACTGAGTTGACCTTTAACTTTTGAACACTAAGATGACCTTCAACTTCAGCATTTTATCACTGAGTTGACCTTCAACTTTTGAAAACTAAGATGACCTTCAACTTCAGCATTTTATCACTGAATTGACCTTCAACTTTTGAACACTAAGATGACCTTTAACTTCAGCATTTGAACACTGAATTGACCTTCAACTTTTGAACACTAGGATGACCTTCAACTTCAACTTTTGAACACTAGGATGACCTTCAACTTCAGCATTTTGAACACTGAGTTGACTTTCAACTTCAATTTTTGAAAACTAAGATGACCTTCAACTTATGAACACTATGATGACCTTAAACTTCAGCATTTGAACACTGAATTGAACTTCAACTTCAACTTTGAACACTAGGATGACCTTCAACTTCAGCATTTTGAACACTGAGTTGACTTTCAACTTTCACTTTTGAAGACTAAGATGACCTTCAACTTCAATTTTTGAACACTGAGCTGACCTTCAACTTCGACTTTTGAACACTGAGTTAACCTTCAACTTCAGCATTTTGAACACTGAGTTGACTTTCAACTTTAGAACACTAAGATGACCTTCAACTTCTGCATTTTAACACTGAGTTGACCTTCAATTTCAACTTTTGAACACTAAGATGAGCTTTAACTTCGACTTTTGAACACTAAGTTGACATACAACTTCAACTTTTGAACACTAAGTTGACCTTCAACTTAAGCATTTGAACACTGAGTTTACCTTCAATTGCAACTTTTGAACACTAAGTTGACCTTCAACTTGAATTTTTGAACACTAAGATGACCTTCAACTTAAGCATTTGAACACTGAGTTTACCTTCAACTTCAACTTTTGAACACTAGGATGACCTTAAACTTCAGCATTTTGATCACTGAGTTGACTTTCAACTTCAACTTTTGAACACTAAGATGACCTTCAACTTCAGCTTTTGAACAGTAAGGTGAGTGATATATACTGGCCCTTTTGTCTCTAAGTGTACAACTGCTAGGATTTTTTTTATAACTGATTATAACTTTTTATCCGAATAACGTAATATTCAATGTGGTTATTGTTCAAACATAAACTTGGTGTTCATGTTCTAAATTTTCCAACAGTCCTATCTAATTTCAAAATTACTAACTGTATAACGATAATATTAACAACAAAATAATGCTTAGAACAAATAAAAGCCATAACTAGCATTAATCAGTTTGCTTGAATATAAAAAAAAAATACAGACTGCAGTTTTAAAACAAGTAAACGAAATTCTCTACATTCAATAGAAATTAAATGCAAATAATATTTACTTTTACGTTTATTTAATTATTGTATATCTTTAGAGTTTGGGCATCTTTCTGAGTGCCTTACTCGTACAAGTTTACCAACGGAACTGCATGGCTTTTTAACAGTAGGGTAGGGTTACATAATGTCCTATAGATAAACAGATTTACTATTCAATTCGTTCTACAGACAAAGGACTAAACTGGCGTTTGTTAATTTACTGAATGTATGATCAAATTCTCTTCAATCATTTTTTATGTATTGCAACCACATATTTCCTTTATTCTTCAGAATTGTGATATCAGTCTGTTCTCAATCAAATTAATTTAAAGTTTTGTTGTTGTTGTTTTTTTAAAGTTTTTTATTTTGTGTTTTGTTATTAAAACAAAGACTTTTTAGTTCCACAGCCTATCACTGGTGTCACATGTAATCAGTGATTGCCAAACTGTTTCACATAAAACATAATGTTTACAATGAACACAAATCTAAATACAAGTTCCGCTTATCTAAGACGGAATGAAAAACAAAAAAAAACCTATTTCTCAATTATATACTAGCGTGTGTACATTACGAATTATATTCAGAACACGCAGTTTCCTGTCACCTAAAACAAAAATCATAACGCGCTTTTTTCATGTTTAAAAACATTCATTTATAAAATTAATGCAGATTCATAAAATAAAGGTGAACAATATTTATGCGTTTAGTGATAGCACAAGGTATGGGGTAGAGGCGTTCCGATTAGGAATGTTATCATATCTGGCAGTCAAGTATAAAATATTCACGTACACGTATAAAATAAGATATGCCATCTCAATATCCATGTATCATCCTGTCCTGATGATTTTGAATTATTTATGTTTTATTAACCATGCATGATGCAAGACATTTGAAAAATTAAAACTGTGTAGATAATGTGATATCTGCCCTACAAACAGTATCGAGTTACCAGACAAGTATGATACGGGTTTTACACATCTCGCTATGAAGGGTATCTGTGACATAGATCACGCTACCCGATACCCGAGCTCAATGGTCGCTGATATGTATATAAATGATCTCGGATCATCCGTGGTCTCGAACACGCAAACTGATCATAATTCATCCGACTCAGTCGTTTTGAAATTCATATAAATTATATGTTTGATAATTAAAATAGCCCAAGGTTTAGTTTATCGGTTTCTCGTAACACAGCAACGCAAAAACTGAGGTTTTAATAAACATTTAGATACGTTTATTTATGATGTTTTAGTCTGAAGAAACATATCACTTATATTTAAGTAGCGTGTATTTTTTAAGTTTCTGTATAAAGCACATTTTTTCCCGTTTATATTTCTGTAATGGATTACATTCTATTTTAATTATCAGTAAATTAATGTTCAAGTTTTGACAGGCAATTGCATATTAAACTGAACTCGTCAAAGCATCCTGACCATTTCTGACACTTAACAACCAACAAATTTGATAAACATTAGCTTTTAAGTAGTTTTTGTCTTTGATATAAATTCACAAAAAATGTTTAGACATTAATTCATTGAGAGCAAATTTATGTTGACATTAATAAATATTTTCAAGTTATCACGGGTTAGTCACCATAATTTTAAATTCCCCCGTGTAAGCTTGAAAGAACATGAATACAGTATGACAAATGGATATGTCAGTGCCTAACTCACACACCATGAAACATAATTAATAATCGTTAACACACAAAATGCACGTTCGTCTTACAAACCAAAGGGTGCGGCTGAACGTACTACTTCTTTTAAACTGCCTTACTACCAGAGATGTCTTACCAGTTTACACACCGATTTGTAGTATATTATGAGCATGGAAAAGAACGGCAAATATACTCGTTACATACAAATAAATCATTGATACAAAGTAATCATTAAATTAGTAGAAGTCCCAATTTTATTACAAGATGTTTATATAATTTTTTTTCTGATAATGCTTTTGCATACTTTAATCTGATATAGTGTTAGTCCAGACCCGGCCCAGTCCAGAACAGGAACAGTAAAGAACAGGCCGAGACTAGAACAGGCGGAGTAAAGAACAACCCGCTACTAAAGATATCTTGTTAACATGTGTTCAACTTTCTATATTACAGTAAACAAATCATCTGGTAATATTTCATTTCAATTACAAAAATAAAATTATAATCAAAACTGTGCTTGTCCAGATCATCGTTATTCAACTCGAAATGACAAAAATGTTCAAAATTACGTATCAAATTACTTAAGAAAATGATAATAAATGCCGAGTACTTTCCCCGTTGTGTAATGTCATGAAAAAAATGGCGAATTATTTGAAATTATTTTGTTATTTACTATCTCCTTGGACTATTGTCTGCCATTAATGCTAACTCTTTTGTAAGAGGGTAACCTAAATTTCTTTTCTGTTTTTTAAATGGGCCTTTTTTGACTTTCGCTGCCGAATATTTACTGTCAGTGCATTTTATTATAAAAAAAACCGAAAAACCTTGGATTTGTTGATTTTAGCGATCCCATTTAAAAGGAAGACAAATCTTTTAATCAAATGCACATTTACAAGATGTGTTTTAAATTACAGCTTTATAAATCTATAATATGCATCCAAAATAAACAGAATCCCTGCAACATCTTGTAGAAACTCATTACTTAACTCAGAATTACTCGTGTTGTTTTTATGGAAAACGCACCTTTCAAATAAATAAAAATCTAATTCACCCCTAAGATTAGGGATTAAATCTTTCACAGTTTTCGGATGAACCCGATTTTAGTTCAAATGGAATATTAAAGGGGCTGGCTATTTTTGAAACATTCTGCTAGAGAAAAATCAAGGGCCTCAGGCTTTATTTTGTAGGACAGTGTTAACATGTAAGCTGGAGTTTCTACAATATTGTTTCACCTGCGAAACAATCCTTATATTACTCTAAAATCGTTTGAATTTTTAAAGACATAAAATGCATTTGGCTTTGGTATTAAAAAAGAATTTACAAGAATACAATTAATTATTTTAATAAATAATCAACACATCAACGGAAGTAACTTAACTATTGGTTCTCACAAATATATAATAAAGAAAACAATGTGTAAAACATGAAATGCAGCATAACTGCGGAATCAAATCCTTTGTCATTTAAACATAACTTCTGATCAGAAATTGCATGTATACTATTATTGTCGTAATTACAGTAATACTGAAACACTACACAAGATGTAAGTTATCCTAGTACGTCTATGTTTTCTTTTTTTAACTTATATCTGACAAATAAAGGCAGCACGAAGCCATCCTTAAATATTTAAAGAAGTATGCCATTCATTAAAGTGTACGTGTGATTTTGTCAAATTCATAACGATACAAGAAAGTAAATCTATGGCAAATTCAGACACATAAGCACGGTAAATTTATAAAACAACATTTTCACACATGTCATACATATATCCATAATCTTGATTTTGTCGTCAGCACAAGTTTATTTCTGATGTGTCAGTGCAACATATACATTTTCAACACGTTTTTCCCTTTAAAATGTAAAAAAAGGAAACGTTTATAATTAGAGTCTATATAAGACTTTAGCACTGTTGTATATAGATATAACTTAATTCCATTAGTTATTCTCTATGTATTCAATGTCTGAAAGGATCTAGTCATGGGACCGCAGCAGCACCCACTCTCTGACCATATAATGTATATGGTGAATAATAAGGTCCTAGGGAAGAGAGGGGCTGACCTGGTTGAAGGGCTGTTGGAGCACTAGGCAGTGGTGACTTGTAAGGATGATACCGACTCCCATTCAGAACACTGCTCAATGGGCTAGGTATAGTTGGATATGCCCGTCGCAGTGAATTTGGACTCAAACCTCCATGGGCTGGCAGTGGTCCATGAGGATACCCACTAAGGCCAAGAGGTGGCGGCAGTCCAAGAGCAGCATAGCTAGCCAGAGACGAGGCTGTGTCTGAGCTAGATGTATGTGTCCGAAGGTGCTGCAATAACTCCTCGGAAGTTGAGTAACGTTTACCACAATAGTCACTGCCTGAAACCCAGTTACAAACATAGGGCATACCCGCACTGTGTCCAGATACACCACTGAGGAGACTGTGAGCATACAAAGATGATGTAAGTCCTGGATAAGAAGATAATCCTGAAGGTAATGAGGGAAGAGAACTCGGCATTGAAAACTGAGGCATCATAGACAGCGAGGAAGCACCTGCCATGCCTAATGCACTCAAACTTTGTAGGGATTTCTCATGAGCACATTGTGAGCAACCTGGCGCAGTACATGTGGAACTGACATGACTGTTCTGAATTGTTAACTGACAGTTAGTACAATATGGATCTCTACATACCGGCACAAGGGTAGTTGCACCAGAAGGAGTCCTAACACGAGCATATGATACATATGGAGATAGTCCAGCTGTTAATCCAGTTTTTGAAAGGGCAGCATTTTGTGCAGCGAGCGCAGCAGCTGCCGAAGCACTAAGTCCGCCATACCCAGAGTGGGCAGCAGCCAGGGATGAGGCATATGCTGAACTTACAGATGCTGGATCTAAAGAAAATGCATGTCCATATAATGATAAGCCTGGGTGTGGAAGCCCAGCACCAAATCCATTTAATCCAGGGTGAATAGGTCCTGGAATCTTGCTGGCAGATGATGAAGATAAATGTTCAGGACTAGATCTGGTTGGTTTCCCTTCAGAAGTATTGTCTCTACTTCTGTCACGTTCTCTTTCGCGCTCGCTGTCGCGATCTCTGTCACTGGATGTACTACTGCTAGCCCTAGCACTACTAGTACTATGTGAACTGTTCGGGCCAGTGGAGGCCACAGGCCGCGTAACTGATGCTGTTACTGTTGTTGTTTCACTGACACGTTCTGAAGCGCTACTTGCAGCTGGACTAGACTTACGACTTGAACAACTTGAGATCGGTACCAGGGGTGGGATTTCTTTTGGAGGAACTGTCTTGAATCCTGTCTTTTTAGCAGAATCTCTTCCAGATTCATTTCCACTATCGGTACTTGGGCTTTTTCTGTTATCACTGGTGCTATTTTTATCTGTGGATTTCTCGGCCTCTTTTTTCTCTTTCTCAAGTGGTGGTATGATTGGTTTAGAGGGGCTAGGGTCCTTTCCAATACTGCTACATGTCTGAGCAAGCAAGGCCAATGGACTCTTCTTTGCGTCTAACTGTAAATAGAAAATTTTATGTGTTGTAATGTATGTGAATGCATGGTATGTGGTAAAACTCAATATTCTGTTCTGTTCTTTTTGAAAATAGTACAATACTACAGAAAGTGTTTGCAAGACCTATACCTACTTTCATGGATATGGTTACACTGTAATTTTATAATTCACAGCATTCATTAATGCAATGAAAATGTGCAAAAGTTTTCTGTTTAAATTTAAAAAGGAGCGAGATTTAACAGTTTCAAATCTCCAGAAAAAAAATGGGGGTTATCTAGCATGCAGTCTTTTCATCATTACAAATCTTTCAACAATGAAAGGAAACAGGCATTTTAAGGGTCAGAGACGAAACTGTATTGGCGAATTTCTTTGATATTTTTTCTCTGTAATATCTACTCTCGTTAATACTTTGATACAGACATGTTCTGAGGGGAACAAAGAGCGCCCGCTCGATGAACACAAAATAATTTTTCAATTGACGCCCTGTCTACAATATCGCTCATATAACATGGACTCATTTACAAATAAGCAGTATCCCCGTGCTTGTAAATGCCGTAAAGGGATAGAAAATCGATTACACAGATACAATTAGGCGGTGCAAACAGACAAGGTATTAAAGAGAAATACACTGGTCTTTCTTTCAGTATCTGTTGACAATGAAATAATACATTAGTTCGTTGTTTTTTGTTCGAATCAACGATTTTACTATTTAATGTAAGCAGTAAATACTGTAACGCAAGGTTCAAATTTGAAATATAGATCAATCCGAACTAGTAAACAGGCGGAAAGCAAACGATGTAAACTTCTAAATAGCTTCTGTAACTTAGTTACCGTTTTCAATATTTTATATAATTTCTACGATGGATTTTTTTTTCATTTCACTTTGTTATCACATAACATATTATTTGTGTATTTGTTTATTCTTTAAAAAGATGAGGTTATAGAAATTAACATGTACTTACTGTTGTCGGGAGAGGTTGAAGGTAATCCGGATGCAAGTACTGGGCCACGCTCGGCGACAAAATACTAGACATATTTATCGGTGCACTATCACTTTTAGCCTCATTCATGATTGAAATTGTAAATATATAAACAAACAAAGAGATATTTATAGTATCCAATATGATAAAATCCAAATAATATGCACACTAACACTAATGTGTAATATCCGTGGACATGTAGTTCCGTGCAATGTGTATAAACATTTTGTTAAGTTTACATGTTATCCTGAGCGTAGACTGCTATTCACAGAGACACCTCAGCTTACTCTGAATTCAACAGTCTAGTAGTGTCTGTCAATCATTTCTGCAGCTAACAACACTCATTTATCTCTGTAACAAACTCAAACCGCCCAGCGCGATCTGCTAGCAATATCTACAATGAACAACATGAAATCTATAACCTGATAAAACGTACACCTCGTCGACCAATGCTCGTTTAGAATCGGCTGTCAGTCGCTCACCGTCAGTCGTGGACTCCGCCCAGCTGTCAGAAGAAATTAATGGGTTTGATGATTGATAACGATTGCCGGCGCCTCTACCAATGAGAAATAAAGACTGTAATTGCTTTGGCAAAAGGCCAAAGGCTTCGGTATGGTTTCAATCCATCATGATGATATGCTTCCCGTCTTGACTGCTTTATGTCATTCAGTGTTGTTAATGTACACTACCTGAAGGGCGAAATGAAAAGATTAAACTGTGCATAGATAGCCGACCAAACATACTTCAATAATTTTTGAATTATCACATTTTCACCTAGGTTGTTTTCGAGAATTTACACTGCTTCGTCTGATTGAACAGGGAAACCTGGTGGGGGAACATTATTCTAAAAAAATCGTAAAGGTCAGATATGTGTTTGGTGAACTCACAGCTCAAGGCCACGTCAAACTGAATACATATCGGTGTTACAGATCAAAAGCACCGACATATTATATGAGATCAAATAAATCAATCTGCCTGTAGGTATGGTGCCTGATAAGCCATGTTGATTGACAGATTGAGTACTGGCCCGTCTAAATACTTTCATATCGAACAACTTTGTCTTGACTGAAACTAACGTGTGAAAAAAAAGAAAAGAAAAAAGGTATTAAGTTGAGACAAAAATATCTCAACAAAGCAATACCGCTGGCGAGGAATTTTCCATATTTATGCGTTATTTGTAATGTACACAGTACGTTTTCTTCAGATTTTGAATATTTCTTGTCAAAGGTTCACATAATTTGATATTCAAGGTGAACAAGACGGATAACCTATCATTCTTCTAAAACTGGGATTTGATAAAAACAAAAGAAGACAAATTAGGACATGTCTAATGTCCCCAATTCCCTAGAATAATTGCCTTTAACCTGACAGCTGCCGTAGTGCAGTTAGATTTCATGTTGTGTTACAATATATTTTAGTTGATCACGATGACGTTTGTTGAGTGTATGTGTCACAGGTGTTGTTAAGTATGTCTACGTGTCGCAGATGACATATTGAATTGCATCAAATGGTAGTTATGATTACAGTGTAGACATGTTGCTTTTCCTGAATTAAAGTTATCTATATTATCTTGTTTTGGCGATGTGAATGTGCTTTTCAGGTTCGATGCGTTAAAATACAGAAATTCATACATGTTGGTTACTGAATAAGCTGTGCAGTATTTAGCTCTGTTCGTCAGAAAAAAAATCATCTTTGAAATAAATTTAGCTTAGAGCAAACATACAACTTTTTAACGTGCTCTAAAACACAGCCAATCAATCATTTATCTAACACATTTAAAGCCAGGGTTTCCTACACTCCAGGGCAAAATATGTCAAAGAAGTCGAACTTATTTCCACGTTCAATTTGTTGAAATTCAGAATAACGCGTTTATGTTCGATATATATTTGTACATACATGTATAGTTTAACAGATTGACAGGTTTGCCCTCTCTTACATCAATCACCACATACGGTGATCGTTATCATAAGCCGTCTGCCAATACTGTCACCCGGTGCGCCAAGTATCAATAAAGCAAAACCCTCTAAACTGTACTATTTCTAATATGATACTAAACATTCGGTCCTACATTGAGCATGTTTAAAATACGTCTTGCATATCTGAAAGGTAAATGATAAATTTTGTAATTTGCAGTGCAAAAACGAACATTAGTGCACATACATCATGGGGGAAAATGGGAGATTTTTCCAGTGATATTTCAGTTTGATGTATAACGCTATTTAATGTTGATTGCACGTAATGGCCAGATCAAAGATACACGTGAATACTATATTGTTTCATCTAAGCAATGAATCAAGTCGATAATGAGACTACTGATGGAAAGATGTCTATAAATTTCCATTTACAACCCATTAAAGGTGTATTGTCAATTTACTGTACAGAGTAAGAGCAAATGAAAATCTGCCCGAAAATTAAAAATTTTCAGATCACTTCATTATTTTTTTTTCAGTGTTATTTTCATTCAAATTTTTGGCCTTTAAAATAGACCAATTAGATCTGCGGCCGAAAACGAGGTAATATAATCACGAATGAATAAATAAAATTATTTCATTGGTCTAAAATCGTAAACTGAGCAAATAAAGTTACGTTGTAAGTTTGCGGCGCTCATGATTATAGATTCCTAAGAAAAATGTCAAATATAATGACCTGTAATGAGCATTTTTATTAACAGGCATAACTGGATATCGCAATGAGTTATGCAAAATGAAAGTAGTAAGGTAGAAAATCATTATTCTTCAAGTCCAGGTATAGACCAAAACACACAACTAAACTGAGTAAAACGTCGCCAGTTAACTTTTTCACAAAAGTTTCTATTTCACTGTAAGTGTTCCTTTAAAAAGAATAAACTTCAATTGACAATGCACCAAATTTTAGAATGATACACTAGAAAGCTGTAGAATGCATCGTTTATTTTCCATCACACAAAAACATTTTTAATCATAAAATCATCTCTGCACTTTATCTCTTTAGAATCTAAATTGACGAGCGTCTGAGCACATGATGTGCAGCGTTTTTAAATAATGTTCTTGCATTAGAAACCTATTAATCAGTTTAGATAAAATGGCGATCATTTCTGATAAGAATAAGTACATGCATATGCATGGACTATGTTTTTAAAGATTTGAAATTCCGTTTAATCATGTTTTATTACTTCCAAATATTCGGTACATTTGCATTTCAGGACAACTAAGAAGGTAATGAATTGGAATGGAATAGAATTTAACAGAACACAGAACAGAACAGAACAGCACAGCACAGCACAGCACAGTACAGAACAGAACAGAACAGCACAGCACAGCACAGCACAGCACAGCACAGCACAGCACAGCACAGAATAGGACAGAATAGAATAGATAGAAGAATGCTTAGTACTTTTGCATAAGTTATCAAAACTAACCTATTACATCAGTTAAGGCAACTCTTTTTGAAATTTCACCGAGCTGTCATGAAGATAATATAGGTGATAAAATAAACAGTGACTATACGAAGTATAAACCCAGCCTTACCGCGAAACTGCATAAAAAGCGAAAGAAGAAAAGAACAAACATGAAGGACAGAAGTTAAGAAACAAAACTTTTTATCAGTGTTATCTGTGAAGAGCCCAGTCGTTAAACGACGATTGGTTCTGAGTGCAAAACATTTCAAATATCATTTAGTGACTTGATAAATCATTTTATAAGAAGAAACTCAGACAATACTTTAAAGCAGAAAATATATGTTGAAAGCTATTAGACTACTTAATGCCTGTTTGATTCGTGGAGTATATACCGATATACATATATACCGATATACATCAAATAGCGAAAGAAGTGAGGAGCAAGGGCTGATTTGTATATGTTTCTTCATCGTTGTTTTCCCAAATAGTGAACAATGACATGTACATTGTGTAACATATTTTCATAAGTAACTACACACTTACACTAAACCTGTGTGCCGTAATTTGACAAATCTAGATAAAATTTACAAATGTGAAAAATGATACATCACTACGGATAAAAGTCTCCATAAAAGGTGGTAATTATTCAATTTGTATCTGTTGTCACTTGAAACTGTTACCATGACAACAAACGTCCGCCAGCGACATTTTCGCGGTAGGGTATGTTGAAGAAGTGACAGTGATAAGTACAGACGACAAAACAAGTTGACAAGGTGCACACCTGAAGCCAGGTCTCACTATGTCATAATGACAGGCGCTGGTAATCACCCGTCAAAACAAAATGGCCGAACTGTCACATGACGTGCGATAAGTATCAAAATCAATCAACAAACGCGTTATGTTAGACCTGATGCAATTAATAAAATATTATTGTGAATGACATTCTATTGTCATTTATCAAATAATGGAAATGATGAATGGTTGAAGAGAGCGACAACAACAGATGCAGTAAATTTATCTTTGAAATTCCACGTCACCCCTTCAAGCATGAACGTCATATAATGCTTTTATACATTTGTTTATCACTTAAAATCGTCTGTTGTGATTTTTTTTTCAATTTGTTTATGTAACCCCTTTATGTATTTTCCCCCAAGGCCACGACTGGAAAGCCATAGGGCGACTGAAAAAAACCTAAATATAGAAAGGTGAAATCAAAAGTTGGTCTAGCTGCATTTTCTCATATTTGATCAACCCTCACTTCGGATGGATGAGAAAATATCACTTATCGAAAATGATCCCCTGGTGCCGTACCGTACACAAGGGGCTGGGTCGGGTGCGTTTCTTTTTTCTAGCAGCCTTGAAAGAACCTAGGACGACATTGACGGTGAAAATTAAGTACGAAGAACAATTAAGGAGAGGGCATTCTCAGTGAGATGAAGCAATATCTTATAAAATAAAGGTCAGCCTTCAAAACGTAAAATAATCAACAATATTTTACTATCTGTGATAACGAGTTGCTAAACGCGATACATATCTATGTTGTTATGAGTCATACCAAATGCAAAAAAATAATAAATAAATAGAAAGTACATCACATACCTCCTCGAAATCCATATTCATTAATTGATTGAAAAGAGAAATAAACTCGACAAATCATAATCAATTTTGATGATAGTTGAATAACCCAATTCACAAACTTGTCACCGGTTTTTGTCAAGGTGTTTGACAGGGAGATGTCCTTTGGCATCTCTAGTTTATAGCCGTTTGCGATTGATTGATTATCACTTTGAACATAACGTATTAAATAAATATGGTAATGTGCTGGTTTTTGTTGTTGTTGTGTGTGAGTTTCATATACATAGGAAAACAACCCGATTTGTGAATAAGAATAATTTCAGGAACTAGAGATAGGTAAGCATGTCATCTGAGCTCACTTACATGTTTATTGCGAATAGGAAAGTACAGTAACTGCATATAAAGAAAGCAGGTAATTTAATAGTTCTTTAATTTTATTCATTCATTCATTCATTCATTCATTCATTCATTCATTCATTCATTTATTTATTTATTTATTTATTCTTTTTTGTTGTTGTTGAAAATAAAACCTGTATCTACTCTTGCATAAGGTGACAAAAAACTCCGAATATAATCCTGACTGACTAAACACAATTATGTAGGAAGGGTAAGACTGTCCCAAAACATTAAAAGAAACCAAAATAAACATTGTGTAATATGTTGAAACTGTGTTAAGAAAGAATGAGAGTAGCTCAACGTCTTCCTGTGCTATTGATGTTACTTGAAGTAATCTACAGGTCTGTTCAAAAAGGAAAACGGGTAACACAATACATTAACAGATTAACTGATTAACAGTTTCAGCCCACTTGCCATCACCACCATTTACTTAAAACATACATTTAAGAACAATCTGACGATATGAAAATGTGACCAAACACAAACAAAGAAGATATAATATATCATTGTTTGTTAGGAACGCAACCTTCACTATTTTGACACCGTTGTCACATTTTCAATTACGACGTATAAAGGCAACACTACATCAATGTCAAACTTTTCCAGTTTTATTGACAACAGTGTCAATAAATTATTATTTCATTGCTTATAAACAGACTGCTGAACGTCTGTTTGAAATTTATTGTCGTAAATTTCTATAAGCAAAAAGTAAACAAGGGGACACCTATTCAGCAGTATATAAGGAATTGCCACAGGGGTTTCTATTGACAACTGTTAATTTATTATATCAATTTAGACATGAAATAAATGTGACGCATAAAATCATAAACCAAGCCATAGTTCTAAATTATGCATGCAAGTCGTATTAGGTTAATTGCGGTATTCTCATCACTTGCTCTGTTATAATCCGGGCATTTGACATCGGGCGGCCATTTTACTTTTTCGCCAAATCACCTTGGCGACTTTAACCTATGGCGTAGCAAAGATATATATCACATCTAATTTAGTCTCACAAGGGTCTCTCAGTCCCGAGTGTTTAAGATTACAGTAATTTTTCATGTTGAGAACACAGATGAAATGACAAAGTTTGTATATAAACACTTTAACACGGCACTTGAAACTTGTTAGATATTGGGTTTCAATCAATCATTGGATATATAGGGCTTTATTTCCTTTTGAGTCTGATAAAATTTGTATGAAGTTTAAATAATGCCTTAACTATGAATCAAGCAGCTATTAAGGCAAGATAGCGTACACAGTGAAACAGGCATGTGAAATTAATAATGAATGTTATTTGAGGACTCTTAAGGAGATTATTTTTGGACTTCTCTGTGAGGACTGATATAAAAGCAGACAGCTGTCAAGTGGCAGGATTTATACACGGTTTTTCGTTGCACGTTCACCTTTAGAACATTTTGTCAAAAGTCAATCTCAGTCCTCTAGCACATTACTTGAGCTCGTATCATTACAAACAAACATTTAGAGATAGCTTTTTCAGTAAAATAACGTTCACTTTCTTTAACGAAGAAGCTTTACAGTTCGGAACTTCCTCCTATGTTATATACTAAATGTGAGAATTGCTTTTGACCCACTATATACACCAATAAAATTTATGCAACAAGGTAATATCTACAATTATTTAATTGGTCAAAAATAATAAACTACGCAAGAAAATTACGTGGCATTTTTAGGGGCTCATGAATGTTGTCTCTATAGAAAACAAACAGTATTATTTACATAGGTGATTTGGTGTCGTAATGAATAAAGCAAAACCTGAAGTAGTGGCAAATAGGTTAATTTAGTTATGAAAAAAACAATATAACTAACTAACAGGGGTTTTATTGGTCAACATGAACTGCATGAAGTTATTTGAATGTTATCTGTACATTCCCACTAACGTCAGTATAATTTCAAAAATATATCAAATATAGTTCTTGTCTAGCACAGAGAAAAAGTCACATGGCGAAAACAAACTACATAATATTATAGTGTTAAAATAGGGCAAGATGTACTAAACCCGCTTAAACGTTGGAAATCTTGTCTACGTGATGAATTATCGAGACTCAGATGATATTAAAACTCTTCTTAAAGTTGTTGGTGTGAAACCACCAAATAATTCCCTTCTTTATTTTTTTTGTATATAACTACCGTATTTCACAGGGCTAAAAAACAGCAAGAATCAAAATTTAAAATCATACTACGTATCTGTACTCTTAAGAAAATAAACAGAAAAGCTGGGATCATGTATCATTTTTATCAGCCAAAGTTCTTTTTTTATCACGCTTATCAGCAAAATTCATTGATTTTGACAAATTTGTGTGAGTCAATTTGATCAGCGCTGCACATCTCCCTGTCCCTATCAACAGTTTATCAGGATATGGTACGGTGTCGGGGTTTTAAACACCGACTTTCAAGTCCTAATCGGAAATGACCCGCAGATTGACAGCGGATCCTTTTGATGTTGAAGGAAGCGAAGCAGTCCCGATGTGATAGGTTATCTCCGTTGTACAAAATTCAAGTCGAGGAAAACGATTAAAATGTCAATCATCTATGAAGGTGTGCTGACCTGAGTTTTTAGAACTTGTTTGTGTAGACTTGCGATTTACAATAATCTTAATTTTCATAACAACCCCCACCCACCCACCTCTCTCTCTCTCTCTCTCGTGCATAAAATCAGCGGCCTCTATTTTCAGTCGCGTCCTACGCACATGAAAACATTAGAAAAGACAGACAGTAATGGAAAAGAATTTGCTTAAAAGGCTGGGAAAGACAATGGTATATTTATATTGGTTTTTAAATAAAGGTTTATAGAACAAAGTTTCATAATCAACCATTTCATGAAAACAGTTGTCTTAAAATACTTCCCAAAACTAACATTTTAAAAACTTGGTCTTAGAACAACCAGCCTTCTGGCGTCGTCAGATGTTTATAAACGGAAGAAAGATTACATTAATTTGGACAGATGCAGTGATTTTACTGACTTTCGGCATGCATTTTCTCCGAAATTTAATATGGCATTTGTTTCAGACGTTAACAGAGACAAATAAATAATGATTTTGAGAAAAGACAAAAAGAAAACATCAAAAGTGTAATCTGGTGATAATAATTGCTCGGTAAAGTTTCTTAAAATTGCTCTCCATATTTTATTAGGCGCATTTTGGCATGCAATAAATAATTTCCGATTTGTTTTGTTTTAAGAATTAAGGCTATATGCATTCTTAAAAATCGACTTGTTTATACATAATAAGAATCTCGTGAACTTTTTGTCTGCTAACTCAATATAACTGCTATGCAATGGTTTGGTTTTGCTGTAAAAATTGACTTTGCTGTTACGTTAACACTCGTCTTGAAAAATTAAATTTTGTGATTAAATTAGAAATACGTGCAACACGTGCAGCACAATAAAAGGAAGTTGATACGATGCAGATATGTTCAAGATAAGGTATTTAAGTGCAAACCGTACCAGCAGACAGGGTGTAAAGATGTAATGAGTGTTTAACCTCTATCTAGATGGTGAAGGTACATATGAAAATGTATCTGGTTGAAGAGTTGTTGTTGTTGGGGGTAGAGCATCGCGTTCCAGATACTCATAGTTCCTTTACATACTCAGTATATAGCACTGATACAGTGAACCTCGGTTTAGAGTCTCATCCGAAGGACAATTATTAGTGAATGTGAATGAGAAGCGGCTCGAACTTGCGGACCCCTGGATTACAATTCCTGATCCGTCCATTGGTTTATATTACAAACATAATGTTATCACCGTAGATGGTTTTAACTTTGGAGATCATGTGACAGATTTAAATCTGACTCATATAGTTGGTGAATGTTTTACACTTCATTATGAAAATATGACAAAAACCTTGTTCTTTAAACCATTAAAACTGACTGCGATAGAAGGTACAGGCCTGAGTGTATGATAACTGTATATCAAGCTCTGGTTGTCAATCAAGCACGAGATAACATCTCCCATAACTTAAATGAGGTAAAATATTGACGGTGTGAAAAATGAGAAAATAACATTAAGTTTGTACAATAAAAAATTCAATGTAAAATTAATGGTTCATGAAAAGGTGTAATTGATGCATAGTTATGATTTTTGCCTAGTTTATATTATTTATTCTCCCAGGCTATTTATTAAGCTAGAGTTCTGATAGGATAACACGTATTAATAGGGACGAAAACATTTTGATAGGAATCTGCAATAAGATTTATATGATCGCCATCAGACAGTAGAGACCATAAAACAGAATTTATTCATCTTTAATGTCCGTTTGGGAACATAAAAGACATATCTTTCCAGGTCAAATTTGCATAAAAAGCCCACCGACATTGATAAAAATGTTCTTGGATTCATTTAATTATGGCTTGCCTTGTAGAGTTTCGTTAGAAAAGAGGCAACAGTAACCTTACAAGATGTCATTCCTGCATACTAGTACATCTGATATGAGCATCGAGACAGAAAGCATGTCATGCATGATGGTCATCATAAAGCAAAATTTCCTCATTATGTCGGCGCAGTCTCTAACTGGCATATTGTTTGTGAGTTCTTATGTGGCGACGGGATAAGTCACTTCAATAAATTTCAAATGTATTATGTATTTCAAAATATATGTGTTTTGTATTGCATTGCAAACATGCACGTACATCCAGAATCAAGCGGTAAATGGAGCAAAACACTGAATATTCCACCTGAGCGCATTATATATTGTTAAAAATCGGGTGAATTGTCAGGCTTATAGAGAAATTCTGTACGACTGTAAACGTCCATTGTATTCGGGCTTTGCAGAGGAACAGCGAGCTGAAGCTCAATAAATGAAATCTACATTATGGTTATTATTATTCTCTACAGTATGGTTGCCCTCATTATCTACAGTATGGTTCTCCTCATTATCTACAGTATGGTTGCCCTCATTATCTATAGTATGTTTGCCCTCATTATATACAGTACGCTTGTCTTCATTATCTACAGTATGGTTGTCCTCATTATCTACGAATGGTTGTTCTCATTATCTACAGTATGGTTGTCCTCCTTATTTACGTATGATTGTCCTCATTATTTTAGAGTATGGTTGTCCTCAATATCTACAGTATGGTTGTCCTCTTTATCTACAGTATGTTTCCCCTCATTATCTACAGTACGCTTGTCTTCATTATCTACAGTATCGTTGTCCTCATTATCTACAATATGGTTGTCCTCAATATCTACGTATGATTGTCCTCGTTATCTACAATATGGTTGTCCTCATTATCGACAATATGGTTGTCCTCATTATCTACTGTATGCTTGTCTTCATTATCTACAGTATGGTTACCCTCATTGTCTACAGTATTGTTGCCCTCATTATCTACAGTATGGTTGTCCTCATTATCTATAGTATGGTTGACCTCATTATCTACAATATGGTTGTCCTCAATATCTACGTATGATTGTCCTTATTATCTTCAATATAATTGTCCTCATAATCTACAATATGGTTGTCCTCATTATCTACAGTATGGTTGTCCTCATTATCTACAGTACGGTTGCCCTCATTATCTACAGTATGGTTGTCCTCATTATCTACAGTACGGTTGCCCTCATTATCTACAGTACGGTTGCCCTCATTATCTACAGTATGGTTGTCCTCATAATCTACAATATGGTTGTCCTCATTATCTACAGTATGGTTGTCCTCATTATCTACAGTACGGTTGCCCTCATTATCTACAGTATGGTTGTCCTCATTATCTACAGTATGGTTGTCCTCATTATCTACAGTACGGTTGCCCTCATTATCTACAGTACGGTTGCCCTCATTATCTACAGTATGGTTGTCCTCATAATCTACAATATGGTTGTCCTCATTATCTACAGTATGGTTGTCCTCATTATCTACAGTACGGTTGCCCTCATTATCTACAGTATGGTTGTCTTCATTATCTACAGTATGGTTGTCCTCATTATCTACAGTACGGTTGCCCTCATTATCTACAGTACGGTTGCCCTCATTATCTACAATATGGTTGTCCTCAATATCTACAGTATGGTTGTCCTCATAATCTACAATATGGTTGTCCTCATTATCTACAGTACGGTTGCCCTCATTATCTACAGTATGGTTGTCCTCATTATCTACAGTACGGTTGCCCTCATTATCTACAGTATGGTTGTCCTCATTATCTATAGTATGGTTGACCTCATTATCTACAATATGGTTGTCCTCAATATCTACGTATGATTGTCCTTATTATCTTCAATATAATTGTCCTCATAATCTACAATATGGTTGTCCTCATTATCTACAGTATGGTTGTCCTCATTATCTACAGTATGGTTGTGCTCATTATCTACAGTATGGTTGTCCTCATTATCTACCGTATGGTTGTCCTTATTATCGACAGTATGGTTGTCCTCATTATCTTCGGTATGGTTGTCCCCATTATCTACAGTATGGTTGTCCTCAATATCTACAGTATGGTTGTCCTCATTATCTACAGTATGGTTGTGCTCATTATCTACAGTATGGTTGTGCTCATTATCTACAGTATGGTTGTCCTCATTATCTACGGTATGGTTGTCCTCAAAATCTACAGTATGGTTGTACTCATTATCTACAGTATGGTTGTCCCCATTATCTACAGTATGCTTGTCCTCAATATCTACAGTATGGTTGTCCTCATTATCTACAGTATGGTTGTCCTCATTATCTACAGTATGGTTGTCTTCAATATCTACGTATGATTGTCCTCATTATCTACAATATGGTTGTCCTCATAATCTACAATATGGCTGTCCTCATTATCTACTGTATGCTTGTCTTCATGATCTACAGTATGGTTACCCTCATTGTCTACAGTATTGTTGACCTCATTTTCTACAGTACGGTTGCCCTCATTATCTACAGTATGGTTGTCCTCATTATCTATAGTATGGTTGACCTCATTATCTACAATATGGTTGTCCTCAATATCTACGTATGATTGTCCTCATTTTCTACAATATGGTTGTCCTCATAATCTACAATATGGTTGTCCTTATTATCTACAGTATGGTTGCCCTCATTATCTACAGTATGGTTGTCCTCATTATCTACAGTATGGTTGTCCTCATTATCTACAGTATGGTTGTCCTCAATATCTACAGTATGGTTGTCCTCATTATCTACAGTATGGCTGTCTACATTATCTACAATATGGTTGTCCTCATTATCTACAATATGGTTGTCCTCATTATCTACAGTATGGCTGTCTACATTATCTACAATATGGTTGTCCTTATTATCTACAGTATGGTTGTCCTCATTATCTACAGTATGGCTGTCTACATTATCTACAATATGGTTGTCCTTATTATCTACAGTATGGTTGTCCTCATTATCTACAGTATGGCTGTCTACATTATCTACAATATGGTTGTCCTTATTATCTACAATATGGTTGTCCTCATTATCTACAGTATGGCTGTCTACATTATCTACAATATGGTTGTCCTCATTATCTACAATATGGTTGTCCTTATTATCTACAATATGGTTGTCCTCATTATCTACAGTATGGCTGTCTACATTATCTACAATATGGTTGTCCTTATTATCTACAGTATGGTTGTCCTCATTATCTACAGTATGGCTGTCTACATTATCTACAATATGGTTGTCCTTATTATCTACAATATGGTTGTCCTCATTATCTACAGTATGGCTGTCTACATTATCTACAATATGGTTGTCCTTATTATCTACACTATGGCTGTCTACATTATCTACAATATGGTTGTCCTCATTATCTACAGTATGGCTGTCTACATTATCTACAGTATGGCTGTCTACATTATCTACAAAATGGTTGTCCCTATTATCTACAGTATGGCTGTCTACATTATCTACAATATGGTTGTCCTCATTATCTACAGTATGGTTGTCTACATTATCTACAGTATGGCTGTCTACATTATCTACAATATGGTTGTCCTTATTATCTACAGTATGGCTGTCTACATTATCTACAATATGGTTGTCCTCATTATCTACAGTATGGCTGTCTACATTATCTACAATATGGTTGTCCTCATTATCTATGGTATGGCTGTCTACATTATCTACAATATGGTTGTCCTTATTATCTACAATATGGTTGTCCTCATTATCTACAGTATGGCTGTCTACATTAACTTCAATATGGTTGTCCTCATTATCTACAATATGGTTGTCCTTATTATCTACAATATGGTTGTCCTCATTATCTACAGTATGGCTGTCTACATTATCTACAATATGGTTGTCCTTATTATCTACAGTATGGTTGTCCTCATTATCTACAGTATGGCTGTCTACATAATCTACAATATGGTTGTCCTTATTATCTACAATATGGTTGTCCTCATTATCTACAGTATGGTTGTCCTCATTATCTACAGTATGGCTGTCTACATTATCTACAATATGGTTGTCCTTATTATCTACAATATGGTTGTCCTCATTATCTACAGTATGGCTGTCTACATTATCTACAATATGGTTGTCCTTATTATCTACAGTATGGTTGTCCTTATTATCTACAGTGTGCTTGTCTTCATTATCTACAGTATGGTTGTCCTTATTATCTACAGTACGGTTGTCCTCATTATCTACAGTGTGCTTGTCTTCATTATCTACAGTATGGTTGTCCTTATTATCTACAGTATGCTTGTCCTCAATATCTACAATATGGCTGTCTACATTATCTACAGTATGGTTGTCCTCATTATCTACAGTATGGTTGTTCTTATTATCTACAGTATGGGTGTCTACATTATCTACAGTATGGTTGTCTACATTATCTACAATATGGTTGTCCTCATTATCTACAGTATGGCTGTCTTCATTATCTACAGTATGGTTGTCCTTATTATCTACAGTATGGTTGTCCTCATTATCTACAGTATGGCTGTCTACATTATCTACAGTATGGTTGTCCTCATTATCTACAGTATGGCTGTCTACATTATCTACAATATGGTTGTCCTTATTATCTTCAGTATGGTTGTCCTCATTATCTACAGTATGGTTGTCTACATTATCTACAGTATGGCTGTCTACATTATCTACAATATGGTTGTCCTTATTATCTACAGTATGGTTGTTCTTATTATCTACAGTATGGTTGTCCTCATTATCTACAGTATGGCTGTCTACATTATCTACAATATGGTTGTCTTTATTATCTACAATATGGTTGTCCTTATTATCTACAGTATGGCTGTCTACATTATCTACAGTATGGTTGTCCTTATTATCTACAGTATGGCTGTCTACATTATCTACAATATGGTTGTCCTCATTATCTACAGTATGGCTGTCTACATTATCTACAGTATGGTTGTCCTTATTATCTACAGTATGGCTGTCTACATTATCTACAATATGGTTGTCCTCATTATCTACAGTATGGCTGTCTACATTATCTACAGTATGGTTGTCCTCATTATCTACAGTATGGCTGTCTACATTATCTACAATATGGTTGTCCTCATTATCTACAATATGGTTGTCCTTATTATCTACAGTATGGTTGTCCTTATTATCTACAGTAAAGCTGTCTACATTATCTACAATATGGTTGTCCTTATTATCTACAGTATGGCTGTCTACATTATCTACAGTATGGCTGTCTACATTATCTACAATATGGTTGTCCTTATTATCTACAGTATGGTTGTCCTTATTATCTACAGTATGGCTGTCTACATTATCTACAATATGGTTGTCCTCATTATCTACAGTATGGCTGTCTACATTATCTACAGTATGGCTGTCTACATTATCTACAATATGGTTGTCCTTATTATCTACAGTATGGCTGTCTACATTATCTACAATATGGTTGTCCTCATTATCTACAGTATGGCTGTCTACATTATCAACAATATGGTTGTTTTTATTATCTACAGTATGGTTGTCCTCATTATCTACAGTATGGCTGTCTACATTATCTACAATATGGTTGTCCTTATTATCTACAGTATGGTTGTCTACATTATCTACAATATGGTTGTCCTCATTATCTACAATATGGTGGTCCTTATTATCTACAATATGGTTGTCCTTATTATCTACAGTATGGCTGTCTACATTATCTACAATATGGTTGTCCTTATTATCTACAGTATGGTTGTCCTCATTATCTACAGTGTGCTTGTCTTCATTATCTACAGTATGGTTGTCCTAATTATCTACAGTGTGCTTGTCTTCATTATCTACAGTATGGTTGTCCTTATTATCTACAGTATGGTTGTCCTCATTATCTACAGTGTGCTTGTCTTCATTATCTACAGTATGGTTTTCCTTATTATCTACAGTATGATTGTCATTATCTACAGTATGGTTGTCCTCATTATCTACACTTTCACAAGATCTGCTCTTTAGCAGGAATTATCAACCTATGAAGTTTCAAGCTGATAGCTCTAATAGTGTAGTTGTTACTCTCCTGACAAATATTTAGTATGGAAAACCAACAAAGAGTAAAACTCCAAAATTATGAAGAGCAGAGTGACGGTTCTTGTGCACTGCACTTTCTCTTTATCAAATCTATCCACCTATGAAACTTCAAGTTCATACCAGTTATAGTATAAGAGTTACGCTCCGGACAAAAACTGGGTATGAAAAAATCAACAAAGGAATAACTCAAAATTTATAAAGTGCAGAGCAACAGTAATTGTGCACTGCAGTTTTCCTTCATGAGATCTATCCACCTATGAAACTTCAAGTTGATAGCGCTAACAGTTTAACAGTTATACTCTGGACAAGAAATATGTATGAAAAATCAACAAAAGACAATAACTCTAAAATAGGAAAATGCAGAGTAATGGTTCTTGAGCACTGCACTTCTTCTCAGTGAGGTCTATCCATCTGTGAAGTTTCATATTTGATACTTTATTAGTGTGTGAGTTATAGTGACGGACAAAGCAGCAATTATATGCTTCCCCGAAATTTTTGCCGAGAGCATACCAATCAAAGGGAAAGGAAACAGTATTGGCGAAAGACCAGGAACAAAGCGAAAAAAAGGCAAAAAACACACGAAGTAGACATATGATCTCACAAAAATTCACTGCCCACCTGTCTATTAATCTGAATAATTTACAATAGCCATTAACGCTTTGAAACTGTAATATCCGCTGCTTTATTATTGCTAAATAGTTGTGATTTTTGCACTCTGTCGAGTCTGATTGACAGCTTCATCAATATTTAATCGAATTGTTCACAAATGACGTGATGATTTCACAGGGGATTGTCCTTTTAAACTGTTCGGCTTCTAAAGTGGTGTTATAAAGGTTGTCGAGGCGTGAACCAAACGTGATAACTGGCTGTCTGTGCTAACACAACGTGTGAAACTCATCAGCACTACCCATAAAACGGCCGCCACGACTAGTGCAAACACAACTGTGTCCAAAATCAGGCGCCGTATTTCTATTGAAATAAAAAAAAGACAAACACGTATTTAAGAGAAGAATTTGTTACTCTGTTTTATATATACCTAGATTTTACAATAGTAGGCCACTTTGAAACAATTTAGACATCTAACGACTTGAAGCTTCCCGGTGCGTAAATCTGGATTCTTTGTAATACATTACATCAATAAACTTAGCCCGTGTGCATTTACTGGGAATAAAACATCAATGGGCCGTTTCTCAAAAGACCTCTTACTGTTAATTCAACACGAAGTTATCGCTTACATGATCAAAAGATTGACTTTGACAAAAAACATAAACTATGGAGGGTCTGGTCTGTCTGGTTTGTGTCAGAAATAGAATTAAATTCTCCCTGACAGCCTTTGCCTTTGACGTTGCTGTGTGTTTTATGCGGCATGAAAGCGTCTATCAGTTGGTGCTTTATTCATGATGAATGGAAGTAAATTACATGGAAACCTCACAGGATTAGAGTCAATGCATTCGTACAGACTCCATGGCTACCGATCTGTGAAACTGTAACTTCTAGACGAAATTCTCCATAAAAGCCACGAACATTTCTAAACGGCTTCAATATTCTTTATTATTGTGATTTAATGGTTACACGCTAATTCTCAAAGAATAATGATTCTTTCCTTTACATTTAGTACGGCTATTATTGAGATCACTAATAAATGTCGTCTGTAAAAGCAGAAACTTAAGAAATTGTTCCACTCTGCTTGGAATTATATGAAACTTTTACAGATAGGAAAAACTATTTTATTCTATTTTATATGTTATGAAGAGAGATCATGAAAATTAGAACTATACACGTTCTGAAAATTTTTAACAAGAACCTTGTCGTCAATTCATTTGCCAGTATATGGACGATGAAATGTAAAGTGTTCCAAGTGCTGTTGAATAATACTGTAGATAGAATCTTTAGGCGTTAGAAATAAATACACAGAGACTGATTTCTTTTAAAGCTTTTCGCTTGTTTCACTGATCATATTAATTTGAATAGTTTATCTTAAATAATTATCAATAGCTAGAAAAAAGCGGTATTAAAACATTTGAGCGTTTCTTTATTCCATGACGTATTGTATTTTTTGTGTTTATTTTCCATTCTGTGAGAAGAATTCTGTTGTAGAAAAACGATGCCGAGTGAAAAAAATATCAAAATGCATATTTTATAACAAGCGGTTATACTCAATTACAAAGCTACAATATTAAATGCTTCCATTAGAACTATTACAAGAGGCTTTCTGAGTGTTCAAGACGAAATGGAAAAATCCAAAACAGCGACAAAAGTTGTAAATCATTTGTGAAGAGATTTAGATCGACTCATAAAGCAACTGACTTGCATGTGTAAGCTGATCCCCTGTTCCAGCACACAAAAGCTCTTTGAGTTTCTGAGGATGAGTTATTACTTGGGAATCAATTAAAGCCATTCGAGGTGGAGATTTACGACTTTATGTCTGTCATCGACGACATCTTGCAAATCATCCGTGCCAAAGGAAAATGGTAATTTCATCGTTGAGGCTTCTGATGCCCTTACTCTCTAGAGGCTCATTTCAAAGGGGAGATTTATTTGTGTTTGAATGCAAAATGAAATATTAGTTATCCCAGTCGTATTTCCCATCCATCAAAGTATCTCAGTTTTACTGCAAACCGCTCATAAACAAGTGCTGGGTTTTCACTAATGCGTTTTGCTAATGCCAGACGTGACTCCAACTTGGGTGCACGCACAGATGTATCATTTATTTGTGAAATGTTGGCTTTGTTTGTACATGTCTAGAGCAATATTTCACTGAAGTTTTATTCTCTTAAGTTTTATGTTTGAAACTGAATATAAATTGTGTATCTCATGTGTATAATGGTTCACTGAAGTTATATTACATTACCGGTTATGTTTTGCCTAAAAGAAGTTACTGGTAACGCGGAAATAACAAAAAGCACGCGTCCGCTCAAAGTAACAAAGTTGAAGACAGCTCTTTTCATAACAAATGGTAGTTATTTCTACCCTTTTCCAAAGAAAATAAAGCCAATCCCGTCTTCAAGGCGACCCGGAAAAGTAATTATTTTTCAAAGGTATTTTAAATGAGTTTGCACACAAGCTGTTGAAACATCTCTGACAAGTTGCTGATGGTTAGCTACGTATAGCTGCGCTGTTGAAAAGATAGATTAAGCTTCAATGACAGATACAAATGAGCTAAGATAAACCAATTTAAACGCCCAAGAAAATGCTGAGAGCACAGGTAGAATGACTTTCATCAGGACTGTAGATCTAAGTGTAACAAAATAACAATAGCCGCGTCCGAGCAAGCATGAACTGACGAAATTCACTATCAGTGGTGAACTAATCATGGTAATGACTGATTGAGTGGCTGGTCAATGCTTCGAGGTTTGACAAGAAAGTAGCCACTACACATTACCAATACATTCATTACATGATGGTATAGTCATTTCTTTGTTTAGATTGAACTCGAAAGATATTTTCCCCGTACGTCTTCTTTTAACGATGCAATATTGCCACACTATTCAGGTTCCACATATGTTCGGTAAAAAACAAAAAACGAAAAACTATGTGCTGAGTGGGTCTGGAAAGTACCACATAGACCATTGTGTCTAAGGGTGGAAAGAGGCGATGTAGACATACGTGCTGAGTGGGACGGGAAATTACCACATAGACCATTGTGTTTAATGGTCAAAATAGGCGGGGTAGACTAACGTGCTGATTGAGTCTGGAAAGTGCCACATAGACCATTGTGTCTAAGGGTCGAATGAAGCGGTGTAGACATACGTGCTGAGTAGGTCTGGAAAGTACTACACAGACCATTGTGTTTAATGGTCAAAATAGGCGGGGTAGACTTACGTGCTGAGTGAGTCTGGAAAGTACTACACAGACCATTGTGTTTAAGGGTCAAAATAGGCGGGGTAGACTTACGTGCTGATTGAGTCTGGAAAGTGCCACATAGACCATTGTGTCTAAGGGTCGAATGAAGCGGTGTAGACATACGTGCTGAGTAGGTCTGGAAAGTACTACACAGACCATTTTGTTTAATGGTCAAAATAGGCGGGGTAGACTTACGTGCTGATTGAGTCTGGAAATTACCACATAGACCATTGTGTCTAAGGGTCGAATGAAGCGGTGTAGACATACGTGCTGAGTAGGTCTGGAAAGTACTACACAGACCATTGTGTTAAATGGTCAAAATAGGCGGTGTAGACATACGTGCAGAGTGGGACTGGAAAGTACAACACAGAATATGGTGTTTAAAGGTCGAAACAGGCGGGGTAGACATACGTGCTGTGTGGGACTGGAAAGTACAACACAGAATATGGTGTTTAAAGGTCGAAACAGGCAGGGTAGACATACGTGCTGAGTGGGACTGGAAAGTACAACACAGAATATGGTGTTTAAAGGTCGAAACAGGCGGGGTAGACATACGTGCTGAGTGGGACTGGAAAGTACAACACAGAATATGGTGTTTAAAGGTCGAAACAGGCGGGGTAGACATACGTGCTGAGTGGGACTGGAAAGTACAACACAGAATATGGTGTTTAAAGGTCGAAACAGGCGGGGTAGACATACGTGCTGAGTGGGACTGGAAAGTACAACACAGAATATGGTGTTTAAGGGTCGAAACAGGCGGGGTAGACATACGTGCTGAGTGAGTCTGGAAAGTACCACAAAGACTATTGTGTCTAAGGGACGGAAAAAGCTGTGTAGACATACGTGCTGAGTGGGACTGGAAAGTACCACATATAACATTGTGCCTAAAGGTCGAAATAGGCGGGGTAGATATAAGTGCTGAGTGGGACTCGAAAGTATAACATAGACCATTGTGTTTAAGGGTCGAAATAGGCGGTGTAGACATACGTGCTGAGTGGGACTGGAAAGTAACGCATAGACTATTGTGTTTAAGGGTTGAACAAGATTGTGTAGACATACGTGCTGAGTGGGTCTGGAAAGTACAACACAGACCATTGTGTTTAAGGGTCGAACAAGATTGTGTAGACATACGTGCTGAGTGGGTCTGGAAAGTACAACACAGACCACTGTGTTTAAGGGTCGAAAGAGGCGTGGTAGACATACGATGTCGCCTTCTCCTAGCTTAGTCGATCCTCATTGCTAACTATATCATGACAGTTAATAAATAACAGAATAATAACTGAATCAGAATATAAGCTATCTTGTCAGAAGATTGCAACGTCTAGCTGAGGACAGAATATTGTATTTTGAATGCATTTAATTCTCGTAACGTTTTGACGTATTATGCATATGGCTATCTGCGATCAGAATCGCTTGGTAACGTTTTGATGTATTATGCATATGGCTATCTGCGAGCAGAATCGCTGGGTAACGTTTTGACGTATTATGTATATGGCTATTGGGTAACGTTTTGACGTATTATGTATATGGCTATCTGCGATCAGAATCGCTGGGTAACGTTTTGACGTATTATGTTTATGGCTATTTGAGATCAGAATTGCAGGGACGTATTTATATGTATTGTTAGATATGTTGCAGAGCCTGGTCGAATGAGCTAATGATTTATGTAAATGAATGTATTTGACGATGACGATGATATTATGTATAGAATGAATGTGAATGTTTTATCCTCAACCATCAATCACGCGAGAAACTGTGGCTTCCTTCTGCCTCTGTCGGTGATAACCAATGATGTATAGAAGGCAGATGTCTACATCATACATAAAACGACAACATCAATTATTTTAAATTGCAAAAGCGTTACTATAGTAACCCAATTGATATTATGTAGACAAGTGATGTTTATTAGAAACAAAGGATTTATTGACTAGAAACCGGCTTGTAAAGTATAAAACTACATAGCAGGAATTCAGTTTACAAGAAACAAACTTTCATCTCAGATTGAAGAGCAGTTTTGCTGCCAATAAAATAACTTAAATATACCTCCCGTTCAAATGTTTTTTTTACAAATGAACGTACATGAAAATGTTAGAAATGTTTCACTTTGATACAGAATTAACTCTAGTTTTCTGAAAGAGAGAAAAAAATATGTGTGATCTGTAACATGTTTATATACGGCCCCTGCTGGTAATTACTGATATTTTCTGAAGAGAAACCCTATTTTTGTGATTTAAAAATCTACTTTTTATGAAATAGTAAAACATCTTTTGTGCATACCATTTGCTTTCAACAACTCTTCTTTTTTTCTACAAATTCTACACAAGACTCGTATTCAAGCTCAGAAATGTGACGTTTATGTCGTAAATGACGTCTTTTTACGTTTACTGATACATGTATACTGTATCTAATGTACGGAGGAAAGAGTCAAAAATCTTTTCGTGAAAGTATTTGATTTCCTTCACTTTGTCTTTTCTTATTCGTCATTTTCATGGTGCCTGCTAAAAGGTATACATGCATATGAAACTATTTTAATACTAGAGTGCAGAGTAACTCTAGTTAGATACATTAAGAATTATAAAATCAGATGACGGATGAACAGAAGTTTTATACATAAATTTAGTCACAGTGAAATGAAGGTAAGGTTCAACTCTTTGGACTGTTTTACAGTTGACTTCGAATTCAGGGAAAGAAGCATTAAAATGTGTTAACGACGGCCGTTAACAAAAAGAAGAATAAGGGGTTAGTTAGCAATTTTTTACCGCGATAACTATGCGATTTTATCGCGATAGCTATGCGATTTTTACCGCGATAACTGTCATTTTTTTTATTGGAACTGTGTTACATTTTACTTAAGCAACCCTCCCCTCTCCTCCCCGATATCGTTGCTAAATCAACAACAACAACAAACAAATAAAAAAAAAGTAACAGCATATTTTCAACTAGAATATTCAAGAGTATTTTATTCATTCTTAGTCAGGTTATAAAATCATACTCACAGACAACACAATAAATGAAACTAAAGAACTTAAACATTGCTGAAGGTCTGTGCATCTAGAATGTGCAGAAAGTCTTTAGAAAATGGCGTACAAAACGTCAGCATATTATGAATATACTGATAGTTTCCTTAACTAGATAAAAGGTCTGTTACATAATTAATAGCGTGAAAACTGCGAAAAGGATCTCTGTTTTTGAACTGTCTGAGAGGTCATTCAGATTAGTTCAAATAATCCTTAAAACCTTGTTAGGGATTGCATCAAAGGGTTACTCGTCATAAACAACTTGCTTTCTGTCAAACATTGCAATAACATTTCGCAGTTCAAACACACGCAGCAGCTGTTAATTATTACGCACAAGATGGTTCTAAAAAAAGAATAAACATCAAAATATAAACTGCAGTAATTTGACACACTGTCGTTATACACTATAATTCATCTGCACGTTATTAGTTTTACACTGCTAGCAAAAGACAACGCGTCACTTCAAAAAAAAAAATCTGAAATATTACACTTCAAACCGGGACACTAGGTACTTGGTAGGAAAACGGGCAAAACAAGTGTATTATTTATTGCAAAATATTATATCATACATAAATGTGTTTCTTCTCTGCAAATATCTTGCACATTACTACAACGAGGAAACAAAACGAACGTGTAAAATGACAAACATTGAATATTCCTGATTCCGCGTTTTCTTTTCCCCCTAATATGGACATTAAAACGCAGAAAAATTGTAATATGTTAAAATAGATATGTGATGAATGTACAACTGTTTGCATAAAATGTGTATTTAATGACAAATTCACAATAGTCTATACATTAAAGTTGCCTTTGAAGTTCACATCATTGTAATAGATGAGATTAATAAATATGACATCAAGTTTTCAAACTTCATGGCAGAAATATTTCAAAAGAGCACATTGACGTCTGTAATTATCATAAACTATTTACAACGAGATTCACCATATTTATAACAACACAATTTTCCTGCGAGATTTCAGCATGCGGGATTTGGGGACCTAACTCTGACTCGACAAGTTCTCTTGACGGCGCCGTACCCAGTTTGTGGGGAGCGTACGATTTTTTCAGATCTTTAATAATTCATTGAGACGCCTGTCACACATATTGAAAAGAGGAACTTGTGGATGTATTTTTTATTGATTTTTTTATCTACTCTATTTTGGCATTTTCTCAGTAACTTCCATCCCTGTTTTGTTTTTATAGTCAATTCACTCAATAGTCGAGAATAAGTTCATTTTAAAACAGCAAACGCTGCAGTGGCCCTATATTCAGATGTAAAATGTTATAATTTGAAATACTAACATCTGTAACACGTGGGTACCAGATTGAAGCCTGATAACAACTTGTTACTTACTTACAATAATTACATTATTACAGGGTTCCTTATGTGTCAATAATGACTTCAATGAACTATGAGGGGACATGTCATATTAATAGAGGTAACAGATGGAAATTTTAATATGTAATATTAGCTGTTAATATCATACGGATGCGATTAAGCGATCATTTGTAACATGAAGATTGGCAACGCAGTCCTCCGCAACGTTAACAGAAACAAAAACAAAACATAAAGGCCTGTCCTCTTTCTTTGTATCCTCTGAAAGTCATTTAAAGCGACTGACTCACAGATGGGCCGACGATGAAAAAAAAGAAAATGTTCTTACATCTTGAAATTTATGCTGCAGTTGTAAAGAATATATTTAAACTAAGTTACTGATTCAGTTTTTGATACAGAAAAACATCAAAATATAAAGTTTTACACACTTTTATCGGTAAACAATTTACCCTGTTAGTCACGGGGTAGATACTTTAGTTATAACATTAATTTTGACGAATCTTTACATTTAGGTTCTGTGGCTCAGTGGTCTAGATCGTCACTGTATATTTTACTGACCGAAAGGTCGTGGGTTCGAATCCTTGTTAAGTCAAAACTTTTTTTTTTAGTTTTCATGGTGTATACAAGCACAATGTTATGTTTTTTCCATAGTTTATTAAATTCTCTTAAATTTTAAAGAAAAAAAATTTCAGCAAAATTCTGTGAGTCAGTCGCTTTAAAACTGGATAATTATGTTTGAGACAATTCAGTTGAAACAACCGCTTTTAAAGTAGGGTTCATAGCATTGCTAACAAGCACAGCAAACGTTAATGTTTTCTTTTCAACTTGTTAATTTGCATAATAGATAAAATCATAATTATAGGCCTTCTAGTAATGAGCACCATGTGAAAAATAGTTGGGATTCAAATACAGAAAACTAATATCTGTTAGTTTTAGTTTTTCTTTCATATTTATCGCATTTCGTGTTCTGACAGGTTCTTATATATTTAATAGAAAATTCGATTGAAGAGAGAATATTTCGAAAATGGAACCCCATACCGTCAACATTTTTACATTGTCTTTTGAGAAGCAATTACACAAGTTTGAAAGTAATTTCAGAAAGGTGATAGGACGCATCGCGCTCGACGAAAACAATTGATTTTAAGACAGTGGCGCCGCGGTTATGTTTCTACAAGCTAAAGTTGTCAATAGCCTGTCAGTAGCAATGTGTTAGAACAAAGAAACATCATTAAGACACGTAATTAAGATCGCACAGACAAACTCGAGGCTTCGTTTAAGAGGATAAAGAACATGGTTTTCAAGTGAAACAAATTGAAATTAATGCGTTGTGTCCGTTTATCTACACACGCCTGCTTTTGACAGACGTGAATTAAAACATTTGTAAATTGCCACCACTCTTACGTAAAAAAATATTTTTTTTTTCATTTTCAAAGCGTTAGAAAATATCAAGAAAAGATGACAATTTTTATTCTATTTTCTTTTTAAAATTAAACTGAACAATTGTTTCTATAAGGATTAATATTATTGACTAAAATCGTGTTATTATTGCATTGTTTACGTCCCCCTTTTTTTTTTGGTACTTTTCATATTGATAAAGTGAACATTACTGTGAAATGACAGTGATTTCGCAAAATATGAAAGACTTAATGTACGTCATTATTATGTCCAGTACCTTCCTATAAATATGTGAGACCATCTGTCAAACGTTTATGTCACTAATGTGCGATATAACAATATGTTTGACATTTTACCTTCATTATAATTGTTTATTAATAATGTTTATGTCTGTTTTTGACATATACGACGAGCAGTTAGTTGATGACAATATCCAGACTGTTGTTAATGACCACTTTTCTGTGACAACCCGGAGCCGGGATGGTGCCGCTCACGGGATGGGCAACCGCGGGAAAGTGTTTTTGTTTTAAAGTGACATGTAGACAATGCTCACCAATACTTTAAAAGAACATTAATAGTTTTGACAGTTAAAGGATACAAAATAGGTAATTATTAATTACTACAGATGTTCGCTTGCTTTATGGGTCTGGTTTGAATTATTTGACATCATACTGTAACAACCAATCAGATGTCTCTATTCTTCACTTTTGTGTGAGGTCAAAAAATAGCTATCCGTAATTAATTTGAACGACTTAACTTCAAAGTTTATCAGTACGAGCCTCGCGACATAGCATGTGTCATGACACATATCAGATTATTGCAAACGCTGTGTATCCATCCATCCATCCATTCACCCATCCATCCACCCATTCATCCATCCATCCATCCATCCAACCATGGTTTCTTTTCTATGCTCAGTGGATAGCACTGGTACACGGGATCTTATTATTTCTCAGCCGAAAGGAAGTTACTACTACAAGTGGAAGAGCAGGGGATCGAACAATTTTGGCGCGTAACCACTTGACCGGTGATCCACCCAGTAGTATTGTAATCAACAGGTCACGGACTCGAAAGCCGACCGTTTAAATGTGAAAGCTGGCAGTTTGTTACGGGGTTAAAGAAAGAAGTTTTGGTCGTTCCCAGAAATGATGGTTACATAAACTGCTAGCCTCGCCAAACCAAGCCATTAAGGGTTATCGTTTTCACGTTTACTCATACTTGTCCCCATATTAATTCGTTACCAGCGATTGGTGACTGACAAAAATAAATTTTCTTCTTCATTTCCTATGTTCGTTCTGTACCTGCCACTGGTATAAAAAAGTGAATTTCCAACTTCGCAATTTTGATACGTGCTATTTAGTAAAACTAAAGCGACATATTTTTTATTAAGATATGTTCAAAATCAAAGCTATATTCAATGTTATGCAAGAGATTTTGATGTGTGCTATGCCCCTTATACCACTATTTTCGCCTCCATTCTACCTCCTCCTCTCAGAATCTCAAAGTTTCATCCGTGGTATTTTTAAGCGGATAAAAGCCATTCAAGAAACGGAAGCGAAAATGAAAAGAATAATTATTTTCCCAGAGTTACCATAATAAAGCTGCCGCCATGTTGTTTATTCGTCTTTTTAACTTTTTCGGTTATAAATCTTACATTTTACAGGGATCTGTCAGTCAAGTCTTACAAAATATGCAAGACCTCTTCACATCGTTATTTGTAAAAGGCATAAAAATTTACATAAATGGCACATGCAAAAAGCAATGGAAAATTTATACGGGACTTCAAAGGAGCGTGGATCGTTCGATCAAAGAGGCCAGTGATTTAATTTACACATCTCCGTATTGAATTCCAGTTTTAATAGCGCATTCTCAAGGTGGTCTGTAGCAATAAACTACAAATGAATGACAGGTTTTAGAGGAGGGCTTTCCCTACTCATCCTTACTATTTTCAGTGCAATCTCTCAAAATAATAGTCTGTATAGAGTGCGCTAGTAGGCACACTGCGCATGCTCATGAATACCAATAACTCTTGAATGAATAAGACAACTTTTAAAACAACAACAACAACACTCGTCTTGTTGCCACATACATTTATAAGACCTCTTTGCCATTTTTGGAACAGATCGTAAAAACTTGCGATTTTTTAAAAGCTTTATACTCTGTGTGACCGATGTTAAATTGATTTATATTTTTATATGCTATGTCAGTGAAAGTTTTTAGATATGATCATCCTATTAATCGCTTTTGAGAAAGGATCACGTTTTTTGTTGTTGTTGTTGTTGATGTAGTTAGTTTTGATTTGATAGTTAAAGAGAAGAGAATCGCTTCTACTGTTCTGCTCACATTTAAATGTCTATTTTCGTTAAATTTACCACAGAATTACATTCAGTGCAACATTTAAATGTACACAATTATCCTCAAATTTGCCTATATTATACGTAAACTTTGTTTGCATTTCCATCTTAATATATTATCCACTGAACCTTCGAAAAAATGTACACGAGCAGGGTAAAACAAAGTGTATCTTCCCGAGACAGAAAAAAATCTCTGAAGATATTTTTGTGTTGAGTATAAAGTGGTATTCTTTCCGAGAAATAGATGAAAATCTGGAATAACTTTCTCAGTCGCACGCACCTCACCTTTGACATGAAAGCATACCGCCTGGTGTGTGGACGCGAACCACTTCCTTATTAACTGTACTCATCAATTAGGAAAAGAATAAATAGACATGCCGCCTACCATTTAACTTCCACCTCTTCGAGTAAATCTAACGATGATTGACTAATCTCTAAGATCGGTCTGTCAGGCCCGATAAGCCCTCCGAGTGATATAACACGCTCTATGGCGCCCGTAGTTACCACTGATATAATAGATATTCCATATAATTGCTTAGACAACAATCCATGCGCGCTACCATCATCCCTCATCAATCAAGGAAATGTGCGAGCTGTCAATCATTAGAGATTGGCAGCCTTTAGAAAACTGTATTTGCTGCTGTAGACTTCAGAGAGAGAGAGAGAGACAGAGACAGACAGACAGACAGACAGACAGACAGAGACTGACAGAGAGGCAGACAGAGTCTTAAAACCAATTCAACAAACTGTCTTGAAAGTAAGGTTTTACCTGAGGGTATAAATGATGGATTGATGATGGATTAAAGGTGGATTAATGATGGATTGATGATGGATTAATGGTGGATCAATCGCGAGTCAGTTGTAAAGGAAAATGTCTGCAGCAGTTTGCCAAGGCTTAATTATACTTATGACGTAATATATGACCATTCTGAGACAGTTAAAGAGAAAACCAACTTCAGATTGAAACTGACATGTGTAACACGCTGTACAGTAGACAAAAACAAATCAACGCCGAGAGTCATAATTAAAAGTTACAAGTGATTTATTTTCCCTGGAAAATTTTGTTGTTTTACAATCTATATGCTATGATTTATTTTGACAAGTAGAACTGCGATATTGATTAGTTTATCAAGGGTGCGAGTGTTTAGATCGGTACCTGAAACATGCCTATCATTCGTATGTCAGTCCACACACAGTATGATCTATGGGCTATTTTGCGGCAGGAAATACCAATCTTTACTGTACCATCAACAAAACAAGTCTTCCAAATAATTTTCCACACACTTGAATGTGTAGTCTTTACATTTCAAACAACTAGTTGTCGAGAATCAGAAGTGTTCCGAATGGAGCGTTTACTTTGAGGCGCTGCACGCGCTGCACAGAAAGTGACCTTCACATGAAATATGGCATATACCTATTTTAGCAAAACAAATTATCTGAAATAGTTTAAGTTTCCATATGATTTAGCAACAACACTCAGTCTCATGACAGGGGTTTATTTTTTTATTATTCCTATTCTGCATGAAATCTGATTTTTATAACGCAGGTGTTCGCCATGTCATACCATAGTTTAATTTGTTTGGGAATTTGCTAAAAACCTTCAAATTACTGCCAAAGACATTTTTCTTTTTACGTTGACAAGCTAAATAGATATTTCAAAGAGAATACTATATGTTTTATGAATTTTATGTCCAACAGCACACATACAGAACAATATCGGGATGCCTTTAATATAATTGGCAATTAATCAAAGACGGAAAGACGATCGTTTATAACTTAGGCAGGACAAGATAAATAGCGGTAATTTATTGCCATCATCCCATTACGTATAGTTTATGTTGTCAGTTCGATCACTGTACACAATACATCAAAGTAAGAATTATTGCGCGCAGTTAAACCGCGAGTGACTCTATCGCTGTAATGGCCGGAGTAATGAAGAATTTCAATACGGTAATGATTGTATTCTGTGTACGTAATATTCTAAAATACCCCGTGAAGATTGTAGATAAAGGCGAAGTGCAGTCATTTATATAATTTATTACCTCGATTATTAAGGCATTGTTTAATATGATACGGGTAACCAAGATATGCCGAGATTGGAATCGAGAGCTTCCAGGCCCACTGCTAGATCAACTATGATCAGTCAAAGAGTATCAACTTACTGATTACCACAACAATTCTGCTGAAATATTCTTTTTTTTGCTGCTTATACCGTGGGAATTTGGAGTATCTGTTATGATTTATTGCCTTATAATGTCTCAAGGGTGACTTTTTCATCACATTTACTTGATCTTTTGTCTTAAACCTTGTCTCAAGGGAGATTATCTGCGATTTTGATATGTCTCAAATTAAGAGTCTGCGCCATTAATGTCACAAATTGATTAGTACCACGACTTAGAGGTGCAAAGTTACAAAGAAACGAATTATTTTGTCGATATATTGAAAGCTGCGAGTTCAAACCGGATTGATCAAGACTTGAATAAATTGAAACGAAAACAGTTGAAACATTTTGACCTAGCCCCGTGTTCACAAACATTTTGATATGTATTTTCAGTTTCAAGTCTATTCCTTTTCTCCGCAACCCTTTTCAAGCGAATCCTTATTTTATCCTCATTTTATCTCCTTTTTATTAATATATTTTTCAGGGAATAAATGTGAACGGTGTTCAGAAGTCTAGGAATTAAACCACTATTGTATAGCTCGAGTGGTTGAATTCTTCACATCCAAAAAACTGCAAATATTTCAATCGCTACTAAAATATAAGAACGTATTCTAAGAATACAAGTCGCACTATATTTTGAGTCAATTCTAGTGACGTCAGAAATTCGGTCAACAGTAGTTACAATTTTGACTCAGTTTTAAAAAGCACCCGTTTTTCCTATTTAATTAATTGTAGCCGTTTTGGCGGTTCTAGTGACACGGCATAAGCACTATATTAAACATGTGAACTTTTGATAAAATGTTCCTCTTAAAATCATTCTGATTACTTCATATAGCTAATAGGACGCCTTTTATTTTTCTTGAAATTGGAAATTTGAGACGAACATTATCCTGACATAAGTGACAGTACGATTTTATTTGGCTCACTGTCCTTTTTTTCCCAAAGTAAAAATCTGCTTCGTTTATAAACGAATATTTTCTATGTTCAACATCTGAAATATGTATCACTACGAAATAGCATAACTGAGCCTTGATTTTATACTTCAACTTCAACTTCATAATACAGTCAAGTATGTCAAGTGTGTAATTCGGAATAAAAGGAACTTGCTCCTTACATTACAAGGGAGAAAATATTTTAAAAAATTGTTATCACACACACACATATATATATATATATATATATATATATATATATATATATATATATATATATATATATATATATATATATATATATATAAATTACACATAATGTGTCAGCACTATACTTTTCACAGTTTATCCTTGACAGCTTCCCCAGGAGCAAAAAAAAAGAAAGTCCATTTTTTCAGGGCCAACTTAGTCATTATACGCGGCTGTTTAAACACCTTTTCTTCACATTTGTTACTTTAATTAAAAATTGAATTACCGTAAAAAGATTGTCACATTTCATGTTTGTCACATTTATGAATAAATTATTCTCTTATTAAGTTTTATCTGCTGGTTGCCTTTGAAACATCACGAGATAAAACATTTAATCACCAATGATTGACAGGCTGATTGTTCCCCTTGACAAATATTTATCAGCCGTGTCAAAATGGCCGCCTCCATAGTGCGACCGTCTACTTTGCTTTATATTGATCAGACTCTGATAGACGTTTGCATTCTTATAAACGACTTTGTTGTGCCCCGGACCTCACACGTCTGAACGACTTTGATCAAACTAAACAGTTTTTTAAAAACATGGGTGGATCATAAATCAGATTTGATGGATCATCCCTTCATCAGCATAAAAAGGCTTTATTTGCAATATTTCTGAATAAAATTTTAACATAAAATTTTTGTTTGAAGATTTTTATCTCGGAACCTATTAATGAGTTTTTCTCGTTAGCATACCATGCAAACAATACTGACATATTCAGGCAAACCGTTCATTATTGCACCATTGTGAGCTGTCAATCATAGCATATCTCACTGATCTACCGCTTTGTTCTATAAACAGGGTCATTACTGGTACACGATCAAAGAACAAATCCGAATAACCAAGATCGTATCATGAAAACATGTCGTAGGTTAAACAATTCAAAAGTCGAACAGGCGGCCACTCTGCAAAGTAAGTAACAATAACATTGTGTAAGTGAAACAAATTGTATATTGCGGTATCAAATAATTTTTAAGTAAGGGTAAAACCCAAATGTATTTATGTGATACAAGATTGTCTGTGCCTGGGTTTTATTTAATGGAGAAATATTAATTTTACATGAAAATGCGTCAAAATGATTAGAGTATTTTAAGTCAATGAAAGATTCTTAAATATCTCTTTTTATGGCACCCTCGTAATGTGTATGCCTGTTGTAAGAATCGTCCTAGAAATAGTTTGACTGGAACAGATGGTGGACCAGCACGGACGAACCGTTATCTTGTGACCTGAAAAATCTCGGTTCTTCATTTACCAGTAGTACAAGATGTAGGCAACACACAAAGCTCGACATAAGTTCATTTTATGTTCAATATTATGCTAAAACAGTATTCTGAATGCTGATAAACATTTAAATAAGTTTCTCGCTTTATTCACAGAAATTCAATTCTATAGATTGCGTTGTTGCATGTTGAATCCGATAGTGTTTGTCACACCACTTTGTAGACCCTGGACTGATCTGGCAGTATAAATGTGTTTGATGTCGTATTTTTTTTTCTGCTGTACACACAGAGATGCAATGGGTCATGGCATATCGCATGCGTAGCTGGCATCAAGGAGATTCGTAAAACAGAGACTTACAAAATATTTGATAACCAAATAACATGCATACAGTACATATCGCATTGCAATTTGAAATGAGTCGTGTTTTGTATGCAAATGTTCGCTGAAAGTTTTTTTCATCTTTGTTTATTATTTCTGTGGCAGCATATGTTACAAGCCTTTGATTTCTCTAACCGTTTGCATAAATTTAACAATAGAAGTGAAATGAAGTTAGTAGCATATCTGAAGCGTGTTTTCTGGGAAAAAAACTCTTGATTGCGACTGACAACGCAATGACACGCCAGCTTGTAGTACTAGTTGTGAAAACATTCGAAATTGTCATTTTATTGACCCGAAGAGGTAGCAACAGCAGCAAAAACATTTTCACAGAAAGACAGTCAGACTTTGACATTCATTTGATGAAATGAAACAGATTTAAATGAAACACGACTCATGTTATTTTTACATTTATTCACACTTGAAACAAGCCAGCGCAGTCTTCTGATAGATGGTGAATCTTTCTCTCTGACAATGTAAAATTTTAATCCAAGATGATGCCTATTTTTGGAGGTGTGTGTTGTTTTTTTTCATTTCATAAAGACATTTTTTTACAAACAAGCTCTATGACTTCTTCAAAGCCGGTATTAACAACGGAAAGATGATAGAGCTACTGTTCCTAATGTAACGATATGGAACTATAAACCTTATAATAGCAATATAACCAACAGAAAATTGAAAATAAAAAAGGAAGTATGTGTAATATATCTCTTCAAAATAATTTGATTTTCTTAATTTTTATAATGGTTTTAAAGTTTTCAGTCGATGTTCTTATATTTGCATTAAATATTTCTTACGGGTGTTGTCCAATGCTAAATACTACCTACCCCTAGCCCTAACATGTACACAGTTAACAAAAGAAACATGTACACAATAGCATCCAAGATGATGCCTTTGTAGTCTTACATAATCCTTATTGATAGTTATTGTAATAGAAAGATTTATTTCTATATAAAATGTCAGATTTCATGGCGTAACAATACAGATAAAACATACATGATGCAACAGCAAGTAAAATAACATGTATGAATTTAACATATTCAACCACGTCAACAAACATAATATATCGACAAACATAATATATCGAGGATAACACACAAAAAAGAGTAAATAGAAACTTATTTCCATTGTGGTCCTTGAAATATAGTACTGTGTGACATAGGGAGACATAATTAACTGATGTACAATTGAATGTCTAAGGCAGATCTCATGATGTTTTGACTTTGGGGCAAGTACAACAGCATAAAAATTATTGTCTTGAACTCAAAATTAATTATAAATGAGATTTTGAGATCTATATTGTCACAGTTCTGTCTGTAACACTATCAAAGGAGTAAAAGGGAAATCATAGTATTTTTTTTGAAATCCCTAAATTTTGGGCAGGCTTATTGTTGTTGACCTGGGAAATTATCGGACATAAGTTAAAAAACAAATTTTTGATAAAGAACGTAAAAAAATATTGATTTTATTTGTTTTGTTTTAAAAGCATCTCTAAAATACAGAAACATATTTCATAGGATAAATTCGGTGGTAAGGTATTACCAAACACATCGTTGTTAAAAACGAACGAAAGCATTCTGTACACGAATTCCGCCCTAAAAATAACAGAACAGAACAGAACAGATATTTTATTAAGACGTGTACAAAGTACATTGTCTGGATACAATACAGTTTACAACATACAGCATAATGTCACAAATATAGCACAAAAATGGAAAAGACATATATCTATATACAAGACTTGATTACCAACATGAATAACATATACGTGTAACCTGGTTTCTATATAAATGAATATAGATATGAATCGGACACAAAACAGATTTTGATCTATTATACCAGAGGGAAGACTATACAATGATTATAACGAAATTAATGTTCTACGTTGATTATATCTTTTCTGATAGACAAAGCTTCTTTAACAAACAAGGACAATTTTACAAGTTCATTTTTGTTGTTAGATGTAATAAGACTTATAAAAATAACTGTTCGCACGTGTTATACATTAGGATTATGTATTCTAATAATTACATATAATAGAAAAGAATAGAATAGAATAGAATAGAATAGAATAGAATAGAATAGAATAGAATAGAATAGAATTATAGAATTATATATTCTAATACTTCTGTGATGGTAACAAGAATAATGAGCAGGAAAACTATGTTTATAATTGAATTTCTTTAACAGAGAAGGTATTTTAAATATTTCATCTTAGAAACAAACATCCGCCTATATATTAGAAAAATACAATACGTGCAAAATTAGAATAAAAATAGTCATCGATTTTGGCATAAATAACCAATAAAGCATCTATTTACTGGGGACTGCGACAAGATTAATTTGCTGGGAAACAATAATGGCTTCACAAGTCTAGATACAATTTCTCAATTGTTATTCCAGCTTCATCGAATGACAATTTTATTGTTATATATTTGTTGCTGTAGTTATCTGATACCGTAAAGCGCCATTACAATGTCGCTAAACACGATAACAGCAAGTTACGACAACCGTAAATCACTCTTTACAAGATATCAGCGGTTCTGAAAAGCCAGCTTTGACATACCATCTACCAACTAATCAAATGAAATACAGTAAATTATTCGGAATTTCTCATATCGTTTTCGACAGAAGACGCATGGTGCTTTATCTCGAACGAAACACGTAGTTTATGGGCAAGTTGCGAGCAAGGAACACATGACACTACATCGATAAATTAATGCTTACTTTCTTTGCGTGAGGATTAAAAAAAAACTTCTGAAAGATATAGTTTGTTATTTCTTTGTTGTATTTAAAAAATAAAGCTTTGCATAATAAGATGACAATGTCACTGCAAAAACATACAACATTATAAGAATTGACAACATATTTTGCCATTCATCAATTCAACCTCAAACAACAAAGGCACAGCGTCGTTATAAATATTATTTCAAAACCATGTACACTGATTGAACTGACTTTTTATCATTGACTTTTCATTTTTAGAAAACAGTTTTACAAGGCTGCCAAAAGAAATAATACTGAAACAAACAGTTTTTGTCAGATTTCCTTTTTTAGTTAAATATTCATCTTTTTTATTCACATTGTTACAAAGATGCGATTTTTTTCGAAAGCAGTGCTATATTCATAATAAAAACAGTTTGCCGCAAAGTAAAATGGATGCAAATTTATTTCGCCAATTTTTGCAAAATATTTTTGAGTCAGTTATTTAGAGAACAATATACAGAATGACCAGGGCCCCTTCTGGCGATGATTGTCCCTGTAACCATGCGGCGGATGCGGCAATTATTTCACCTCTGATGCAGTATCGCTCGAAGATCCCGGTTATATTGTGATAGAGATGTTTGAGACCGTATACCGAAATACGTAATTTATATATTTTAACTTGGCCAAGGTCGTAACACAAATAACTTGTTTTCAAAATTTAAAGGATTCATTTTAGTAGAATTAGCAAACACTGGTTAATCAAATGAGAATTTTTTGTAAGACCTATCAGTTGTTCACAATTCCATCCATGGGGAAACACCTTATGGTTACACACAACTTATTTAAATCCTACAGTATATCCTTGTTACATCAAGTCTCAATCTCATTTTATTAGCTTCTGAAGATATTACCTTTGCCGATTTCTGGAAAAAAGCAAACACGTGAAACAATTCTATTTAGATTTTTTTATAGCATGACCCTTCAACTTTCCTGGTATAGCTTCTCAAAATAGATCACTCCAGCCAATTCGGTATTTTTTACTTCAATCTCACTAGTTTGGTGGTGTTTAAACCTTTTGCTGTTATCTTTTAACTTGTAAAATGTAGTCTTGTAATTCATTTTACCTGCTTAAAATTCTTTACTCCTGATGACAATATTCATAGCCACTTAACTTTATATAAATGAAGCTGAGGTGGCTGCAAGTCAAAAACTGTGAATATTTATGTGGCACTGCAGCAAGGCCAAATTTATGTTTCAATATCAATAGCCAAGCAAGCTTCTACTTTTATATCATGTAAGAGACTTCGATGACCGTCCCAGATTGTTGTTTTGTTGATGTTGGAAAAGTGAACAGGTTGTCTGGTGGTCCTGCTTGGTTTTCAGTCAATTAGGTACTTGCAGATACATGTATTTCTATGCTTAACAGTTTTTTTCAATAACTCACATTTTTACACTTTTGTTAGCAAACACCCTTATCGTTACCCCTTCATTCGCATGGAGATTATAAACATTTAATTTGGCGCTGCAAAAACATACAAACAAGGGATACATCCAGTGCGCTGTAGCAATATCAATATACGAGCTATAATGTAAGGAGGGCCGTGCAGAATATTACCTTTCCTTCCTGTTTCTTCCTTTCCTTCCTCGTTGGCTAAGTGTTTGACGTTCAAAGGGTCCTCTGCTTTTCGGATGGTCATTGTACAGCCGATCCTTAATCTCTGTTGTAATACAACTGTAATACAGCGCTAACAGAACACTCTGTCCTAAGAACCCGCTCTCGTCAGACCATTTTTCCTTGATATTTGATCATCTTCTAACATAATGGAAACAACAAACAATGATTTATTCCACATTTGATACATCTTGACATCTCTTGTCCGCAATAACAAGGCAAGATTGAACAAAATATCGGAAAACGTCTCCCGGAGACCCGAAACAGTCACAAAATGTCTGGTCTCCGATCATTCGCGGATAATCCTGGGAATAAAATACCTCTTAATTGATTCCCGCCGTCAGCTGAAAAGCTTCATAACACAAATTGATGACTCTTACTAAAAGAATTGGACATTAATTCCGTGAGGAGTATTGATTGGCCTGTCATTTTCAATGAATGCGATCATGTAGCTTTCAAGAGGTATCCGGTTATGGCTGCTTGTCCTTCTGGCACACGTCAAGGAAAGCAGCTTTTTCTTAGCGTTTTCAGGCAGCATTAATTCACTGCTTTATTTATTCAGAAAGAGGGGAGGGATTCAGTCAAACAATATTTTCATTATATTAAAACAAATATTTTCGCTATCTTCCGTCAGCATTCTGTTCTACATATAAACTAGTGCCAGTGGGTTTCTCTAAACAAAAAAGGACAAAATATTGCCTTTTACTGGCAACTCCTGAGTTAGAATCTTAGTAGAACTGTTCCCTTGGGTTTTTCTAAATCAGGCCACTGCAAGCATGATGCAGAAGACAGTCTTTGCTCTGAATTAACGTAAGCGATGTAAAAAGCTCACTTTATATAAATAAATGCAAGCAAAAGCCAGAGCATAATAAATTAATGAAATAATAACATAAATAATATAATTTATCAGTGAGTAATACACGGGCGGAGTTCGGATACCTCGGAATTGCGTAGATCCGGTTTTTTTGGGGGGTTTTTTAGCATCATAAAGAAGCTAAATATCTTATTCAACGATTTAATTAAGTAACGTTTTTTATCATTTCCATTCTAATCATATATAAAATTCACACTTTTCTGCGTTTAGAGAAGTTTTAAATCTGGTCAACTGCTGATACAATTTACGCCCCATTTGCAAAGCACGGAATTTTCCGTTTTGAACAATGTGTTGCTTTCGGCACTTTTATTAAAACAGCGTGGACACTGTAAATAAATTCTTTTTAAGAAAACGAATTCCTTAAAAAATTATAAAAAAATATTTTATAATACTTAATACGACACTATGTATCAGAGACATACAATAAGATGGTATATAGTGTCTCAGCATGTATGAAATAGAAATGGAATTTACAGCAAAAAAATGTAGGAGCCGACCATATCTCATCGTGTATGGTGCTGTACACAGTAATAGAGCAGACAAGAACATAAAGACTGACAGTTTTCTAAATTATTTTGACAGTGATTTTTTTACTTTCACGATTACTTATGAACATTTCAGACAAAGTATATCAAAATCCTCCAAAAATGCAAGTTACAGTGCGGACACGAATTGTACATAGCTGGGCGGGCAGACGGACGGACGGACACGGGGAACGGGTAAATAAAGCAACCCTGATCATCTTCTGAACTAACTTCAGTTAAAATAATCACTACTTAATTAAAGTAGATCCCGACTCGGACTGGTCATAAGGTTTATTTCAGTTTTCTTATTGTTACAGCTGTGTTTGCTTCGTACAAAACAAAACATTGCCAAATTGATCATTCGGAACACATCGGGCGACTTCAATAAGTCTTTATACGAAGTTGTCGGAAAACGCCGAGTTGTTACGATTGCAAATTGATAAGATGAGTTATTTATAACTAATGTTATTACATTATTCATTTTTAACGATCATGTACAAACTATCATACACTAGAGTATGTCGCAACTCGTATATTTTTCTGATGTAAAGTTTGACAAGCCAGTATTATACAGCAGCATCGGTTCTTAGAGATCATCATATGACAGGAAACAAAAGAAATCACGTACCATGTGGGAAATGTGAAATATTCTATGGTTGCCATACAGACTGAGAACAGTGGGACTGGCGTGTGCATCCTTCGATGCCTTGTAATATAGCTGCCACATGTTGTCGAATTGTGTCGTAGTACCGACAGTGTCGCACCTGACTTACATAAAACGGAGGACATTATATATAAAAAAATATTTGTATTCTAGTAACACACGATTTATGGAATGTATTCGATTTGAACTATCTCTACAAAGCTCGTTTGATTCGTTTAAAGTTCTATATGCATTATTCACTGTACACTACAAGTTTCTAGAATCTGTTTCAAGATAACGTACACAACCACGCCGTGTAAATGTTGCCTATTTCCCGGCATGTTTTGGCACAAACATTCTCACAAAGTGAAAAACCACAAACGAAGCCATATGTTGTGTGTGTGTTCATTTTCGTTTTTACGAGGTGAACGTAATTTACATGGAAGATATGTGCAATTATTACGAAACTGGGAGAATGCTTCTTTTGATGTTGACCTGTCAGTTTACGAAATTGTAATTAAATCTCGAGAAGATAGCTTAAAGAACAAAAAACTACCACTCGAGTCACAGTGTCTTTTTGCCGTAGATCTGCAAGATACGGTATCATAACTCTGCTACAAATCCATCAATTTTGAGAACTTCATTTAAACCGGGACATCAAAATCTCATTGCACGCTGTTTTATTCGCAATATCCAGAAATGATTGATGCTTTATGATTTATATTTCTCAGCATTTTACCGACTGAGATCTATCATCAGGCCTTTGAAGTTTTTGGGGGTAGGGTATAAAATACGAGACATAATTCTCACGCTTACATTAAACTCAGCATGTCAGGAATAAGTGTAACTCATTAAGCCCCAATAATTCACAATTTTTCTGAAGAAAAATGTGATTTTAGTATGACATAATACTTGTAGGCAGTAAAAGTTAGGTTCTACTTGATTATACTGTTTTTCTGCATTTATTTGATTTAGTGAAATAGTTAAAATGAGAATGGAAGTCTGTAATCAGACTAAAATCTGCTGGCCCCGACCGTGCTGTTAATTTTCACTGCCTGAAGCCAATGAGATAAACTAGATACTTTATGTGCTAAAACATTATTTCATTTGAATGCACTTGATATTTTGAAAATTTATGTCTACCATAAAAAACCAGCTTGAATGAATCTATTTACGTACACTCCCTCATGCTTTGTTCTTTATGGTCGTCTTTTTCGCGAATGTTCGCCTTTTTTTCGCGAATTCATGTAGTCCTGGACATCTACAATTTCACGACTCTATTTATTGCACCATAATTATTTATCTATTTGTCTATTTAAGCTTATTTATCGTCGGTTCTGGTTGCCAATATGACCGACGCCCCCTGCAGAGATTAGTTATTTTATGTTGTGGGGGGGGAGTATAAGATACAGAAAGCATCCCATTCCAGAGACACCCCTGAGTCTTTTACATGCTCAGTGTACAGCACTGATACATAGGACCTCGGTTATTAATATCTCATCCGAAAGACAATCAGTAATGTTAGTGGAGGAGCGGGGAATCGATATCAGGATCCCTTGGTTACCAGTCCAGCTCGTTACCACTGGATCACTGATCCGCTCCATAATTATTTACAAATCGGTAACTATACAATCGTGTATATGTCGTGTAAATACATGAACTATGCATTTTCTTTCACAGATACCTAAAATATCCAATTAATTAACTTACTTACAATTCACAACTTAGCCTTTAGGCGTATAGTTCAAGACAGATTAAAGAAAATCAGAGCCATGTCGCGTTAAAACTTGATTCGGACAGCAGAGTATACGACCAAATCTTTGCTTCTGTAGCAGAAAAGACAGCTAGAACGCTATGTTGGACACTACAATGAATGCTGTAATAAAAAGACGGGAGAGCACTTAATGGCACTGATAATAAAAATAGAAATGCGACAACAGAACCATAACCATGGAAGCTTTTCTCCCGCAACTTTAGTCAGTAAAAATGACATCTTGCCAAACAGTTATAGTCATACAGTGAGCAATAAAGGACTCTAGAATCGATTCTTTCAATTTGTATACCCTCAGACTTTTTAAAATCTCAACTCTTACATTTATTTCCATTAAATAACAATTTTCACACAAAGACTTTCATACAGTTATCTCACACAGCATAAATCTGGCTAGTTGACAGTCAGTAATTAAGTAAATGTTAATTTTACATTAAGAACAGACAGTTTTGTGATGTACATGTCACCATGGAAACTATGACATGTCATTTCCAGGAAGCGGAAACGTTAAATCATTCAAGGTTTCAAAGTTTCTCCTTTCCCAGTTTTAAGGGAGAGGAGTGATGGTAAATAGAGGGTCCTAAAGGCGGTTGGTTATTTAATTGCCGATGGCATTTGCTTCGAATTTCAAAAAATAATGACAGGTTAGAACGGATACACATAGATAAGCGTATAAATGGAAGAATGATTTTCCATCGGTCTAGTTCGATCTTATTTTTTTGTGTTGCCCTGCAAACTGCTGTTACTTTTTACTTATATAAATAAACCACTGATTTTATTTTAGAGCTGAGTAGGAAAAAATCTATGCAAATCCTTAATTCACAGAAGAGCTGGAATTCTGTTGATATCTGGTATATACGGAATTTTTTACTATTGTCTTCAAACAGACCCCCATTTTTCTCTGTCCCCCCTCTCTGTTCTTAAGTTTCATTGTCTGAAACATCAAAGTCTCCAGGGAACGCTTTCCGTGACAACAGTAGTAATTTTCTCTAACAGTTATTGACTGCTGGAAAGACCCTGTAACTGAATTTCCCGCACGTTCATTACGACAACACGAAGTAACATGTAATTCCCGTCATTTGTTCATGTCAAGCCATTTCCTTCCTGTACGGTTACAATGGATGGAATCCAATTGTGGAACTGCTAGATTTGATTGATCGCCACGCATGTCAACGACTTCACAAGAATAAACGCTTAATTCTTGGAGTCAAGATGTCATTTTGCATAACTTGTTTTACTTGGATTAGCTTAAGAAAGTGTGTTTATTTTTAAATAAACAATTCTCAACTTTGAAAAATAGAACTCTGAAATACACTGTTAGTCAACAAATTTATCTTAGCTATTTTTTCAAAGGCCAAACATTGAGTCTTCCATTATTGGTTCTTTGCGTTCTCGCTTACTTCAGTGTCAAGGTTATCATGACCCCAATCGCTGACCTACTGACCTAGAAATATAGCGATATTACTACTGAAACATAAATTTCTATAAAGTAGTGTCTGGGCCTCGAGTTTAAAATCACAATCATATTGAAAGACTAATCAAATATGTGTAGTCGTTTTGGATTAACTTTTAGTTAAGCCAGGCCCGGATCAAGAAGTTGGGGGCATGGGTTAAACTTGCTGTTTAAGATAGTCATTTTAATGTTGAGAATGTCGCTTCAGTGTAAAATCTAATACCTACATGAAGGTGGCCCCACCGCCCCTCTACCCCAGGTTCTGGATCTAGGCCTGAAATCGAAAGTATTAGTTCTTTTACACAACATATCACCGGGTGCTTTCAGTATTGTCACAGATGTGATTATATGATTGGAACAGACTCGACATTCAGTGCTGATTACAAATTTACAAACGCTGGTTTAATCTAAGTCACATCCTTCTTGTAATCATTCTATAAATCGAGTACCCCCCCCCCCCGAAAAAAGAAAAAAAGCCTGTCATGTGTGGCAGTACTATATCATAACAAGACCATTAACTCCATAAAACTCGCAGAGGTTAAGCAGGCGTGGGGACCTTAATTGGCCGTGCCTCTCCCACTTTGTGTGTGGCAACTACTTTGTGATTTGGCCCCGTTTCGTTGGTTTCCATCTGACGTGTAATTAAAATTCTTTGTAATCTAACAGTCTTATAATCATGTAACTTAAATCTTTAATGTGTTCTAGGCTTTGTCTCGATTTAATGAAGTGATTAGAAGGTGTATTTCTTTTTCCCAGTTTTCGTCGCTTTGTGGCCATTAGAGATCGAACGCCGTCAATAAAGACCTGACTCTCTTAACATGATTTATGACCCGTCTCTCCGTTATGTTCTACACATCAGAGGACTTAGGTTTTAAATTTTCAATATTTCTATTCAACGACGAACAATAATTGTTCTTTAGGTAATATATGACTCGTTGCTTTTATCTTTTATCTGTGGTCATAAAACATAAATTTAAATACATGTTAGGTCCTCTTGACGTCTCGTTACCATGGCTGTTTGTCATCTATATCGGCTTATCGTCTGCTTTGACAAAGAAACCAGTTTACAGCAATCGTCACCCAGTTCATGACAAAATCTTTGCCATTTTACGACAAACTTCTTTCGAAAACAGGAACTGGTAACAACAAACGTGGCTCAAAACCAGATAGAATGGTTTACACGTACTTCCTCAGATGTTGTAGTGCCGTGAAAAAAAATCAAATAAACATTTGGTTACTCGTACATTTTTTGATAAAATGTTACCGGTATTATGCTCAACTGAAACACCGCCTCTATAAATGGCTATGTAACCAAAGGGTCTAGTATTCGATAACGTAAAGGGGAAAAGGACATAAAAATATACCGTACCTGAATCGGTATACAGATTGGGGTTTTTTTACCTGAATTTTTCAGACTCAAGTAAATTGTTAAATTTACAAAAGTGTCACCCATTTTTATTTTTTTTGGGCCGATATCCCTCTATAAAAAATATGAAAACTGTATTTTAGGTTTTTGCAGTCACACACTCAAACTACGCATGACACATTTTTTTCTTTTCCTCTAAAAACAAAAAAAAATATCTAAATATAGGCATGACTATTTCATTCATAAGTTACAGAATTGTTATTTTTCACTTAAATTATATGATGAAGAAATAAATAAATAGATAAATAGAACTTGACTAAATATCGAAAAAGGAAAACCCCGATCATCAAATATACTAATTACGTTGCAATGACATATCCATTTTTCATCCATCAACTATAGCTGTGTGTTCCTGACATCAAATTCACTTTATTTCACCACTTTGACAGCCAATCATCTTTCGTCGGCAAAGCTGTCTTTTGCGCTTTTATCACAGGGCGCCTAAAAGACTTTGGTGTGTCGTCTGCTAGCCTTTGAAGAATTGTTTGAATTATTGAGAGAGAATAAGCATTTATTCTAGTTAGCAATTTCTTTAGATCATATCGCAAAAATTCTGGATATTTTCTTTTTCCATTCTATTAGCATGATTAAAAAGAAATAAACCGAGACGGTGTCATCAACTAAGTCTAACAGACAAGTTAATCATAGTATTTTTTGTTATTTTGTGACTGTTGCAGGTGGTATTATATTTTTTTAAAACTAATTTTAAAATGTTATGAGAAAAAAAAACACAAAACAAGGAACCGTTCTAACACCATCTGGGATAAACTCGTTTTACCACCAACATACATGAACATTTCTCAGAACAAACAAAATTTTAAAAAAAGGGGGGCTTATTAAAGTATATGCATCTGGATGTTTGTAATAAACATTCGTGGTCAGGTTAGTATTTTCCACTCATAACAACACTTTCGAAAGCAAAAAAAAAATAAAGTCGTTTGAAACTGCTCACATCAAAACCTGTTTTCATTCACAAGTGCCCACACACGCGCGCGCGCGCACAGGCAGCGATACTGCAATGACAAAAGTCTTATGAAAATATTTTCTGTAAAAGCAAAAAGACATTTTTTAATGTGATTCTTGTTCGCGGGGTTGAAGAAACGCTCATATAAAGAGTAGAAGGTTACTTAAATAAATTATTCTGTTGTACCGTTCGTTACACATTGATATCACAGGTACAGTTTAAACTATGAATTCTTCATTTCCTTTTAAATGTACAAATTAAGGCCAACAGTGATGTAGCTAGTATTAAGAAAAAACAACATTGACAACATTGACAACTTGTTCCTTCTACATGATGTAAACAATGCTTATCATTTGTCGAGAATATCGTCTGCGTATGACCTAGTTTAAAATATTTACTTCTTGAAAGTATAGTTCGCGTGGAACATTGATGTTCGTATTTAAAAATATATCTGGCGGATTCTTAAACCTTAAAAGGTACTTGAAACAGAAAACAATGACAAGTTTCACATATGACAGATCTGTTAGGAAACAAAGACACAATATCTCTGTACAATGTAAAGTGCATATTTTTTTACATAACTATTGAAAATTTCCCCCACTTTTTAGTTTACATTCTTCACTACAGTGAAAACAAGCTATTTATCGGGATCTGTATTTTATTTATATATATATATATAATAATAATGCCGTAATTACCTAAAAATAAATCAAAGATTTCTGCCATGTACATAAAACAAAGCCCATTAGCAGTACGAATGAGAAACAAACAACGCGTAAAATAGTGTTTTACACTATTTAAAACACGTTTTCTTTTCTTTACATATAAACCAACATATTCTAGCAAATCCTATCCTACCATGAACAACACGTTTCATACATGACAGCCCTTTTTGCTAGGGGGCGGGGGCACCAAATAACACTTCGCAGTCGGCATTGCTAACCTGATATCAACGCTTGCTACCCTCATCATTTTATGAAGGAAGGATATGGTTTAAACGCCAATAATAAATTCACTTTTCTATTTTCTGTCTTATTTCTGTTCTTTCAAAGAGTCGTCATTTTTACAGGTGATCTTCTTTAATCCTTCCTTTTCACTGCATCTCCTGTAATATGTTTCCTTTGAGAACCATTCGCTACGAGCTGTATATTTGCATTTAAATCAAAGAAATAAAACGGCGACGTTATGACGTCATCTACACAAATGGAGGGCACAAGGATGATTAACGGAAAATCTTTCAGTTTTAAGCTAGGAAAGGCAATAAAATTGTTATTCAGTTTTTTTAGCGAGGTATTTATGGATATATTGCCGGTCCAGGTATAATATAGACCGGTAATATATCTACATACACCCCTTCAAAACTATCAAAATAACATATGATATACTAGTAAAATTATGAATGCTCTTGGAAGGTAAAATATTCAACGCTATCACTTCATTAAATAATACCATATATATCCATCATATATTCACGCACAAAGGTCTGGATCAAGTGAAGATTGTGGGACTTAACCACTGGTACATAAAATAGTTAGGGTTTCAAGAGACATATATCTCATCTGGGAGGTATACAAAATATATAGAAATTACACTGCACATTTTTTATGTATAATCGGATTGAATTGCAAGTCTAAGCCTTTTAGAAAATTAAAATTATGTTGGTGACCAACCTTAAATAAGACATTTCCCGCTAAAATATTTTCGACAGACGATTCAGAAAGAGCAGCCAAAACTGTGAATAATTGTTCAAACATAACACACCTCATACAAGGTCATGACCCAGTCAATAAGCCATGAAACAAGTTTGCAGTACTTGTGTCGTTAATTAACGAATTAAACTATACCTAACGCGCTGGACTGGTAAACCAGTGGTTCCCGAGTTCGATCCCCTGCTCCTCCACTATCATTACTAATAGTCTTTCGGATGAGACGTTAAACCGAGGTCTCATGTATCAGTGCTATACACTGACCATGCAAAAGAACCAGGGGTTTCTCTGGAATAGGATGCTTTCTGCATCTTGCACTACCCCAACAACATAAAATAACTAATCTCTTCAGGGGGCGTCGGTCATATGGGCAACCGGTACCGACGATAAATAAGCTCAAGTAGATAGATATACCTAAATAAATATCAGACAAGTAGTAAAAAGTCTATCTGATCATAAATCTGAGTGCATTTCATTTATGGTGTTTCATTTTTGCATAATTGGTGATGTAAACACGGCAATCCCTAAACTTTTCACGTCTTACCAAATACCTATAAACACCAATATTTTGACAGGTTTGGTATAACCTGTCAAGTTATTTAATGTTGTCAGTAAAAATTCAAAGAACCTTTCCTGTTTTATGGAGGTCTCCTCTCTGAACGTCAAAATAACACCCCAAAACAACCCATAATTATCTACATCAATACGGGCTTACAATCTTTATCAATTTCAATGTGTTTAAAGTCATTATAAATTAGATGCGGCAGCTTTGAAGTGTTCTATATTAGAATTGCTTCATGTTGAGGGAACCAAAGTAAGAGAGGTAAGCTCTTGCCTAATGTTCACCAGAATAATAAACCGAAATATCCGCCCATAAGTTATTGTAACTTTTTCTGATAATCTGGTGATAGTTATTCAGAATCGGCCTACCAAACTGTTGTAATTATTGCACGCACAAGAAATAATATTAGTTTTTTTTCACTTTTCTATCATTTGTACCCATACTATCTTACTCTGCCATATCATTTTTGTTCAGCTTAATCTGATCAAATTTCAGGGCTAAAATCATTATTATAATTTATTTGTTACCCTTGCGTGGTTGGGATAGCCCCCCTGCTACCCCTCCCACTATCAAATTTTAATTGTATCTTCACAAAGTATTAATGGGCAAAAAAATGATGTGCAAAAAATGAGAAATTATTCTTAATTTTTTATTTAATAAATATGTTTTATTTTTAGAAAGTTTCAATTCTATGTCTCATATTTCTGTTCTATCCACATAAAATGTTTTTTTTTTAATTTAATTAAATTAACATGAATAATTCAAGAAACATTCTGTTATAATGCATGCCTGTAATACTTGTTATAGGCATAAAAATAATCAACCAAAAACAAACAATAGAAAACGAGAGATTTTATAATTACACTTTTAATAAGAAATATTTAAATATTTTGTAAACAAACATGTTGTCTTCGAGAAGAAATGTATTTGTAATGTAAACTTTGAACTTTTCAACAAATAATTAAAACATAGCTGTATATATGTATATAACACGTTTACTTCTGTGTTTTTATCTTATTTGAATTTGAGATCTAACAGACAATTGTCTGTTTAAATTAATAGTTTATTTTTGTAGCACTTGTAATCACTTTTAGCACATATAATTTCCATAAAATTGTTTATCACCGGCACATTGTATGTGCATTTATCGATTAAGTTCTCTTGAGTCCCTTGTGCTAAGGCACAGCCGCTGCCCCTAATCTCTGGGCATATAAACTGTACGGCAAATAATATGGCCCTACTGATGACTGATGAGGAATTCCAGACGGTATATTAGGCAAAGCCGATTTATACGGGTGGTACCGATTTGAAAGTGAACTGCCACTTAGTGGACTGATACTAGTTGGATACATTCTTTTGAAAGTCTCTGGGCTTATACTTCCGGTGGCACCTAAGTAACCAGAGAGACCTGGGTGTAAATCTGAGTGTGGAGGAATAGATAGTCCTAGAGAGCTATAAGCACCGAGTGTAGTCTCCACACCGGAAGTGTGGCTTCTAAGATGCTGAAGAAGCTCCTCTGACGAATTAAAACGTTTACCACAGTAATCATTTCCCATCATCCAGTTACACACATGTTGCTGTCCTTGTTGTGATAACAGATTTTGAGCATACAAATTATGTAAGTGCGAAAGTCCAGCAGTGGCTGAAGAAGGGGCTGAGAATGGTGAATGTAGAGGATTTGATCCTGGTAGTCCAAACAAACCCAGTCCTTGCATTGTCTTTTCATGTGAGCACTGTGTACAACCTGGTGACGTACACTGAGATAGGTGTGAAGTTTGAGGCACTGAAGATATACAGTTTGTACAATATGGGTCCTTACAGACAGAAGATGCGCCTGGACTTCTCATTCTAGCATACTGCATATATTGTGATAATGCAGCAGACGACCCGGATTTCAGAGCTGCATGATGGGCAGCTAAAGCGTGAGCTGATGCTAGGCTGTAGCCACCTGGTAGTCCATACGGGAAGCCAGCGGCAGCCAGAGCTTCTGCTGAAGGAGCCATGCTTCCTGGGTAGGGAATATTAGGTAAACTGTAAGGTCCATATGGTATTCCTGCATATAATGAGTGTTGCTGTTTAACCTCTTGGCTTGGTGAATTATCTCGCCTAATCGGCGATTCTGACCTTTGACCTTTTAATGAAGGAGAGTTCTTTGAATCACGACTTTCTTTTGATTGTTCACTTGTCTTGGGTCGCGGGCTTAAATTTAATCCATTTAATCCCGTTGACGATGTTGATACAGGTCTTGAAGAAGTTTGAGGAGACTTTCTGTCACTATCACTCAACTTCCTCTCATCTTTTGACTTTTGGTTATTATTATGACTTTTCTCTGGTTTTGGACTTGAAGTTGAAATCGGGTAGAAGTTTGTAATATCCTTTGAGTCACAACGACTAGTTCTCTGGGCGTTGCTCGAGCTTCGCCCATCTTTGTCTAGCGAGGTAGCTTTATTGTCCTGGTCACTCTCTGAATGAGGGGATTTCCCTGTCACCTCCTTTCTCTCGAGGGGCGGGATGATAGACTTAGCTGGAGGGTCCTTGCCGATACTGCTACACGTCTGAGCTAACAGAGCCAGTGGACTGTTTTTAGCGTCCAGCTAAAATAGAAAAAGGCTGTTTTAGTGACATCACATTGAAAATATTATCTAACATGTACGTGTATGGAAATGAACCAGTAAACGTGTTTTACAAATTTAGATCAGACTGAGCGTTTGTCGCATCCTTGCTTAATAAAGATATTATTAAAACAAGACAATTTAACGCCAGAAGATTCAAAAATCAATTTGATTTCAACTCGGAAAAACAACATAAACTCATTCTATCAGTGGCAGTGACAGATCCTGACTGTCTAACTTGTCAATTATATTACTACAAGTTTCTGCCTTCTTCTCTGCCACTGAAATTCAACGTGTTACATCTCCAGAGTTATAGAATCTCGTTTTTCAGTCAATATCGGGAATCTAATTTGTCCCTAATTTGTTTGGACTTGTACCATAAGTAGGTATTGATTTAGGTTTTCTCTTTTCCGATATGGCGATGAAAGTCCGATGCGTAGTGTGCGTTAAAGGGGCACCTGGGTTATCAAACTAGACCTGAAGTCGCTTGTATTCCCTGTTCACGGACTGATTTTTTGTTAATTCGAATTTTGTTTTCATCTTCTGGACAACTTCTTTTCTATGTTGTATTTTAAGGGTTTATAATATGAGCAAGTGATCTCGTAACAGAAATTGGCGAGTTAAAGATTACGCTTACAGGTAATAAATCTAAATGTTCTTAATGTTTTGTACTGAAACAGACAACATTTGGACTTCAGTAACGAAACAGTTTTCTATAAGAAAAAAAGGGTACTTACAGTAGTGGGCAGAGGCTGTAAATAATCCGGCGGCAGGTACTGTGATGCAGAGGCAGACAACATTTTCATAGATTCGTATCGGTCAGTCACGGGCATTTTAATCACATATATCCAAAGAAATCTGAATTTTCTTTAAACACAACTCACTTTATCGACATATTCTCTATATTCTGTATGTGTTATGTCAACCAACCTTGTACACAAAATGGCGCTGTTTTATAATCGCTGACAACTTTGATAGAAGTTATGTATCACCTAGACAGAAACAGCTGTCAATCAAACTACAATCCTTTTCTTTTCAGATTTTCTACGCTATGCCGCCCAAATAGTCGCAAGTTTATACACTTAAAATCGTTCGCAACTCTTTCGCGCAGGAAGGATGTATTTCCGTCAAGCGGCTGTTTGACTTGTGTCGGAAGTTTTTATTGGACGACAAAACAAAGCCTTGTCTATTGGAAGGCGGAGAAAGAAGGCGGTACTATTTACCCAATCACAAAACCCGATTGTAAACATGGCCGCTCTTAGTCAGCCGTGTTATAATAAAGCATCATTAATCTTTCGAAAGCTCTTCTGTCAATCAGAACTAATTTATACGATGGTTTTGCGATGATGTAGTTGCAATAAATATAAAAAATGAAAAGATAAACGTCAGGTGAAGTGACAATAGGCGACTTAAACATGGCAGGACAAAAAGCCATATTCCATTATAGGGTTTTCCGTGTTTTAGTAGAATAACAACTAATACTTTGCTGTAGAATGTTATCTTAACTTTTTATATACATGACCAGACCCAACGTACAATATCTTGATCTGTTCTAGTATGGAAAGAAACTGAATGACAGGTCTGGATAAAAAAGAAAATAAGCTTTAAACACGTTTTAATCAAAGGCGGGCCAATTAAAACTTGCTATGTTCAAACTAAAGGGGTTATCTTGCTCATTAGCTTGATTAGTTTATGATTGCTATTGCTTTGTCTAAGGTTAGCTTCTGATGTCCACTTTTGCTCCATGAAAGTGAAAATTCCGCACAAAAACAGAAGAGAGGCGCACTTGACATGCTGCATGGAAACGATATGTATCAATCAATCTGGTTAGTGTTAAGGTGTTTATGCAAAGATTAAGATTGACGTGCCGAAAGGATTCCTGTCTAAAGTTTGACAGATTGAACAATTAAGCCGCAACTTCAAAAGAAAATCGCAATATTCTTATCAGTAATGGTAAATACCTCGTGTAATTCTATCTTAGAAGAACGGAACGAACAATCACGAACCTCGAGGAAATGTTGTAAAGGGCGGTGAACAGTCGGTTTAAGTTACATCGGCATATTCACGGGAGTTGCAAACAAAGGCACCGATAATAGATCATAAAAAAGACATTGCAAAAATTGCAAACATGACTAGAATCTATCATCTTACTTCATTTTGTTCTGTTGTTAAGTTTTCATTTCTTAATTCTAATTAATTTTTTTAGAGAACTAACACATAGCACGAAGTTTGTCTTTCAGAGGTTGACATGTTGTACACAAACTGACTGAATTCACACAAAAATGTGTTACTATCCATATCTGCGACAGAACAGTAATGAAGTAAATGTATGAAATGTATGCCGATGCACCCATTTCCACCGTGTACGATTCCTTTTATGATTCAAAGTTATATTTTATATGGAAGTAAGTTTATCTTGAGTATAAGCATACTCAGCCTAGCGCTAGTCTAATCCACACAGATTGTATGAATAATTTTACGATTTGTGCACATTTAAGTAATCGATTTTACACGGTTGTCAGTTTTCTGTCTCGGATGGTTAACAGGCCGGAATAAGATGCTGTGGAATTTAATAAGGCGACCATAGGTTTCTTTTGTGAAATAAATGGAATAAATGTGAGCAGTCTCAAAAAGGGGCAATTCAGTGATTGACATGCATACTGCGGTGGTAGAGGCAGATTATTGGTGCGTTTGAATGTGTCAGAGAGGAAAACAGCGATCTGTAACCGTACATGTCAGTGGACCGACGTTTGATCAAAGCCGGGCGACAGGGGGTTGACAAGCATTTGCGCAACTCATTATATTCTATTAAACCTACTGTCAGTCAATTACAGCACCCTGTCGAAATCAATAATCGACTGAATTCGAACAAATGGACTAATCGTACATAAATGCTTTAAAGTCTTCTCTTTTTTTTCTTTTTTTTTTTTTGATGATGTTGAGGTTTACTGATTTGTCTTCGAGTGGATCAGAAATGAGGGAATAGTACTTTAGATGCCAAATTTTACTGAATACGTCGGTAATTCGTCAGCATCGGTCAAGTTTATTAAAAAAATCAAATGCACCGTCTTGTTATAAACGGTGACAGTTTTATGCTTTATCCGTGCCGTAACTCAAGCTTTGTCAGTCGTCTGCCAGTTAGAGAAATGTGCGTGTAATGCCGAGACCAGGGCTAATCTAACAGTGCATGAGAGGAATCATCATTCATTTCCGACACCTGTCGCTGTTAACCAGCAAACATAAGCATACTGTCTCCAAAACACAATCTATTTAAGCAAACTCCCTTTGAAGCAGCTCTGTATTGTACAGAACATCTAATACTTGCCTAAATCCATGTTTACACTTGCGTCCTTTGATGTTAAAACAGTGTAAAGCAGCAACATATATACAGAGAGATCAAAAATCCATTTTCTTGGGTGAAAAGTATCATGAAACTGCGCACAAAAGATATCCGGTTTGGCAAATGGATACGATATAGCCAGCCGCCCACCTTGTGTGTGTAACTGGGGCTGAAAAACACATTAACAAAGCCATCAATCAAGATCAAAGGAACACTTGAAGCTGTCAATCATTGACTTCATGGTCTTGAAATGTAGACTTTCATTAAAATGGTTCTGTTCATATGCTTTAGAGAATGTAGTAAGTAATGTTCTGGCGGGTTTAGAGTACTTACGTAAATTATGCCAATAAAAGATATAGTTCGTGACATATTTGTGTAGCCATATATAATTTTTATAAACTCAACTTTGCTTTATTGTAATTCAAAGTGAGCCAGCCATACGTTGGAACTATTGCTGCGTCATCATGTAAACACTGCCTCTCATGAATTGAATAACATTTTCTGATATCTTGACCTTTTGTAAACAAATGAATAAAAACTCTTTCAGTTGTGATGCACTATACGATTTTTGGTTACTCACGGATGTTTATATTTTATGTTATGAGTACCTCCCTTGCTGCATCCAGATTTAAGAGGATGGACCTGATTTTTCTCAGGTGGACAAAAATCATCTATATTTTTTCCAAGTTGACAAAACCGCAGTCGTAGATTTAAAGAGCTTATTCTCTATAGTCGGGTTACGAATGACGTTGTTAATGATTTCATACCAGTATGACAAATGGTCTGCACGTGGAGTTGGTATCTAGATCAGTCCATTCCTAGGTGCCAAGTTCTTCGTGCATCTGTCCCACTTGACCTGGCATGTAATACAGCCTTTAAGTTGCAGAAATTTTGCATAAAGTTCTGATGTAAACGTTAATTCGTTGCTTTGGTAACCAGACTATACTAATACGAAAGCCCCATTTTAGTGACGCGTCTGAAAATTTCAGGTGGGGTTTTTCTCACAACACGTCTCATTTACGTTCAGACTGGTTTTGTGCTACAAAAAGTAGTTCCCAGTTTGCAGGCGATAATAACATCAGATTTATTGGGCTCACACAAATCAAACCTTCTTTGCTACACTTTAATAATGTCGGGAAGGATTTCAAAATATCCAATATAACAGTCATTTTTCATCTCTCTCGTGTTTTCGTCTGTCATTTATGTTGTTGCAAACCTCTTGAATTCGACATTGAAAGCCTAGAACGTATTTACAACACATCAATCATTGCTCGCTCTCACAGGGTTAGAGCTTTGATGTTGATAAAAACTGTCAAAAGTCGAAATGTATTAGACTTAATGTTATCAGGTCCCCATTTGACTACCAGGGTGCGTAGTTAAGAAGGAATGAACGTCTATCAGAGTTTACTTTCTCTTTACGTTAATGTAAAACTATGATTCCTGTTGAGCTCACATTTTCTTTGATTTATGCACTTACATTTTTAAAAGAAAAAAATGGGACATAAGTACATTTATCTCTGTCTAGAAGATGTAATGTCTCATTTAGTCGGTGTCATTAGATATTTCTAATTAGTTCCCAAGTTTTCGACAGGTGTGGGAAAACTTACCTCTATTAATATGGATGGTTTATTTTATTGGTGCTATTTGTAAAAAACAATTTTGAAGAAAAAAAATTATCATGAACATATTATTGACATCCATGCGAGTTCATTCCTCTCTCTCTCTCTCTCTCTCTTACACACACATACACACCCTGTATTATGTTATTTGTTCACCCCTATCTTTAAGTCATATTCCGATTCATTTTATAGCAAGCTCTGTCAATGTAAAAATCGTCCGCCCAAGGAGAAGAATTCTATAAGACCTTGTCTTTCGTTCTTATCCTTTCCTGAATTGTATGTATTGTAAGTGTTTGTATATGTTAAAAATGTAATGGGAATAAATATGTTTAAACTAAACATGTGAGTTTTATAAGCACACCAGAAAACAACGTGTCCAGTGTAAGCTTTGGTGATACTCTAGTGTCCACCGTCATAATTTTTTCCTTCAAATGACTTCTACAAAATCATAAGATTCCAGTAAATAAGTAGGTCACAAGAGCTAAACATACCTTAAAAAATGGAAATTTGAACACTCTTTTAGTCTGAAACCATATGGTCCAGATATATGAAATTTGGAAAGTAGATTTGTCTTGTGGACCTCTACAAAAGTTTATGATCCTGGAAGCATGACCGACTTTACCACGGAGGTCACACTTGTTTCATAGAAATATACAATAGGAAATCGTTAAATATCTTTATGTCTGACCCGCAAAGCCCGTATTCTTTTGCATGAAGCGTTTCTAAGTAGACTTTTACCAAGCGTTAGTTATGAATTTGCTCCAGCAGTCATAACTGGCTCCTCACCGATGTTCAGATTCCTAAACAGACTTATATAGACACACTTCGTAAGGCTGAAACTTCTGAAATTCATGGAATATAGCACTGACTTGTAAACCTCTTAAAAGATTGTTTAAATTATCCCCCTGGTGTCATTATTGGCTCCATCCCAGGAGTCACTTTTTTAAATAAAATATATATATGTATTTTTTCTTTCTTCTTTTATTTTTAAACTACAAGCCCTAATGTTTGGTAAATGTCATGTATATTTTGCAAGAACCATTGCCTAGTAGACCTGTATAACATTATTCAAACCGCTGACACTGTTAATCTGAGACTTCTGAACTGTGGCATATAGCATCCACTAGCCTGGCACTAGGCTAGATTGTTTAAATTATATATTCATATACTTCTGCTACTACACTGACTTCTCACTTCATACTGATAGCGCAACAATCTATGTTCAGGAGTAAGAAAATAGAAAAGTCTACAAACAAGGGAGATCATAAATTGAAATCAGAACATAAGGACTGGAGCCAGTCTAAGCATCCACTAGTAAACTTTACCAGGATTGTTCAAATTATAGCACTGGGTTAATTTAGCCCCAGTCAGGGTTCAACGCGAAAACTGGAAGGAAATAAGGGAAGCAGTTAAACCCAGGTGAGTGATTTAGGACCACCATGGCTATCTTATATTTCAACGTGTTTATTCAGTTCCAACTTTTTCAACGCATGACAAAAAATAATGGATCATAGCACTGTAAAGGATGATAAAATAGCCAAGCTGACATGATGAGCAACTCGTCATTTTAAAAAAATACAATAGGGGACCGATGTGCTGAGAATCAAAGAACTGCGAGCACTGGTGCTGTTTTGCGAAAAATGTAAATAACGTCTGTACAGAAGTCAAAATTGATACAGTACCTTCGAATGGAGTAACTTTAACGCGTTTTAATTTAAAAAAAATTGTTAACTGAAATTCGTGTATGATGGTTCAAATCAGGTTCGTTTATCTCTCTGGTTACTGAAGTCTCACAGTCGCAACTTCAGACAAAAGACATGTTCGAATTAGCCAAACACTGACCGGTTGTTACTGATATTGAGGATTTGTTTATAATCTAAATTTAATCCTCTGTCAAGTCAGATTATCATTTTAACCTTAGCAAACTACGCAACAGAAAATATTTCCTAATGAAATTAAGCCAACTTGTACAAATGTTGCGTTAAATATGATTTCCACACCTTTTTTAAATTGCGATTAACAACTAAAGCCTCAGTTTTAAAGAGTTTAGCCAGATTAATCCTGATAAGCGGAGATTAAGAAATTAACCTTCCTGAAAGCCAAAATTTGTTTACAATTGGGTATGAAAAAAAAAACTAAAATTTCAAAATTTCTGTCTCTAGAAAATGACCTTAAGTGATTCTGTAAAGATATATAGACCTTCATGCATGTTAAAAGTGTACAACTGATATCTTAATGTTATACCATGCAAAGTTGTACTTCCTGTAAAAAATGCACCCCCCCCCCCACACACACACACACACACAAAAGTTTACTATTCGATTCGAAAAGTGAGAATGTCGATGGTGAACGATCTGTAAAAGATAAACTTTGCCAATTACTTTGACATTGAGATCAATGGAGAACAGTTCTGTCTCTAAAACATATAACCTATGTTAAAACAACTCCGTTTTCCTTTGGATTAGATAGTAGCTTAGGTTCGAGCTCAGGAATTTCTAAAAAAAAATCAGTTTGTAACATGTATACCTTCGTAGAACAAGAAACACCTGCGTATTAGTACAAGTCCTTACGCCATTTCGAAAAGCGTCTTTCAGACCACTGGGCTTCATTGTTGACAGAACATAGCAGTACAGTAAGGCAATGGTTCATATAAGGGTGATAGCCTTTTTTCCCCACCTATTCAGGTTCATATTTAGTTCGTAAACAAGCTAAGCTGTAAACATCTACCAAGGTCATATGTGTCAGCAACGACCATTTTTACTTTTGATGAATGTCAAAAGTATTCATTTAAGAAATGCGATACAACAATTAGAAATATTCAGAACATTGATTTATAAATATTATCTTCGATAATTCTCATAACGCTTTTTACGAATGATTTTTTTTTTCACTTTTTTTCTGTTTTGTGAGCATGTCAATACCGTGATTTTATAAGATCTTGTTCGAATGTCAGTGACAACTTACCTGAGTGAAGGTGATTATCAAAATAATACATGTGGCCATGTCGGCAAATCTTTGAACACAAGATGATAAATGAAGTCATATTGATCTCGGATATATACTGATGGCTTTGACAGTAACAACTTGTCTGCGAGGAGAATGAAGTTTGTTCCAAATGGTCAAGCCGTTTGTTACTGGAGTCGTAATTTAAAAATCAATCAAAAGACTTAGTGTGACCATCGCTTGTTCAGATAATTTCGGACCGATCCCAGAATCATGACGTCATGTTTCCCTAACATTGCAGTGGCGGTAATAAATGACCTCCTACTGTCGAATAGTTCAAGTTTTACCTCTACACAGGGCGACGTGCTGTCACCATTACTGCGTTTTACATTATCAATGTCACACATTGACATACTTGAACTGCTTGGTGATTATTTAACAAATCATTAGCATGATAGGTCCTGTCACATTCAGCAATATACAGGTGTTTCTTATAATGTGAAATGTCAACCGGAGACAGGTATACTACTGCCGCCTGCCGGTCGTCAGTCTTCAGGGGAGATAAATCCATCACACTCATCGTCATAATCAAACTTGGGACACACCAGCGACGTTGTGAACGGTGTTAACATTATTCTTTTCACGCTTTGAAGGTTCCTGGTTGTCCGTCCGACTAACTGATGATTTATTATTGTAATCTGAACATTTATTGTCATGCTCTCACATCTAACAGATTGTTGTCATCGTAAAGATGTTTTTTATCAGTTATGGGCATAAAACACTCAGCATGTTAAATGTTTGATAAAAGTCAGTGCGTACATATTCTTAATGAAGAATAGTTTAAACACAAGTGAATGAAATATTCTGAAACGGGTTGCACACGTTACCCCTACCTATCATAAACTGCCTTCCCAGATACTTATACCATTTCTGAGGTAAAGAAAAAGGAGAAAAAAATTGTGAAATATCAAAAAGCTATAAATTGTTAATGCTAAAACGTTTCTTACCATGTACTGCCATCAATACTTTATCATTTACAAGAAAGAGTGAATTGAAAAAAATCATCCTAACTTTAAGAACATACAATCCCTTTTAAGGCATTCACTCCGCTTTAAAAACATTTAAACTCATTGCGGCAGGTTAAATCTCTCGAGTGTATTCCAGATCTCATGGTTTTACGGCTGTGGGTCAAAATCTGCCGGAATTACCTATCTAGTAATATTGGTGACGTTGCCCTCAACAAACATGCTTTTTTGGAACACCTAACTAGTAATGAAGTTCAGTACTGTGGTATGTGAAATATCCCTTTTCATGATTTATTGAGATCATTGTACTTTTGTTCAAAAAGTATATAAATGTCTTATCTGTATAGAAACATGTTGTAAAATAGCCCAGGACACGAACTGGGCACATAATTCTCGACTATGAACGGTCATTAAAGTTGAGCACACTGTTTGCAACATTTACCATGGTCATTAGTAAACAAAGGCAACCTCAGTCTTCTAAATACTATATCAGAACATTTCTGTACCTGGAACAACTATAAGAGAAGTCGTACCAATTGTCCTCCATGTAATAATGAGATACACCTTGGTTACTAAGGAGGGCGACTGTTTTCATTTATTTATTTTTCCTATTTAAATTCAGTGAAAATGATTCAACTAGCAATCATGGAATTTATACCTCATTAACATTGTTGACAACCAGAAAACTGAGGGACACTTTAACAGAATGGATTCATTTAGTTCTTAATAAATTGTTTAGGATTTTCTTTTCTTGATAAGGCATCCAGGCGTCAAGCTGTTCCGTACACATGTGAGCTAGTTTAGACATCCTCCATATCTTTATGATTTCGGCACCATTTTCAATAAACAAAAACATCTTTCAAGTGTTCAATTTTCACGATAATATAATCTATTTATTTATCTAAATGTCTCATAAACTTCTTTTTTTCAAAACGACGTGCTGTAATTCCATGTTGTTTTACGATAATTAGCGCCCTCCAAACGTCTCTTTTGATGGTCTGTGAATTAATTTCGCACTGCGCATTGTGATAAAAAGTCTTTTATTTCTTTTGAAGTCTTTCTAATGAAGGCTGTTAGTGATAAGCGCGAAAAAATTCAAAATAAAAAAATCGACACGGGTGGTAAAAGATACAGTAGATTCCTGTAATTCATGTTCAAAAAGATGGAACCTTGCGGGTAAATGAACGTCGCTAATATTTTCTGAAATTTTCCTTGAAATGAAATGCTGCAACTAACTGAAACAGTGTGCACTTATATGATATCATGACATCAATTAACAGATTTACATTCTCCAAAACTTTCCGGAAATTGTGTGTGCGTTTTTACCCTTACTCTAAAGAGAAATCTTTTTGTTTCTTCACAGAGCTATATGTGAAAGTAACTGTAAAGCCGTCCCGAGAATGTCTCATCAGGAGACTATTTGTTCCGGCGACACTCTGTCCCGTTTATGACCGGAGTTTTTCCTCATCCACTTTAGATTTTATTATCATCCGCCTCACATATCTTGAAGAAACTTTGTCTAATGCGACAAGCATATTTATGGTCTCATGAAGTAGCTTACACAGCGCCTCAGCCATAAATGTAACGCAAACTATCTGCCTTCCATTATCCGATTGTGACGTGACACCCGAGCACTACTCATCTTTCACCTTATCACCATTTTGAAGCAATAAATGTCCGCTTAGATAAGAATTAACTTTTCAAGCTGGCAATAAAATTCGTCACTCGTTTTGTCTAATTACAAATAGCAAAAAGTGAAAAGGAACAGATAAGACGGTTATGCAACTCAAGTCTAGTTGTATACACGTCGGTTTGGCAAGCTTTCTTCGTTGTCTCTGTAATCAGGTGAATAGTAAATACTGATACATCAGGCATCCGCTTAAGTTAGCTCGCTGGCAAAAGCTTTCTGATTTGGAGTTGTTGAATTTGAAAGAAGTTGCAGCTTAAGCTGCAGGTAAAGACTCTAAGTTGCAGTTGGGAAATCTTCGTTGCAGTCGAGCTAGCTTAATAGAACAACATCCCAAATCGTGCCATATTAAAGGGACATTCCCTAAACTTTTACCGATGAATTACTGCATCTGTATTTTATTGCTCATTCTCTTTAAAATGAAAAATAATTGATTATTTAAAGAAGTCTCTGTGTTCAAAAATGTTTCCTAAAGGCAAATAGGTAACCAAGTAAGTGTCCATTTGTAATAAATAGCTGTCCGCCCAAAACGGTACAACAACAACTTTTTTAAAGACGAATATTAATGCATTCAGTTTGCCATTTGTACTAAGAATTTTCTTGACAAGGGGTAATAATTTATTCAGTACCATTCACATAATGTTGAGTAAACTGGAATACTCGAGATTTTAGGGTATACCTCTTTAAATTAAAAAGGTTAACTATTTCACCTCGGGCTCTATAGTAAACCTAAAGAAGGTGTTGCGGGAGAAAAAAAATGTCCTTCCCCTCCCATTGTTTTGTAACCCCCTACAATTTTCCTCTCGTATTTTTGACACCCCGAAAAATTATCTTCTTGATTTTTTTACACTTCGGACAATTCCCCTCTCGTATTTTGACACCCGAACAATTTTCTTCTTGTATTTTTCCACCCTGGACAATTCCTCTACCGTTATTTTGTCATCCGGACTTTTCCCCTCAGACCCGGACAATTCCTCCCCCGTATTTTTGTCACCCCGGACAATTCGCCCTCTCGTTACTTTTCCACCTCGGACAATTCCCCTCCTATATTTATGTCACCCCGGACAATTCCCCCCTCTTGTAATTTTGTCACCCAGGGTTACAAAGATCTGCAAAAATAAAGGACCGGGGAATTGTCCGGGAGGGCATTGTCTGGGATTCGAAGCATGTAGCATCAAACTCACCGTACAAATAATCTTAAACGAAGACTTCTTGACATTCCAAGTACGCTGCACAAAATGGCTGCAAAAGCTAAAAAAAAAATCAAACAACATCAACTCCTTATCTGCTAAAAAGGTCATTTTCCAACAAAGTTCAAACAAGTGTTCCTCATATAGCCCTCAATTAAAAATTGCTCAAATAGTTATTATCTGTTTCACGAAATGGCCGCCAGAGCTAAGTCAGATTTCCTTCAATATTTGGCTTTTAACGACATCTACTCACAAACCAAAAGGCAAGTTTCACCTAAACTTAAAAGAAATGTTCATTTTATTGCCCTTTTCCCGAAATTGCTCAAACTGCTCCGCTCCATTGCTATAAGGGATGCACAAATTAAAAAAAAATCAATCAACATCTAAACTGCAAGGTTATTTTCCACCAAATTTCACAGCAATGTTCCTTATAAAGCCCTTCATCAAAACTACTCAAATGGTTCCACGCCGTTGAACAAAATGGCAACCATAGTTAAGACAGATTTGCTTCAAATGACATCTCCTTACAAGCTGCTAGTTCAAAATTGGCTCTGCCCAATGGGTTATAATTGTATTGAAAAATAGGATTTCTGAAAATCTTTAATTCAGAAAATGTAATAATTATTGCTTTTGACGTTTACTTAACATCAGGCCCACAGCCAAATTACTTAGGTGAGAAATCCAGGGTCATCATGGCTCCCTTGTTTACTTTTTTATTATTGCATGACTTTGTCTTCAATGAATATAAGTTCAACAAAAGATGACAAAGAGTAAATTCATTTTAACATCAAACGAATATGACACCAACACAGTTTTTGGAATTAGTCAGTCTAGACCAGATTAAAATAACTGAAAGATATTTTTAACAAACGACTAAAATTGTCTTTTACAGCAGACATACTTTATGAGCATCGTGGCATTTGCCATAAAGTGAACATTAGTCTCTTAATACGTTTCTGACCGTTGTAGCAGTTCGAATGATATTACATAAACACTGAAATGCTGTCGGACGCTTGAAAAAAAAAGATTAGTTAAACTGCGGCGATGAAAAATGCGGCTGAAACATATACGTCGCAAAAAAATGTTTTACTGAAATTTATAAAGCTTCACTCTTGAATTGTTCAGTGTACCACGCAAAAAATCGCAATCTGTAACTTATAAACCAATATCATTATTAAGTTTGATGTTATTTGATCATGGGGAAGAACGTGTCATCAGAAAACGCTTGGAACACGGCTTTCTAAACAACTGCAGCATAAGTGACGTGGTTGAAAACATGTGAAAGTTTCATTTTTCACTTTTCTTTTTTTAAACCTAGTTTAAAAATATGTTGCCAAGTATGACAAAATGTTGATGCAAAATGAAGTAAATCAGATAACAATTTCAAAATTTTGTTTACAGAAAGGCAAGCACGGTAGGTAAAACTTTATAGTTATTCATTCCGACAGTTACTGCCACAGTAAGATAATTGTAGAGTAGTATCTTAATTGCAAGTGACAAGAGTAATGCTAGGTAATAACATAATGTCAGTGAGGTTACAAGCTATTCAGATAAATTAGTTTTATTGGAGGTTTGAGAAGAAACAGGTACCGTTTACTGGTAGGCGGAAACTATTCGTAAATATTGTCTGTCAGGTTTTTTTTTACCGTACAAAAACGTACCCTTTGCATTATGCAACTGCCGGTGCTTTATTGTTTATCATTTTGTCAACAAAAGGGAAAACTTATCATCAGCAATTTTCTCCGAAAATTACGTTCACGAAGAAAGCTGACATATATCTGGTTTAACAGTGTACCAACTAGTGATTATAAGTAAGAAAGGGGGCGCTGTAAGGGACAAGACCACAATGAATGGTACCTTATACAGTAAAATATACAGTATGTTAAGGAAGCGCTGGTAGGTATTATATGTGTCCTGTACATTTGGCAACATACATTACTTTAGAGCAGCGCTGAGAAAAAGGTCCAGGACCCAATAAGATGGGACCTTATATAGTGCATCATTTAGTATGATGACAGAATGTCAAGGACCACAACTAGACATGATCTGTAAAGTGTATCCTAATTTATGACAGAATGTCAAGACATGATCCGTATAGTGTATCGTGCATATTGCTGAACGTCAACGACCACAACTAGACATGATCTGTAAAGTGTATCGTACATTATGCTGAACGTCAAGGACCACAACTAGACATGATCCGTATAGTGTATCGTGCATTATGCTGAACGTCAAGGACCACAACTAGACATGATCTGTAAAGTGTATCGTACATTATGCTGAACGTCAAGGACCACAACTAGACATGATGTGTATAGTGTATCGTACATTATGAAAGAATGTAAAGGACCACAACTAGACATGACCTGTAAAGTTTATCGTACATTATGACAAAATGTCAAGGACCACAACTAGACATGACCTGTAAAGTGTATCCTATATTATGACAGAATGTCAAGGACCACAATTAGACATGACCTGTAAAGTGTATCTAACATTATGACAGAATGTCAAGACATGATTTGTACAGTGTATCGTACATTATGACAAAATGTCAAGGACACTAGACATGATCTCTATAGTGTATCGTACATTATGACAGAATGTAAAGGACCTAAATTAGACATGACCTGTAAAGTGTATCGTACATTATGACAGAATGTAAAGGACCTAAATTAGACATGACCTGTAAAGTGTATCCTACATTATGACAGAATGTCAAGACATGATCTGTATAGTGTATCGAACATTATGCTGAATGTCAAGGACCACAACTAGACATGATCTGTATAGTGTATCGTACATTATGACAGAATGTCAAGGACCACAACAAGACATGACCTGTATAGTGCATTTTGCATTATGACAATATGTCAAGGACCACAACTAGACATGACCTGTATAGTGCATTAGGCATTATGACATTATGTCAAGGACCACAACTAGACATGACCTGTATAGTGCATTATGCATTATGGCATAATGTCTAGGATTACCAATTTTAAAATTTGTTTCTAAATTGTTCCTGTTACAATTGTGAAAATGTACGTCATAGCTATGAAAAAAGCAACAACTCAACAATAACAATATTTAAAAACTACAAAATTTGATATCATTTGAATTTTTAATGAGGATTGGCAAACCCTATATTTATTTAAACCATGAACAACTAGCAGTGTGTGATTTCAAGTAAATGATTAGTGTAACTGTAGACGATGACTCCATTGTCCAATATTGAAAAACAGACACTGGTTCTAAAGACATTCGATCTGTTTAAACTGATTAATAAACCTGATTTACGAGGCTACCCTTGCGTGCTGAATTTATCTTCAACTTGATAGCACCTTATTTTCACACTTTATTCCGCTGGTACAATACATCAAAGGCGACATTTGGTCATAAACAAAATAAAACAGAGCTGTAATGTTTAAACCGTCTATTACATTCTCAAATGTGGGGTGGTATCTTGGCTTTAAACGGTGATTTACTGATCATTTCGACAGTTGCCTCAATTAGCCCGGTAATTTATGGTAGCATTTGAGAGGACTTATCAGATAGGTTTTGTAGACAATCTCTATACCACTCAATCGCTGTGCACAATACATCACTATGTAAATTGACTGAGCGCTCAATTTATAATTTTGAACGATTACAAAGCAAAATAGCTCCGAAAACAGAGACGACTCCGAGTTTTTCGATAAATGTTCTTATAATCAAAGCACTGAAGGTGCTGATGTGGCAACTATTTTAAAAAGTGTATATACAGCTTTTCCGTGTGTGCGCGACTACTCACCTGCGCATCGATCGAATATTTCACTTTCTTACCTCTGCTAAAATTCAATTTTCAGGACGATATTTTTATTTTTAGACAGGGAAATCCACATACTTTTCAGCCAATCAGTGACTAGCTTACAACAAAATGTCCATACATACAACTGACAACCCAAAATGTAAACAAACAATGCATGTCTGCCTGTTACTTACGTATTCCACTTTTCAAAGTGATTTTTAATAAGTATACGTGAAAAAAAAACAGTAAAACTATCAAAAAGGTTAAAATCATGATGGTATGGTTGTTTTTAGACGTTAAATTGCTGTATTAAGATGTTTACGTAAACGCATAGTTAAAATGTGTTTAAAAATTGTCAGAAAACACCCGTCAATTTATAATTTTTGGAATCACATGATCGTTTAAACCAATGAAAAATGGTGTAAAGATTTTTCGGTTTTGGGGATATTGGTGCACTTTCATTGGTTGCTTAAAGTTCATTGTAAAGGTCAATATCATAAATCTACTCTTGTTAAAGCAGCGGTGTGAAGTAACGGTAGTGTATTCATTTAGCTGCTGAGGGAGCGTAGTGCGCGACATACTGAAATTTTGATAAAAGGGTATTTCCAGTTACTATTTTAAGTACTACCGACAGATTTACTACGACTAAAGCGCCTTCTGATCAACTAAATTAACATTTTGTCGTTCAGTCAGAATTTGATAATCCCAGTTTTTGCCTCCCATTAGAATCTTTTCTCGCCATCCTAATTCAATTTTTTGCTCAACTGAGCACGAAGTGCTCAAGGATGAGCTGTTGTGATGGTGTGGTGACTGTCGTCCATCAACAGTCGTCCGTCGTCAACATTTGGCCTTAGAACAACTTCTTCTCAGAAACCACCTGGCCAAAACGAATGAAACTTGGCAGTGATGCTCTTTACATGAAGATCTAGAAAACTATTTCAGAGAAATGAATTTCATTCAGAACTATAGTTGCTATGGAAAATTAAAGGAAAAACATTTAACAACCTTCTTGTCTGAAATTACCAGGACTTGAGCTCTACAAGTTAGTGTGTAGCATATTCTCTAGTGGTTCTCTACCAAGATTATTCTAATTATGTCCCTGAGATCAAAAATGACCCTGATTGACATTGAATTATATACTTTGAAAATCTTCTTCGCTGAAACCACACGGCCTAGAACTTAGATATTTAGAAAGGTGCATCATCAGAAGTCCTCTGCTAAGACTGTTCAAATTATGCCCCTGGGGTCAAAATTGACTCCGTCCTGGGGGTCCTAATTTGTGTAAAATATAAATTTTTTGAAAATCTTCTTGTCAGAAACAATAAGTCCCTGCGGTCATTAATGTCCACGCTCAGGGATAACTTGATCTAACATTTAGGGAAAACTTTCAATATCCTCTCTGGAACCACATAGCCTGTGGCTTAGATATTTTGCATGGAACATGATCTAGATGTCTTCTACCAAGATTTTTCCGGTAATACTCCTGGTGTCGCAATGGATCCCGTCCCGAGGGACCTGTTTGTGTGAAATAAAAGATATTTGAAAAAAATAGCAGACACCATAGGCGTTAGACTTTAGATATTCGGTATTTAGAATTGTTTAGCTTACGTATACAAAGATTGTTCAAATTATTTCTCAAGGGTCAAAATTGTGTAGTTGACCTTTACACAATAAATTATTTAACTTAGACTTTGACCTTTACGTGACTTTGACTTTTATTTTGACCTAATAACATACTTTCTTGTTTTTGCAGCAAGAGTATTGAATTTTGAATTCAAAGTTTGCATTTAGATTTCAGCTTTGACCTAAACTAACATTGACCTACTGACCTACTTTCTTGTTTTTGCAGCTACAATAAAGGAATTTGAAGTATACTTATAATTGTGCATGCAGATTTGAACTTTGACCTTACTCGACATTGACCCTGTATTACTGAGCTATTTACTGTTTTTGAAGCTATGTTTAAATTTGGACCAGACATAAAATGTCGCATGTAAGTTTCAACTTCCAAACTGAGTGAACCTTGCTGTTTTAACGTGTGGTACTCAGGTTAGTGATAAAGGGCCATTATGGCCATTTTGTTTTCTACGATATATTGCCATTCTTCTTTTAGATAAAAAAGTGAATAGATTGTTTCTAATTGAAGTTAATTAAAGAAGTTGATGGAAAATTATTTAATATTAATTGGTATTTGATTTGATACATAAAAAAGTGCATGATTTCACTACACACTAACATCTCGAGTTATTACCAATACTCTTTATTTACGACAGTCATAACAAACTATGTTGGTATTTATTCATTTATTTATTTATTTATCTAGCTATTTATCTAGCTAATTATTTCTCTACAGGACACGGTGTTTGAATAGTATGCAGCAATCTAAGCTGAAATTTATTTAAAAACGAAGTCTGTAGTAGGTTACATGTGGATATCTGGACAAACAAGGGAGCAGCCTCAGAACAAGGGAGATCATTACATGCTGTTTAACATGAATGTTTCACAGTTACCAATTATCGAGTATATTATTTATTCTTTCCTGTTTGTCCATTCACATCATGGTTCAATATTTTGGCTGACGAGAGACCACACGCAGAGCGACCACTGACCAATCCTTGATGATGCCCGTAGCAAACATCCCGAACTCATTTTACCAGATACGGCGCAGTAAAAACCTGATTAATATTGACAGCGAGTAATCTTTATCGACAAGCGTTTGACAGATTCGACAATTAAACGGCCACTTCAAAAGCATTCCGAATAATCCACAACAGTGTTTTCCATTTGCTATCCACTTGTCATTAATCATTATGGACAACATCGCGCGAGAGAACCGCAGGCTCTGGGCAAGTACTTGGGCGATCTTTATATAAAGATAACATTTGACAGTCAAATGGTAGCGTAAATAAACACTGGACGATGTTTGTGTAGGAATTTGATTGACAAGGGTTTTGTCAGGGAAAAGTTTTTCCGAGATCTCCCTGGTCATTTTTAAAACGCTGTGACCTATATCAACACACGGGTGGTCAGTGTGTATTTAAATCAGGAAACAGCGTAGTTGACTGGAGAAAAACAGGTATTTAATTGGAACGGTACAAGTTATAATTTGGCGGGAAATGCTTATGTTAACGGGAAATGGATGGTTACGAATCACGGCAACAGAGATATAACCGTGTTGGTCAAGACTCAATTTTCACTCTCTTTTTTTCCTCATCTTATTAAACCTATAATTAATTAATGGTGTACTGCATTTTTATTTTATTGGTTCATTCTGTATGAAATTAAAAATAATCGACGATTTTTCGAAGAACATAGATTAACAAATTGTCCTTCAGGCATTAAAAGTCTCTGAAAGTGCTCATCTTGAATTAATGGCTATCCACCCACGGTTCAACAACAACTCTCTATACAAGACTAATATTAATGTATTCAGTGCATTAGGTTTCCTTTAGAACTTTTTGCTAACACCTTGATATTTGATATCATTTCATATATTTTCGTTCACGTTAACATGTTTTTCACGAAAATAGTACACTCTAAATTTCTAACATTGGGTTATTTCAATCGTTGATGTTGGCCCGTGAAGCACCGTGAGTTAATGCTTATTCTGTGAACCGCCGTTACAATTGCTTTCCCGTACGGAGGAACGTGCCTATATTTTTTCCGTAAGAAGCACCGTGCCAACTGCTTAACTTGCAAAACACCGTAGCTATTACCTTTCCTGTGAAATACTCTGACAATTGCTCTCCCTTCAAAACATCGTGACAATTTGTTTACCATGTAAAGCACCATGAAAATTACTTACCTTTAGAAGCACCGTGACAATTGTTTTCCTTCAAAGCACTGTTAAAATTGCTCTCATTCTGTGCCACTGTGACAATTGAAACTACTCTATTTGTTTGGAAACTCCATGTATATATTGTGAATGGTTTCTCCGAGAAAAACGCTGAGACCGTAACTGTAAACGGAGCTTAAGAGACGCAGTTGGGGAATCTTAAGTATTTAAAATGACGCATAAAGTAAGCGCGTGTAGTATATTACTGTATAGTATATTATTCAATTACGCATATGGCATATTATATTGTATAGTGCATTATTCAATGACGCATATGGTATATAGCATTGTATAGAGAATTATTCAACGTCGCTTGAGGTATTGCATAGTACATTATTCAGTGACGCATATTAACATAGAATTGTATAGTGCATTATACAATAAAGCATAATTATGACATGTAGTGGTGTTATGTTATGGCATATGGCATAAAATACTGTGTAGTAAATTATCATTCTATGAAGCATACGGCATGTAGTATTGTGAAATGCATTATTATTCAATCAAGCATATGGCATATACTATTGTGTAGTGCATTATTATTCTGTGAAGCATATGGCATATAGTATTGTGTAGTGCATTATCATTCTATGAAGCATATGGCATATAGTATTGTGTAATGCATTATCATTTTATGAAGCATATGGCATATATAGTATTGTGTAGTGCATTATCATTCTATGAAGCATATGGCATATAGTATTGTGTAGTGCATTATCATTCTATGAAGCATATGGCGTAAAGTATTGTGTAATGCATTATCATTTTATGAAGCATATGGCATATATTATTGTGCTGTGCATTATTACTCTATTAAGCATATCGCATATAGTATTGTGTAGTGCATTATCATTCTAAGAAGCATATGGCATATAGTATTGTGTAATGCATTATCATTTTATGAAGCATATGGCATATATTATTGTGCTGTGCATTATTACTCTATTAAGCATATCGCATATAGTATTGTGTAATGCATTATAATTGTATGAAGCATATGGTATATATAGTATTGTGTAGTCATTATCATTCTATGAAGCATATGGCATATAGTATTGTGTAATGCATTATCATTCTATGAAGCATATGGCATATATTATTGTGTAGTGCATTATTATGCAATCACGCATATCGCATATAGTATTGTGTAGTGCATTATTATTCAATCAAGCATATGGCGTAAAGTATTGTGTAGTGCATTATTCAGTCACGCGTATGGCATTAAGTTTTGTAAAGTAGATTTTCAAATGACGCAAATGGCTTGAAGGGTTGTATAGTGCATTCCTTAATGACGCATGCAGTATTATTCAATGAGGCATATGTAAAAAATATTGTATAGTGCATTTTTCAATGAGGCATAAAAAATTATGTGAATAGTATTGTATAGTGCATTATTCAATTAAGCATATCGCTTGTAGTATTGTATACTGCATTTTCAATGACAAATAAAGCATTTGGTACTGTACAGTGCATTATTAAATGACGCATACCTTGAAGCCACTAGAGTTCTGCATGGAACGAAATTTTTTGAACAACTTAAGACATGCCTGCAAAGTTTCATCAGTTTTGATATAGTGGTTTTGGAGGACATGTTGTTTTAAGCGCACACCGCACACAGGGCGATAGTAAAAGGTCGACCTTGAGAGCAATGTGTTCAGGAGAGCTAAAATGTTATGACATTTATTGTATCAGTTTGTTACAGTGTGGTTTTCTAAAAGATTTTGATCACAATTTCAATTACAGTAACAATACATTTCTGGCACTGTATCACCTGTGTGCTTGTGACAGCGTTCCACATCATTATTGATACATGAACAATGTTTCATACAATTTAATATTTGTCACTGGGTCCAGTGTGATGACAGCAGACGATACTGCTACGGAAAGTTGCCACTACTCTACAAATATTACTAGAGAAGTTGTGCATGCTGGAAACAGGTTTACAAAAGTATTCCAATCAATATTCCAGTAGTGAAAACAGCAGTGGTTTTGAGTAGATAATGAAACGTTTTCTCGGGGAACAATTACCATATGCTGCTCGTATAATGTGTACGCTGTCAAGCTGCCACACTGAGACATTCCCGAATGTTTATCACTTCTCAAAGAACGCTTCGTAATGGACATTTAGCTTCTTTATGCTGGATCGACACCGGCAATAAAATGCTAATACCTCCCATAAAGAAGAGCTTTCCTTTCACCAATTAGTGAGCGCGACAGTAAACCTATAAGAATTAACAAGGTACAAATCTCGAAAGCCGTTTTCATAAAATTAATGCCTTTGTTATATTGCACTTTCAGTGAAATATGTTCGCTAGGCAGACAATTTACTACCATAAAGACAGGCTGGAATCGTTAAATCTGCTTTTATTGTAAATTTACATAACTGCAGGATTTTCATCAAAGAAAATTGCGTTGATTAAACGTAGAATATGGGAGTTCTTTCCAATCTATAACACTTACAAGTTAAAAAATTATCTAACACAACGTGTAATTCCGTCGGGTTTGCATTACGGAACCGTATGTTCTGTGTTACAGATACTAACAGAATGTTAAGATTTGATGCAGTAAGCAGAAGTAAGTAAGATAGCAAACATCTTCTAGTTGCTTTCCTCCCTTATAAGAGAGGCAGCGGGTGTCTATGTACATGTACCATCCTGGGATCTGCATTAAAACAGTATATTTGAGTTATTTATCGTCCGTACCGGTTGCCCATTTGACCGGCGCCCACTGCAGAGGTTAAAGGTTAATTATATCAGGTTGTTGGGGTAAGGCAAGATACAGAAAACATCCTATTCCAAAGACACCCCTGGTTCTTTTCCATGCTCAGTGTAAAGCACCGATACTTGGGATTTCGATTTAATGTCTCATCCGAAAAACAATTTAGTAATGTTAGTGGAGGAGCGGGGGATCGAACTTGCGACCCCTGGAATAAAAATTCAGCGCGTTATCACGTGACCACTGATCAGCTCGTTAAAAGACGAGATATAAAAAACTTTATTCATGTGAGGACAAACAATATCTTGCTAACGTGAACCTCTCTTGTAAATAACCAACAACAAAATAAGACCATAATGTTTAATACAGGGAAAAAGTTTCCTTGGTAATGTTATCGCTTATAAGGCACTTGAAGTGGAAACTGGGTGGAAATGGGAGAGAAAGCTTGTCTGATTAAATGTGGTCTATTACGTGTGGTCTTACAATACATTTAAATGTACAAGTTACACAGCAGTGACAGAATTTCAAATCCCCATTTTTATACTCTTGAGTGTTTGCAAATTGTCTTGAATCCCTTCGTTACCAACTTGTTCCCCGGATATGAAGACCGACTTGATCCAGTCAATAGTGCTCGAGATTTGATTGACAAGTGTTCTACGTGCTTTGATCTTCCTTAGCTATTGTGGCGACAAAGCGACACTTTCGGGGGAAGCGAAGGGCGCTTACATATCAAGGCGGGGAGTGTAAATACAGACTAAATAGTAGTCAACATGATAATCGTTCTCTTTGTAGTACAGTCTGTATACAGATAGGTCTGAATAATCATGACTTCTTGCTCTTGAGTAGTCCGCGCTGAATTTAGTAACAAAAATATTCTTTTCTACGATTTTAGCGCCATAGTGTTTAACATCGTATATGATAGGACACATTCTTACTCCACGATAAAAGGATATAATTAGCCTCTACAGTAATCGAAATAGCTTCATTCTGACCAACAGTTCTATTTTTCATTCTTCAGTATTCAATGCATTGTATGAAAATGAGAAACCAATAAATCTTCTCTTACATGACAAGAATGAGCTATTTTTGATATATGCAGTGTTATTAAATACACTATTCACTACAATGTTGATAGATTACTGGTTCTGACTACGGGGTATTCATCACGTAGTGTTTACGCCAAATAAGGGTGACCCCTAAACGCCCCTAATTAATAACAGGGGCACATTAGACTGTGTCAAGTTGACTAGGCTGTCTGGGTCATACAAAGAGCTTTTCAACGCTGACAGATATTAATTTCGAAAAGTTTCCTTTTTCAAAGCAGAAGCGCCTATATATCTAAACCAAATGTATAGAATATTGAACATTAAGAAGTACCGATGGCATATTACATTATTGGGGTTGGATGGCATAATATATTGCTGTTTAAATAATACTGAACGTCTTGATCTCGAGGTCAGATAAAGTTATTCATCTGTACATCTCTGGTTACATTAAGTTCAACCCTGTCCTTTATAATGGTATATTCACACATTGTAATGTCTTTCTTTCCTATTTGTGAAAACATGAAAAACTCTGCATTGAGGTAAATATTTCAAGCCACAGATACATGAAGCTTATATAAATACGAATATACAGTTCATATCATTATTTTTTTCATGCAAAAGTATTCATTTATCAGAAAAGAAGGCATCACTGGGGCAGATGCAAATGTCAGTGGCATGAAATGGTTCACACCGGTCATCATTGCATGATGCAAGACTCGTACACTATAAAAAGGTACAGTTTATATGTGTAGTATAAAAACTGGTGACTTTAACATGTCAAGACCTTTTTTTCAATTTTGCACAATCGCACAAAACTCAAACCTATTCGAAGTTTCAACTTCCGGTGGCTCAACCGCACAACATTCAAACCTATTCGAAGTTTCAACTTCCGGTGGCTCCTTCACTATACTGGTTATCGAACATTTTAGCATTCTTACTATTACTTAAAGTAAAGTCCAGTGAATTTTGTACAATATTCTATCTCATATTAAACAACACATGTATTCTAGAGAAATGACAGGGCACAGAAGTTAGGTTTGAATATATCCTCACTAAGTACTAGAAGAAGCAGTAACTGACCCCTCTCCCCCGCCCCCACCAAGTTATTCCCTTTTAGTCCCTATTCATCTGGATAATATCTGTGAAAGAAAAGTTTATAAAACATTTTATTACTTCTTTCCTCTTTTGTTATTACCAGTATATACAGTCTGACAGAAAAAAGAATCCAGTCACCAGTGGTTATTTAACTTTGCCTGTTTAAATGGTTTAAGTTATGGTATTCAATTTGAAAGATCAAAAAGACCATTATTTGCTTGGCTTTATAAATCACTTAAGCAAAAGTGTAGGGTTTTAAGAACAGATTGAAATTGACAAGTTTTAAATCTGCCAGTCAAAACTTATGACAGAGTACCTAACATCAAAAGCACCAGACGATATATAAGCCAAGATTTATAAACATTTTCAAGATCTTTCTAGAATGTATGTGTAAAATTTCTTTTCATCTTGATAACATATGGCCATCATCTTTTATGCTTTAAACCCAAGACTGAATAGCAAAACAACTCACACAAAAGCCTTGAAAATTTACCAGTCTAAGGGAGGTAACTTTGTTGGTGCTGGCTGGCTGACTGGCTAACGGCAATAATAAGAAATTTAAAGAATTTCTCCATTTTGACATTAGCTTTTCTCTGTTGCTGGTACTTGTTTCTTTCAATTTTGCATTTCAAAAGTAAACTATTGTTCTGAGGTTTCTTGGATCTGGGCTGAGTAGTCCATAAATCTAAATGTCTTGTATATATGATTGGCCAAAAGCTGAACAGAAGGTCAGATTGTAGGCCTATTATTATAATATAAAGCTTTTAACTAACCGTGAATTTTTCTGTCATTATTTCAACTCAGAATACTAATATACAGCACCCTTATATGAGTACAGACAAAAAAAAAACAAATAAATATCTGTGTTTGCAACATCTGTCCTTGAAAAAAGTAAAAAAGAATACCCGTAACCTAATATACCATTAGCTTTCTAATGCATAAACCATACTGCACACAGAAGTAAAGTATAATCTTAGATAAATACCAAACATTCTCTATAAAAATCCAGTTGTAATTTACACAAAAAATGGCTGAATAAAATAAATAAATTAATAGATAAATAAATAAATCTAAAATCTCTTAACTTCTAACTGTACTAACCACTGGAACTCTTAAACCAACTCTTTGTCAAGGTGACTTCTTAATTGCAATTTTATCTCAATACAGTTTCAATATTATACAAGCTATTTCATTATGGCCAGTAAGAAACTGATACAGTGGCAGCCTTTCATATACCAAACACAGACATCTCATTATCATGATACAGGTTTAATTCCAGACAAGATGCAGTGGCAGCCTTTCATATACCAAACACAGACTTCTCCTTAACATGATACAGGTTTAATTCCAGACAAGATACAGTGGCAGCCTTTCATATACCAAACACAGACTTCTCATTATCATGATACAGGTTTAATTCTAGACAAGATACAGTGGCAGCCTTTCATATACCAAACACAGACATCTTGTTATCATGATACAGGTTTAATTCCAGACAAGATACAGTGGCAGCCTTTCATATACCAAACACAGACTTCTCATTAACATGATACAGGTTTAATTCCAGACAAGATACAGTGCAGCCTTTCATATACCAAACACAGACTTCTCATTAACATGATACAGGTTTAATTCCAGACAAGATACAGTGCAGCCTTTCATATACCAAACACAGACATCTTGTTATCATGATACAGGTTTATTTCCAGACAAGATACAGTGGCAGCCTTTCATATACCAAACACAGACTTCTCCTTAACATGATACAGGTTTAATTCCAGACAAGATACAGTGGCAGCCTTTCATATACCAAACACAGACTTCTCCTTAACATGATACAGGTTTAATTCCAGACAAGATACAGTGGCAGCCTTTCATATACCAAACACAGACTTCTCACTAACATGATACAGGTTTAATTCCAGACATGATACAGTGGCAACCTTTCATATACCAAACACAGACTTCTCCTTAACATGATACAGGTTTAATTCCAGACAAGATACAGTGCAGCCTTTCATATACCAAACACAGACTTCTCCTTAACATGATACAGGTTTAATTCCAGACAAGGTACAGTGGCAGCCTTTCATATACCAAACACAGACTTCTCCTTAACATGATACAGGTTTAATTCCAGACAAGATACAGTGGCAGCCTTTCATATACCAAACACAGACTTCTTCTTAACATGATACAGGTTTAATTCCAGACAAGATACAGTGGCAGCCTTTCATATACCAAACACAGACTTCTCACTAAGATGATACAGGTTTAATTCCAGACATGATACAGTGGCAACCTTTCATATACCAAACACAGACTTCTTCTTAACATGATACAGGTTTAATTCCAGACAAGATACAGTGCAGCCTTTCATATACCAAACACAGACTTCTCACTAACATGATACAGGTTTAATTCCAGACATGATACAGTGGCAACCTTTCATATACCAAACACAGACTTCTCCTTAACATGATACAGGTTTAATTCCAGACAAGATACAGTGCAGCCTTTCATATACCAAACACAGACTTCTCCTTAACATGATACAGGTTTAATTCCAGACAAGATACAGTTGCAGCCTTTCATATACCAAACACAGACTTCTCCTTAACATGATACAGGTTTAATTCCAGACAAGATACAGTGGCAGCCTTTCATATACCAAACACAGACTTCTCATTAACATGATACAGGTTTAATTCCAGACAAGATGCAGTGGCAGCCTTTCATATACCAAACACAGACTTCTCCTTAACATGATACAGGTTTAATTCCAGACAAGATGCAGTGGCAGCCTTTCATATACCAAACACAGACTTCTCCTTAACATGATACAGGTTTAATTCCAGACAAGATGCAGTGGCAGCCTTTCATATACCAAACACAGACTTCTCCTTAACATGATACTGGTTAAATTCTACTAGGTTTAATTAGATAAGATGGTAACTGCTCTCAAACCAGAAGGCTACGTATTTTCTTGTTTCATGAAAACATGAGTATTCTCTGCATTCAGGTTTAAAACCTTTCTGGAAAATATTTATTTTTATTTTTTCTCAGTCATCTTTAAATACTGTCATTATTTTTATTTCTAACATTGTTATCAATTATTATCAATTATCATTCTCTTAAAACAGACCAGAACCATTTTAGTCAGGTTATACCTGACACTTGTGGGTAAATATAACAAACAAAAAACAAAGACTTTTCTGTAGAGCATTCATTAAGATTTGAAGATTTCGGTATGACATTTTTTTTTTCTTTAAATACTAAACAAATAAAACTGACAAAGTCCTGCTGGCCTAACTAAGGCATATATATCAACCTAAAACAACAACAGAATAAATAGGAACAAATAAATAGGAACAAAAGTTTGCTAAGATAAATTGTTCTGAACAACAATTTTCAGTAATTACAAAAACATAATTTTTAAATGTTTTATTGACATGTCTATGAAAAAAACCTAGTAAAAAGTAGTTTTAAGACATCACATCCATGATGGCTTTGTATCACTCACCGGAGTACAACTGTTCATAAAGACAAGAGCACCTGCATCAAAATCAAATTTAAAATAAAAGAAAAGCCCAGAAGATGCAACATGCCATTATCATTATATCATTAAAGCATGTGACTTTTGGGACAGATACTGACCTTAACAAATTTCAAGAGCTTTGGGCCATGTGGTGTTTGGCATGATTTAATATTTTATAAAAATACTTTCCTTATATATTTTACTAAAAGCATTTGACCCCCTGGGGAAAAGCCATTACTGATCCAAGGGTCTATTTGATTCATCTTGGTACAGGTTCAGTAGAAAATGCTACAAGTAAAATTTAAAAGCTCAAGCTCAAGTTAAAACAAGAATTCTTCTATATATAAGTGTGTAAGACCCCTATTGTGATCCTTATTACGACTTTTCAGGCAAAGTTTGGCCTCTTGACATACATAGCATTACACAAACTCTGAGAGCTCTGGACCTTGTGATTTTAGCCAGACAGATTTTAAGTTTCCTCATATGAAAAACATAACCCATTAAATAGGTCCAATAAACCCTCAGGGGCATAACTGTACCAAGTAGAATATCACATGTAATGGAACCTTTTAGCAACCTTGGAAGAGTTTCTAGCAAGGAAAATCTCTGCTTAGTATCATTAACTACCATCAAGTGGATTAGGAAGAGATATCATTTGAAGCAAAGTATTTCATACATTGTGAGAAGACACTAGGCCATAAGTTAAAAAGTAAATTTTTTTTTATTAAAACTAGAAACAACTTCTCCAAATTCCACCTCTCATAATTTTTTGAATTAAAAAAAAAAAACAACTTGAGCTTTAGATACATCGAAACAATCACTTGTTTGCTATTACAATATAATCATGAAGTAACTGCTTCATGGGTAAAAGTTGAAAATACTGAAAATATGGATTGCAAATACTGAAACCATAATTTTTTCTATATTAATATAGGTCAAAATATTTTCAAAATACTGATTTCATTATTTTTACTGAAAACTTTCACCCTTGCTGTTTCACTGTAAATCCTAAAGTCAACTAGAGATGGTTTTTGATTGAACAAAAACATATGTCTCCCCCCAGCCAGTTGCTGCAGGCAGTATTGAATCAGACGATTGTAAAATTTGACATTTAACCTCCAAGTGTGACCTTGACCTTGAGACACCACACCCGCAAAGTGGGTTCTGCATGTCGCCTTGATGAGGAGAACATCTGACCCAAGTTTCATAAAAATCCTTCAAGGGCTTTTGAAGATACAGAGCGGACACGATTTTGTGGCATTTGACATTTAACCTCCAAGTGTGACCTTGACCTTGAGACACCACACCTGCAAAGTGGGTTCTGCATGTCGCCTTGATGAGATGAACATCTGACCCAAGTTTCATAAAAATCCTTCAAGGGCTTTGGTAGATACAGAGCGGACACGATTTTGTGACGGACAGACGGACGGACAGACAACCGGGGGAAAAACAATACGTCTCCCCCAATGAGGTGAACATCTGACCCAGGTTTCATAAAAATCCTTCAAGGGCTTTTGAAGATACAGAGCGGACACGATTTTGTTGCATTTGACACTTAACCTCCAAGTGTGACCTTGACCTTGAGACACCACACCCGCAAAGTGGGTTCTGCACGTCGCCTTGATGAAGTGAACATCTGACCCAAGTTTCATAAAAATCCTTCAAGGGCTTTGGAAGATACAGAGCGGACACAATTTTGTGACGGACAGACGGACGGACGGACGGACGGACAACCAGGGGAAAAACAATATGTCTCCCCCATTTTTGGGGGGAGACATAATAAATGCAGTAAGAGATTTAAGTTTGTCATAACCAGTTTTCCATCTTGTTTGTGAGAATCCCTGTCTATGACAACAAAACAGGTCAAACCCTTCAGTGAAAAGAAAACCTTTAACTGTGCTAATTGTGAAACAGAAAGCTCAACCAGAGATCAATGCACACCAATAAAACAGAACAAGTTTACATGAAATGAAATCTTACAGGTTGTTAAACATGGCACATTTATCAATACAATGCAGTAAAAGTTGTTAGACATTCCAAACAGAAGTCTTAGAATAATATTATTTATAACAGTAAAAAATGCAAAATAAAACTATGCACATATAGTATCTACTGATATAAACTGTAAGAAATAATTTTTTCAGTAAAAATATAGAGCAGACTTCAATTCAAAGTAATGTATCAATTTACTTCAACAGAGACTGCTACTAAAACACTATACAGGAGTGACAGTTTGTCAAGTTTAACAAAGCGTATCACAAGACAGAGCCATCTAACAGCTCTAAAAGCAGGGGATTTCTTCAGAAAGACATGTAGTAATCAGGTTACATTTAAAACTTCCACTATAGTGTTTCAACATACTGCTTTATTTATCAATACAGTGCCTTTTTCCCAAAACATCATTTCTCCTATCCAGTTCCCTCATGGACAATTTTCATTTCTCCTGTGAGCTGCTTTCTTGGTACTGGTCTAACAATTTTACACCCAAGTGCAGACAACAACTCTTCATGTAGATACATGTAATGTGAAGCAAGTTGTTTATTTCAGTATTGTGAATGCTGTAAGAGGAATTATCTGCACCAGAATTTTATTACAGATATAACCAAGGGCTGATATCTCCAGTTTATCCTTTTGAAATAAAATACAATGCATTAGTTCCCTTTCACAAAGATAATGTGTTGAAAGTTTCATTTCAATCAGATGGAAACTGTAGGATGAGTAATCCACACAGTAAATTGCTAACAGACAGACTTACAATGTTTCCCCATACCACAGAACAGCTTTAAATATGAACTGTGGCGGCTTATTTCATCATTTATAATTATAAACTAGAACTCTACACCTAACGATAGCATACCAGTTATGCAACTTTTTTTTCTACCGAATGGGGAATTTAAAGGCCCCGGACAAGAATTATGTATGAAAAATTACAAAGGGCAATAACTCAAAAATACGGAAGAGAGTTACGGTTCTTGGGCACTGCACCTCCCCACAATGAGATCTATTCACCCCTGGTTATAGTCAGGCGACACAAAAAACAAGGCCAAGATAGCTCATATTCACTCATCTGAGTACAACTACTCAAAATGACAAGTCCAGTGTCACGGAAATCCAATTCTAAATAATCTAAGGCATGATTGAATTTGGTTATAAATAAAAGCTAGCAGACCTTAAATCAATTTTGAATTTCGAACTGGACAATTAGAATTGTTCTTAAAATCAAAGACCTTAAGTATAGCAGATTCTTTATATAGTCTGATGTCACTGCATGTAAATAGAGTGAATGTTTTGTTTTTTAGAATAACTAGACAATATAACTGCAAGACAGGTGTAAAATCTTACGAATAAAACAATATTTGCAGTGTAATGAAGAAAAATACAAAAGTATGCAAATGTAAGCCTCAATGGCAGACATCACTTTTTGACAGTTCCTTATGGAGGACAGGAGTCTAGCACAGGTCTTTTCTGGCTGCTTGATTTAACTTTGACCATTAGAGGGTGTTATACTCAAACAAACAAAATCAACCCTGCAAACAGTAATAGTGTTAAACAATATTGATCTTATATATTATGCTGGACTGAAACAGAATCAAAACCTCTCAATTAAGACTGATTTTGTCTCACGTTTGACAGTCAAGATAAGATTCTCAACTTTAAGTCATTGACTTATAATCAAACTGACAGCAAATACTTTTTTTTTTATTCTTGACACCTATAAATGTTGAGAATGTGTTAAAAATCTATGTACTGTAAAAAGTATCTTCAAACTTTAAAATGTTTCTTATCTAGAGCCATTTATTTTGTGGGAAACAAAAATCCTGTTTTTAACCTTTCACATTTTTTAACTTTTTAAGGAAAATAAACGTACCAAAACTGTCAGCATCATATAGTTTTGACTAAGACAAATAAAGAAAAAAGACTAAATGAGCTACTGTATTAAATGATGATTCTATGTATTTTTTTTTAAACTTCTCATTAGAATAAAATTTCAAAAATGTCTGACTCTTAATCATGACAGTCATATTATAGTTGACCTTGTTTTGCCTTCCTGGGACGGATTATTATATGGGAAGAGCCCTTTGTTAAAAAATAATTATACTCCCTATGAATTTATATTAAAACCCTTTAAAATATCCTTTCATGTTGGATAGTGATTAACAAGATTCTTTTAAGCATTAAAATATCTGTTAAAACAAAATGCATTAAGTCATTTAAAAAAATAAGAGTTGAAATAAAGTCATGTTTACATCCTTATAATACTTCTTCAGTGAGAGTAGTTGTTTTTCTGTTGATATGAAATATATCTAATACAGATGTTATACAACTGAATATTTTTAAAAGTACGAAATTGTACCACTAAGGGATGGATGAATGGAAGTGAAACAGCACAATCATTTATTATAAAAGACCCTGCAGTACTGTTATACAACAGTTTTCATTTTATGAAATCAATGTTGAACATTCCATGATCTAGAAAGATGGAAATCAAAGGACAATTGATGAAATTGATGACAGCCATTGCTCTATGGTAAATCTTGAATTGTTGCTTACAGACATAATTTCTTCAACCATTCTGTTAAGACTATTAAAACCTTTCTTGAGGTTAAACATTATGATAAGCAAATAAAAAGATAAGGGTTTTCTTTAAAAGGGCTACAACAGATCTTAACAAAGCTTGCAGTCAACTGTATTGACTAAAATGGAAGAACACAAACTGATGGGTGAATGTAAAAAAGTGTAATAAGCTTCTGTATTGTATAGTACTTGGAACTGTTTCACAGTCACTCATCACTTTGCTGATGAACACATGGTCACACTGGTAATGTTACGAAATAATTTCTACATCACAATATCTGCCATGTCACATGGTCACACTGTTAATGTTAAGAATAATTTCAACTTCACAATTCCTGCCATATCACATGATCACACTGGGTATGTAAGAATAATTTCTTCTTCACAATTCCTGCAATGTCACATGGTCACACTGGTAATGTTAAAAATAATTTCTACTTCACGATTCCTGCCATATCACATGATCACACTGGTTATGTAAGAATAATTTCTACTTCACAATTCCTGCCATGTCACATGATGGTCACACTGGTAATGTTAAAAATAATTTCTACTTCACAATTCCTGCCATGTCACATGACCATGATAAATAACATAATGAATTAGTATTCCTGAATTTAAACAGAAACACGGAACAATCTTGTATTAACTAAATGACTAGGATACCTGAAGCATCATCTTGAGACACCTGTATCCAACCCCAGTATTTGTTTCATCGTCTCAAACACAGTAAATGATACTGCTGTCATTGGCACAACACGTAAATAGTTTATGGTTATACCACGGTATAATCCATTCTTTATGCCATGTTCATGATAAACTGTCTTTAGAATTGTCCACAAAGATTTACTGAAAAACAAAAATAACAGTTTTGATAATTTTAATTCTTTATGGTCCAAGGGAGGTAATTCTCAAAACAAATACAAGCCTACTGTGTACCATTATTATAAACAAACACAATGTTTCAGTAACACAGCAATATTTTGATGATATAAGCTTATTTTGCTCAGATCTGGGAACCAGTCTTCAGGGAGTGATTAGGAAACCAGTCTTCAGGGAGTGATTAGGAAACCAGTCTTCAGGGAGTGATTAGGAAACCAGTCTTCAGGAAGTGATTAACAAAATTGTTTATCCTGGCTAACTATGATACAGGTTTTTCACAGTATGATAAACAATGTACAACTGAGAGGATTTTTTTGAGAGGGCATGTCATTATATTTATCTACAATGTTTATTTTTTGTATTTCATCTGTCTAATGTAAATGAAAAACACCGTGGTACTTACTCTGTATATTTATGAGGTTCACATAACATTGTAGACAGTTGTATTTTCCTCCTAACAACATCCAAAGGATATCTACAGAGAAAAATAATGATTTTATGTCAGATAGTATGCCTTTCATAAACACACAAGGATGTTAGTCAGTTGAATAATTTTTATCATACAAGTTTATCAAAACTAACCAAGGCAATGTTTTACCAAACATACCTGTGTTTCATAATTTTGATTTCTGAACTGTGAACTTCATTACTGTGATGTCAAATAAAATATATGATATATTTTCTGTTTTTTTGTTTTTACTATTCATATCTATGTGAGAGTGAATGATTTTTAAAAAAAATAAAACTGTACTTTTCTTTTCTATTTATATTTCAACAAAACTCCAGCCAAGGTACCAAAACTTCAAAAACTTCATTGTTTTCAGTGATTTAAAGATACAGGCACGGATTTACCGGGGGGGCTTATGGGGCTCAAGCCCCCCCAGCTGGCCCGTTTGTAAAAAAAATAAAAGGGCTCATTTTTAAAGACCCTAAAATATTTTTTCAGGTCTTTTCACCTCGTAACAGAAACACAGTCAGCCTTCCAATTTGCAACGGTCATGCAATATTACGTAACAACTGATAACGTGTTCGCAACTTTATAGCTGTGTATATTATACCAATGTACCGTATATTCGGTGGCACGGATTATCCGAGAGTTCTCCAGACTGATCATGATGTATAGTTTTCAAGCGTCTTTTAACCTTGACGTATTTGATAAAGTTTTTAAATGAGCGCCTGCTGACCATGACTGTTGATGAGGCAGCTTTTTCACTGTTTCCTGTAGTACCTTAGATTCCATAAAAATGGCATTTGAATTTTTATAATGATCATTGTTCAACAGTTTTGAGTTTTTGGCATTGATGACTCACTTTGATATTGATTTAAATTTGCCTATTTGTCAAAAAGTATGCGATGACTATCTGTTTTGTGGGCCATATCAAATCCTCACAACCATGGTGATGATAATGATGATTGAATTTGTGATGCTTATTTAATGATTTTAATGAATAAGTATGATTATGGTATGATTATGATGATATTGTGATGACATTTTTATTTGCTATTCCAATTAATTTATGGATAAATTATTCGTTTCAGAGGACTCTATAAATATAAAATAAGTTAAAACATGTCATACCGTATTTTATTTTTTGCTTTAGCTGAACATTTAAAAAAATACCATTATATTTCTTTTTAATTCTCACACAAATTTCATTATATTCGTATGCCTAAAACGCACCAAAATGAGCCATTTACACCACCTTTTTAGAAAATTTTCTTGGGGGAGGCCCCCCAAACCCCCCCCTCCCATACGGAAGGGGGACACCCCCTTCCGTACCTTCCCCCAAGCCCCCCCCAGTCAAAAATTTCTGGATCCGGCCCTGAGATATACAGTATACATTACCATACTTACACTATAGACTGTGCTGTAGCCCCAGCAAGACTTCCACACAGGAGTTTAGCTGGAAGAGAGAGAACCAATCCACCTGTATTTTTGGGACATGGGCTCCCAAATATAGTAGGAAAATTGTCCAACAGGAATGTTTTTGTTGTCTCGAATGTGTAGAAGGACATACCTGTTACAATTGAAGAATAGAAGCAATGCTTAAAAATAACATTAAAATATCTGAAATCCTTCAGACACTGGTTCAGTCTTGGCAAAAATTGCCTGTGACAACATAAAACATATGCATTTGTTCCCTTCTTAAAACCAGGCTGATTTTCACAGTTTATTACAATATTTTTATCAAGGTTTTGCTCAGTATTTCTCATCTTTACTCAAACATTGCTTTTTTTTTTTTTACTTCGTAATAATTGTTTGATACCAGTAGCTGAACAGGTCCAAAAATCCTCTCCCTGATCATAAGGAAACAAACTGCATGTGTTGAGCTATCAGTGGGCTAAAGATATCTGTGATTATCCATGGCTATAAGTTTTTGTCAAACCTACATGTTCACATCTCCAGTTTTCATGTTTGAGTAGAGTATGACTTGATATCAGACTTCACGCAATCAATCTTATGATTACAGTTTAATGTTGTCTTAATGAAACAACCAGAGAGAAATAAAATTGTTATTGCCGAGAGTATATCAAACTTCAAAGCCTCTAAAGTAGTCATGTGGGTTCATCCACACCAGATAAACTTGCTGACAAATAGATTTTATATAAAATATTAAAACGATGGAACTTACAAAACTGCTTCAGTTGCTGACTGGGTTAAAACAGCTGGGAGCAGTCAGCATAGCAGACAGCATTAACCATTATATTTCTAAATTAGTACTCTCACAAGGCACTGCCTTCTGCCATATTAGGATCAAACATGTCTTTCCATTAGGATTCTATTCTTCCAATAATGGAGGATTTTGATATTATGTCTCCAATTCATTCAAATTGTTCATGCTGTTTCTTTCAAATTGTTGCTGACAGAATCATTTTCTTGCTATGATAACGACAATGTGCTGTTGATATGCATTACTTACAATATGTCAGATAAGTAGCTTATAACATTTTTTATCCGATGCATACCTCCATATGGGACCATTCCAAGCAGGGTGGGAACAATGCCTCGAAATAGTGCCCACTTTCCTTCCTGTCGAGAAATGGTCCTGACAGTGTCGAAAACGCCATAGTACAGTTGTTCCCCTTTCAGCTGGAAAGCAATTCTGGCTCGCATCACATCCAATGGATATGTGGCTAATACAGCTGTCATTCCTAGGAAGATGTAACAAAAGTTAAATACTATCTTTCATGAACTCAATTCTCTTTACAAGAAGGCCATACATCCTAAATCACTTGAGTAGAACAGGTAAAAGCCATTAATCTGAAGTCTGTATTCTTAACAAGAGACTCATGATGGCCCTTTATTGTTTACCTCAGTATCACTATCCTTACTGAAAACACAATGACCAAATATAATCTGTCATAGAGAGATAAGACTTTAAGTTAGAAGCTAACTTTTGATTAATGTAACACACTCCTCAAGACCTTTCTAAGTATTGACAATCTTTCCCTTTGAGCTGGTGGTTTAGATTATTGACTCCAGGTGATCTAGTTTTACTCTTTCCACCTAGAAAAATTCTGACCAAGTTTAGAGAAAACAGATTTAAAATTATACATCCAAGTTGTTTGCATGTTTTCCATTTACCTAAGCTGATGACCTATATTTGATCGCAGGTGACCCAGTTTCAATATCTCCTAGGAGATCATCAAGAAAAACATTCTGACCAAGTCCAGTGAAAACTGAATCAGAAATGTGACATCCCATGTGTTCACAAGGTTTTTCAGAGCTGCTGGCACAGTTTTTGGCTCCTTGTAGCCCAGTTTCAAACTTGTGTAGACAAATATTCTGACCAAGTTTCATTAAGATTTGACCAAAATGAGATTTCTGAGTGTTCACAAAGTTTATCACTTATCTGAGCTTATGACCTAGATTCTGACCCCATATGACCCAGTTTTTAACTCAACAGAAAAATCACTTGGGCAAACATTCTGAGGTGTTCATTATGTACTTGATAAAAAAAAATATGGCCTTTAGAATGCTCAGAAGCTAAAATGTTGATGATACATGACAGGCAATGGGAAAAGGCAGATCACTAAATCTCACCAGGTGCTCAGCTGACCTAATAAGTAGATAGAATTTATCGTCCATGTGCACTGCACCCTTCTGTTATAAGATCTTACCATTCATTTCTATTCAAGTCTCTTAAGGTCTTAGAAAAATGATTCGCACAATAAATAAGTTCAATATTAACAAAGGGCAGTAACCCTAAAAACACTGATTGGAGAAACACGGCCCTGAAGAAACAGTCTGGTCAAAAATCAATCATTAAAGTTAACAAAGGGGATCAGTTTCTATATCACTACAGAAGTATCAAAACAACAACAAAATCTATACAACTTTACCTGCTAGAGATCCTGAACACAAATGAACTAAGTGTTGATGGTCATGGTGAGTTGCTGTTTGTAGAAACTGAAATATACAAGTAGCTCTTGTAAACTCTGTGCTTAAGCTTGGATACATAAAAAAAATGTAGAAAGGTATTATGTGTTATCAAATCAATTATTAAATGACGATTTCATTTCATAACCATCAACTGTCAATAAATTTGCTCACCCTCTGACAAATTTGTGAATCTTCCGTCATTTGCTTGTATTCATGAGAGTTACAGGTTGGGAAAAAAGCAAATGGTCTATTCATACAAATACTGTACTCAGGCCACACACAACCTTTTTAGGTAGTCACTTTGTACTGCTAAACAGAATAAAAGTCAATAGAAAAATCTGATTTTTTCTAAAACTCGATGCTATCACTTGGAAAAGAAAATGGCTACAGTTTAAAACTGAATTCTGTATCAATTTTTCAGTCCTGATCAAAGTTAGCTACAAGAGGGCCAATCAAGCCAATCAAAATGAGCTACAAGAGGGCCAATATCAATATCAATTTTCTGGCCCTGGGCTGATCAGTGTTACAGTTACTGGCACTGATATTTAGAAGGTCCACATTTCATTAAGTTAGGTGTCTTGTATACTATAGGGCAGATAATTAACAGCTATGAAATAACAACTGATACCATACTGGTATTATACAGGTCCAAAATTCCTTGAAGAATAATACAGACAAGAGTGTCATGATGGCCCTAATTTGCATCCAAACAGAAACAAAAATGTAGGTCAATAGTTCAAGATTTCTGAAGAAAAACTGACTGACTTTTATATTTGACAAATCTTTTTTCAGGGCCAAGATCACCTGCATAGAACAGTTGCAAATGATAATGGCAATGCTATGGTAATTATAAATCAAAATTAAAGAAACAACTGGGCCATGATGGACCTATATTGCTCACTATGACGGTTCTTAGTGAAAACATAATGGTCAAACATCATCTTACAAACATCTTTGATAACAAATGTGACCCAGTTCCCTCTGAAAAAACCTCTGTGAGATATTATGAGAAATACTCTGACAAAGTTTCATGAAGATTAAGTTAACAATTAGACCTATAGAGTCTTCATAAGATTTTCCACTGATTTTTACTTGTAACCTATAGGTATATAAGATATTCCTAAAATATGTAACCGCTTGAGCATAGCCAATAACGGCATTAGGGGCAAAGCAAATCTTATGAAGGTCAACTAGACTATGAAGCATGTCAAATATGTTAGCTCTAGGCCTTTGGGTTTCAGAGAAAGAATTTTTCCTCAAATTTCTATATTAAACATCTGACCCATAAAACAGGAACAATAATGATCCCAGGAGCATATCAGACAATGCTACAAAGTGTTTACAAAATTTCACTATATAACTCATGTTAAATGTTTATGTTAAAATGTGACCCCTAGGACACTATTTCAACACTCTTTGTCACAGTCTACTATGAACAGACTGTGACACATGTCAAATATGAATTGCTTTTTGGGATCAGACAAAATATTATTGAAATATCAGAGACAATCTCCTTGTAAAACATGGGAATGGAAGTCTTTTAATAATCTTGGTAGAGTTTCATGTAAGAAACATCCCTGACAAGTTTCAACAACTTCTAACAAGAGGTGTTAACGGTCAAGGTCATTTTTAGGTGACAAAGCACGAAAATGGGTAAAGATTACATTAACTCATCTTGAGACCTTGTGTTTAACATCAGGGAAAATTAACAACAGTTTTTCATTACAACACAGTATGGAATAGTTGAGTTTTTGGACACTTACAAGTAAGGAGAAATACAGGAACATAAATAACCTGTATAATACATACAGTCTAGCAAGACAGCAAAACTAAACATGAACATACCACTTTGTACTGTTCATATGACATAAACTGTATGGCAGCATACGGAAACACCCTGACCATCTGGACATAGTTGCCTTTATACAGTCCATAAAATCCTTCCTTGTTATATACACCTTGCAATGATGTGAACACTCCTGAAATATACCAAAAAGTCACTTGAATTATAATTACAATTGTATTTCTCACAATTTAAAGTCCCCAACCAATGTCCATTGCACATCATCATGGCCCACCTCAGCATGTCAATGTTTTGTCAGAATTTACACGAAAACAGTTTATAACTGAAAAGTCCATATAAGCAGAAACTATAGGTTTTCTGTCACAGAAATCACTGCTAGCTATTTACTGGTGTCTAACTTAAGCAACACAATTAGTGGTTACATAAAACTTCATGCAAAATCCTGATAGCCTGAGATACTGGAAAGGAGTTTCCGATTCCTATGTATGTACCCTAACATGACAGCAATATCATTACTTGTTTCATTATCTGCCAAAAACTTTTGAATGTTGGTGAGGCTGAAGTGAATCATTTTACTTTTGGGTGTTTAAAAACCATCAGTTTTGAATGTGCCAGTAAATGAACACGTTGCACCTTCTCCTGAACTGAGACCATTACAATGATAGTCAGACTGCTTTCGAGACAACACTATCGACTGTCTAACAGCTGGATCTAAGCTGATGTGTAAACCTCATGTAAACCTTCACATTGTATACAAATAAAAGCAACATGGAAAACATTTGAGCATATTTAAAAGGTGTCAAACTGTAGTAAAGTGTGTTACATACAACATTACACTTCAATGTCATAGATTCAGTAAGTACACAGTATGGTACAAAATGCCTCTATAAATGCTTCCAGGGCTAGCTCTGGGTTAAAATTTGCTTGAGCCAGATACATTTTCGACGCGGAAAAGGGGGTGGGTGCGTGAGGAGGAGTATCCCTCCCGCATCGAAACTTTTTTAAAATTTCATTTGTAAATGGTGTTCTCTGAGGCACTATGAACCATTATGCTCTTTATCAGACGAGTAAAATGACTCAGATTGAAACAATTGGTGTTTTTCTACTGAAAAATAAGCTCAAATCAATATAAATTAAATAATTTATTTATCATAATATTTTTATGCACTGTAACAAATCAAAGTACACTATATTTACATATGATACAAGCTAATGCAGAGCCACGAGAATGGAGTTTCATACACTACAAGAGAGAAAGTTAGTTTAATATGTGCCTGGACTTGGCAGAGGACCAGAGTTTGAAAGCTCTCTTGTAGGGAAAGTTGGCCAAGGACGTCCATCAATCAGTTTCATGAGATTGTCTAGAGAAGAGATAGAAAGAGAGTTTCTGAGAGCAGTCTTTATGATATTTTTATTTTTTGCCTATCTGATTAGCCTCCGTAAAAATTCAGTATATATACCTTTGTACATTGACTCAAAAAATACCTTTCATAATTACCTTTACTGACAATGAAAATTAAAAGAAACGTACCGAAAACGTGTGAAAGAATTTATTCCAGTTTGCTACCAAACATTTCCACTTAATCCCATCAACCGCATTATTTATCTTTTAAAAACCTAAGTACCAACGATGATCACTTGATTGAGCCGCTGTTTGTAAAACAATCATCCGTGATTAATGACTATGATCGAGCTAACTGGTTCACGAACAACTTGACACATATTTAATATGTTAATTGCCACAAACTGATACAAGTATATTACCGGATATTACAACACGTGTACTGCATCTATTGATTTATTACTAGTTTACCGCTATTGATATCGGAAAACCAGTCAACCGCCTCGATCTGAGCTAATCATTCTATTTTTTGACTCGGGGATTTCCCAAAATGTTGGAAGTCATACTTTTAGCGTGTTTTCGCCAATCTTGATTTTTTTGAGCCAATTTTCGCAATTTGGAGCCATTGGCTCCGTTGGCGCACGCCAGCGTGAGCCCTGTGCTTTTCAACGCATATCTTCATTTTCGTTTTTTCGCTTAAAACAAGATACCTGTTTGTTGGTAATGCTACAAGTTACCTGTATGTCTGTAATGCTTGTTGTGACCTTGCATGAGGATCTTCACTCTGTCTAGTGGGGCTACAACAGTCTTGGCACAACATCCTGCTACACCTTCAATAAAATACACCAGTAAATGGACCCAGTACCTGTTATGTTTCAAAACATGTTGATAAATGTGACACAGACAGTAAGTTAGATTTTATAATGGACTGTAAACATGCATTTTCAAGACAGAACAAACAAAATAATATATATTAATAATATAAGCTATAATTTATAGCTTATATGAACTACAACATGCAAACATCAGTACAGATGTTAGATCTATATACATTCAATTTTTCCCCATTGTTTCACTGACAGTTGTCACTGTTTGTTCAAGTTTGGGTTTAAACTGTTAGATATTTAATTGTGAATCTAAATGTACTTTCATATTTGACAAATCTAATGTCTGAGAAGTCTTAAACCATCAGCATTGTGGTGGAAAGATTGTAATTTGTGCGAAAATCTTTTTATAAATGTATCTTTGCACTGAAGAATTACAATAATACCATTTTGCTTAGTCAATGTATTCAGCAACTAGTAAGACAGCAATAAAATACTTCAGAAGAAGCAGTATATCTGTCTGTCCGTCTGTGGTGATCGCTGTTTCTAAAACTAAAAGATATAAAGAAGGCTAAGTACAATCAAGAAAGAATAAACATTGGAAATTACCTCCAGCAAGTAAAGTCTTCGCAATGACAGTAGGTCTCTTCTTCTCAGTCACTGCTACAGATACCATTTCAGATTTCTTTGCTGCTTCATTTGTTACGTGTTACGTCATACAAAATATCTAGTTCCTTTTAAATTTTGCTCTTGTGTCTACTTCTAAACTTCTACTTCTAGAAGCTAGTTTCGAAATAAAAGAAACTCGAGCGTATGACTTGCTTCGGTCTGAAAAAATATGAAATGTTAAAAAAAATCAATCTTACAGGTAAATACAATAACGTGATAGCTTACTCATAGGAATAGGTCTTAATCACTACATACTGAACTAAATTAAAAACAAGGTGTAGTGTTTATTATTTACCGGTGTATCGTGCGATTTGTTAGACCGTGTGGATCTATAAAATCAAAGCACGGAAGGTGTTGATGTATCAATGTCTATCTATCTATCTATACTGCCTAACGCCCCTCTCGGGTATGACTGGCAGTATGTTAGTATAAAGTGCTGTACATTTTATTTACAATAATACACTTACCTGTGCCTGATATATATTTAAATTTCGGCACCGACGACAAATATGTTATTATGAAGTCTACTCGTTGCAAAAACATCCAGCCATTACAGTTTTTTTGTTGTTTTTTGTTTGTTTTTTCTTTCTATTTGAAAGACCATATTCAAAGTAAATTCAAGAGGTACATCCTAAAATTAAGATTAAGCGGATTAAACATTATTGACTAACAAAGTGGTGTGCCCCAGGGGAGTGTGTTGGGACCAGTATTATTCCTAATCTTTTTCAATGATTTGCCAGAAACAATGAGTTGTGTCCTGAAACTATTTGCTGATGATACTTTATATTTAGCAATAGGAGAAACAAATAAAGAATAAATGTTGCAGGATAGTATTTTTGCTGCATGTGAATGGGCAAAAAATGGCAATTGGTATTCAATTCAAAAAAATGTAAACATCTCCATTTAAGTAATAAACAAAATATAGATTCATACTATATGAAGAATGAACATAACCAAATAACAGAGATTAAAAGAGTTCAATCTGAAAAGGACTTAGCAGTGATCTTTGATTCTGAAATGAAGTTCTCAACACATATTAATGAAAAGATAAATAAGGCAAATAGAAATTTAGATATTATTTTTAAACCATTTACATATATGGACAAGGATATGTTTCATGCTTTCTATAAGTCCCCAGTCAGGCCTCACCTTGAGTATGCCTCCGTTGTTTGGTACCCAAGATTAAAAAAAAAGATAAACTAGCAATAGAAAATGTACAACGTAGGGCAACTAGGTTATTGTCAAGTCTGTGTGAATATCATTATAGCGAAAGACTACACAAATTAGGTCTTCTTACCTTGGAATATAGAAGGTTGAAGGGAGACATGGTGAAGGTCTATAAGATACTGCATGGCAATCTCCCACGCAGTGATCTCCCTTTATAGGATTAGATCTCTGCCGTCACAACATTTTCGTCAAGATTTTTGACGATATTATTTTTTCCAATTTTGATTTTATTTTTAAAAAGTAAACACAGTTTTGCTAATGTTTCAAGACTGTAAGGTGTTAGATGTGAACTCAAATAAAAAATGATTTCGGAAACATAAATATTATGAGAATAATTTTTAATATCGCACCGTTTATTTCAAAACAATATGACCGTTTTTGAAAAAGAAATCATTCAAGTCATCAGTACTACTGTGATAAGTTCTTTTTTAACAGAAATGAAATTTTATAAAAATCATATCAGCAGACTTGACACCAGAGCTCAAATTATTGTGTCGCTGTTTATCACAGATGAAACAATTTTTCAACGGTTTCTTTGGCGTATACGCCATCTTGACACAATCATGTGATAAGACCATCATCACGTGATTCGTGTGAAGGCAGTGGTTACTGAGCGTAGCGTAACCGGTACGCGGAGTTTGACTGCATGGGTGTGAGCATGTAGACAAAAATAAGTTATTTACACTTGCAGGTTTAGGAAGAACTAGGGGGAATAGGTATAAATTGTTAAAAAGGGTTTAAATTGGATCTGAGGAAAAATGCCTTTAGTCAGAGAGTTGTAGACACCAGGAATAATTTACCAGATAATGTTGTTTCTGCTCCCTCTGTGAATGCATTTAAGGCACGTTTAAATACATTTTGGGTGGGCCTGACCCTCAAGTTCAATGCTACTTGTTATGCTGGGCAGTAACGAACAGTGAAGATGTGTAAATAAGTGTTTTAATTTGCTGTGTGTGACTGTTAGTACTGGAAACTGTACCTTAATAGTATCATAATAAAAGATGATTGTGTGGAAATGATGAGATGCTTCATTAATTTCACAAATTTACGCGCCGGAAGTAAAAAATCGACGTTAAAAAGTTTTAATATCTTTAAGGGAAAACGTACCTGTATGGGCCTGAAGTAACCAAGTGTTTAATGAGATGGACTCATTTGGCCTCTAGTTCTGTATAAACTGTATAGACTTTCATTTCAACGAAAACTAGTGTGTGTTCTTAAAACATTTTGTAACATTGTCAGCGCTCTATTTCGGTTAAATACTGTACAGAGAGGCTGGCGGTGGTCAATATGTAGTTAGCCTCTTCGGTTCTATTTTAACTGTAGCATACTATCCTTTTATCTTTTACCTTTAACATGTTATTTATAATTTCTTAAATAAGTGTCTCTCTGACAGTGCCGGCCAGTCATAATCGGTAAACGATTGTTTGGCCGTAATGATGTAGATGTAGATATTTGAAAATTCGAAGACGAAATCCAAATGACTGACATACACGGGAAAAGGGACACTCAGATATTTGTTATAAACTGTTGAAATAACTGAACTGAAAATCAGTAAAAAAAAAAAGAGTTCTCATTCTATTCAAGTGCAAAGTTTTAGAAAATTATTGAAAGTCCAAATATTGACTATAACAGAAATGCCAGTTTTATATCAAATTTCTTGATGACCATTATCGTGGAAGCCTATCAGTTTTTGGAGACAATTCTTTTTATGTAAAAATGATGTCACCTGAATAAAACGTAACATTACAGGGTTTTTTCTCAGCATTTTGGGAACATGACCCATACCCTTGGGATTGGGAATTTCAGCCATTTTTTGCTAAAAATTGGGAAAAACATAACTGCAGTTTTGCAAGTTTTAAATGCACACTAAAAATTACTGTCTATGATGGAAACTTTCAATCATTACAAGTCTATCACAGTGAAAAATCTTTTGTTAAAAAAAACCCTGACATTAAAAGATAACTTTTATAGTTTTGTGAAAAGATAGGATTAAATGGAAAGGTAAGGATATAGCTAAAATTTTAAAACACAAAATCTGCCATATTAATTTTCAGGAACCTAGATAGAACCTTACGTCAATTTAAGGTATGTGACGTCATTTTAAGGAACACCAATTTTGCTTAAACATGGTATTATATCTTATTATTGTATATTGGAATGCAGTCAGTAAAATTCCATGGGGTGACGTAACTCCTTTTAGACTGTAAACTGATTTCACAGTGTGTTCTTTGTAACAAGCGGTCTTTTTATTTAAGATCGCGAACCAGTCTAAATTTTACGGAAATAACTGATTTTAAAAGAATTACTACGATGTTATTTTTTAGTAAGGACGCGACAGTCAAACATGTAGTTTCAAGCATGGGTTCGAATTAATAATTTTTTTTCCGAAATAATTTTTTCCGTTCGTTAACTGTAAAAAAATAAGCAGATTTATATTTGAGAATTATAGAGGTAGGAAAATGAAAAAAAATGTTTTGATTAGGTCAATGATTTCGGTTTAATTCCACTCCCTTAATAAAAAAAGCATAATGTGACAGCAGCCAATTACCTTACAGGGCAAACAATGCCTATAGTCTTGAAGTAGTCCTTCATAGAAAGACGCCACATAAGCACAGTTAACATTTAATGTTCATATTCGTTTTTTTTTACCTTTTAAGTTTATTGGCAAATGCAGTGGATTTGACCAATGACAAAAGTATCATCAAATCCACCGTCTACGTCTAAATATTTGGACTAGACTTGACGTATAATCATCTTTTTTAGCATTAAACATTAACAAATGTGAGCCATATACATGTACAAAATTAGAGTGCAAAAAGATTAGATTTGATTAACCACTTACATTTAATCCAACATTACTAATTATCGCAACCCCTACTCCATTTGGCTGCGTTCAAACATTTGACTTGTTTGTTCTGTGCAGGAAGCTAAAAATTGTCATACATTAATCTTAAGATATCATTTGCTCAAAATAATTAAAAAAGAAAATATCCAATAATTAGGTCTGAGTATCTCAGAGCCCCTTTTCTCGTGTGGGCCGTCAAATAGTGTGGATTCGGACAGCCAGATTCTTAACTAGGTGCGAGATTTAGTGGTTTATATTTTCGCAATGTTTGCTGCTGACGTACTATTTCATTCTGATATAAATTTCCAGCTGTGGACAAAAACAATAATTTAAAAAAAAAGAAATAAATTATACTTAGTATTGCTGCTATTTTCAGTGTTTTAATTGTGTTATCTTATTACATAATTGGTTCAAAAATTCAACAGAGCTTATATTGCATTGTTTTCCTCCGTGTTAGTGATCCAAATTAAAACATAGTCCATGTATCCTTTCCGCTTCTAGATATTGATATGTAACTCTGACTGGCAACAGAAGCAGAATGTTTTTTAGCATGATTGCAAATAGGTTTTAGTTGTTACAAAACGTTTCAGACATAGTCTACTTTTTCCTGTTACACATGCAGTTGTCATTCTTTCCTATATCATTGTTTGAGCGACCTGTGTGTTTAAGACTTTTATAAAAACTGCAACAGAGTTAAAAAGAAAATAATGGCTTAATTGGTAATGTTTACTGTTTTTAAAATCAGAGACCAAGGTTAAAGAGATCAACCAAGGTACAGGAATCTAAAATTCAAAAATGAAAAAAAAATCGTGTCATAAAAATCCCCTCTTCTATATAATAAAAACAATAAAAGTTTCATTGACTCGTGCAAAAAATGAACATAATCGCCATTGTCTGTTTATTCCCGTTAACGTCAAGCGATCGCAAATTCCCTACGTGTAAGATACGGAGAGTGTGGTTTGAATCGGTCCTATTTTACAATTTCTAAAGAAAATCGTCTCGTTTGCCAATTAGAATGCGTGCAGGTAAAGTTTTTTTTCAGAAGAACAACATGTCTCGTTTTTTAACCAATTTTGTGCATATTTTTAAAGTCATTAGCTCCGACTAGGAAATGCCATTGGCTCTCCTAAATGAAGCCGAGCCAATATTTTTACAAGCAGTGAAAACTGTTCATATTAAGTTGTAAGCTATGTTTAAGTCAAACGTATACGAAATTCTTTGTGCGTGTGTATGTTAGAAATTCCTAATATTGCCTAGTTTTGGGGTTAAAAAAATTACATGTAACTAGTATATTTGTCTAGGAGCATAAGCATAAGATAATGCACTGCTTCCAGATCAAATTTTGTTATAAATCCTATTGATATAGGTTCCGGTACAGCTGAACTCCAGAAAGCTGAGTTTGGAAAGCACACATATCATGCTGGTGTGACGTTTTTGGATATAAGCAACCCTTTAAGAAGCAAAGAAGTGTGCAATGTTTGTTGGTATATCTTCTTTGTTATTTGTTTTGCCTCTTTTGTACAGAAAATAAGTAAAGTCTTTTGTAGTGATTTGTTATATATTACAGAAATTATAACTCGATATGTAGAGAATATAGCTAAGATTAAAAGAATGATGTAAATCTTAGAGTCGAATCTTAACCTTACACTGTAGATCTGAACGCTTCCAATAACCAGTTGCCAATAATGATCATATTTTTGGTAGTTGATTGATGATAATGATTTTCGTTTTGCTTGAACAAAAGCAATTTTATAAAATAAAATCTGAAAAGGATGATAATCTAGGATAAATGGTGTGTTAATTGCCATTGTCTGTAATTAAAACTCAACAGGTAGTTTTTATAGAGTTATTTTTGTACGGTATACGTCTTACATCTGGAACATGACCAGTATTTGTAACTTTATAGATTTATCCTCATGTTAAATATCTAAAATGGACTTGTCCATCTTTCAATTTGAACACGTCCATTAATGGTTTATAGGGGTGCTTGTTGAAAATTTAATAGCTGAAGGGCGAAAAGTGCAGACCATGATCAGACTGCACGGATGTGCAGGTTGATTTTGGTCTGCACTGGTCGCAAAGACAGAGTCAATTACCTTCAGCAGGTTAAGGGTTAACCGTTGTCGTGGATTAACAAATCGGCGTTTCCGTAAGTTTTTAATCCACAATTTTCATAACTCGGCCTCGGTTTCCCCTGAATTATTATAGAAAGACTCTTTTCTTTTTGGAATAGATCTAGTTTTCAAGAAATATCGCTACAGAAATTACCCGCCAAATACAATTAGTATTCACGAGAATCACACTGCAATAGAAAAAAAACCCGCGAAAAAAAGCACGCCGATGCAAACAGTTCTCACGAAAGAATTAACAAAAACTCGCGAAAAAGGGGGCGTTAACATTCACACTATATACATGTACTACATACTGGACAACAAAATTAGCTTATATACATGTACCCCTGAGCAATGCATTAGTTTCACCCATCAATACTTAATGCTCTTTTGTTTCAAATTGTTAGACAGAAAGACGATTTTATAATGAAATCTTTTCATCTTTTTAAAAATAAATTTCAATAGTTTATATACGTGTTATGTTGCACATATTGGCAGATCAATATCTAGTCGTTACGTAATATTTATGATCTGCAGTTATGTAGAAAGAAAAAGTTGTGGAAGTACATGTAGTGTGTCATATCTGTTAACGATGATGATTACTGATAATTATGATGTTGTGTTTTTCTTTAAAAAAAATTCCAAGTTTCAGAAGATAGACTTTGTCTCAGAACTAAGATAGAAATGTGACATTAGCTGTTTATGTTTCAGTAAGAGCAAGCAGCAGCTGTAGCAGCAGCTATAGCATCAATATCAACAACAACAACAATGTATGAAATTATATATTTGTATATTTGTATAGTCAGGGACGATTTTAGATCGAGATACATGCCAAAACGCACCATTTTCCTATTAAAATATGGAATTTCTCTCCGGCACCTGCCAAACTGCCAACCTTTCCAAGCTTGCACATTTTCAATTATATGAGGGTAGTTATAACAATACAACTACACCGTAAGTACTTTATAGCTTTTTTTAAAAAAAAAGAATTTACATGAAACAGCTAAGAGGACGTGTTAGTTGTGTTTTACTTGGGTTAACTTGTCTTACTGCTGGTTTAAATTTTGAGGACATGTGACTATCATTTTTACGGAAAGTAAGAATGATCGAAAGAAAGTGTCTATTTTCCTCAATGGTTCCCCCCTTTCTAAGGCCCCAACCACGTGCATCCCACCATGACATGAAGCGCCGCCCTTTTTTAAGCTTGCATAACTCGGATCACCTCGATAGTTTACGGACATCTACACACAGTGTTTGACTGCATAGACGGAAATAGTCGAGTTTTTACGATCATAACGTACGTAGATTTATATGTAAATATCTTGCAGGCTTTTTTCATGTTTGTTGCTTCGCTCACTATAAAAGGAAGGTCACACAATACAATTTTCAGTCGTGAGCTTTCTTCCCAAGTGAACAGGTAGTGAGTACATTTCCATTTTTTTCCAGGCGTTTGGCGGGCTTATTCAATGGTGATGGAAGAGGACTTGAATGCTTCTACTTCCTAGTGCAAGTAAGCTCATTTTATGATATTTATTGTGAAATTGTTTTTGCTGACTATTTTACTGAAATAATTATTGCTTGGAAAATATTGATTTAGCTCAGATTTTAAAAATCTTTAAGAGAACTTATTTATAACAGGAACAAGATAAGATGCCTGCGCTTTTCACTTCTTGGTTGAATAAGTCTACATTCTTTTGAAATTTCTTTGACATTTATTTAAAGTTAACTGCAAACGGAAATTCATATCATCTCATTCCTATGAAGCAATGCACTCAGTTGATTATTTATCAACAGGAACTTAGATTTGAATATCTTAACTAAATTTACATGATATACCTTCTTTCTTCCCTTTATTTCTTTTCTCTTTATTTCCTTTTTTTTAATTCCTTCTTACTTTCATTTCACTTTTTACCATAACTTTTTTCTTTGCTTCCTTCATTCTTTCCTTTTTATTTTCTGCCTTTTTTCTTTCCCTCTTTCATATATATTGTATTTTATTTATTCCAGTCAATATCTATAGATTTTAATAAATATCTTTCAGATCAAGGCACGGGTATGACAACGATAACCAACTATTCTTTGGGTATTATTCTACACCTCTCAAAGAAGATGCTGTCATTAGAACCTTGGTTACAGGACATGTCTGTTTGTGATCCGGATATACAGGTATGCTGTTCAAACCTCTCCTTCTGAAACTTAATAAACTTGTTTGATTCTGGTGTTTATACATGTGTCATTAGTCCCATAATATTTCTGAAAAACTGATTTATTACTGAGAACAAATTGATAAAGGATAAAATTTCAGCGCCTTCCACTTTTCTGCTGAAAAAGGTGTACACTTTTGTATATTGGGACAAAACTTTGACATAATCTTAAGAATTTAAACTGGGACAAAAATTCCTGTGTACCAGTACACTTGTTTATATTTCAGCTGATATTTCATGATTTATGCATTAAGTGTCTGGTGTAGATTTATGCTATGTTTTAAATATGGATTATATGTTATTTCTCCTTTCCGTCCTCATTCTCTTTTTTCTATTTGTTTCTTATTTTCTGTTTTCTCCTTTCCTTCCCTTATCTTTCTTTTTCTGTCATTCTTTCCATACATGTTACTTCATTTATCCACTATTTCTTGCAATGTTCTCATTTTTTCTATGTTCTCATTTTTTTCTTCATATGAACACTGTCTTTCTTTCTTTCTTTCTTTTTATTCATTTTTTTCTCTTCTTGCTATCTCTTTCTTTATGATTTTCTTTCTTTGTGCCTGTCTGTTTTTTCTTCTTTCTATCTGTCTTTCTTTAAATTTATGCCTTTCTGTCTTTGTGTCTATTTGTTTTTCTCTTCTGTCTTTCTTTTAATTAATGTTTTTCTTTGTCTTTCTTTATGTAAATTTTAATTTTTTCTCATTCTGTCTGTTTTTCTCTTCTTTCTTTTTGTTTTCTGTCTCTTTTTCTGTTTTTATTTTTTAGTCTTTACTTGGACTCTTTATTCTGTCATTACATCTTCCTCCTTTTTCATTTTTCATTACGTTAATCTTTCTTTCTTTTCTTCTTTCTTTCTTTCGTCTGTCTTTTTATATTTTTTTTTGGAATTTTCTTATTGAGTAATTCTGTATTAATGCCCCCTTTGAAAAAGGGAGGGCATATTGCTTTGCTGCTGTCTGTCGGTCGGTCTGTCGGTCTGTCCACCAACAGTTCCCGTTCATTTTCTTCGCAGAGGTTGTACATACTGAAATAAAATATGGTATAAAGATTTATCATAAGAATATCTAGGCCAAGTTCTGTTTTGGTTACGATCGAGCAATTTTTGACAGAGTTATGCCCCTTGGACTTAAAAAAAGTCCTATTATTTGCAGTTTCCATTCATTTTCTTTGCAGAGGTTGCACATACTGAAATAAAATTTGGTATACAGATTTATCATAAGAATATCTAGGTCTAGTTTTAGCTTAGACACGTCATACTTGATAGGTTGATGCATCTCAGATAGTACCTGTAGATAACCCCTATTGATTTTAAGTTCAGAAGGTAACTTTCATTGCCATGTACACTGCCCATAATGTATACTGCCGGGGGGCATCTCTATTTTTGTTCTATTTTGACTTTTATAATCAGTTTTGAAGTTAAATATCATGTTATTATAATCTCATGGCATCTAGACATTTAATTTATGTAAAAAAAAATATATATATCAAATCTGGAGTACAGCCCCTTTAACCCAAAACACAGTGAAGTATCTTTAAAAACAACTTGCATTTTTTTACAAAAGCTTAAAAGTAGTGTGGAAGTACTCAATAAAGTTTAGAATTGTAATCAGTAATATTGCATGCAATAGTCCAGTACTTTTTTTATTCATGTTGTTTATTCTTCTTTCCATAGGTATTCCTGAGCATCTCAATGAGGTTGGAGACAGAAAGAAGAAACACAGCAGCTGTTTAATGTTGAATACAGAATACAAACTCATGAAGACCAAGGTTTGTGAAATGATGTGCTTGATAATGCATGAAAATATTTTTTGTTAATATTTTTGTCAGTGAATGGTCTCAACAGAGAAAGAAAAATTTCTAAATCATTTAAAAATAGTTGGAATGAACAAAAGTTTTAAGAATATTTTGAAAAAATTAACTTAAAGTTAAGCAGTTGTGACTTTCTGAAAAAATAAGTACAAACTGTTCGCCTTTAAACCAAATGAAACTCTTAAAATTTTCAAGTAGACAAATCTGTTTGGCGTTAAACCAAATGAAACTGCTTAAATTTTCAACAAGGCAAGTCTGTTTGCCTTTTAAGCAAATGAAACTGTTAAAATTTTCAAGTAAGCAAGTCTGTTTGCCTTTAAAGCAAATGAAACTGTTAAGTTGGCAAGTCTGTTTGCAAATACAGTTAATTTATAAACCACTTCGACTTTTGTGACTACAGACATTGAAAAAGTTTTACACTTAAGCAGATCTGTATAAAATGGACACGAAAAATGTTTTATTCATAAAAGGCACGACTCATAAAGGAAATAATTCTAAACCAGCAATTGGTAATAGACAAATAAAAATATAAATAACACTTAATGATAGTTGTTAAATGGTTGGTAAAAGATTAATCAATGACAGCTTCTTGAAATTTAGTTTTTCAAAAATAAGTAACGTTGAAGCAGAAAGGCAGATCTCTCTAACAGACAGTTGTTTAGAAGTATGCAAAATTTTGAACAATAGATGCCTTAGACATCTGTCAATATTTGTGTCAAACCTTGGCTATCTCTCAGAATTTTAAACATGTAACTAAAATTCTTTTGAAATTATGAACTGAATACATACAGATAAACTACATAACTTTAAAATATTTTCAAGCTTAAGGTTACTGAAATAATTTTTTTTAAAGATCATTTAAGTCTATAGGGCTATCAGGCAATCATATTAGAAAATTTTGAAAAAGTTAGACAAAAGAAGAAATTCAGGTACCAAACTTGCGGTGTACATTTAAAGGGATACACAGGCAAATAAATGCCAAAAAATTAAAACTGATATTTGCTCAAATCACGTTCAATATGAAGAACTTTAAATTCCCAGTATGTTTGTCCATATAAATAAAGTGAAATGCGGACATGAACGTAAATATTTGAACGTTCTTTAACTGAAAATAAAACGCGAACGGTTATTCTAAATAGGTCACGTGACAAAAACAGCCAATCATCGTTCCTCTTGGGTTGCTTTTGGCCGTAGATCACGTGACGGGTACTACAGCCGTCCAATCATTCACTGCAAAATTTAGCGCGCAATCTAAATTTTCTATCTAGACCCACGTGGGTCTAGTTAGGAAACCACCCGGTTTTTCATTTAAATAGAGGAAATCTTTGTTACTGGGACTGATCATTGTATTTATTTCGAGCACATTTATAGTATATTGATTGAAGAAACGTGAAAGAAATCATAATTTTTGCTTGTATATCCCTTTAATTATCACTAGCATTTACCTTATGTTGCTTTATTATTCTAGCTGCACTTGTTTTTTTGGGGGGAGTTGTTTTTTTTTTAATGTTGATTTGTGTTGATGTTTCCAGTTCTAGTCTCTTAATATAGTTTTTTAGCATGTTACGTATAATACTGTTGTTACTTTGTGTTGATTTATGTTTGGGGTTTAGATTTTGTTTAAGTTAATTACTGCTATATTTTGATTTTGCCAACTATAATATTACAGCTGCTGAGAGTATTTAGGTCTGAAAACGGTGCAGTCTAAGATAAAGTTGCATTTTACTGTTTAAAAATCAGCTAGCTTATCTTTTGATTTAGGTTTAATCTGGGCTGTCACAAATATCCGTTTATACCGTATACCATATTGAGGATCTGGATGAAGTTGGTGAAAGATGGAATGCAGTATCTGGACTCCTGAAACAAGGTTTTTAAGGTATAATTTGATTTCTTTAGCGTGCATTTTTTATGTTTTTTTGTTAAATGTGTCTGTTGTTTTTGCTGTTGAGTTCTTAATTTGTTATGTTTCTATTTCTAGTCTGTTGAGTTTTTGTTAGCATGTTTGATTCTGTTGCTTTGTGTTTAGTTTTATTATGGCTATGTTCTGATTTTGCTGATATTTAAGTAACAGTTGCAGAGGATAAAGTCTTAATGAAGGTGGGGTCTAAGGTAAAGTTGCTGTCAAAAGTGTTAAGATCAGCCTATCATTTGTATAAAATTAGATTTGGGCTGTCACTTATTTTTTTTTTCTTTTTCATACACCATCCTAAGAGTCTGGGAAGAGGTTGATGTAAGACGGGATGCAGCATTAGGACTCCTGAAAGGTTTGAAGGTATATTTGATTTCTTAAATATGAAGTTTTTTTGTTGCATTGTTTGTATTAGTTGCACTTGTTTGTTTTTGCTGTTAATTTCTGTTAATTTATGTTTCTAGTTTGTCTAATAATGTACTTGTTGTTGGAATTTATTTGTAATACTGTTGTTTTTGTGTTGATGTTTGTTTGAGGTTTTGTATGGACTTTTGTTAATTATTTTATTGCATTAGTTTCATTTTTTTCATTAATAAGTTACAATTGCAGGTGTGTAGGGTCTTTTAAAAAAGGTGAGGTCTAAGGTAATGCTGCTGTTTACAGTTTGAAAATCAGAATATATCTTTTGTTTTGTGTTTATTTTGGCAGTAATAATTATTTGTTTTTCTTTTTCCATATACATCCGGAGAGCCTGACAGAGGTTCATGGCAGATGGAATGCAGCAACTTGTCTCCTGAAACAAGGTTTGAGGGTATATTTGAATTTTTTAGCATGAAGTTTTTATGTTGCTTTTGTTGTTAGTTGCACTTGTTGTTTGTTTTTGCTGTTGATTATTTTTTCAAATTCTAGCTTTTTACTGTTGACTTTGTAAACATGTTACGTATAATGCTTTTTTTGTGTTTCAGTCTTAGGAAAGGTGAGGTGTATTGGCAGGTAACTGTTTACTGTTTGAAAATAAATGTTTGATTATGTTTTAATTTGGACTGTCACTTGTATAGTTTCTTTTTCATTCACCATCCTGAGTGTCTAGAAGAGGTTGATGTAAGACGGGATGCAGCATGTGGACTACTGAAACAAGGTTTGAAGGTATATTTGATTTCTTAAGCATGAAGTTTTTCTGTTTCATTGTTTGTATTGGTTGCACTTGTTGTTTGTTTTTGCTTTTAGATTCTGTGTATTTGTTATGTTCATAGTTTGTCTATTAATGTAGTTTTTGTAGGCATTTATTTGAAATGCTGTTTTTTTGTGTTGAGTTTATATATTTGGTTTATGGACTTTGTTTTTTAGTTTATTATTGAATTTTTGTATTAGTATTTATTTGGACTGTCTCTAATATATTTGTTGTTCTTTTCCATTCACAATCCCAAGAGTCCCAGAGGTTCATGGTAGAGGGAATGCAGCAACTGGACTCCTGTAAAAAGGTTTGAGGGTATATTTGAATTCTTTAGCATGAAGTTTTCATGTTGCTTTTGTTGTTAGTTGCACTTGTTGTTGTTTTTTTTTCTGTTTATTGTTTGTTGTCAATTATAGTCTTTTACTGTAGATTTTGTAAACATGTTATGTATAATGCTATCTTTTTTGTTTCAGTCTCAGGAAAGGGGAGGTGTTTAAAGGGCAGGTAACTGTTTACTGTTTGAAAATACAAATGTTTGTATATATTTTTTAAATGGGACGGTCACTTACATATATTTTTTGTCTTTTTCATACACCATCCTGAGAGTCTGGAAGAGGTTGATGCAAGATGGAATGCAGCATCTTGACTCCTGGAACAAGGTTTGAAGGTATATTTGATTTCTTAAGCATGAAGTTTTTCTGTTTCATTGTTTGTATTGGTTGCACTTGTTTGTTTTTGCTTTTAGATTCTGTGTATTTGTTATGTTCATAGTTTGTCTATTCATGTAGTTTTGTAGGCATTTATTTGAAATGCTGTTTTTTTGTGTTGTTTATATATTTGGTTTATGGACTTTGTTTTTCAGTTTATTATTGCTTTTGTTTGATTCTGTTTATCATTTAATTACAATTGCAGGTATAGGATCTTCAAAAAAGGTGAGGTCGAACGTAAAGTTGCTGTTTACAGTTTGAAAATCAGAATATATATTTTGTATTAGTATTTATTTGGACTGTCACTAATATATTTGTTGTTCTTTTCCATTCACAATCCCAAGAGTCCCAGAGGTTCATGGTAGAGGGAATGCAGCAACTGGACTCCTGTAAAAAGGTTTGTGGGTATATTTGAATTCTTTAGCATGAAGTTTTTATGTTGCTTTTGTTGTTAGTTGCACTTATTGTTTGTTTTTTTCTGTTTATTGTTTGTTGTCAATTATAGACTTTTACTGTAGATTTTGTAAACATGTTATGTATAATGCTATCTTTTTTTGTTTCAGTCTCAGGAAAGGGGAGGTGTTTAAAGGGCAGGTAACTGTTTACTGTTTGAAAATACAAATGTTTGTATATATATTTTAAATGGGACGGTCACTTACATATATTTTTTGTCTTTTTCATACACCATCCTGAGAGTCTGGAAGAGGTTGATGCAAGATGGAATGCAGCATCTTGACTCCTGGAACAAGGTTTGAAGGTATATTTGATTTCGTATGCATGAAGTTTTTTTATATTACTTTGTTTGTGTTACTTGCACTTGTTGTTTGTTTTTGCTGTTGATTCTTTGTTTCCAGTTATAGTCTTTTACCGTATATTTTGTAAACATGTTATGTATAATGCTGTTTTTTGTTTCAGTCTCAGGAAAGGTGAGGTGTTCAGAGCAGGTTACTGTTAACTGTTTGAAAATATTAATGTTTGTATATATTTTAATGAGCGGTCACTTACATATTTTCGTTTTTTTCATACACCATCCTGAGAGTCTTGAAGAGGTTGGTGTAAGACTAAATGCAGCATCTGGACTCCTGAAACAAGGTTTGAAGGTATATTTGATTTCTTAAGCATGAAGTTTTTCTTTGTTGCATTATTTGCATTAGTTTCACTTGTTTGTTTTGGCTTTTAGATTCTGTTAATTTGTTATGTTCATAGTTTGTCTATTAATGAAGTTTATGTAGGCTTTTTTTGAAATGCTGTTGTTTTGTGTTGAGTTTATATATTTGGTTTATGGACTTAGTGTTTAGTTTAATATTGCTTTTGTTTGGTTCTGTTTATCATTTAGTTACAATTGCAGGTATGTAGGGTCTAAAAAGGTGAGGTCTAAGGTAATGTTGCTATTTATGGCTTGAAAATCGAATATATCTGTGGTTATTTTGGTTGTAAATAATATACATATATATTTACAAGAGCCCGACAGAGGTTCATGGCAGAGGGAATTCAGCAACTAGACTCCTGAAACAAGGTTTGAAGGTATATTTGAATTCTTTAGCATGAAGGTTTTATGTTGCTTTTGTTGTTAGTCGCACCTGTTTTTGTTTTTGCTATTGATTATTTTTTTATAATTCTAGTTTTCACTGTAGTTTTTGTATGTATGTTATGTATAATGCTGTTTCTAGTTTCAGTTTCAGGAAAGGTAAGGTTTAAGGGCAGGTAACTATTTACTGTTTGAAAATACAATGTTTGTATATGTTTCAATTTGGACTGTCACTTACATATATTTTTTTGTCTTTTTCATACACCATCCTGAGAGTCTTGAAGAGGTTGGTGTAAGACGAAATGCATCATCTGGACTCCTGAAACAAGGTTGAAGGTATATTTGATTTCTTAAGCATGTAGTTTTTTAGTGCATTGTTTGTATTAGTTGCACTTGTTTGTTTTTTGCTGTTGAATTCTGTTAATTTGTTATGTTTCTAGTTTGTCTGTATATGTAGTTTTTGTAGGCATTTATTTGTAATACTTTCTAGTCTTTTACTGTAGTTTTTGTAAGTATGTTATGCATAATGCTGTTTTTTTGTGTGTTTCAGTCTCAGGACAGGTGAGGTGTTAAGAGCAGGTTACTGTTAACTTGCTGTTTGAAAATACAAATGTTTGTATATGTTTTAATTTGGGCTTTCACTTACATTTTTTTTTTACTTTTTCATACATCATCCTGAGCGTCTGGAAGAGGTTGATGTAAGATGGAATGCAGCATCTGGACTGCTGAAACAAGGTTTGAAGGTATATTTGATTTCTTAAGCATGTAGTTCTTATGTTGCTTTGTTTGAGTTACTTGCACTTGTTAGTTTTTACTGTTGAATTCTGTTATTTTACGTATCTAGATTTAGTTTATTAATGTAGGTTTTGTTGGCATTTATTTGTAATACTGTTGTTTTGTGTTGATTTTATGTATTTGGTTTATGACTTTGTTTTAGTTAATTATTGCTATTGTTTGATTCTGTTTATCATTTACTTAGAATTGCAGGTGTAGGGTCTTAAAAAAAGGTGAGGTCTAAGGTAAAGTTGCTGATTGAAAACCAGAATATATCATTTGTATAAGTTTTTATTTGGGCTGTCACAAATATATTTGTTTTTCTTTTCCATACACTATCTTGGTCCCAAGAGCCTGACAGAGGTTCCTGTCAAACGGAATGCAGCAACTGGACTCCCTGTAACAAGGTTTGGGGGTATATTTGAATTCTTTAGCATGAAGTTTTTATGTTGCTTTGTTTGTGTTAGTTGTACTTGTTGTTTGTTTCTGCTGTTGATTATTGTATTTCCAATTCTAGTCTTTTACTGTAGATTTTGTAAGCATGTTTTGTTATAAGACTGTTTTGTTTTTCAGCCTCGGGAAAAGTGAGGTGTAAGGGCAGATAACTGTTTACTGTTTGAAAATACAAATTCTTATATATACAATCACATACATAATCATTTTCTTCTTTTTCATACACCGTCCTTAGTGTCTGGTAGAGGTTGATGTAAGATGGAATGCAGCATCTGGACTCCTGAAAGAAGTTTGAAGGTATATTTGATTTCTTAAATATTAAGTGTTTTTTTGTTGCATTGTTTGTATTAGTTGCACTTGTTTGATTTCGCTTTTGGATTCTGTTAATTTGTCATGTTTCTAGTTTGTCTATTTATGTTTTTTTTTTTTTTTTTTTTTTTTTGAATTTATTACTTATTCTGTTGTTTTGTGTTGATTTTATGTCTGGAGAATGGACTATGTTTTTAGTTTATTATTTTTTAGTTTGATTTTGTTCAATAATTGATAAGTTACAATTTCAGGTGTAAAATCTATTAAAAAAGGTGAGGTCTAAGGTAAAGTTGCTGTTTACAGTTTGAAAATCAGAATATATCTATTGTATTCGTATTTATTTTGGCTGTCACTAATATATTTGTGTTTTTTCCCATACACTACCCAAGAGTCTGACAGAGGTACAAAGCAGAGGGAATGCAGTAACTGGACTCCTGAAACAAGGTTAAAAGGTATATTTAAATTCTTTAGCATGAAGTTTTTATGTTGCTTTTGTTGTTAATTGTACTTGTTGTTTGTTTCTGCTGTTGATTATTTTATTTCAATTCTAGCATTTACTGTAGATTTTGTAAGCATGTTATGTATTATGCTGTTTATTGTGTGTTTCAGTCTCGGGAAAAGTGAGGTGTAACGGCAGGTAACTGTTTACTGTTTGAAAATACAAATGTTTGTATATATTTTAATTTGGGCTGTCAATTATTTTTCTTTCTCACACACCATCCTGAGCGTTTGGAAGAGGCTGATGAATGACAAAATGCAGCATCTGGACTCTGAAGCAAAGTTTGGAGGTATATTTGATTTCTTAAGTATGAAGTTTTTGTTACTTTTTTGTGTTAGCTGCACTTGCATTTGCTGTTAATTTGTGTTTAATTTATGTTTCTAGTTTTAGTTTGTTGATGTAGTATTTATAAGCATGTTATGTATGATACTGTTGGTTTTTGCTAATTTATTGTTTTAGATTTGGATTGTTTTTTGTTGGGTTAGTTATTTGTATTTTTTTTACTTATTATAAAGTTATAATCAATAAGTAATTGCAGAGGGTCAGCTCTATGGAAAGGTGAGGTCTAAGGCTACAAAGTTGTTGTTTACAGTTTGAAAAACAGAATATCTTTAAAAAATATTTTTGATTTAGGCTATAGCTATTAATACATCTTGCTTTCTTTTTCATACACCATCCCAAGAGTGTGGATTATTGGTAATCTCAGAGACCTGAAGAAAGCACCAGTGGAAGTTACTTTAAATACTGGAAGGTACTTGCAGCATAAAATATTAAAATATGTTGGTCAACTGTGTGTTTTGTTTTTATGTGTTGGGTTTTTGTTTGCTACTGTAAGACAGTTGGAATTTCATGAAGGTAGCCGTATTCTTTTGTCTCAGCTCCTTGTCTTGCATTCAAGAAATTTCAGGCCTACATTAATCTTCTCATATGTTGCCACCTTGCCTAAGCAGTCATATTGCCTGTGTTGGTTGTTGAAGCCTTAATGCCATTGTCATGGATAGATGTAAAACATCTTGTTTCAAATGTATATGAAGAATCATGCATTTACAAATAACTTTTGTATTTGTCCTATAGATTAACTGTTAACAGACGCTGTAATAACAATTCTGTTGTCAGTAGAAATTTCTTGTATATTCGCTTTTGGCTTAAGTAAATATAGAGAGCCTGTAAAAACTGAATTTGCTTGCACTAAACACTCTGTCCATTTGTTCATTCAGTCTTGGTATTTTTTCTTTTACATTTAGTCACCACAGGTTGCCTTTATCTGCAACAGTAATCTATAATGGATTTATTAAACTGAGAGAGAATCTTTGTCAATCCATATACTATATTTTTTCAGTTCTAGATGGAAGGGTACTATAAAGATTAAAGAAATCAGAGACCAAGAATCACTGCTTCAAGATAAAGAAGTACATTCAGCAAAATCCTGCATCAATGGCCAGCACTTTACCATATGAATGGACATATTCATTTTATTCATCATACCTTTACTTTCTGAAGAGTTTGGAAGACATTTGAGAATGAATCTAAGGATACCGAAGATGTTTGATGTGGGATGCAAAATAGATCAGATCAGGTTTTCGAACTTACCGTCATTGAAAATGTATGGATACATTAAAGACAATTTTAAGATAAAATTAACTCTTATGTAAATTAAAGTATATGAAGAAAAATTCAATTAAATTTGTTCATTGAAGTTAAATCTTTTAATTTTTGCATATAGTGGGTAATTTGTTATTTATATTTTTGTTGCATGGAAATACGGTAGTGACATGATTGGATGGTTGCTTGAAGGGATGGTGGCATGGATGGCTGGATGACTGCATGGAAAGATGTCAGCATAGATGAATGCGAGTATACAGGATTTACTTGGGATTAGAATTATTGACAAAATACATATTCATGAACGAAACATTTTCAAGGTTTGTGAGATTAAATGTTGGGAGAAATTTCCGTGAAATGTTTTATTGGTATGTCAAGTAAGTTTCTCATGAACGTTGATGTCAAAGATGGATCAATAGCTACAGTTTCCAAATTAAGGAAATGAGCATCTAAAGAAAGGCAAAGGAGAATATATGAATGTTTAAACATCTATTTCATTATCTGTGTGCATTAGAAATCATTTTACAGCAGAGTTTCTTCAATCTAGACCTACAGTGTGAAAATTTGTTCAACAAAGCAAGAGAATGGAGAACAGATTGAGCTAGAAGTAAGACTCCAGGAGAAATTGCGGATGTTTATAGACAAAATACTACAATGGTAAGTTCAGAACAGTTGTCATAATGATGGAAACATCTTTTTGTCTCCAACTTCAAAAATACAGCAGAACTGATGATTATATGTACATGAGTTTAACAAATGTTCTGTGTGCATGTCTGCCCACAAAGGTCTAAAATGTCGGGATTACGCAAACTTAATCACTACATAGGCTTGTTGGTTCACTGTTTATTTCTGACAAGATAGTTGGATATCTGGAATATGCCAACAAAAGTCTACATGAACCGACCTTTAAAAAATAAAATTTCTTTGAAATTTGAAAGACATGAAGCTTAAATTAGTGTTGTGAAATACATTTGAAAAATCTCGGGAAAATAAGATTAATAGGTCTTTAATATTGTATGACTTTAACTTCTACAGAATGGATAGTTAAATAAATGGCAGGGAGCTGGATGGCAGCATGGACAGATGTCAGTATACATTGATGGTGAAATGGATGTCAGAAATATGGGATGGGTGGATGTACAAGGAGATGGAACCTAAAAGGAGATGGAGCGTTTATGAAAGGATGGATTGCAGCATGGACAGATAGGGGCAACATAAAATACTGTTGGACCAAAATAGTGTTTATGGAATTAAATGTTTGATAAATATTTATTAAGATGTTATGCCAATTAAGTTTTTTAAGCAGGGAAGTAGATTTTATAAAGAAACAACTAAGGAAAGAAATAACAAAGGTATCCAAATTTAGGAATTACTTTTAAAAATGAGCACCAACAGAAATAACAGCAAAAACAAGTAGAAAAATAAACATGGCTTTGATGTTTTACAGTAACTTGTTTTCATGACCTTTCCAGGTTTCAGAAGTAATAAAATATATGATAAGCTTTTAACAGATTATGATTTAATATTTTTTTATAAATATATCGTTTTTGTCTCTTCTTTGTTTTTTTTAATACAGGATGGTTTGGAGACATCTATATGAACCAGTAGATGGCCGCATAAATGGATGGAAGCAACATGGATGATTACATGGCAGCAACGTGAATGGGTGGATGGCTATGGTATAGATGGACGGAAGGCAGCGACAAGGACGCATTGATTGCAGGATGAACAAATGTCAGCATTGACAAGGATGGTAGCTGCAGCATTGAAAAGGGATTATGTGGCAGCTTTTTTACAAGGATACGACAACATCATTGGAGACTGGATGATTTAGACATAGATGGGAGCATTGCAGATGTGATGGATGTGCGAACGGATGCTTTAGACAGCTTTGATGGATGTCTGCACAGATGGATGGGCGACCAGAAGATTTAGACATAGATGGGAGATGGCAGCTTTGATGGATGTCTGCACAGAAGGATGGGTGACCGGATGATTTAGACATAGATGGGAGATGGCAGCTTTGATGGATGTCTGCACAGAAGGATGGGTGACCGGATGATTTAGACATAGATGGGAGATGGCAGTTTTGATGGATGTCTGCACAGGTGGATGGGCGACCAGAAGATTTAGACATAGATGGGAGATGGCAGCTTTGATGGATGTCTGCACAGAAGGATGGGTGACCGGGTGATTTAGACATAGATGGGAGATGGCAGTTTTGATGGATGTCAGCACAGATGGATGGTCGTACAAACAGATACTGGAGATATGGATGGAAGATGGCAGCTTTGATGGTAGTTGAGAAAGATGGATGAGAGGATGGACGGAGAATGCAGCAACATGGAAGTGAGGTGGTATGGTGTTGTGGATGGATGTCAGCACAGGTGAATAGCAGAATGGATAGCATTGACATGGACTGTCAGATGGCTGTATTCACAGATGAAGACTACATTGATGAGTGGATACGACTTTGACGGATATGATCATGTATACAGCATTAGCTTTGGGATTTAGAACTTTTTAAAATAACTGATAGACCAGAATTTCTACTAAAGGTTTGTGGAATTTATTGAGATCAATTTCTTTAAAGTGATCTCTCCAGATAGTTTGGTAAATTTTTTAAGCAAGCAAGAAATTTAAAAAAAAAACAAGATTAGTCATTCAAGGATTTTTTTCTTCTATTTTTTTTAAATGAGCACCTTCAAAAATAAAAGCAAAACAAACAAAATGTAGAAAACGGATTGAATCATCCTCTGCCTGCATAAGAAGTCATTTTAAGGCAGATACATTTGGTGTGATTTTTTTTTAATAAAAGCCTGTATCAAGAAGACATGTCTTTAGAGAGGTTAGAAATGTTATGGACAAAATACCATCGTCTCATTGTTTTGTACCTAATATCTTCATGACCTTACTAGTTAGCAGATGTCAGAAAATGTGCTAATACCAGATTATGTATTAATTTTTTTATGAATTTATCAACAAATATATTTAAGATATGAGGAGAAAATAAGATTAGCTGTTTTTAACTTGACTGAAGAATGAGAGCTAAACTATTTACCCTGGAGTCAGCATCGATCTTGGCTTTGGTTAAACTTTTTGGAAAGGCTTATTTGTATACTTTAAATGACATTCGCTTCAAACTTCTCATGCTTACTAACTGTAGCAAGGTGTACAAATCACATAACTTTGTCAACAGTAATTGATGAGTTTTACACTTAGAAAATTCAAGTAAAAGATTTTCCCTGTATTGCACATCTCTCCAGTCAATGATGTATAATGCTATACTTCTTACAGGTTGTAGGTTTATGAATTAAAATTCTGTAATTTGTCCACATCAACACATCCAATGACTGCCTCTGCTGAGGTTTACAATCATGTATCGCTTTCTTCTAGGATGATTTAGTTGGTTGAATGGATGGCTACAATACACTGGGAATGGTGAAAACATTGTAGGGGACAGGAGCATGGCAGCTTGAATCGACATCGGCTAGATGGATTGGTGGAAACAAGGATGGTAGCTGGCAGCAACGTGGAAGTGTTTTGGCATTTTGGATGGATGTCCAGGCAGGTGGATTGAACATGAACAGGCAGATGGCTGCATTGATGAATGGATATGGCTTGGATGGATGTTAACATGGATGTAAGCACTGTAAATCAAAGTAGTATCTTAATGTTATACTAAGAATTTCAAAATACTCTCTACCTAAAATATATCAAACATGAATTTGCAGGCTAACTAACTAGATTCTGCCTATAGATTGTTATAAATGTCACATTTTTTAACAACCGTATATTCCTGCCTTGGCTTTGGATAACAGACTGGTGGGAAAAACCTTTGAGAAGCTACTGAATATACTTTACCTCATGTTACACAACTGTTTGGTACCCATCTGTTCTTCAAGACCTTTCAAGGTAAACAGCTGTAATAAAATAGTTAACACTAAATTATGAAGTAATTTATTTGATTTGAAATATATTTTTCAACATATTCTATACACAGAATACTTTATACACAGTTTTTTTTCACAATTTCTCGTGGCGGAAAACAATTTGATAGGTACCTTATCTATTTAATGGGTTAAAATGTAAAAAGAAGCATTTTAAATTCGGCGTGTATCTCTGATGTATGTCATTAAGGCTTATTGGTGAAATGCCAAAAGTAATATTGCAGTCTATATTTCAGATGTGTAAGGGCGTTGTACATCTCATCTGCTGAAGAAATACTCTTCTCAGGACAAAACACTGAACTGAACTTTCAAACCAAAGAAAAATACGAACCAGGTACTACATAAAAACCGTTTTTAGACATTTTTCAAGGTTCAAAGAACTTTTGGAAATATCATTTCATTTAGTTATTTTAGCTGGTGTTAAGTCCTTAACAGTTTGAGATATATCAGGAAGTAGTTTAAAAAATAGTTTCTCCTGGGAAGGATTTGAACTAGATCTCTATCTTCTAAGGGTGTTGGTCCAGAACAGTCCAAAACCAGAAAATTTCAATACAGAACACCAATGATAAATTGCAAAACTAACCATTACATTTTGTTCAAAGCTAAAGCAAGCATAAACAAAGATGTAAGATATAATCTCTTCTGCATAATCATTCTTGCAATTGCTTTAACTTGCATCTATATCATTTCAGTGATTCATCTACGCCAAAAGATGCTCCTGTGGGATTTATAGTGACACTTCTACTTGCTCCACGATGCAGTCAATGTACAATACTGACTGAAATGCATTTATGGCATTATATAGTGACTATATGCAAGAAAATGCATGTGGAATAAGTCAGAGCTTTCAGCAATTGTTACAGTTGTGATTGTATATTCAGGAGACAATTAGTGAGGCTAAAGGAAGGAACATTAACAGTGTCTTGTTTAGGAATAGTTTATTTATGAAGTGCACATATTAACAGTGACTGTAAAACTGTGTTAAATTCCTATGTATAGCATGGAGAGTTGCAATCATGTATGGTATTATCATTTAATTTTTGTTTGTATAATATGTATCAGTTTCAACATTTCATGATTTTATGATTAATTGAGTTTTAATTGATTTCACAAATTTAAATCTGTAAGAGTGAGTCCCGACACTCCGCGGTATGGCACACATCTGACAAACGGGAACAGGTTTCCAGGGTAATCTCTGGTTTTTCCTGGGCGAAGCCGACCGCATTTTTAAGTAAAGGAAAATGGATTTTATGTATACTATCACAATAATTGAACTTTGTATTTTGCGATTACAAGTTGAATATTAAGTTGCACTATAATAACTGTTGTATATTTGTGTTTGAAGAATAAACTGTTAAGTAAAATTTGAGCATGGTCTGTTTTTTCTTCCTGAAATATCCTGCAGAAATATACTGAAATTGTAAAATATATTCTGATTTTGTGGTGGTTAAAATGATATATGAAAAACTTACACAAAATTCTAATTAATTTGAACTGAGTACAACCTGAACTAGGGAACTTTGATGTAAACTACTGCAGTTTCAGGGTAAATGCCAGAATAACTGATCTAACTAGAAATAGCTAGCCACATGATGCATTAAACTGGATATGACAATGATGCCTACTAGACCAGTTTATATTGCCACTTGCATTTAGAAACGTCTTGACAAAAACATTAAGGTCACTAAATATTTAGGAAAACGTGGTTTCTCGCTTTATATAAGGTCAGAAGAAAAGTTTCACTTTGAACCTAATAGTATACTTCATTCAGATCATTTGCTGACAATGAGAAGTCTTTTAAATTGCACTTCTGTAAGTTTGCCCTTATGTCTGTCAGCAAGAATTGTATCCTGCCAATAGGTTCATTAAATTTGGCTTTTGAAAGTTCCATACTTCACTACTTGCCTTGATATATAGCCATACAAGGATTACCCATAGAAGTTTAAAATGTACTAGTATGTTTCATATCTGTATTCATTCTTTTGTGAAGTCTTGGAAAGCATTCATTAGACATGACTTCTTGCAAATTTTAAGAGAAGAGAAGGAAACCTAGTGTTGAGCAAAACAAATTACAATGCTACATACCAAATCTTAAGGCTCTGATCCAAGTTGTTTCCTATATAATGCAGTGTCAACCAAGTGGCCCCCATGCAGGGAAATATTTTTGACAATCTTTGTAGAGGTCAGCCATACAAAGCTAAACACCAAATATCTAAGGGTTAGCGTTTATATGGTTCCTGACAAGATTTTCAAAAATTTATATTTAACTCGTATCAACGATCTAAAATACAATCTTTTAGGTCTTGCAAATATCTTTGAACCCCGGGGGCGGGGCCAACGTTAACCCCAGGAAAATAATTTGAACAATTTTGGTTGACGTCAACTTGCAATGTTACACACCAAATGAGATTTTATAAAAGCTTTTCCTATATAAGTTTATTTAAATCAAGTGACCTCTTCGGTGGGGTCAATTTTGACCCCAGGGAAAAAAACAACTGGTTCACTAGAAGATGCTACATACTGAATCTTAAAGCTCTGTGCTGAGTGGTTGTAGACAAGAAGACTTTTAAAGTTTTCTACTTTTTTCATATTACTCCTGAACAATCAATGTTTATCATGACTTGGAGGCACGAGTGAAAAAAAGAATAATAAGTACACTAGTTAAAGATATAATTTTAAAGATAAAAGAAGGTAGGGTGCCAGTCAAGTTAAGAAATAAAACCATAATTTTGAAGGACTAGAATTAATTGTCTCCAACCTCTACTTAAATACTGAGGCTGGGACTCAATAGGTCATAACCTGTGAGACTATTCCTTGGGAAGAAAGAGTTTGAATGATACCACATACGAAACAGGGGTATGAGGAAATTCTTATTTCGAGTTGTTAACATGTGGTTATGAACAACAAGTTGGATCTTGTACAAGAGTATAACTGAGTTATAGACTCTTCTTATTCAAGAGTTTTCCAGCGCAGGTCTGAAAGCATCTGGTTTACACTACAATAATAATCCGTTTAAATATTTCTTTTATAATAAATCTTGAGTTATTTGCTTTTTAGGTGATGTTCTTTATTTGTTTTGACCAGCTGAGATATTTTGATATTGCGATTCTTAAATATTTGGAACTGTCAGCTGATTACAGGACAATTAATATTATTATTATTAATAACTATCAATTCTTGATAGCAAAGCTAAACTTCCAAAACTATACTTAAGTTCGCTTTTTGCCTCAATCCTACAAAATTTTAACCAGTTATTACTTCTTTTTTGTTCAAACATTTATCTTGCGTACTGTCACTACACAATGCCGTTTTAGAATTAAATACTCAAAATGTCATTTATGACTTCAGCTGTTTCTCTATTTGAATACAAATGTACATCTTAGCACACAAATATAGAGTTAGTTGTTGCAAGCAAACAGTTCTTCAGTATCTGCTTTGGGAAACTCAGTTTGGCTGAGATGACCACTTCCATGCAGAGTCTCGGGACGTCTTCAGTATCTGCTTTGGGAAACTCAGTTTGGCTGAGATGACCACTTCCATGCAGAGTCTCGGGACGTCATATGAAAGTGATAATATGACAATATATGCCAAAATTGCAAAGGCGACAAATAAAGAAACATTTACCTTTTTTCTTAAATCTGCTAATAAGATGTGTTCGTATCAGATGTTCCAACCTCTGCTTTTGTTCGAGTGGGTAAATTTTAATATGTAACAAATGAGAGATTAAAATCAGTAAAATTCATACTAAAATAAGAATAACTTAGTGAAACAGAACTCGGATTAGGCTAGCTTGAAAAAATACTGTACAGATTGACACTTTTAGACAGTCTTTCAGTATGTCACATGGAAGAGAAACTATATGAATTAATGCATAACAAATGACCTTGAAGAAAGAAGATTTACTTAAAGAGAGGAGAGTGAACATGTACTAGTTACAAACCACTTCCATGCAGACCCTTGGGATATGATATGAAAATAGAAAATGTATAAAATCAGTCAAAATTTCAAGTAAAGCAAAATTGAAACATTTGTTTTGTCTCGATACTGCTACCTCTGCTTGGTTCGACTAGGTAAATTAACAGCATTGAGATTTAATATGTAACAAGTTCACATCCAAATTATTGAAATGCTTGCTGAAATAAGATTTACGTAGAGAAACAGAACTCAAATCAGACCACCTTGAAGAAAAAACAACTGTAAGTACTACAGTTATATACCTTTCTTCAGGAGTTCACACCAATCGTAACAACTCGGCCTTTTCCGACAACTTCGTATACTTACTGAAGTCGCCCGAGGTGTTCCGAATGGAGTTCACAATTCACCAACCCATTCCAGGCAGCCTCTCGGTTTGTCACATGCAAAGAGGTAATATATGAATTCGTGTATAACAAATGATCCTCAGAAAGAAGATTTACTTTTAAAACACACAAAACATGTTCAAGCCAACCTACTCGGTAAAGAGCACAGAGAGAATAAGTACTAGTTACTTACCTTGTTTCTGGAGTCGTCACTTCACAATCTACTTCAATGCAGGCTCTCGGGACGTCTTATAAAAAGAGTGACTGTGTGGCTATTTTCTCATACTGAAGGAAAAAAACAAAGCATGGCAGTCGAATTTGATTTTTTTTCAGAAAAAAATAACACTGAAATGCTGAAATATATTTTTAGCAGTTTTCAATTTTAATACATTTCTGTTCCTTTGATTTTTGTCACAGTCAGTTTAGCTTTTTTTTTCTTTGCGACTGTCATGACCTCAATCCTAAGTTTCTAATTTATAATATTTTTTTCTTGTAAGAAGTCAATGCTGTGTCCCTGATTGATTCGATTGGATATGGATCAGCATTATACCAGAAACTACATGAGCTATCGATGGACTGGACCCTGACAGACGAGATACAACCAAAATGCCTTTTGACAATACATTGTCTTTCAGCTAATATGTCAAACACTGCAGTCGAGACGGACGCCCTCACTGAATCATTGTCTTTTGAACTCGAATGCATATATGTATTTGCTAGATTCACACAGATGAACCGACTGATTTAGCACAATGAGCTTTTTGTTGCTGTACTATTTTATCACTTGCATTACTAGTCCCGAGGAAAGACCTTACTTTGGATGAGGGTTCTTTCCAATAGATACAGTCCACAGGCTCTTAATACACATCGTTTGTAAGCACCAGTCACAGCATTATCCCAGGCCTTTCGAAACAAACCCGGAAATGACGTTTTATCTATTTAATGTAGAACATTCCCTAGAAAGTACCCAGAACAAACCACGATTGTAGGTACGAATTAAGTAGGCCAAACACGACTTTGTCTAAAAGCTTTAGAGCTTGAGTCGTGTGTGGCTGAAGTGCTAGTATGCGGATTTTCTCTTCCATTGCTTTTATTAGAATAACAAATGTAAATTTAGAAAGAAGACCTCAAACACCACTAGGTTGAAAATAGCTTTTTTTTTCAAAATTAATTAAGTGGTTTAATAATAAAAAAGCACAGTTTTAGCAAAGCAGTTATGAAACGAATAGGTTTTGTACAAAAATTCGAGGGTACTTTCACGATGCCCCTAAGTTTTCTTCTTCTTCTCTTTTTCCTTTTTTTGTTTGTCTATCTTGTTTTCGGTTAATTTTTGTAAATTTTCCCGCCAATTATAAGAATATTTCAGAAGATTGTTTTTAAAAACAGTCTGAAAGTAACTAATATGCTATAACTAACAACCTTGTATAAAAGAATGTGTTCGAAAACGAAGGTTACTTAACAACTCTCTTTTGAAATGAAAATAGTCCGGGGCGTATATGGGACATTTCATTATATATTAGTAACGGTGATGACAAGTTAACTTATTGAAGTTTCAGTAGTTTTCTAGGTTAACAAAAATAACATGCAATTGAAATACCATTGATTTAACTAAAAGGCAATTTAAAGATTGGTGAGTGATAATCAAAAGAAAAGACTAGTTCTTGACCACGGGGAAACCAGTATCAATGACAAATAAAATCTGAACAAACAATTGGTTATCAACAGTTTATGATAGGGTTAAACGAAGAATAAAAAATACAGATACAAGTCCTGAGACGCCTGAGCGCCCTGAAATTGATAGGATTAAACGAAAAATAAACTATACAGATACAAGTCCTGAGAGGTCCTGAAATCCATTTCTTCAACTTTCCATCTTTCGACCGCCTCTTTGAGAGTTAAACTCATGACTTCCACATTACTCTTTTTATAAATACGAGAAGTCTATGAAGTAATGATCGATAATAGTGAATATAATAAGAAAAATATTGTTTCACAATCGATGTCAAAATACAAAAGTTTAAAGTTCTATGAAAGAAATTGTCTGTATGAGGAAGACTTCAAGCCAAGACTCATTATTTGGTAAATTTTATTACTAAACTTTTCACTGTGACTGCGACTATATATGTCATGTTTATAACATGGAGTGTGTACACACCCTCAGAATAGTGTATACCTTTTTCGCTATATAAATGCTGATGAATTAAATAAATGACACATAAACGGTCCTGAGTAGTCCATGTATCCATTTCAATTTAAAATGTTTTAGGATATATATACACACATCAGATGGGTAATTTCTCTCGCAAATCCTCGTTGGCACTTATAATACCAAATGGAAATGAGTGCCAAACGTTTAGAACAACAAATCTAAAAAAAAAAAATCTAAAAAATTACAACATTTTTACCTCTCGCTCCAGAATTCAATTAATGTGCGCAATAAATAAATATTGAGTTTCTGTAGGTTCGGCGTGCCATATGAACGGCTCATAAATAGGACTATGGCCCTGAGATACTTACCTGTATTTTCAAATTATATCTGGCCTGCACATTGCCCATTATATAAACTATGCTGAAAAACCTGAAGATGACATCTATCCGACTCTCTCAAGGATTTCGCTTTTTTCTGGTCTGTGAAATCAGATAGCATCTTCTGTAGATATATCTTCTCACAACAGGCTAGGAGTAATTGCAGAATAAAATTACTGCAGAGGTGTTTGGGACAGAGCATCAATCCTTGTTGTCTGGCAACCAACGAGCTTGTTAATAAAGTAATAATATTTTCTACTACTAAATAGATGTTTCAACTTTTTTTCCAGCCCTGAATTAACTTGTTTTCTTTTCAGGAATGAACAGGTAACTAAATCACTTTAGTAATTATTACTTTAAAAAAAGAAAGAAAAGAAAATCTAGTGACAAAACCAGCCTGACCTAGCACCTGTGGTAATAATATCTGAAGCAGTTGCCTAATATTTCTGAAATTATATCCATAACCAGTCATACAACAGTAGATGATAGAAAATCCTTATTTCTATAAATAGATTGCATAGATGGGATCAACGAACACATATAGTATTATAGGCGAAACTTTAACAAAAACTACATCAAAATCACAAATATCATGGTAGACCTAGTTCAACTTCTTTCATTTTATTTCTGGTTTCCACTATGATCTATGTATATTTATTTTGAAAATTAAACCATTTTTTCAAAAATAAAGCTTACTATACACTTTTCTTCATAAAGCTCGAAAGAATTTGTTCAAAATTTAAAATTCGAAGACTTGGTCTGCTTCAGCCAAGCCTTGTGTGTCATGAAGTCACGATTTTACAATTAACCTCAGCGATCAGCAGGGTGTAAAGTTTTGTTTTCTTAATCAATGTACATGTAACTTAATATACAAGAAATCAACCCGACCTTGAAGTGTATTACTTTTAACAATAACACAAATAATGAAATAAACAATTATCGAAATATCAGTCAATGCTACAATTGTTAAAATTTTCAAATAGCCATTCATGGTTAAAAATATATTACACTTTCACTTTATTGTCTTTATATACCGCAAGTGAGACATGTAAACTGTACAATCATACAGTTCGTTTGCATACTTAAAAAATATTATCTCTCGGAATTTTTATACCAGTTAAACAAAGTATGTAAATTTTCTCTCTCTATTTTTTTTTTGTTCGTTAAACTTTTTTTGTTCTTGTACATTTCAGCTAGAAGTCAAATGATTGAAAAATATCTGGTGTATTGGACACCTTTTAATTGTTCATATACATTTTACTTTTGTCTTGCACTTCCTGTTCAGTTCAGATCAAAACGTACCTTCTACTTAGTTTTGCATTTTCAAAATGTGACTGTTGATGTGAGTACTTGACAGAAACCTAGGAAGCTTTCATCGAAAGAAGATCATGTAATGCACGCACAAATCTATAACTGGTGCAAAATGAGAGTTTGAAAAATCAATATGAATTTTTTAAAAAATGCCTTAAATAACCAAGGGGGAGCTAGCCACAGGTTTCTTACACTACAATAGTTGGTTTCCTAAAATGGCAGAACAAAAAAAATCATTTTTTGTATTTGGTTAAAACATCACTGTTGATCTTTTTGAATGGGAACTGACTTATATAAAGAGTTATCTCGCTGTACTTTGGTATTGGGTAGTTCCGGTTTGGAAATCCGATTTAATGTTAATTCGAACTGTCAGTTACAAATATAAATATCGTTGTGGATTCTATCGTGATAACAAATTACAAACAAAACACATATTTCAACATATAAGTATATGCTGGATTCAGTCATTGATGTTTTTTTTCTCTTTTCTGAAAATAAGATGATAATTGATGTACTTAGTGTATAAAGTCCATCTGGAACCAAGCAAATCGAAAAAAAAAACAAATTAAAAGATGAGTTAAAGCAGGAATTAATGTGAAAGTCGGAAAGGTAAACAAAATTTTCCGCTACGAAGACAGGTTAGTTCCTTTTGTGTGTTCATGAATTTATTCCCTACTGTTTTTAATATTGATGCACCTGAGTCCTTTGACCATACATGTGAGTAAGGGCTGAAAATATGCTGTCATATGTTAAGTGCAAAGACCAAAATTAATAGTTTGCTAGGGTTTTTTTTGGATTTTTTGTTTGTTTTTTTTTTCTTTTTTGTTTTTTTTAGTTGTTTTCTTTTTGGTGAAATTCAGACTAATCAGACAGCACTGACAAAGTAGTCCGCCTTCAAGTCCAAGCTGAGTCGTTGCTCAAAGCTGTTATAAGGTCAGTATCGTGATAACATCTTAAACTTTCAGGTAGGTGTTATCGGACAGAATTAAGGCTAATTTCATGATAAAAAAATCTTTAATACTTGAATGTTATAAGTTGATGGAATGCCATGGGTTCGAGTCCCGCAACCTTCCATTACCGTTCATGTAAGAAAGCTGGCAATTTCTAAGAGATGGTGAGGATCTAGTACTGGTCCTTCCTAGGAACGAACGTCTGATGGGACTGAATTTGGGCAAAACTTCTCTATTTAATAAAACCATACATTTTCCAATTTATCTGTTTCTTTTGCAAGGATTCCATAGCGTTTAGTGCTCAATATATCATAGATCTTTTGAAGGTGTTTTTCACTTTTATCATTATTTACTGTCAAATAAATAAATAAATCATCATGATCATTATTATTATTATTATTATTATTTCAGTCTATATTTAACCTGGTCACTGAATTTTATATGAAACCATCATACAATTAACTTTAAAAACGTAAAATATTTATTTCTATGTCATTTGATTTCGGCTTTTATTTATGTAATCGCGATAAATTTCTTCTGTTGGCTTTATTCAGTAAGGTTATTGTCCGGCTGTGTAAGTTATTATTTAGTTACCAAAGTATTTACATCGTCATAGTTATGCAAGAAAGCACGGTAAAATGTAAAAAAAATCCCAAAACTGTATGGAGTTTAAGATGTTAATTATTAGCTAGCATTGCCCTTAAAACTTATGCTATAGTTTTGACGATTTTTTTTCTTCATGTTTCAAACGTTTTCTTTCAGTCGTAACAACTCGGCCTTTTCCGACAACTTCGTATAAAGACTTATTGAAGTCGCCCGCGGTGTTCCGAATGCGTTTTCTCTATCAACTAAGTGGATTCCTGCGTAATTTTTCAACTATCTGTAGTTTTGTGACCTTGCATAGACAACTTTGAATCTTTTTATAGATGCGTGTACATTGTGTAGTTTAAAAGACAACAAAACTTTTTCAAATCTGTTTTATTCGCTAGGACCAGGGCCAGAACTGCCCCCCTCGCCCCCTCCCCTTTGACCCCCCCCCCCCCCCACCTTTTCCCCCACCGCCGCTGTAGATTTACTGGTACTACATGCAATATTTCTTTTTCACGAGAATATATCGTGAATAATATGAATAACCCATTGATTAGATCAATAGGTGTAACGTCACTTATCTAGGTGTGTAACCTGTATTAGTACGCCCTTCTCTCTCTATGCTCTGTGCTTTTTTATACATACATCTGTTTTTCACGTGCGTAGAAATCTACGTGATTTTCTTGGCTGCTTTCTGTCATAGAAATACATTTTCGTGGATATTTCTGAGGTAATGCATTTATTATTACATCTTGTGATAAGCCTCTATAGTTTATAGGTATGTGTTGTTGTAGGTGTTGTTTCGTCAATGTGTGATTTGCATGAAATTTTTCCTTCATTACAGTAGTTCCACCGGGAATGTCACATCGAATGTACCGTGCAATAATCAACTAAGTTACACTGACCAAAGACATCAAAGGCGGAAAACTATCAAGCCTCGCCAGCCCGTTTGTTTTCAGTTACAATGGCAAATGTGTGTCGCAAACTATGAACACGTCTGTCTAAATGGCAACCGACACTGAACGCTCAGTGGTTGATATATTAGCCAAAATGAGCAGCAGTAAACAATTTGTTCTTCATGGGTGGGTGGGTAGAGTGAGGGAGTAGGGAATCGGGGTGGGGGAGGGGTATCTCAGAGCTGAACCGATATGTAAAAACTTATTGTTTAAAGTATACTGGTCGAAAAATTTATTATGCGTTTATGTTTCAATATAGAAATTCCGGCACAAAACTTATGTTTGAACGTGAAATAATAAAACCCTATTGTATTCGTCCTTCATCCATTTCTATCGTTACTTGTATATGGGTTGTTCCTTACTCCAAGCCATATTGCTTCGAACTGTGAGGTAATTTACTTTAATGATTAGACTCTAGTAAATTGAACCTAACCACTTTGATAAAGAAGGGATATGATTGCATGATATTATGACGGGAGTTTTTGGTCAGTTCTTAAAATTGGCAATAGAATAATTTTGATTGAGTGGGGGCGGTGGGGGGATACAAAACCCCTACCTAATACTTGTCTAGAAAGTTACATTTCCTCTTGTGTTCACTAGGTTAGTATTCTGGAGAAACAGGAGTAATACACAGAATACTGTGTAGCAATGGAGAGTTTTTACCAAATGTCTGATAGGTGTTGCTATAATTTGTTCGTCTAATAGTTAATTGAGACTGCCACAGATAGTTCAAACACCAGATACCGGAAAATAGATATGCTGAACAGTACCTGTATTATTTCTCGTAGGTTCACACAGAGTTTATTTAGAGCGTTCAGATACGATTGTCTTTTTTTTCCATTTTGAATACAAGTACGATTGCAATTTCCTTACTTTTTCCCCAAAATTTATTTGTGATTTTTCTAATCACTGGTAGAGGCATTGTTAAATTTAATCCGAATATATTGATATATATCCTATCAACACATTCAATTTACTGTTAATTTTTTTCTATAATTTGAGCGCTGTGTATCTAATTTTCACGAATTTCTCAGTCTGAAATGTTCTCTTTGAATATAAGTTTTGCTTTCTGCTCACCACAGAAATCACTCACATCCTCGAGGACAGCCCAAAACAATTCAAGAAAGTGAGAAAAAGTGTTGTTACAAATCTTCCTCTATAGCATTATTTTGAAAATGTCTTCAGTTTTAGACGTGTCCTGTCTGTCTGGCTTATAGAGTATTATAATATAAATTGTGGCTGAGAACGAGGAAATAAACCCAAGTACATTTTTTTTCAATTATTTCGTTGGCTACGTAAGAAAACGTTGTGACAATATTGTGGTGCCCATGATAGGCGGCTTTAGATACCACTGGGAAATATTCTGTTATAATAACATGACATCTTTACAGACTCGATGGGCTATCGTGCTGATTTAAGAAAGAATAGAAGAAGTGGCATAACTGAAATACATGTAGTAAGTTAAGGATGACTATGGAATTACAGTGTCCAGTAACTATGTGCAGAAAACAGTACCATTTTGGTGCTGGAGTCTTGTTCGTAAACAGACGTAAGAATTACCAGATACTAGTCAATAACTAACAAGATGCCTAGTTCACTTCTCCAGTACTCACACATTTCGAATATCTTTTTAAGAGATATCAATGTTTTTCTTGATTATGATTCTAACTTTCTGTTACTGTATTTTGCTATTTCGGTACAATGCCTAGACAATTACTTCTTGCCAGCAGGCTAGATGTTGTTTCTGTGGAAGTTGCTGTCAAGTTTCTGCCTGTATATCTCACCTTTGAACTCACTTTCTGGTGGAATGTATATTTGATTTATAGATTATATTTATCAAAGTAATTTCATGTTATATCTGATAAAACTGTTTACAACTTGCATCGAGATCCTCTCCAGATTACTAACTCTGCGGTAAATATTTACATCAGATGATTCCCAAATACAATTTAATATTATGTAAAGGCAATGACTAGAGCTCATTATTATAACATGTAGGCTACTGTCATAATAACATATTGCATTTCCTTACGTACAGAAAACATGTAGAGAATCACTATATTTTACTTTAATGCAAATCATTGAAGCTTATATGAAGACTATATTTTTTTTCTAGGTATAGCGTAAAAATACAGATAAAAATATGAAGTTACGGCCTGTTTCTTTATAGGAGTGAAACGATAATATAAATGTTTTCAGCACGGATGTCTTTAGTGTGTTTTCGGACATATTTAGATCAATCCAGATTGTAATATCTTATCCACAACTGTTTTTGTCTCCCAAAAAGAGGGGTTCCATTCTCTTTACTTCTTACTGACTTTTTTCCAGATGATTTTTGTCACTTTTTACCTGTCTGATTCTGTCTATTTCAAACAAATAGTATAAGCCATTAATTGTGGGCTACTTCAGCTGATGATATTAAGAGCAAGTTGAGAGTTTGTAGTACTATGGTACACTACCTACTGGGACTCATTACCTTTCATAACTATTATAATAAATATTCAAATTTCCTCATAGATTTAAGTGTTGCTTAAATAAAATGGAAATAAAGTTTAATCGTTCACATACAGAAGCATGCTGTCTGACATTTCAGAATGTACAAATATTAAAAATTGAACATTCTTTTAAAGTTCATTTTTTTAAAGTTCAAAGTTTAAAATGTTAATATTTGATGCAAATACTGCTTTCAAATCTGAATATAAGTGGAAACGTCTTCGATTGTTTCTGAGATCTTACGAAAGCTTATATCAGCTTGCCAAAACAGCTGTGTACGTTTCTCGTATTATCTAGCATCAATATAGCAAAAGCAAACTGATGTTTATAACAGCTAGCTAGAAGCGGTTGTTCGCCTTGTTTCATCGGGAGGTGAAACTGTTCTGGAGAGGTTTGTTTACTCGTTTGTTTACATAGAGTGTTGTTCAAATCACAGAAAACCAACACCTTAATGCATTTAGCATAGCATCTATGCACATATTTCTTTCCAGTGTGCATAGCGGCTTAGAAATCTCCCACGAGGCATTGTCTGTAACTATCAAATAATCAAGTGTGCTGTTAGGAGTTAGTGGCATTTAACATTGTCAGGAATTGCGGTCGACATATTAACAATATTTAACATTAAGATCTATTATTTATTGACAGACAGAGCACACCATGTAGGACGGAGTCAGCAAGTGAAAGACGAGAAAGTTGTCACAGGAAGTAACTGAGTTGTGAGAGGAAGTTATCGCCGTTTCGGAATTGTTCTGTGACTGTCGGCAACATGGTGACAGAGGAGAGGTTAACTATTACACTGGCCGGAGGGGCCCCGTGGGGTTTCCGATTACAAGGTGGAGGGAACTATCCACTAGAAGTGGCCAAGGTAAGTTATTTTATGTGACACTACTTGTGCACCTTTACTTTGCATTTAAAATATTGGCATGAACTCTGTGTGTTCTTCTGTACGCCCACGCTTGACACGGGCAAGGTTATATATAGTTCGACTAATCAGACTTGTCGAAGAGACATCGAGAAAAGTTTTGAAAGCCGATGTCTTTTTTCCACGTTTAACCAAAAGTTTGAATTGAACAGATGCTTATGTGTTTTATATATTAAATTTTTAACACTGATGCCAACGTGTTTGAATTCGTCAGGCAACCGAGACATATTCATATATATTCCTGATATCCCACCACAGGCTTGTACGCACGCACAATATTGATAATAAAACATCTGTTTAGAAAAATAAAAATATCTTCTTAATTTCCGAAGATTGATTTTGTTATTCTGATTTTTTTTCGGCCAGTTATATTTTCTTAAATAAAAAGTACTATTGCATGAATTCTCAGATAAAATCACAAAGTAACAATAGGTTAATTCGCACTAATGAAGATAAATTAAAGACCTTGATGTGCTCAGATTATATAAGATACAGCTTTAAGGGAGATATACGGTCAATACTAATCTGTTATAATTATTTCACAACATGTATAAATCACTGTTTTACGTAACATGGATGAGATATAGACGATTCTTAACTTGACAAGAAGTAATTACAACGTTAATAAGATTTGATGAGGTTCTGCTGGCATACTATCAAACAAGTGATTGTTGTTAGTACGTGTAATTGTTTCCAGAAGGAAACGACGGTAACCTGCTAGTCTCTATACGATGATATAGTGTAGACTTGTCATGTGATAGAAACTTACGAGGGATCTATCGGGTCTAAACTTATAACCCAGGGGTCAAGAGTTCGACCCTAGCTCCTTCACTAGCACAATTGTCTTTCGGATGAGACGTTAAAATGAGGTCCCATTTATCGGTTCTATACAGCATGTAAAAGATCCTGGTGTATTTGTGCATTAGCGTGCTTTATACATCTTGCAATTTTCTCCACATACTAAAATAATTGAACTAAGGTCGTCTGTCACGCGAGAAGCCAGTTTTGTCGAAAACTAAATTGAAATATATACAAACTAGATTTGGTCTCTTGTCTTGCAGATTTTACTAAAAGTAATCACTTTAAAGATAACTTATATTAATGAACTGACTTTATTTGAATGTTGTTTTTTTTATTAAATAATTTACTTGATTTGTATATTCCTTCATCTTGGACTGAAGGCGTAATCGGCATTCTGCATAAACTGGAGTTGGTATATATTTAATATGTAAAAATGTTCTAGTGTTTGATGTTTCAAGAATTAGAAATTAAACCACGAAATGGATTAAAATATGTAAGAGATCTGTTGTGGTCACTTGGTTTAAATGATGCTTTAATAAATCAAAAGGCGGGAGATGCTTACATTTTTGTTATTTTGTATAAACAGAGTAACTCATGAATTTGTTTAAAACTGGCATTCTAAATTACACGACTCTGCAGGAGCAAGGTCATTTGTTTTAATTGCAAGTTTGAATTTATATCTAATTTTCTTGAAAACTGAGTCTAAGAGTCTTATCACATAGATTTGAAATTGAAAAAGGCCAGTGGAATGAATACTTAGTTATTCCTTTAAAGGAAAGAAAAAGCAGAATTTGTTAATCTTAGGAAAATGAATTCCATTATTTTTCATTTGCTCTTTTAAATAAAGAAAAAAAACAACAACCACAAGTATAAAAAAGACAACGTATTATATTGTCGTGTTAAAAAAATTGTAAGTTAGTAACCGTACTGCGTGGCCCGATCATTTTTGTTGACAAACAAAATAACTGTTAAGTTGAAAGTGGAACCTGAAATTTACAGCAGATGAGAGAAACAGAAAGTGAGGCATTGAGTTTTTAATCAGTCACTTGCATTTTAAAGGGCGAAAGAAATAAATTAAAATTGTCTAACAAACTTTTCACCTCTTTACTAACAAAGTTCGTGTCCAGCATGGCAGTGCTGTTTTCATCTTTTACAGGCAACTGAATAATATTGCCCTAAGATATATCTAAACGCCTTGCCTGCGAACTTGTCATTTTTTAAACTTTTGAAAGTAACATTATAATTGACGGGGGTCGGTTGAAAACTGAATGATGATAAGAAGCCTGCGCACCCATCTGCACTCATCAGCATCAATCTGCACTCATCAGCATCAATCTGCACTCATCGGCGTCCATCTGCACTCATCGACATCCATTTGCACTCATCGACGTCCATCTGCACTCATCGGCATCCATCTGCACTCATCTGCATCCATTTGCACTCATCGGCGTCAATCTGCATTCAGCGTCCATCTGCTCTCATCGGCATCCATCTGCACTCACATCTGCTTCCATCTGCACTCATCGGCACCCATATGCACTCTCCAGCTTCCATCTGCCTTCGTCGGCAAGGTAAAAATGTTTGCCGTCAGCAGGGTAAAGGTTAAACCTCTCTTCAGGCACTAACCCTACAACTATCGCACAACAGTTATTGGTAGTTTACTTTATTCTCGTCGTCTGTCTTCACATCCTTTCGTCACAATATTCTATATCCGATCTTCAACTCCCACGCTAGATCTAAACCATAGAAGAATGATTAACACTGACCTTAGCGGTGCATGCCACCCATACATTCGGTGGTATTTTAAGTCTTTTGTATACATAGGGACTCCAACGTACACATCATTTTAAAAGCCCCTGATCAGATCTGGATGAAACTTCCCTGGATTTATATCAAGACTAGTGTTGCAGTCGTCATTGCAATGTTCATTTAGATTTTTCAAGAATTGCTAGCTTGTGTCTGTAAAGATGATTTTCCGACGCGGGCTGGTGTGGGGATTACTATAAAGTTATTAGCGATAGCTCCAGTTTAAAAAAATGCAAGCTGCTCCTGAAGTCGACCATTTGTGTTTCTATGTCGATAATTCTAATGATAGCAATGTGTTATCAATATGCAATTGAGGTAAACGTTTACAGGTGTTCAAACTCATACAGATACTATCAGTATTGGCTTGGATAGAGCACGTAAGATAGATTTAAAGGTCTGATTTATTGTTTTACATATGTGTGACGTGTAGTTACTGAATTTTGTGTTTTATGCGAGTACTGCAGAAACTTTGTTTGCCCTAGAAGTGTTTTCATTGAATTCTGCATTTAACTTCTATAGAAGTCTTGGTGTGCACTCTTTTCGGCATCATTTAGAAAATCAAATATCAATCTGCATTGTGCGATTATAATTGTGCCCCTTCACTCACTCTGCACTAACAAATATATTGCAGACATATCAGATATGTTCCGAACACAATCATACCTGTGGATCTGTAGTTGAATCAGGAGAAAGCAATCGTGTCTTGATACAGGTAAACTATGAACTGTGCACGCGTTGTACAGGTGATGAAAAGTAAAAAAAATCTTCTATACGGACTGACTTTTTGTTTCATTTAATATCTTTCTAAAAATAAAGTTTCATCATTTACCTATTTTAGACGATGGAGTAATATACCTAAAAACACGTGTCTAGTAACTTATCTTACCACCAAGAGTTTCAAATCGCCGTATATGACAAAAGAGATCCATAGTATAGGACATTGAGGAAAATGTCGCCCTTGTATCCAGTTTTATTTTGTAGAGAATGTTGTCATAACACTGAAACGGGAATATCAGGTTTTTATTTTTCTTAGATTTTCTAAAGTAATCCTGTCACATAACTCATGAGAAAGATATTTATATTCAGAGTCAAACCAGGGTTTGTGTAGGGAGGGGATTGCTTTTACCTAGCCATCTGTCCTGGAAATAACCGGTACATGACTTCCAACCTCTGTAGAAATGTTTCTCACATATTCTATATTATCGACACACGGGTTTGAACCAATGGCCTTTCATCAGGGAGAGGTTCATTAATTAGAAGTCAACGACTCTAACCACTCAAGTCATGGAGGTGGTTTTCGGGGTGGAGGGGAGAGAGGGAAGGGGGAATGAATGCACTAGGTATAACATAGAAGCACCAGTACATGCTGAATCCATGCATTTTACATTTTTTAGATTGTTTTTTATATCAGACACTTAAAACTGAATCATAAACAGAGCCAACAAATCAACGAGACAAAACTACGCTAATATGATTGAATAATATCGAAGGGAAATAACCCACGTAGTTCTGAACTGGTAAAGAGGCCTTAAGGTCATAAGACCCTTTTTATGAGGTCAAAGTTTATATTATATCTGAAGAAAAAACAGCCGGGAAAATAAAAGAATACTTCAGCTAGGCTTCAGAATGATAACACGGAAACAGTTCTAGATCAAACCTTTTTAGATTTAAAGTAGTTCTGTTTCATCACATTTCAGAACCTTTCATACGCCACACTTTTCCTTTATTGGCTCTGTGGTTAAAGCAAAGTCGAAGCCAAAAGCCTTGGCTGGGGCATGTTCTTTCAATGCTAGTTTGTGAGCTATTAAGCCAAAAGCCATGGCTGAGACATGTTCTTTCAAGGCTAGTCGGTGGGCTATTAAGCCAAAAGCCATGGCTGAGACATGTTCTTTCAAGGATAGTCTGTGGGCTATTAAGCCAAAAGCCATGGCCGAGACATGCTCTTTCAAGGCTTGTCTGTGGCTATTATGCCAAAAGCCATGGCTGAGACATGCTCTTTCAAGGATAGTCTGTGGACCATTTAATCCAAAAGCCATGGCTGAGACATGTTCTTTCAAGGCTAGTCTGTGGGCTCCTAGCTAATTAAACAATGACTACTGAATGCCTGTATTGCATTAGTAATGATAAAAACTTGGAAAGTTGTTTAGGAGGGAGGCGTCTGAAAATACTTAGTGGTTGTTCTTTTTAACAGGGATAATATAAGTTAATAGAAAAACACTTTACCTTTGCACTATCTTCGCTATCTGTTCATCGACCTATTGAGGGTATTTATACACTTGTATTGTAAAAATATTAATGCGATTATGAAAAGGCTATAACCACTTTTGTATGTTTAATCAATAACATACTTTTTTCTGGGATAAAAAGGTTGAAGAGATGAAAGGCCAGTATTAACCAGGCACTTGTTTGATGCAAACATCAGTTTGATGCTGGATCACATTCAAATATCAGACGGCATTTATACTGTTGCCATAGCAACAGAGTATAGTTTGATAGAGTTCTTGTCAGCATATACCTGCGAACATACACTTATGACATAAATAGTTGATCAGCAGATTTTCATCGCACTAATGTTTTCTCTGTGAAAAACAACAAATACAGACTCCTACAGATAACACCAACACAGATGTTACTTTGTAACAACTGTGATGTTGGCTTGGAAAATGATAATTCTCTGCATTTACTTAGCGGACCACTGTTAGAATATCCCACCCTCAGATTACACCATTTTCGTGTCCTCTTCTGATATAAATATTTCTTTGCAGTGGTGTCATTTTTATTAGTAAGAAGGTATTTCTTTAAAAGAAAAATTATATTACATCATTTATCTTTTTTTTAAAATATTCATGAAACAGTTTTACAAGGTTTATATGTAAATAAATTTTAGAAATTTATTGGTCATTGTGACAAGTTAAGTGCTGCAGTGAAATTGTATATTGTCCTTATAATGTCTTGCGCTCAGGCTCTGCCAGAAAAATAAAACTGCCAGTTTCCTACAGATGATAACTCTCTAGCACTTTTAGTTCATGAAAGTTCAAGTAAGTTAAACTGCTTGCCTTTATATCTGAAACTATAATCGTCGGATACAAATGTCAACTTGATGATAATTAAGACACACCAAAATGTTACCTTGTCAAAATGCAGTATATAGGAACAAGTCGGAAACAATGAAAGGCCTGCTCTCAAATTGAGATAATCAAGTGTGTCAGTCCTTGAGTTATTAACAGTTAAGTTACTAGCGTGATCAGTTCAAGATCTCTGCAGTTTGGGATGTTTCCATTTCTGATATTGAGTCCAGTCAAGACTTAAGCTACAGAAGTCATCTCTTGAAGGTGACACGGTTTTGTCTCCTTTCAAGTAGTATTCCAAGTAACTTGGCCTGGCATATTTTCAGTTATTATTATAGCAATATAGCAAACTGTACCAAAAAGTTAACGATGTATGAGGGAGTCGAATTGTCATCTTCTCTTGTCATCTTGTCATCGACACCTGCTTCACTATTTAAACTCATACCTAACTTTAAAACTTTACGAAAAATATGGAGTAAGAAACTTTTGCACAATTCGAGGGACAAATTTCGTGTAGAACTCAAGGCCCTTTGTCGATAAACAAACATCAACAATATACAGTATGACCAAAAGAGTTCAGTGATTGTTGTTGATGGTGTGTAACTGTGAGCATTCAGTGATTGTTGTCGATGCAGTTTAAACCGTGAGCATTCTTTGATTGTTGTCGATACAGTAAAAGCCGTCAGCATTCATTGATTTTTGTTAATTCAGTATAACTGTGAGCATTCAGTAATTGTTGTTAATTTAGTATAACTGTGAGCATTCAGTGATTTTTGTTAATTCAGTATAACTGTAAGCATTCAGTAATTGTTGTTAATTTAGTATTACTTTGAGCATTCAGTGATTTTTGTTAATTCAGTATAACTGTAAGCATTCAGCAATTGTTGTTAATTTAGTGTAACTGTGAGCATTCAGTGATTTTTTTAATTCAGTATAACTGTGAGCATTCAGTAATTGTTGTTAATTTAGTAAAACTGTGAGCATTCAGTGATTTTTGTTAAGTTCAGTATAACTGTGATAATTCAGTAATTGTTGTTAATTAAGTATAACTGTGAGCATTCAGTGATTTTTGTTAATTCAGTATAACTGTGAGCATTCAATAATTGTTGTTAATTCAGTATAACTGTGAGCATTCAACGATTTTTGTTAATTCAGTATAACTGTGAGCATTCAGTAATTGTTGTTAATTCAGTATAACTGTAAGCATTCAACGATTTTTGTTAAGTAAGTATAACTGTGAGCATTCAGTAATTGTTGTTAATTCAGTATATCTGTGAGCATTCAACGATTTTTGTTAATTAAGTATTACTGTGAGCATTCAGTAATTGTTGTTAAATCAGTATATCTGTGAGCATCCATTGATTGTTGTCAGTTCAATATAACTGTGAGCATTCAGTGATTTTTGTTAATTCAGTATAACTGTGAGCATTTAGTAATTGTTGTTAATTTAGTATAACTGTGAGCATTCTGTGATTGTTGTCGATACAGTAAAACTGTGAGCATTCTGTGATTGTTGTCGATACAATATAAGCCATGAGCATTCAGTGATTGTTGTTAATCCAATATAACTGTGAACATTCAGTGATTGTTGTTAATTCAATATAGCTGTGAGCATTCAGTGATTGTTGTTAATTCAGAATTACTGTGAGTATCCATTGATTGTTGTTAATTCAATATATCTGTGAGCATCCATTGATTGTTGTTAATTCAATATAACTGTGAGCATTCAGTGATTATTGTTAATTCAGAATTACTGTGAGCATTCAGTGATTGTTGTTAATTCAGTATATCTGTGAGCATCCATTGATTGTTGTTAATTCAATATAACTGTGAGCATTCAGTGATTGTTGTTAATTCAGAATTACTGTGAGCATTCAGTGATTGTTTTTAATTCAGTATAACTGTGAGCATTCAGTGATTGTTGTTAATTCAATATAACTGTGAGCATCCAGAGATTGTTGTTAAATCAATATAACTGTGAGCATTCAGTGATTGTTGTTAATTCAGTATAAATTTGAGCATTCGGTGATAGTTGTTAATTCAGTTTAACTGTGAGCATTCAGTGTTTGTTGTTGATGCTGTGTATCCGTGAGCATTCAGTGTTTGTTGTTGATGCTGTGTAACTGTGAGCATTCAGTGATTGCTGTTGATGCAATACGACCGTTAGCATTTAGTGATTGTTGCTTCTTAATGCAAGCCAAATTACTTCTTTGCAGGATCGGAAAAAAAGAGATTTGTTCTTCTTAGAAATCCAGCTCATAATTCATAATTTTTTAAGTATTCATTTTTACAGAATGTTTTACCATTTGTTAGGCGGAATTATGACAAAACATGCCAAAATAGCAGGGAAAAATTATATGAATTACACAAACTTTACTTACAGAGAAACAAAGTTTAGTGAATGAACCTACGGGAATTAAGGATCACGCTTTGACTGTCTTAATGTTTTAATTTCTAAAATGGTTTATCACACAAAGCAGATATTTAGAACTATTTTCTATAAAAAATGTTTTACGTCCGCTATTCATCGTTGAGAAATAGAACAATTGGACAGCTTATGTACGTGGTACGGCAGCTGGCTCCGTTGTATCGTTAGCAATATGAACAACTGTGAATGATTACCTGTTAACGCCAACAAAACATCGTTATGCCAAATTCTATTGATGTTACCTTCAACTATGGATGAATTGTTAAAAATATGATACTGTTGCAAGCAGACGCTTTATTTTCCTACGCAGTAGGGAATTTATGTTTTGACTGTTTTTAATTTAATTATAATTTCACAAGCACTTGAACAAAACATTAAAGAAATTAAGGGAACAAGTCTACATTATTTTGAACTTGTCACGTACCCCAAAGTTTTTAGTGATTTCATTATATTAATGATCGAAATGAATTTACGTTTCTCTATTTGTTATATCATTGACAGATTCGCAAAAATAGCCATTCCCAGCGTGCAGGGTTGAAAGAGGGTGACATAGTTCTGAGTATCAATGGCAATCCATTGTCCGGAAAATCTCATCAGTCCGCCATGGACATTGTGGAGATGGCTAGTAACCAGATTGTATTCGAAGTGGCAAGGTAAGGCCAGATTAAACAAGTACTTATTTCATTATATAACACGTCAATTAAAATTGCTCGATGTTCATAGGTATTATTCAGCAAATATAAACATTATGTTCTGATAAATATATCAGGAACTCATTTATAGGGAACAGTCATTAACTCTTATTTCTTGATAATCACTGAACAATGATTGATTATAACCCGATGTCACAAAAGACGTCAGTTCTGCACACTTTTCCATCATTTTTTTAACTCAGTCAATATGAAGGTACTTTTTCCAGTGTTTTAATAGGAAAGAGTTGGTTTCAATTACCAAACTTAATCTTTAATAAATTTGCTTAAAGAATAAATTTTACCTTGCCGTTTGATTATTCCAGGCCTGCAGGTGCACGTGGTGCCTCTCAACCGCTCGACCCCCAGCGTCAGCCCCGTAACATACCGGTTTACAATGTTACTCCGGGAAAGCCTGTCTCTCGGGGAGTAACGAATGTGCAGAAAGATGAAGCACTGACGAGGACTGGGGACAGTCGCCAAGTTATCAGAACGACAACTGTACAGAGAACCACACGATACGGTAGTAGCGATGGGGTTTCACCAGCCGTGAGTTACACCAGTCTTGGTTCAGCAGAGCATAAGAGCAGGTCTCCTACCCGGTCACCACTGATATGGCAACCACCGTCTCAAAACAGAACAAATATCCAAAAGAGTCAAAGCTCTCTAGATATTTCATACAGTCCCAGGAAATCATCACCGCTGATGTGGCAACCACGAAGTCTGTCACCCTCACCGGGATCGCACAGTCGTTCGGCGTCCGTACAGTCCGGCAGTTTGGGCAGAGTGAGCCTTAGAAAGACGTCTCGAGGGTCTCGGGAGGGTAAAGAAAACATCGATCCAATCATGTTCAAGGAGCAACAAAAATGGGAAGCTACTCATACGTTTGACATAGAGCCAAAACGTTATGATACTTACAGATCTGGTGGCATCAAGTATCTCGAACCAAAAATGGACGATCCAAATTATCCGATGTTTGAACTGCCAAAGAAAGTAGAATGGTCTCCACCTAAGATAAATGTGCCTCCGAGGCCTATAGAAACACCATCTGCTGGAAAGTGGGCGCCACCTGTCCCGCCAAAACCGGTGTCCCCGACGCCATCGCCTATTCCATTTGATCCAACTGAAAGAGCTGTTGCTGGTGTAAGTACTCACCACCCAGGAATGATACGTCCACCAAAGCAGCCAAATCTGATGCCTGCACCGCCCCCGCCACCAATGCCACCCTCACCATCGACAAACCCGAGGTTTAACGTAGTACCAATTCAGTCAAAATTCGAACCAGGTCATTTCTCAACGCCAAATCAAGAAGGATTTGACGAACCGGACCCGAGCGGGCCACCGAAGCACCTGCCTTTATTCCAGCCTAAAGTTTTGTTTGCCCCCGAGGAAGACAGCGGATTAGCGTCACCCGACAGAACGGATGTACATAGCGACATATCTACGCATCGAAGTAAGTTCAAATACTTTATGTTTTTATTTATTTGTTCTTATTTTATCATCGAAGCACTTTTCCGGTAACTGATATATTTTAAATAAAGCGAAATGAACCAGGCATGAGTAAATCTATCGGTACATACATCAGTTGGCATTAGTTTGTTAATGTTTGTTCATTCTACTCGACCAAACAGTTGTCGAAAGCGCAAAGGTGTATCAGATCTGTGCCTCTTGTACATATAGAAGGATTTGCTTTTATTCAGGGTTTATTTGGCTACAAGACATACACAATTATTCAGTCCTGTGCAAGTTAATTTTTCAATTGGTTTCTATTTATAGTATCATTATCCTTCTCTGGTTATGTAACTAATATTATTCTATTTAGCATGTGGTTGTTCGCTAAACTGGTGTGCTTATTACCCATATAGTAATGTTTTCCCGGCTAATCCAAAACAACATTTTAGCTAGACACACTTTGTTTGAATAACTTTTCTCCCTGCAAATAAAAAAAATCTCTGAAAAGAGAAAAATTTAAAGGGCATCATTATGCGAAGCTATACAAAACAAAACTTTACTTGGACCAAGGAATGAAGTCCTTTTAGGGTTATCCAAATCATGTATTTATCTAGATCATGTATTTATCCAAATCATGTATTTATATAATACCACAAGGAGTGCATGGTTATGTTTCCGTTTTGGACTAACAGGTTTGAGTAAAAAAAAATATAGAATGTTGTTATGCATGAAAACTTGTACTGTTTTGCATGTTCTAGCAGATCACAGCAACATCAGTGGTGAACTTGAAGATGGCAAAAGTTCAGAAACTGGAAGTGAATGTGGTAGGTCTTTTCATGTAAACATTCTGGTGGTGGAATTTTAATTTTTCAACGTAATTGATTGCATATGTTTACAATTCTAAAAGCATGATCGAAAAAGGTTACTTGTTTCCAGTAGGTTGACCTACCCTGTATAAATTCTCGCCTTCTCTACAGGATTGTTCCAGGTTGTCCTACTTTCGGCTACTTACGGACTTTCCTTTCCGGCAGTTTTCCATTTCGTTACTTAATATACGCAAAGAACAGGTCTCATTTATCATTATCCCATTTATAAACATATTCTGTATTTGTTGTGTACAATATTTACAGTCTCAAGACTATCACCTGGTCTAAAATAAGATTTAATGCGGAACTAGTAACCCTATTTTTTGCCACAGCCGCCACTGGAAACAACTTTTTATATTGGCTTAATACAGTTTCTCCGTTTTGCGCTGATTTTGTGCTGAAAATTACATTCCTCCGAAACACCAGGGAAACACTTGTATCAAAACGATAATCTATAAACTTCCTGGTTCCCATGTTTTGTATGAACTTAAGGGAATAATGATCAGATTTACATAGTGCATTTGTTTTACTGATAAATGATAAATTTTGAAATGTGTAATATGGAGCCTTTGGAAAACAAAGATAAGGGCGTTCTGCAAGCATGATCATAAAACGTTCTCTTACTTTCAACTGAAGCAGGGTGAAGAAACTCGAAGTATAAAATGTATCATTCTAGTTGAACAAATAATAAAATGATTTCAACATATGTTACCTATCCGAAAAGGTTGAAACGGTGAATTGCAAGTACGCCCACGACTCCTGTGTTTAGAAAATTCTGGCAAATTTCACCGATTGGCAGATATCTTTCGAACAAATAATTGAAAATATATATTATCTGTCAGTATTACCAGACATTACACATTAGCTTCACATGCAGATTTTCTACGTATTATTTTATATGATCATATGACCATAATTATGATCGATTAATGTTACAGTCCTTTATCAAGATAGTTCTACGGTAGAATGGTAAGGTTGTGTGAAAACAGTCAAGTTGAAGTCGGCTAGTACACATTTTCTTTTGTCTAAAAATCTAACAACTATGTAAAACAACAGTAATGGCCTGCCACAGCACACGAAAGCTTCTAGAGCGTTAAAGAGAAAATTTATTGTATCCAGTAACATGGCCGCCTCTTTTTTTTTCTCATGCTGACCTTGCATGTTTATATAACTTCTGTGGACTTTCCTCTCCGACAGTTTTCTATCGTTTTGGTCTTTACCCTGCTACAGGCATCCGTGCAGTCTGACCACTGTCTGCACTATTAGCCATTCAGTCAGTAATAAAACAATAAGCACCTCCATAAACAATTAATGGATCTGTCCAAATTGAAAGATGGACAAGTCCATTTTAGATATTTAGCATGGTAAGGGTAAAAGTAAAAGATAATGTAAAGCTGGAATAACTATCCTTCTTTTTAACAGATGTTACTGGAAACAAGCAAATGTTTCTTAACTTTGGTCTTAACGGGCGATAAATCAATGTCTGAGCAATGTCGGACGGTATGTAGAAATATTTCTTCGGCAATTGATTAAGTACAGTGTAATACATTTAATAACTCGTAAAACCATAAACAGGCTTTATGATTTCCATTTAATTTGTTCTTAATCTCAAATACTAAAACCATACGTCTAAAATTTAGATCAGAGAGAGAGAAAAAGATATAGAATTGAATACAGCTAAAGTACAAAGAACATTCTTAATCGGCTGGTACATGATATGTTTTGCATCAGGAAATGCTAATTTAATATGTTGTTTTGTGTGCCAAGTTGTGTTTATAGCGGCTAAACGAATATAAATAAAAACAATATTTCTATTTAAAGTTGAGCATATATTTACATTCCTTGAAAGTGGTGTTCTGAATTTTCATTTCTCACTTCAGACATTTTACATTAACATAACGATACAAGGCGTTCTATTCTAAATTATCAGAAAATTAAACGAAATGGAACCTGGTCAATTTTTAGCTCGACTATACGAAGCAGGTCAATGTATTCTACTCACGTTGGCGTCGGCGATGTCTGGTTTTGGTTTTAAGTGCAAGTTACTATAATGCATGTATCTTGCTAACCAAAAATGCTTATTGATCTTATATTTCACTAATGTTGTCAGGGGCATTAAACAAACAGGTTAAGTTACTCTCGACTAAATTCAAGGCAAATTATGGCCCTTTCTGACTTCGAAATCTTGGTTAAAGTTTTGCATGCAACATACGTAAATGCCTATTTCTCAGCAATCATGAATGGGACTGACTTGAAACTTTACAAAGATGTTATAAGGACACCAGAACTCCAAGTAAAATAACTCTTGACAAACGTTTTTGTAAATTATTGCCCCTTTTAAACTTAGAAATTCTGGTTAAAAAACTATTACAGTTTTGCATAAAATTTACTATGATGAATATATTTTTATAAGCAACTATGATTATTGTTTAAATACTTCACTAAGGTCTTCAGCGACATTAAATGACAAGCTTGATAACAGCTTAATAAAAAGCGAGAGAAAAAAAATAAGACATTGTCATAGGCAATAGGTTTTCAACATTAGGGTTCAATGGCCTTGCCTACTTTTTAAATAGTCAAACGCCATTTGAACGCCTAATATAGTTTTCGAAATATTTTTTTTATATTTGTTTTCAATTAATTTTTATCTTGATCTGAAAACCTTTCCTTTGATGTTATTAATGTAGTAGATAAATTCAAAAAGGGTTTGTTTTGCTTTTAAGTTGACCTACGGACCAACTTGATTGTTAATGATGCTATGGTGATGAAAAGTTTGACAACTTAAATAAATTAGATATCTTACATGAGCGATATAGGGCCGCATGATCCTTGTGCTTCTCCTTTTGTATATGTATTGATATCTGAATATTAACACAAATGTACTTCTTACGTAAGTTTTGATGGTTATTTATACTAAAACATTTTCATACTTATAATTATTAGCATCTGAGAGTATATGCTACTTTTTCCTGTATATCTGCCAGATACTCGGCAAACAGTATGTAACGACTCATAACCTTTATTTATCTTACAGAAAAGATATTTTCGGACTCGGCGTTCTATGACGATGCCACGAACAGGTATCCTACGATTGACGAACAGATGTCAATGTGCAAGAAGATCGCACAATCACTAACATCGTTTGCCAATAATCGAGCTAGGGGAGCGCGCATGTTTGCCAAACGAAAGCGTAAAGCAAACAAGTGGATACATGAGACACGAGCAGAGTTTGGCAGTGAATTCTCGTCGTCTGCGGGGGATGTTGCGGATTTAAACGACCTGGATAGTGAACTTTACCACGACGAGGGGGGAGATAAACCTCTCTTTACATTTAGAATACCAAAAGTTGCTGGTCAAGTTAGTGGTGGACAAAAAATGAGTTTGTCAAAGCAGGAGTTTGAGCGATTAAGATTACAAGCGCCGAAAGTTGATCATCATGGCGTCTCTCCAAACACTTGCTTCAGTATTGCAGCCGATTTACATAAAGGCGGGAAAAACAGAGGCGCGAAATTGTTCCAGAAGCGACAACAGAGAGTTGAAAAATTTGTAATTGATGATACAAATGTGTTGAAGTCCCCGACCTCAACAAAACTGGACTTTATCGTGCAGAATCCCCCGCAACCCTCGCCAGAGAAGTCCCCATGGAGTGCCGCTGCACAGGGTGATGTGAATAAGGCATTTCAGCCGCATTTCACACATTCGATGCCTTTACATCCACTACCAAAGCACAACCTGGCAGCAGATAAGCAGCCGAAGCTGATTGGAGGAAGTAACTTCAACAAGAAGGCCCAGGGATGGCCAGGGTCGGGTCCAGGGGGCCAGCAACAGTCATATTATAGGGGTAAGTTTTTGCCGTCAACTTCTTGCTAACTTAGAAAAAAAGTAAAATGCATTTCTAAGAGACACACCCAATGTTACCATTAAAAAAACATTAAGGAAAATGACATTCTTTATGGGAAAGTTTACTTGAAACTTATCTAAACGTTGATATGTGACGAGTGCTTGTTCTCTGATCTTATACATGGGTTTTGATTACTGTTGTAGTCTGTGAGAGTGAATTATGTTCGTAATGTAAAAGAAATGTCAGGCTAAATGTTGGATTCTGGTCTCCTGGAATAACCTACACGAGTTTAGATTTTACAGCAACTAATGTTTTCTTTCCGTTTATAAAAAGTTTCCCTCTTTAATTCTCATTAGTAAAGATTCATGATTTCTGCTTGTTGACGCCAACCTGTAAACGTAATCAAAATAGATTCTTAGATATGTCTAGAATCAAAGTAGAACCTTACATGTATCTGATGTTGGTATGATAAAATCAGTAATGTGTTTTTCGAGTAAGTGTTAAGACGGGCATTTTACTGAAATACGACCTTCTTACATAGCATATCGGTTAAATGCCGAGTTTTAGTGCTAGTTATAATTAAGCCGGGTTCTTTTAATTGAGATGTAATGAACGGGACAGGTCTGCGGTGACAATACTGTTGGTCAAATTGTAGCTTTTGTGCTGCTGAATGTTGCAACTCATATCTATAACAGACAGTCTCAAATATTCTGCTTGCCAGTTCATATTTGAAAAAGTCAACAGGGTCCCGTTTGGGGACCGGAAACAATGGCTTTGCCGTGGCCTTAATCCAAAGATGATTCCGCACATAAGTAAGTTGCATATATAACTGCCACATTGTTATCTCGTTCAGTTATCTCCCAGATATAATGCCAAATAACTTAATTAGACGTGAGTACCAAACGCCTGAACATACTTCATATAGCACATGTAGATTACAAACATATGGAGTTCTATGCACTTAGTTATTACTAATGTATGTAATCTTCATGGTGTATAAATATGTCATTAATAGAATAGAGACGCACATTGAACACAGTGAATTAAGTGCAAAAAGAAATGACAATTCTATCTGGTGCTTTGATTCGTGTAAATGGGTATACAGAAACTTAACATTTGAAGTTTCTACATAAAAAGATCATGATCTGCAAGATATTACTTCTGTCATATTTCGATACAATGTATAGGCAAAACTTATGTCACTTTTTGACCAATTATATAGGCATGTAAAAGTTTTTGTTACATTTCGATGAAGTATACTTGTGTATATCAATTTTAAAGGAATGTTGCAAGAACATGAATCACTTCACTTGTGCTACTTGTTTTTAGTGAGAAGTAACACAATTTAATTACCTGCAAATATTTACTGTTTGCGAAAAAAAGGTTTTATAGTATCATAACTGCTGCCAAACACTCAGCTTCTTTGCAGACTGTAAGTTTTTACTTCAATACTTTCTACATGCTTACGGCTCACGTAGAAAAATGGTTCTTGAGAAGGCAGGGGCAGTAGAAATAAGGTTGGTTGTCAAAACATGACACAAGCTTAATGTTCCAAGTTTTTTTTTAATTATCATAGGCATTTTAATTATTGTGTGTATACAAAATTTGTATAGATATGCTTATATGTTTTGCTGTTTTGTATTTGTGCCTGTTTGTTGTCCCTGTGGACAACTTTGCAGCTGCGTTTTACTAATACATCGTTCTTTTGTCTTGTGCAGATTATTAGTGTGCGAAGTAAGTACAATAATTCATAGTAACCTGTATATTTTTACATGTACCTATTTATAGAAACCTGTATATTATTACATGTACCTATTTATAGAAACCTGTATATTATTACATGTACCTATTTATAGTATCCATTATATCATAGACGACGTCGTGGGACGTGTAAAAAGCCGTGTTATATCTTTGATATAACACTACTGTAATAACACTTTCACGTCAACGTCATTTACAACACGCTGATGACGTTTACGCGTATACGGACAAAACAAACTGTTTCCGTGCATTTCTGTCACCATTCACTTACAAAATTTCTATGATATAAAAAGAACATTATATTTGTGGTCATTTAATACGGGATTTATTAAACTCGTTTACAAAACACGATACAAACACGGCCAGTTTTTATCGTTTTCAAATAACCATGCAATAAATCCCGTATTTCATGAACACTCATTAGATATTATATCCTGTTTGTATATTATTACATGTACCTATTTATATTAACCCTTATAATTCTCGATATTATCCTAGTCTAGTCGGGTATTATTCCTGTACAAGTGGCACCCGTTCATCGAGCATTATGAAACACATTAGATTCGGGCGTATATGTGCCCAACCGTTAAGAGTTTGTTACAATATTCATTAATCACGTGACCGCCCGTTTCTTGTGCTTATTGGCTCAAAACGATGGGTGCCACTATCTGGGTCTGTCTAACTTATTATATGTTTTAATTTTTATTCGTAAAATCGTCTTTTCATTTACAACCTTAGAATAACTTCCAAAAATTAAAGTTTATACTCCGAGCTTGAATATTTCCTATATTTAATCAAAAACTTGGTTGAAGGTAACTTGTTGAAATCTCTTCCCATCCCATTTTTCCAAATTTCCTGTGCTCACCTTCATTGAACAAGGCGGTCAGAGAAAAGAGCATTTTGAAAAAAAAAGAAGAAAGAAATTTTATTGCAATTGTATAATAAATAGAACAAAATGTATGCATATCTATAGGCGCATGGCATGATAACGAGCTAATTTCTAAAAAATATAACGTTTGTGTATTTGGCGGCTCGGCGGCCTAGCGATCTAACAAAAGGCGGCATGGCGACCTAGCGGCTTAGGAACCGAAAAAATATATATACATGTAATCTGTCAAGCAAAAGCAAACTTTTTTATATGTCAAACAAATAGCAAGAACGAAAGGGGTTTGGGATCTTTCTGATATACAAATGTAAATTGCCTTCGGTCTATCGACCTGAAATATACATTGTGTACTTTAATAAAACATTATTTTTGGACTCATTTCCAGGATTAAACAAAACCTTCCGTGTTGTTGCTATTTTCATACCAGACAATCGTTCTTCTGATATACTGCTGTTGGCTCTTTGTTAACTTTTATGTGTTTTGATGCTTGTTGTAATGGGTTCGTTTGTATGTTAGTCTTTGTTATTGCTGTGTGCATGTTAATCTGTGTGGTGCCTCCTTATAATGCTGAACCACAATCTAGTCAATTTTCTCATTTTCAGCGCAAATAAAAAAGTATTGAAATCAGCGATACGGTATTAATCAATAAATTAGAGTTTTGCGATTATCCGAGCTAACAGACCTCGGATTATCGCAATTTTACTGTAGCTGCCAAAAGTAGTGTCGTGACTGACAATATTAACGTTTAAAAACCTTATCCTACATTGACTTGAACAAAATATGTTATAATTGTTTGTATATAGCATTATAAATTTGTAATAACATAATGAGTTTTCTTTTAACACACTTACAGTTTTGTCGTCTGCTCAGTCTCTGCTTGATTATATGATTTGTCTACTACTGAGCTACTTATTAATTACACGTGGATACGTCTTGCAAAAGTTACGTTTTATTTTTCTGATATAGCAATATATGAAAGTGGTTTGCCATATTCGTAAATTAACAGATGCATGGTGCTTTTATCTTAAATACTGAGTGTGCTTAATAGTTGTGCTGTTTTACTTTTAAAATAAATTGCTACTTGAGAGTAAATTAGGAAATTTCTGTGCCGCCTGGTGTTTGTTAAACGTCACACTTAAATAGCAGACGAACAGTTTTACACACTCCCGTTCCCTCACTCACGGTTAGTGTTCTCATGTATAACAATTATGTACTATGTTAAGTCATATTAAGCTATTGATTCTTGTTTCCCTTGTAGAGTCCTTTGATCCAAACACGGGAGTGACGACTAAACACTGGCACCAGGAACAGTACTCCACCCAGACTCTCAACCAAGACTTGGACCCCAAACAGTCAGACCAGTATGGTAATTATAATCGCCTAATCAAACCGTTCCCTGAGCAGGACAAGCCAGAAAGGAAACCCATTGAACAAGGGGATTACAACCGGAGAATCAGGGCTTGGCCAGAACAACAAAACGAAGCTCCTCAGAAAACCATGGAGTATGGAGATTATAATCGAAAAATCAAAGCTTGGCCGGAGTCTGGACAATCTACCTTACCTAAACAAACCTCTCAATCGTCCTACAGTGTTCAGTCTAGCTATTATAGTTTGCCACGGGGATTCAAACCCGGCGGTTCCAGTCCTAAACATATCGTACAACAGCACCATCAGCAGTATCGACAAGTTTATCAACAAGACGAAATGCCCGTATGTGATTTGTGACATTCATCGCCATGCCACGTGAACGCGTTGTAAAAATAAAGCTCAAAGGAAATCGAAGATTCACCATGCTTGGCCTTTTGGTAGTTTTGTTTTTCAAACTCAGTAGCTTTTGGATGATATAACCCGTAGCAAAGGTTGATAACAGATTGAAAAGAATGAATATTAATGAAATTGAAGACTTAAGAAAATACAGGTAGATGCTAGACCTGTTGTGTATTTTAAGATACCGTGTTTTTTTTCACTATTTCCCCAACTATAATCGTTCACTCCTAAGAGTTTTCTTTTACATTCCATAGAAGAATTATAACCCCCCGTTGAACGTGATTACAGAACAGAAATATTGTTCTACCTGGCGATGCTTTACCTGATCATATCTGAGTTAAATGCTTGTAGGCACCAGGCACTGCCAAGGACACGTGTAGGTGTATACCTATTCTTGTATAGTACCGTATTCCTTCAATTAAGAGTGGTTCTCTTCTTCTACCGCCTGACATTTAGTACATTTAGAGAATTACTCGTATTGGAGGGCTTCTTTAATACTATTTCAGAAATCTTTCTTTATTAAAGGAAAGAAAGACACAAAATACGATGTTTTGTTTTTCGTAATGTTTTCAAAATTAAAAGGTAATATTCATTGTTTATAGAACTAGTAACATTTCTAGAATGATAGCCTTTAACGCCACTAAACATGGCTTACCAAAAGAAAACGTCCTTCTAGAAAAGGCATTTGCCTCTTCCGATACCCCCTGTGATATATAAATAGTAACTTGTTTGCAGTTTTATTGTTCATTCAGTTAGCTGTTAATAAAACTCTTGTTTTTTGTGATAATACACTCTGCTCTATGTCTAAGCTGCGTGTTCAGTTGATATTTATGTCTGATGATATATACACGTGTATATTCTGTCGCTTTAGTCGATACAAAGTGGCAGGTATACATACGTGTTGCAGGGGTACTGGGAATTTATTGTCGTATAAATCTATAAGAAATGTTGCCCATACCTTGACCTCGTAACATGTGACAGTATTTCCCTGACCTTGCAGTTTTGAACTTAGGGGTTTGTGGTCATATCACATTGTCTCTCCCATATTTCGATGGTTTCGAAAAGACTGGAAGTGGGTGAGAAATCAGGCACGTGTCTGGCGTTCGTGGCATTAAAAAAAGGTAAAAACCCATTCTACTGCTCATTAGAGGTCAGTTTCTTTAATTACATAGATGAGACGAACAAGGTAATGAACGTTTGAGGTGAATCCTATCATATGTAACCGTTTAGTTAAACGGGTTTTCGAATCATTTCATAAATGTTTGCAAATGAATTACCTTTGTTTACGATTTCATTCAAAGTTCACAGCATATATGTTATTTTTGACATCTGATCACTTGTGCATTAGTTGACATGTAATATATCAATGAATCACAAATGTACACTTACCATAACATTTATTTTCATTATATATGCACGTGTATTATTAGCCAATGGGAGTGTTTATATTTCAAAGTGCAATATTTAAGTAATCTGAATAAAACTGTATACAGTATGTTTCTAACAGAAACAACAATAGTGCATGTAACAGATGTGTTTTTGGTCAACCAGTTTTCACATTAATAAAACAAAAAATAAATCTTGTGTTATTTCATTATTTTAATCAAGTTTAAAGAAATGGTTGTTTCTCTAATTCACTCTATATTAAGCAGAGCAATGTATGACATTCAAATTTACACCCAACTAACAGATTTGTTCAAAATGCCTTACTGAGGGTTGGAGGTAGCCTGACTCAAAGCAGTAACCTGAAACTCAACGTCTTTGTCCATTTGTACAGAAATCGATATTACGAACATCTCTTCCACAGTCTGGTCACATGACCGCTTGATGGGTCAGTATTTATTAACTAGAAAAAAGTCTTGAGACATTTTAATTTTGTAATCATTAAATACTCCAAGTCAACAGGTTAGGGAGAAAGAGGAGGAACAATATATAAGAAACGGCTATCAAAAATACGCGTATCTTTTGCTGAGAAAGCAGTCATTGAGTTGTTAGAGCTGAGGATTCACATGAAATGACACATTGCATAGTAAAACAGTGTCTGGAGAATACTGTCAATTGTCCTTGAAAAGAAGACATCCATGTTTTACTCCCAATACGTTTCACATATCCATATCCAGTCGTCACCAAACACTGTAACAGATAAAAATAAAGAAAACAAGCGCTACGTTCGAATGAACGCTATACCCACGGCGGGGCCTCAAAAGTGTTAAAGTCTGGTGACAATTAAACAGACAGATCAAAAACGATATGCCCTCCATCAGGTGGCATAAAAATGTTTGGTATGTTTAAAAATTAACGAGTATAGCCAAGGCACGAATTTCCTCAAAATGTTTAGGCACTGATGTACAGGGCAGGCAAAACTGAGCTAGACCAAATTATTACAGCTATGTGAACTCTTGACAAGTTCGACCTTATACACAATCATTATATAAACTCTAGATGAGTTCGAACTTATATACAATTGTATAGCTATATAAACACTATGGATAAGTTTGAGCTTACAGTTCAAGCCAAGATTGATTCTGCACCAGACCACTTGTCATTTTATGGTACCATGGTCTTTCATTTGCTCCCGCTGGAAATATACATAACCTACACACGAATCCCTACCTTCACCTGAAACTTCCAACTTTCTCATGTCAAGCTCCAATGCATCAGAGGCTGCAGCAGTATACAAGTAAGTTACGTCTAGAGCATAATGGACTGGTTCACACTGGCAAGTTAGTTTTGCAGTTTTTATAGGCGACTGATTTCAATTAATGGGGCGGGGGAGGGGTGTATACTGGAATCAGCTTGTCCGTCTGTTGGGTTTTGTGTTCGGGGCATCACTCAAAAACTATTGGAATTACTACCCTTTGAAATGTTTCATACTTAATTTTTGTCCGGAGCATAACTCAAAAAGTATTGGAGGTATCAGCTTGGAACTTCATAGTTGAACAGATCTCATTGTGGAGAAGTGCAATGCACAAGAACCAGAACTCTCCTTTGCATAATTTTGGGGTGATTACCCTTTGCAATTTTTATACCTGATTTTTGACTTAGGCATTACTCATAAACTATTGAAGATATCACCTTGAAACTTCATAGATGGATAGATCTCATTTTAGAGAAGTAGTGCCCAAGAACCATAACTCTCTTTTGCACATTTTGGAGTTACTGCCTCTTGAAATTTTTCATACTAAATTTAGGCATAAAGTAACATGTTCCCTTGTATCAATACCCTTCTGACAAAGCGGCATGCGTGGGGTATTGGCACCAGGACAGTGGCAGTTCTAGTTAATACAAATATTCAGAAAGAAAGACCAGACTCTATAAAGGCAACTGTTTATTTCATGCACCAAACATGTTTATGTACTTTGACAAGAAAAAAACTACACTCACATGTTCAGTCCAGTAGCATAATTTTGCTTACGAAAAAAACAAGTGATTAATAATTAACATAAAATAAAGAATACGAAAATTTCTACCACATCTTGTCAATTTATTATTGCAGTGTACAAGTGGCATCCAATGGTGGAAGAGGTAAAGTATCCGAAATAAACAGCTCACGAAATCTGAACCTTTTTTTCTTTCTACTGCCATATCTAGGAAGTTAGGGCGTAAAGGTTTTTTAATAATTAACAAGCAAGCAAATCGTTTTCATAAATTGCTTTTCCTTCTGTACACAAAGATTTTTTTTTTGGCCAAATATAGCATGTAGCATGTTTTATCAACGCTCCAAGCTAGTACTTTTTTAGTAAACCACTTTGTATCAGTCTCTTGATTCAAGTTAAAAACAAAACTTCAAATGTAAATTAACTACAAGTTGAAATCTACAACTTCAAATATAAAAAAACTAAAATTGATGAAACTCTACAAGTTAAAAATTTTTTATCTATACTTTTTCTTTTACCATACTATCTACCCATTAAAAAATGATAATTTTCTCAAAGTTCTCTGTTAAAAAATAGCTAGGTTCTTAGTATACCTGTTTAATATTTCATGTTTTTCCCCCAAATACTTTTTCTAGAGTAGCTTGTTAATAAATGTAGGACTGAGTAAGTGTTTTATATTAAATACCATGTACTTAACTACTAGCTGATAAATAGAAAAAAAGCAGACAAAAACTGTTCATAAAAACTACATACAAATTGATAACATTGATCAAGCTTCCATAACAAAACTGGCTTACAATTAATATGGCTTATATGATTTTTTACATGTGTATAGAATAAATAAATATTGATAATGATTTCATTCTTGCAACACACATGACTTGAAATCTACACTACATGAACTTCACAACACAAACTATTGATGGCTTCTCACAGTAGAAAACTTTTCAATCAACTGTCCCACTGTGTTTATAAAGAGACAACCTATATGTATAACAAAAGTATATCAACAAAAATAAAACAAGGGACAACCTTCAGTTAATCATTTGAATAAATGATTTTTCCATCAGAATACAACTATCAAGTTAATATAGATAAGTTTATATATCCTAACAGTTTGTTACATCAGATGCTGACAAAGGCAATTTTGTCTTGTTCTTTCTCAATCATAATCCAACAACAATACATTTTTATTTCATATTGTAGACTTATATGTCTTTTTTTTTTTACTTGAATACAGTGCTTTTTACTAGATCTCATCTTCCAACTAGCCTAATTACTGCATAATGGGTAATTTTTATGTGTTAATTATGTTTATTATGTTACATGAATTTGATGTACTCTGCTATTTTCCTCCTATATTTTCAAAAATATGTACATTTTACTTTTAAATATGACTTTAACTTCATTTATATGCTTGTTTCTGAATAATGAGAAACATTCATGTAAAAGAGTGACAAAAACATTTACTGATCTTGAAAACAGAGCAAACAGTTAACTATTAATTGTTTCCTTTGCCAAGTTCTTAATTACTTGAAACAAAAACATTAACAGCAACAAAAATAACCCATTGTACAGCACTTTATGACAGTATCATTCTTGTATCATAAATAATTTGTGCTTAAACAGTTTCAGAAAAATGAAAATTAACAAACAAAATGAATGCAAAAATTAATGTTCTTTAATGATATTTGAAATGAGTATTTGCCAGGGATGACATTTTATGAGACTTTTATCATCTATGATTCTGAAAGCTAGACTATGCATATGGCAGGTCACAATCTCAAGCCAGATTTAGTAGCTAGCTAGTCACATATTCAAGTGGCCAAGCCAGACTAAAGCATAGTTTGCCGCTAGGCTTTGCACATAACTAGCCACATACTCAAGGTAGAACAAATGCTCAAGCTGGCTCAGGCCAAACATTTAAATGACTGTCAGTCCAACATACACCAAAACCTAATTGTGGCTGGCTGTTTATTAAACCTAGACTTTGAAATGACACAGCATAACTTCCAAACACCTCCTTTTTCAGCTTGTATCTGTCTTTGCAATTTCAATGAACAGTAAAAGGCATCAAAATGTATAAAACAATCATTATGACTAAAAAATATTAAAATAAAACAAAAGTAAACAGAAAAAAAAACAGCTAAACAAAACAAATTTCAGTCACCTTTGAAACTACACAGTGACTAGAAAATAAATTCATAAATGCTATAAAAATTCACCTAAGTAACAAAACAACAAAACAAAACATTTCATCTTTTGTTCACAACAACTCAGGCACACATACATTTCATTAAAATGAAACTTTGTCTGTAAACATTATAATTATGTATAAGCTTAAATAAATAAATGCACAAAGAAGACAAGATTATTATGTCATACAGATATGATGATATAGCAAATGATACAGTAAAGCAATCAGAAAACCCTCCAGCTATCGCTGAATGCAATTCTCCCCTCCACCCCCAACCAAAAAGCTTCAACTGATAAGGGTCAAGATGCATGGAAAAGGAAATATTTGTCAGGGACAGTTTTGTAGAATCAATTACTTAATGTACAGAATATTAATGACAGAAAGCATTACTTTGGTAGGTTATTGGACAAAGTAATTCTAATATAGCCCCACTACCTTTGGTTGTAGTATAATAATATAGAATTAGCAACTAAAGACAAAGTTCCATACAACAAATGTTTCTCATGTTTTGATACAAATTACATTTTCTCAAAAGCTTGGCAGGATATTTACAAAATCCTTAAAGTGTTTTGTTACTGATCAGGGACAGCTTATGTATGTTAATGGATACAAGGTAAAGGGGCCACTTGATTACAGACTGATCAATGAGCAAAATGTTATGTATAAATGACCCAGAATTGTTTTGTTTGTAGCACTGAGGATGGCTATCATGTAATAGCATCTTTTAATGAATTCAAGGTAAATTAAAGTGGAATTTTGTATAACTGACTTTTGATCTAGATGTCCCCTTCAAATGTAGTCACTACTAGTAACAAGCCAAATTTGAAGTAGATGGCAAACTAAGAAGACCTTTAAAGCACTGAAATATGACAAAATAATTTCAAGTCTGTGCTTTTACATATGATAAATGTTTTATCCAAACATGAATGAAATGATCAAAAGCCATGACTTCAAGGAGAGATAAATTGCACAAAAGCCACTGAAAAAATCTTCCCTGCGTGTTTGTCCATGAATTATTAACAGCTGAAAATAAACTGTGAAATATCAGTGAATGGGTGAGGCTTACCACGTTTATGTATATGTTTTCTTTGACTGTCTGAATAATTAAAAGCCCCATAACTGCCTATATGAAATGAGCCAGAACACAACATAAATATATTAACCTAAAAGCACTCAAAAAGCATTAAACTACCTCAAACATTTTTACTCATGATCAAGTAGTCAGAATTCTGTGTAACAGGTTAAGTCACATTTTTACTCATAATGATTAAATAGTCAGAATTCTGTGTTACTGGTTTAAACACTTTTTTTTACTCATGATCAAGTAGTCAGAATTCTGTGTAACAGGTTAAGTCACATTTTCACTCATGATGATTAAATAGTCAGAATTCTGTGTTACTGGTTTAAACACTTTTTTTACTCATGATCAAGTAGTCAGAATTCTATATTACTACTGGTTTAGACATATTTTTACTCATGATAAAGCGGTCAGAATTTTGTGTTACTAGTTAAGTCACATTTTTACTCATGATCAAGTAATCAGAATTCTGTGTTACTGGTTGTCACATTTTTACTCATGATAAAGCGGTCAAAATTTTGTGCTACTAGTTAAGTCACATTTTTACTCATGATCAAGTAATCAAAATTCTGTGTTACTGGTTAAGTCACATTTTTACTCATGATAAAGCGGTCAAAATTTTGTGTTACTAGTTTAGTCACATTTTTACTCATGATCAAGTAATCAGAATTCTGTGTTACTGGTTAAGTCACATTTTTACTCATGATAAAGCGGTCAAAATTTTGTGTTACTAGTTTAGTCACATTTTTACTCATGATCAAGTAGTCAGAATTCTGTGTCAATCACATAATTACTATCACTCTAGAAGTGAGATGGGAAAATTCAGATACACAAAGTAGTCTGACATGACATCATGGGACCAAGGACAGAATCAGTAAACATGACTCAACCTAGAAAACAATCAACACAACTTATGCTAATCCTAATGCGATTGAAAATATAAATTGGAAAATTCTATACAGTCTTTTATTCCTGTTAGCTAAATCTGATTAAAATGATCCTTAGAGAAACATGTGCAACAATACAACACCATTTAGAGCACTATCTACACATGTACATGCTTATTTACAATGTGTTTACATGGAATATATACAACACAGTCTGTACAGAACTGTGACGTTGGCACTACTGGTTTCTGTTTCTTCCTGAAAAAACAAACAAACAAAAAACGTGTTAACTCTAGTGCAAATGAGTAAACATTTGTTATTACTAAATGTAATATGAATGTGTTCTGCTTCACAACAATAGTTCTTTTGTCTCTTTTAGTTAATGATTAAATGACATTGTCTATCTTTCTGTCTATATGGTAACATTTAAAGTGAAAAGGATTTTCACTTAAAATTTACCAAGCTTCAGATCATTACTTCATAATATGTTTCATCACAATGACGTGAAATAATCAACAGCTACATTATCATGATTTATGTACAACGGTTTTCAGTCAAACCAGATTATACTTTACTTACATTTACTTTAATATAAACTTGGCCATGAAATGAGTACACTTTTATTTCTTTAAATCTGACTGTATTTTAAATAAACTTACCTCCTATAACCTCCATCTGCTGGTTATTGTGAGCGAGTGACATAGTTTCCTGGGAAGGTACCAAACATTCCCGTTCTCCCTGACGTTCCCACGTACCAGCCATCATCACACTTCTCCATCACATAAATCTCGTCACCTTCCAGCAACTCCAGTTCATCCTCATTCTGAGGTTTATATGCATAGACTGCTCTGTACCTGGTAGCAAAAACCCAAAATGTGAATCACTTTGTAAATTCTGAACAAATAATGGCCTACTTAACACTGCCCTGGATAATTACACAAGACATTTAGTCTGATATAAGAACTAGTCAAGGAGCGCTGTATTTTCTCTACTAGCAGTTAGTTCAGTTTGAAGTACATGCACTTCACTGAAATGCAGGGTGGAGTGGGACAGCTCAGTATGTAAGACAAACTTGATCCAGTTACAGCATCCACTATGGATAATTTTTTTTTCTATTTCTCAATCTTAGGTGTGTTTATTATCAAGGATTCATACTGAAGGTTCTATAAACTAAACTCAAAACTCCAATATCATCCATACCTTTGAAATTTTGTTACTGCTGTAAGTTAACTTACCTAGCTATTGCCAAATCATCATCTTGTCTGGTATTTCTGCCATAATTCTTGTTACTTAAGTTCATGTTTATATCTGGGGTAGACACAGATTTTGCTGTAATATTCAGGGACGGCACATGGTCTTTTCTGATTTGCTGTGGACTCTGCCTACTGCGTGAAGAGAAGTCATTGTAACTTTGTGTTGGTAGGGAGGAGTAGCCTCCGTTCATAAGTCTCAATGATGAAGACTGATCATAATGTCTCTGAGATTGTACTCCATCAAATCTCTGTGGTGATAAAGTTTCACTGCGAGGTGAAGTTAATCTATCTGTCTGGTGCCGTTGATGTCCATAGTAATCTGTTTGTGTTGTTGAACGGAAGGCTCCAGGTGATGGCTGAGGGGGTGGGGTAGGTGCCCCATCATAACTTGCTGGTGACAACATCTCAGGTGTCCCTAAAGTAAAGAGGAACTGAAACATTTAAGTTTCTTGTATCTCAAAATTTGGCAAAAGATTTTGCAAGTAATTAAACTTGTAGAGATAAGTGTAATAAATGTAAATGTAATTTAAAGAAACCAATCTCATGTACAAAGATATTTTTTTTATATAATCTGAAATCTATTTCCATGCATTGTAGCTAAAACATGGATGATAAAGCTTCGTGAGCAAAAGTTTGACAATTCTTTAGGTCCAAATAAATGCTATAATTCCATTAAATTCAATTAACAGTGATCTAACCTGACAATCTGAAACCTAAGATAAAGTTTCAAACCATATTAATTGGTAGTTATTGAGATTTAATCATGCAAGTGTCTGGCATACAAATGTTAGACTAATCTGCACAGCTGTTGCAAACATTGGAGAAACACACAATAGTTTTGTAATAATGGCACTAAAGCCGCTTACATGTTCTTGTCTCAGGTAGCAGACTATAGAATGGAGAAGATATACCTTGGTGATAAAGTCTTTGCAGGGACTGGTTAGAAGCTAGTTACTATTTCTTATTTGTTTGTTGTTTTTTTTTCCAAGGAAAGGGCTATAAATCATTTTTTAAAATGCTGAAAATCTCAACCATGACTCTAGCTACCTTACCTCTCCCAGTCATGGGTGTTGTGATGACAGAAGGAGCTGGAGTAACAAGTGGGGTAGATGGTTCCCTCAACACTTCTACATAAGCTACAGGAAAAATACCTTGCTGGGAACCAATACGACCTTCATACCAGTTCTCATCTACATTACGTAGCAATGTCACAATCTCTCCCTGGAAATAATACAGCATGTTGTTCATATTCTCACATTGTTATCAGAACCTGGTGTTTAACAAACATAATCAAACCAGTCATGTAGACTGTCTCTGGAAACATAATCACAAGTCAAGACACAGTAATGTGCTGCTTTATACACTTTTACAAATTAAACATGTACTCAAATTTCAAATGCAATGTACACTGAAACAAGAGGTTTCACAAATCACAAATGCTCTTAAAAGGTGAAAACATGCAAGCCAAGGCTTTGAAAAACACCTAGAAGTGTTTATGTATTTTGACAATACCTCGATCATCAGATTATTATATTGCCTCCTATGAATGTTTGTATTATGTATTTGTAATGTCATCATAGGCTTTTAAGCCTAAATGATTGAAACAAATTTGTCTTGTCTTGTCGAAGGCCTAACAACGAAACTGATCACACATTTATCAACAGAGTACTACTGAATAAAACAAAATTAGCATATGAACTATACAATATACCAGAGACAAGTTCAGAGACAATAAAGAAAACAAATTCTGTAATAACATGAACGACAGACAGTGCAAATAAAGCTCATCAAACTTAAAGGAAAACTTTAAAGTCAGAAGCCTGTATCCATAAGTCCATGCGTTAAATATGAGAATAATGGTAGAATAACTAATTAACAAACAAAATTCCATTCATGTGATACCTTTCTTAGAGAAAGCTCTACTGATGTCTGTGCATTGAAGTTGTATTTAGCTCGCGCTTGACCCTCCGACTGTTGGGCAGCAGAAGTTGCCTCCTCAATTGATGTTAACACCTCCACATAGTTGACAGGGAAGATACCAACACGACCGTTCTTCTCACCTTCAAACCAGTTGGCATCAATTTGTCGTATCAGGTATATAATATCACCTTTCCTGAATGGCAACTCCCTGGAAAATGAAACATCTGTGAACACTGAATTTTTGTCTTGGATCATAATGACAACACAATTACATTATTTAACTGAAAATACCACCCTATTCTCTCTTGCATTCTCTCTCTGCCTACAGAAGTATGTGGTCTTGTTTGAACTACCTTTTTCAAAATACTCTACAGAGGTTTGATAATACATTTTTAACAATATATTTATTCAAAAGACATCACATCAAATACTAAGTGTGTCAGAGAATAAAGTACACACAAAATGACAATCTGGTCTTTTCAAAGTCTAAATTTTGCATATATGACATTAAGGACTGATACATACCTTGAATTCTGAGCTGTGAAGTTATACAAGCCACGGGCCTTCCCCTGAACCTTGAAGCCACGACGTCTACTCTCTGGCACTGTGCCATACTCAAACCTATCACTAGGTATTGGAGATTTCTGTGACGGTCTGAAATACAGAAAACAGTTAATAACCTAATTGCTGAAATGACTTCACCTGTAAGTTTTGAAATTTCATTTTATATAAAAACCTGAAAAAGACAACATTTTTTGGAAACCATGGAGTAAAATGGAAATGAAATCACTAGTTTTGAATAGTCTTTTAGTCTTAATCCTATAAACTTATACTTGATCTACATGTACCTCATGACTTAGAATTATTTTACTTGACAAAGTTAGTATCAACATGCTTCTGATGTCTAAAAGACATTTCAATAAAGAAGTCTACCGGCTATATTGACAAGCACCTTTGATGAAACCATGGTGCACAGATCCTTCTTTTCATTTCAATATTTGATTATAACATTTAAGATATAATCTATCATTCGAAATATCGTATGTCCCATTGACATCTGCAAACTCGACTAGTTAAATTATGGCAAACACGAAAGCATGTTAACTTGTATCTACTCAAATATATTGCATACTGTAGCCATCAAAATTTTATCAACTATTGAATAACTGAAAAAATTATTACATTTTAAAATATACTTCTACATTTGAAAACCTATTATTATTTGTGTCACAGTAGAGAAAAAGCACCTGTTTAATACATCATCCAACAGTCTGTGCTGAAATAATACCCTTTTAACAAACAGACCACATGTCCATTGGGCCTTCTGTGCAACAAATTTCAAGGTTATCAGAGCCTACCATTGAATTCTGTTACATTTCTTACCATTGCCCATGCACAGTGTATCTTTAGATCACCTGATAACTAAACAGTGCTTTCAAATGCTTCCTTATCAACAGAATGTTATAAGCATTGTGATGATTTTGTTAGAATTGAAAACAAGAAACATGGCAATGCCACGAAACCAGGTTTTCAAAAATGTTGTTCTGATTCTATACTATAGTATGAATTTTGGAATGAAGATTGCTATGAATATTCAAAAGATTATAACATGACATGAAGGAAAAGATAATATTCATGAGAATACATGATAATGAGTAGGATGTAAATTTCGGCTAACAATACTGTCTGCAAGGAGTATACTTAATAATGAGACAACAATTTCTGCACGTCATCTTGATGTGGTAAACATTTGTCTGAAGTTTCATCAAAATTCTTCAAAGGGTTGAAGAGTTACAGAGCGGACAGGATTTTCAATGTTAATGTCACTGTGACCTTGACCTTGGAGCCATCAAAATTCTTCAAAGGGTTGAAGAGTTACAGAGCGGACAGGATTTTCAATGTTAATGTCACTGTGACCTTGACCTTGGAGCCAGCCATGCGGAACATGCGTTCTGCACGTCATCTTGATGTGGTAAACATTTGTCTGAAGTTTCATCAAAATTCTTCAAAGGGTTGAAGAGTTACAGAGCGGACAGGATTTTCAATGTTAATGTCACTGTGACCTTGACCTTGGAGCCAGCCATGCGGAACATGCGTTCTGCACGTCATCTTGATGTGGTAAACATTTGTCTGAAGTTTCATCAAAATTCTTCAAAGGGTTGAAGAGTTACAGAGCGGACAGGATTTTCAATGTTAATGTCACTGTGAGCTTGACCTTGGAGCCAGCCATGCGGAACATGCGTTCTGCACGTCATCTTGATGTGGTAAACATTTGTCTGAAGTTTCATCAAAATTCTTCAAAGGGTTGAAGAGTTACAGAGCGGACAGGATTTTCAATGTTAATGTCACTGTGACCTTGACCTTGGAGCCAGCCATGCGGAACATGCGTTCTGCACGTCATCTTGATGTGGTAAACATTTGTCTGAAGTTTCATCAAAATTCTTCAAAGGGTTGAAGAGTTACAGAGCGGACACAATTTCGTTTGACGCCCGCCCATCCGCCCATCCGCCCGCCATACCCCAATCTAATAACCAGGATTTTCAAAATTGAAAACCTGGTTAATGTGTTCTGCACGTCATCTTGATGTGGTAAACATTTGTCTGAAGTTTCATCAAAATTCTTCAAAGGGTTGAAGAGTTACAGAGCGGACAGGATTTTCAATGTTAATGTCACTGTGAGCTTGACCTTGGAGCCAGCCATGCGGAACATGCGTTCTGCACGTCATCTTGATGTGGTAAACATTTGTCTGAAGTTTCATCAAAATTCTTCAAAGGGTTGAAGAGTTACAGAGCGGACAGGATTTTCAATGTTAATGTCACTGTGACCTTGACCTTGGAGCCAGCCATGCGGAACATGCGTTCTGCACGTCATCTTGATGTGGTAAACATTTGTCTGAAGTTTCATCAAAATTCTTCAAAGGGTTGAAGAGTTACAGAGCGGACACAATTTCGTTTGACGCCCGCCCATCCGCCCATCCGCCCATCCGCCCGCCATACCCCAATCTAATAACCAGGATTTTCAAAATTGAAAACCTGGTTAAAAATAAAGGCTCTATTAAATCTGATACAGTATGTTAGTGCATCAAGCATGAATAAATCTACTCCACAAATGAATGTGTTTTATAAGTTAATAACAACAGAAATAAAACAATCAAAGCACTAAAGGTGCTGATGTGGTAATCCTCATAGAAAGTGCATTGCAAATTACAGTATTTTGACTTAATTATATGCACATTATAATATCTCACTCTGTATATTTGGCTGACAATGATATGCTTACTTGTGCATGGCGTAATTAGATTTTTAGCACTGACAAGTGTGTTACTCAAATATTTCAACACTTCACGTACTGGTAGGCTCGTTTCTTGATGAGATCATCAATTTAGTTAAGCACAGTATCCTCAATTTAAAACTGACTGGAGGTGAGGGGAAGGAGGAGTGGGAGGGGAACAAATATTCATTCAAATTCATAAAATCCTAACAAACAACTATAATTTACCATACTGTACTGGCTATAGGTACCTTACATTAAAAGTAACATCACAAAGTCCCCTTAATTTTTCATCCTTTGAGAAGTATCAAATATGTAAAGACCAATATGCTCTGCTCTATCAGAAAAACATTGTTTAGGACTTTCTTGATCAGCTTGTCAACAATGTAGTATTTTCAGAGGACTAAGATGCGTGGAGATAAAAGACATGTTTAAACTGTCAACACAAATATCTGTAAATTCCTTTTTGTAAATAAAATAAAAAATAATCTATTCTTTTTTTTGTTTTTTGGGTTTAATGCAGATTTCAACATCTAGGTTATATCTCGGTGGTCAGTCCACCTAACCGGTTTTCCTGGATATCTAACCAGTAATTACCAATTTCTCTGCAAGTGACTGACTACTGTTCCCACTTGATCTACTCTGAATCAGCGGTGAGAGACAAATGAACATTAGACACAATGCCTGAGATCAATTGTCATGGAGAAATTTTGCCCTGCCCAAGGGTCAAACCAGGGACCCATGGATTACAAATCCAGTGCTCTACCTATTGAGCTAAGCAGGCAGGCTCTAGAATATTCTATTCAATTCCCTCTCTACCAATAATATAGCAAAATATTACAATTTTCATACAAATGTATTAAGATGATAAGAATACATACCAATAGAATATAAAAGCCTGGGGTGATTAAGTACTGACTGAATTATTAAAATGCTATTACGATGCTTTTGATTTCTGGTAGATCAGAAGTCAGTTCAGTGGAACTTAAATCAGTAGAAGCTTCTTAAAAAGGGGAACAACTCATACAACATAATTATAGTCAGCACACATTTGAACATACATGTGAACTTACTGGTCAGTAGCTTGAGTCTGCAAAGTTTTATGACCATATCCCCATTTGCCGATCTACTGGTTGCCATGTAAATTCTACTGATTTCAAAAAGTTTACATGTGTGGAAAGGCTAAGTGCTGAACTTTAAAAACACCCTAAACATGTATCATGTTCAGCAATGTATATAGAGCGAGATACATAGTGTACAGTGGGCATAGTGGGCATTAAATCAAACATCTGGAATTTGTAGTGCACTTTTTACGACAACCAACACATCAGCACCTTCAGTTCTTTGATTCTTACTGTCATAACAACTACACAAGAGCATTACTGACCAATTGTTTGTTGTTTTGTTAAAACAACTGTGCTCAGCAAAAGAAGTAGTATTTGTGTCTGATTTGGCAAGCAGATATTACTTGACTTTGTCAATGTTTCCCAGTACTGAATACAAACAATTTACTTTTTGAAAGATATTTTCATACCTGTACTTATTAGTCTTTGTTTGGTTTTATTTTTTTTCTGTTTGCCAAACAGAACTGACACAATTTGTATGTTAGTGCTCAAAGGCTGAGGCAATCTAATATTTTGATTCTACTTTTACTCACACTTCTTGCTGAATTGTAGGATGGCTGGGAAAAGAGGTAGGGTTTTACAACAATCAAACATCAGTAAAAATATTGAATTATTTAAACAAACACTTAAAAAACATTCTCTCAATAATGAAATCATATTTTCAAAAGACAATAAAAACTGTCTTTGTCACCGGACAACAAGAGGACAATGATGACCCTATATTGCTCACCTGAGTACCACTGCTCTTAACAGTATAGCAATGGAAGACATTCAACTTAAGTACAATATCCTAAGACATCCAAAATTAGACTCATTTGATTGTAAGTTCTTTTCTGGACCCTGACCTTTATCAACTGACCAGATTTTATACTATGTGAAAATCATTTTGTGACCCCTTTAAATTCCTTTCCTGTACCTTCAAAAATCAGGTCAAAGTCAGCCACAATAAATATTGAAAATTTATACATGTATGCAAAACTGTTTAAATGGTCCAAATAAAGTAAGAAAAGGTAATCCCAATATCAAAGTTGAAAATATACATGCAAAACTGTACAAATGGTCCCAATTTCATAGACAGAGCTTTAAAAACACCCTCAGAAAGTAAGTCTGTAGGTCAAGGTCATAGTTATTATACCTATGTCAAACTTGAAATCTGCATGAAGAATTATATATATAAATAAGACATATTTCAATACTGTAGCTGCAAAAACAAAGAAGTACCAGTAGGTCAGTATGTCAAGATAAATGTCGAGTTCACATAAAGATCAATGACAAAATAAAAATAATTATGTTGATATGGAGGTTCCTTCCATATGTCTAGGTAAAACAAGTAATCCTGTGGGCAGTGTCAATTTTGACCACAGAGCAACACTACACATTGAATGTCAGAGCTCTAGGCCTGATGACTTTAGATAAAAAGTTTGTCTTGAAGTTTTTTCTTTCTTGTTGCCAAAACAACCAGAGTTCTGCATGGAGAGGAATGTTTTAGACAACTTTGGTAGAGCTGTATGCAATGAACATCCCTGCTTATTCTTATAGTGGTTTGGGAAGAAGGGTTGTTTAAAGCAAGATTAAACAATGCCCCAGCAAAAACAAGAAGTACATCAAGGTAAAGACCATCTAAAGTAGCTTCAGAAACTGTTTATTTCTGAGTAAAACATGTAAACCCTCGAAAGTGACCCAGGGAAATCATTTTAACAATATTGGTAGAGGTCTAATAGACACTGCTTCACATCAAATTCTTGAGTTCTAGGCCTGATGTTTTTGGTTTAGAATTTTTAAAAGTTTTTCATTCTTGTTAGCAACCAAAATTCTGCATGGAATGGAATTGTTTGAAAAACTTGGCAAAGTTTTATGCAATGATCTTTTCTGCCAATTTTCAAGTGGTTTAGGAGAAGATGTTGCTTAAAGCAGACATTGCATGAACACATTGTGACTGAGATGGTACAATATCACTGACTGTACAGCAATCCATACTGTACTGAGAGGATATTTAATTAAACTGTGTAACTATGGTGAAGCTATTTAAATGGCACTGTATAATGAAAATATTGATAACAGATATTGCGGTATAGTAAATAATACATGTACTAAGAAAGCTCAGTGTATAATGGGTGTCTTAAGACTGCTCAGTGTATAATGGGTGTCTTATGACTGCTCAGTGTATAATGGGTGTCTTATGACTGCTCAGTGTATAATGGGTGTCTTAAGACTGCTCAGTGTATAATGGGTGTCTTTAGACTGCTCAGTGTATAATGGGTGTCTCTAGACTGCTCAGTGTATAATGGGTATTTTAAAATTGCTCAGGGTAAAATGGGTGTCTTAAGACAGCTTTGTTCAAAACTAATGTATCAAAACTGCTCAGAGTATAATTTAAAAGTGTCATAACTCTTTAAGATTGCTCACTGTTTAACTATCAGTACATCAAAATTGCTCAGTGTATAATGTGTATTTTTAGACTGATCTATTTTTAGACTGATCAGTGAATAATAGGTGTGTTCAAACTGATCAAGGTATAACATGTGTGTTTAGACTGCTCAGTGTGTAACAGGTGTGTTTAGACTGATCAGTGTATAATGTGTATTTTTAGACTGATCTATGTTTAGAATGCTCAGTGTATAACAGGTGTGTTTAGACTGCTCAGTGTATAACACCTGTGTTAAGACTGCTCAAGTGTATAATGATCAAGTCAGACTGAACTGTATTGATCAGTATAGTTCAATGGCACTTTAAGCATGTTACACTTAGTTATTAAGTCATAACAGCTGTAAACTATGGGAAGCCAAAGTGCATTTATATGGCAATATATGGTGAGCAGATTACAACTCTCATATACAACAGACCCAAGTTACCCAATATCAAGCATTACGAAAAGCCTTAGCTGTGATCAAAATATTCATGACCTCACTGAAGGCTTTTTGGCAGAAAGGCAAACACTTCCATAAAAAAAAAAACTTTTATCCAACCTCACTGAACTAACAATGCTAAAATATGTGCCTGTTTAGCTAAATTTTGACTTCTTATTTTCCATTCTGAAAGGAGTAACATGAAACTGAATTAGTTTGACTAATCAGACCAAAAATGAAATGACTAATGAGTGTAAACATCTTTGGTTGTATTGTTTGCCAACTAAAAGCCATTGCCATTGTTCAATGAGGCTGAATGGATCACAATAGTGCTTATTTTCAAATTACAATATAAAATTTACAATAAATATAACAGAGATAGCATATATTTTCATATACAGAGTACATACAAGAGGAAGTCCGAGTGTTTACGAGATTCTATGTCCGCCTGCTGCTGGGCCAGCTTTTTCCGTCTCTCTTCTTCATAAATTTGTTCCTAAATGAAACAGCAAAGTTAGAAAATGGCAGAATGGCAGAACACATATATCCTGGTACACAAGTTCACCTTCAAAATATTATTCTGTACATGTAGGCATGTAGAATGTTTCAAAAGTGGATCAAAGTCTATTTAAGTGTGTTTGCAAAACATTTAAGCTTTTTCCAACAACTGGCTATATTTTGCAGAACAATTTTATTAAAACAAAACAATAATTAAATTCATTTTAAAAGGAACAAGAAAATCAAGAATAAATCTTACAAAAAAATAAAGAAAAGTAGTAATGTATCATTCTCCAACTGTATGGCAAATAGTGACACTGCAGAAATAGTCTGCAAAAGCCATGAACATTCTCCAAAGTAAACAAATTCTCTAGTAGTCGCAACACACTTTTGTTTTTACCAACAAATCTACACATTAAAAGACTCAAAGAAAAAAGCCAATACATTATATCAAGTATGGACCGAAAAAGGGGCTCTAACTTACAAGTCGTCTTTTCCTGTATGCCTCTTCTTCCTCTTTCCGTCGCCGATCTTTGTCACTGGGCTGCTGTTGACTCCGTATCTCATCTGTTGTCAGGTGGCGGAAAGCTAAAATGTAAAACTGATATGTTTGGTCCTACATCTAAAATAATTATTGCATACCAAATTTTATTTTCATTATAAAAGTTCAGACAAATCTTGCCTATTACAGAAAATGAGTATTTTGTCTGAAAGACAATACACTTGTACTTGGCTAAACTTCTGATGTCAATTATACTTCACAAAATAATTACAGTAGTTTTCTTCTCTGAGTGTTGTTGTTGTAAAGAAAGTTATTATGTCTATGCAATGATGTATAAAACAGTAAATAACAGAAAACCTGTTTGACTTTATACAACATACAACATGCTCCCTTAAGAGGCATTAATCAAAATATATGCACTACTGTGTTTCATTAGGATTCAACAAGAGCTGTCACAGTGTCAATAGCTAAGGCCCAGAAATACCTGGGATCATTTTATACAGACTAGACAAAAACTAATGATATTTATAAACAATATATGAACAATTTGATTCAATTAGATGTATTGATTCATGAAAACAAACTATCATCTATTAATTTTGTATTACAAAATATTTAAGACAATGATAAAACCTTTAGGTACTTAACAAGGAAACATTTTCTCTTAAATACGACCTCAATCGATGCTTTCACCTTACTTTCTTTTCACTTTTTTCATTTAAAATTAAGGTCAGGAATTCTGAAGTAAGAGTTATTTGGACATTCTAAAGTGATATGATATAAATGTAAAGCAAGTTAATGAGGATTGTTATCTATAGTTATCATTTTGTACTCTACATTGACCATACATGCCATATCTCACTGTGGGAGGTAAAAACCTCACAGAAAATGGTGGGTGGGGGTGGGAAACACTGAACTTTGTACAAAATAACTGCTGCTGAGGATTTCCCTGTGCACATCAAAGCAGTATCGAAGTTGCAGCAATGTACCGATGATTTTCATGACATCAAAAATCGATAGTATCCATCACTTAATTAAAATACAGAGTCATCCAGTTGAATTAATACACTGATGAATAACAAGATGTACTGTTTATGTTTGTGAGAGTCACTCAACTGTAAACAGCATGATGGCCAAAAACAGCTAGAAACAATCTTTTATGTAGTTTTGTGATAGTTGGCTCTTCCCAAACATTCTCCATCCTTGTTCTAAAATAGATCTGTTGCAGAATTAAATAAATGGGCAGAGAGTGTATAAAAAGATCTACCATTTATTTTCATGCAAAAACTTGAATGTTTCCTGCAACAGCATTTTTGACCAAAGGATCTCTTTACATTTGTTTTTGCTTTTTTGTATTTTGTCCATTGCTCACTGGAGTCATATTCAAATGGCACAAGTGCTCTTGGAAGAACCAGTTTCATTCCTTGAAAATTCTGTCAACTCTCTTGAGGTAACTTGACTGTTCCTTTCGTGTATATACAAACATTCTGACCAAGTTTCTTGAAGATCTGGACAAAAATAAGATCTCTATATTATTCATAAGACTTTCCACTGATCTGAGCTGATGACCTAGTTTTGTCCCAATGTGACCCAATTTTGAAGCTATCCAAGAGATCATCAGGATAACTATACTCTGTAAGTTTCATGACAACAGAGTAAAAATATGACCTCCAAAGTCTGAAAGTTTTCTTATTTTTTGGGCTGGTGATTTAGTTATAGTAGCCACATGACCCAATTTATACATGTCAGAATAGAAAAGGACAAACTGTCTAGAAAAAAAATCTGTAGTGAACAAAACAGGAAACATGACAAAGAAAAAAGGTTTTTAAAAACTGCCCTACGAATGACATAAAACTAACATAAACACTGTGTTTATTCAATCTAATACTTAGAGAATTTCAGTGATTGACTTCTGACTTACAATATCATGAAAATAATCAAAATACTGCAGCAACTTTGATCTGCATAACTGCATGGTGAAGAGAAATTCTAATCAGCATTGTTTTTTTCCTCACCAACTACCATGAGACCTTGAGGTGGAAAAAGATTCTGTGAGAGTTTACCTCCCACTGGGAGATACTGCATGTATAATGATAAAACAGTTGCCTGTGCGCTCATCAACAAAAATGTGGTCACCCTGTATGAGAAATAGCATTTGCCTTACTGTTTGTCAGTGAGGAGTTAGAAAAGGTAGCAGAGTTGTTAGTTTGTTATTGTGGAATGACCTGGTCAGTTGTACGAGACTATGAATACTTACCAGATTCTTCTTCAACTGTAGAATTGAAAAAATGTATGCAGCGACTGGGTTATAAAATAAGGTTATCATAAAATTTGGCGTAATGTCACATCAAGGTTTTGTTAATCTATTAATCAACTTCAATTAAATAAGAAGCAATACAGCTCTATAATGTAATTACATTAATAATTAGTGACTTGATGCACCCATACAAGCCAAACCACTCAAATGGTCAATATTTGCGGAACCGAAATTTCAATGAATCACCCTGACACATTTCTACAGATAAATCAGTAAATACACCATAAGAAACTACACCATAGAAAATTAATATACTGAAGCTGCATATAAACCCAACAAACTGAAGTGAAGTCAAAACCACTAAACAAACTATTAAATTAAAAATCAAACACACGGCAAAATCAGATTAATACCTCCATTTGTTCGCACTGGTGGTGGGCTTTTAACACCAAGTTGTTCTGCTGCTGATTGTGTACTTCTGCGAGGTTTGGATTGGAGTGATTTTGAATTTGGAATCGAAACCTTGAGTGAATTTCGAACTGGGGGATTAGGTACATATCCAGATAATATATGGCCATTTGTCCTGTATAATGACTTATCAACCGTGTCATGCTTTGTTATTGGCTGGGACTGCAGGTGGGTAACACTTGTGGACTTTGTGATTGGTTGATTTGTCGGGGGTGTTTTGATTGGTTCATTTGAGGAATTCTTCTGGTTCTGGATTTTGTCTACAACATGCAAAATAAGGAAGGATACAAAAAACACATACACAATATCGAGGGAACATGCATGCAAACAACACTCGATCCTGCATGTACTGGAAGTTGTGTCTTACGTTATTTTGTTATGGTTATCAAAACTGAGCAGCAAGAGCTTGATGGTAAAGGCTATACATAAGCTTACAAGACATCTGACCCACAGTGGCCATTAAAACAATATTATTTATATATGAATGAATAGCTGCATGAACATGTATTTGAACATATACAAACAGCTTAAAAAGGTTAAATCTATTTTTTTTACGGTCTAAGATACTCTTGTATCAAATTCTATACTTCAATATCAAATTAAATTCTATAAAACTTTTTTATTTCTACTGTGAAAAATATTCTTGCACATAGCTCAGAAAAACATGTTCACACATGCAAGCCTAGGAGTTCTTTTTTTCTTTTAACAAAGAATACAACATGCCAGCTGACAGGATACAAGCATTACATTAAAAGATATATCAAAAATGAAAATTACAAAAAAAACAACCTTAACAATTCTAGACTTCTTGAAAAATAAAGACTGCATCCCATATGCCCACCCTCAATAGAAAGTACTGCTGAAGGTCAGAGCAATTAACCTGATTGAATGTTAGCTAAAACTTCCACTTACCCCCTTAAAATGATATGCAAGAGTGACAATAGAACTTGTTCAAATGCAACAATGTTCAATAACCAGTATTCTATGCTAAAAGCTTCATAGAGTCTCAGTAGAAACTAGCATATTAAGACAGAATAAAGCCTATTCTTCTTTACAATGGCTACAGTAAATTCTTGACCAGCCTTGTAAGATATTATTTTCAATTTAATCTCAAATTGAGAGAATGGACACACAATACTGAACACAGAGATCAGTCTGATTTAAGTCTGAAAGCAACCAAGCTAAGATGAAACCAGGATTAAATACTGGCTCAATATTAATTTGCACAATTCCTTAACTATCTACATATAAATTGTTACTATAAATCATTTTTTTTGGTGTAGCTGTATTAAAATGGATTTTGACCTACATTTGTAACGAATGTATTAAAATGGATTTTGACCTACATTTGTAACGAATGAAATTGGATGATACAAAATCTTCAGCTGAGGAAGGAAGTTTGCCATTGGTTGAAAGTAGGGATGTCAATGATTACTGATTTTTGTATTTGAATATTTTTATAGGAAATGTAACTGATTGAAATGTCACTTCTGATATCCAAACACACCTTCACTTACGATATTGATATACTTGCTCCTGTTTTATTGAAACTATTCTGTTTCATTCATCAGACCGTATTTGAAATTCGTTTTTATATCAATTTCATATCTTCAATATTTTATCACAATAAATCAAGTTATAGTAAACAATAAAATTGAATTTTATGTCTTTTGTGACTTAGTCCATTTCATTTAATGACATCACTTTCTCAAATTTTTGAGAATTAACTTGTTGCTGATCAAATCACATATTTGATCCAAGAATTGATACGAAAATCAAAAGACTGTCATAATTATAAAATTTATTTTGAGCAAATGATTTGAGTTAAGAACATGCCATTGGGGCTCTCCTCCCACGTAATTATGAAAATAAGTCTTTATGCAAATTTTATTGAATGTCTATAAATTTTGGGTCTTTAACGGATTAACAATTCATCAAACAGAGTTTGTTTCAAACCTTTATAAAGTTACCTGGCATTCACCGGTAACTTTGCAGTGTTATTGTTAACTGTTAAAACAACAAACATGTCAACTGAGTGCAAATTGCTATAATCAAATGACGCTCATTATGAAGACAAATTTGCTGACAAACAGATAAGCTGTCAAAAAATTGGATTTGAATGTTTGTAAGGAATGAGAATATTCAAATATTCATTGACATCCCTAGTTAAAAGTGATTTTGTTACGAAATTTCAGAGCCGAAGTCGTATTTGTTACTGCCTCTACTGAAAATAATGCAATAATAAATTAATACAGCCATAAATTACATATCAAAACATTTTAACCATGAATATTTATCCTAATTCAAATAAATGTATAATTATTATATTTGACTAAATATTTAATTGATTTTATAAAATATGACACCGACTGTTTTAGCATTAAACTCAACATTTTTTGTTTATGGCCTAAACTGTTATGGAAATAGGACATTTGATTACTACATGCATTCAATTTTTGCCAATGTCCAAACGAAGCATTTCTTTTGTACTGTATCTATGCTGATCATCTTTAAAAAAAATATTTATTGTTTCTGCTTGAGTTTTGTTTCTATGGGTTTGCTGCATGCAAGAGGTGGGGGTATAAGCTGCACCACTGCCAATGTGTACATTACAAAAGCTAAGCCACAAAACAAGAAACAACAGACACAAACATACAACTGACTTACAACGCCCAATAGTAACATTACCTAACATAGATTCTGCTCTGTTGCTATGAGTTTGTTCATCTCTAGCTTTGTCTGGTCTCATTCTAGGAATAGTGTTGTACTCAAAACCTTCAGCTTTCTGTTTTGGTTTCCTTGGAAGTGTTAGAAAATTCCTAGATATATCATTTGGTTGTTTTGACAGGTTATCATGTGAGGCATCTGTGACATTTTGGCAATTTAATCCAGAAATCTGAGGAGCTGAATTACTTTGAAACTCCATAGTATTTTGATCTTTCTTGCATGTACCTCTCTTTGTTTCAATCACTGGCACCCACTTATTTGGAGACACTGTATTCTCAGAACCAACAAAAGGTTCAGATGTTGGCAGTGTAACTTCTCTATCTGAGGTTGTCAGGGTTTTGTTCCTAGATGATGTCTTTGACAATCCCTTGCTTCTTGCCCATTCATTTCCAATTTCTTGCAGATACTCTATGGTCATTTTATCAGCGCTTGAAGAACTGACTGGTTCCACCTCTTGTACCCTTCTCAAAGAAGGATTTCCTGACTTTGTTTTATTCACAACTACTTCTACAAGAGGAACATAATTATTTTTACTTTTCTCTACACTTTCATCAAACTGTCTCTGACCTACAACACTTTCTCTTCCACTGTCTGAAAAAGTTGTGCTTCTCTGGGGAAATGTACTATGCAGTCTATCTGAACTATGTTGCTCAAGCTGCCATGGGTGCTGACACTCAGGTGAAGGGAAAGGGTAGGAGTCTGATACAACATTGAGGCGAGACTGAGACTTTGCAGAGCGTGGTCTAAAAGGTTGCTCTTGCTCTGTAAGATCGGGCTCAGATTTTGAACGGCACTGTTGTAACAAATCCTTTGAATCTGTCCTACAGGTGAGTTTATAGTGATTGTCATTCTCATCATCACTGTCTTTAACTATGAAAGTGTCAGTACTGCTTTCACTGTTCCTTCTTGTTTCACAGTGCCTTTCTTCTTCCTGCTTTTCTATTGGGGACTTGAATATCTGGCTGACAACAGGTTTATGCAGTACTGGTTTCTCTGACTCATGGTATACGAACTGAGCTGAACTACTTTTTGGAAAGAATTTACTTTTGCAGAATTCATTATTATAGGCTAATGGCCTAAGGTTTGTTATCTTAAATGTTGGCATAGAATGATGTAAAACTGTTGAAACTAACGTCCTTGGTGGGCCTTGGTTCATTGATAATGGAGCAATAGATAATTCAGTAATGACCTGACCATGTTCAACATCAGCAGCTTTCCTCTTATCACTATCCTGGTTTATATAGAAGTGCTGCGGAAACCCTTCAGCACAGTTAGAGACTGGCTGACTGACCTGCTGGTCTGCTGTTAACACTGGTGCTGTATTTGTTCCTGCTTCAGCTGTTTCAAGGTCAGTCTTACTTTCAATTTTTGCTACAACATCTCTGACACTTGGTCTGGGTAATTTGCCATATTTATCACTTCTGATATATGAAGCACTTGGTGAAGCAACATCAAAGTCACTATGTTTGTTTTCTTGTAGTTGCAATGGAATCTCTATTCTGGCACCTCTCTGTAAGTTAGATCTAGAATTTTCGTTACAAAAAGTAGATGTTGCTGGAAAAGGGTTTTTGACTACCGCATCTTCTGGATTCTGGTTTTTCTCCTGTAGGTTAGCATTTTGAGACTTGTCTGGAGCTGTTACAATGAAGTTGTAATCTTCATCTTTTTGGATAGTAACACTTTCATTTGAGCACCCTTGTGACAATTTGCACTTAGGATCATTAAAATTCACTGTAGCTTTATACTGGGGATTTTCAAGTGAATTGTAAATATGCAAGTTGGACTGCAAAGGACGAGCAACTGTCTCTGTTGTCCTTACATGACTAGCAAAGTCATGTGGTCCAGATATAATCTCTGGGTAAACAGGAGATTTAGGAGTGAGTTGTCTTGGAACTGGAGTAACTTCTGCCACAGTCGGTCTCTTCTCTGGTTCCAAATTTGAGTTTCTGGCAAAAAATGCACCCCTAAAAGAATCTGAACGTCTGTGACCCTGATCTTCCTTTCCAGCAAAAGATGCAGCTTGTAAATGTTTCGTGAAAGGGGCTGACAGTGACCTTATGTGTAAATTTTCAAAATCTGTATCTTCTGTATTTTTTTGTTTCTTAGCTTCAACTAGAATTTCATAAGCATCAAGTCTCTCAGGAATGTTTGTTCCATATAATGGACGCGAAGGCAAATGAGGATTGCTATTGGCCCTTCCAAGTGGCTTTCGAATTGTTGTATTATCTCTCGTTTTAGTCTTTCTAGACTGGGTAGCCTTCTGCTTTTCAGCTCTAACTGCATTACTGAAGAATGTATTTTGCAAATAGTGATCACTCTCTTCTTCATCAAGTTGCTCATAGAATTTCTTCAGATCATTCAGTGATTTTCCCTTCCGTTTTAATCCCCTATCTCCTAAAGGCTTCCATCGATATACTTCTAGTTTTTGAAGGTCATAAAAGAATTCCTCATGTTTCCTGGCTTCATTAAGCTCCTGATACAACCACTGTAGCTCCTCTCTTCTCTGAACATCATACTTTGTATACATTTCATTTTTATTACCTTTAGCAACATTTATTGATGCCACCATTTGCCTAGACCTCTCTTCTATTTCAGTGATTCTCTCTAAAACGGCAAAGTGTTTTTGTAGTTTGAGGAATTTTTCCGACTTCCCACTAGAATGAAGCAAACCAGCTGTATAAGACTGATATGTTGAATGGTCAACTCTGTTCTTTTCACTGCTGACTGAACTTCTGCTGGACACTGGCCTTGACAGGAAGTCGTAGGTTAATTTATCTGTATCCGAAGATGTAAAATGACTTTTAAACTTACTGTTATTCACAGGGTTGTCTGACCACTGGTCGAGAGAGTTGGTACTGGACCTTGTAGTCTCTTTCACACTGACCTCTTCCTCAGCATCATAATCCGTTGGGGTTGGGGAAGCACTTGGCAAACATGAGCTCTGCTTCAATAATTCGGTTATTCTTCCTCGTTCCTTTGCTGCAACCTTTTCTTTATACTGGTTCAGTTGCTGCTTATAGAAGTGTTTATTTTTCTCCTTGTCATTGACAAAAGTACTAGCCACTGGAGAACCAATCCATGCCTCCATACTTTTCTCAACAGCTATATCACCACGCCTTTGTATCCATTCTCTCTGTCCATTTTCAGTGAAATCAAACTCATCTTCAGAACTATCACTGTAAGTTTTATCTTCCTCAGAGTCTGTGTTTAATGTGTCGTTTTGGCTCTCAGCTTCATGGTAATTTCCACTGCTTGCACTCATTTCCAGCAAACTTTTTTGAGGGTTATCTCCCCTGTGCTCATGGCAAGTAGTGTTTTTAAAAGGGCATTTATCCATCTGTACATGTGAATGTGACTTACTGTCACTTGTATAAGTGAAATCTTGTGACTCCCTTGCTGTGTCTGTATCTACTGACAATGTATCTTTATTACAGATATCATAAATATCATTACTGATAATGCTGTTACAGTTAGATTTTGATCGTTCAAATGACTTTGACCTCTGGTGATCTATCTCTTGCCAAACAGTTTTATCAATCCCTGTGTAGTACTCAGGTTTGACCTCACATCTTTCCCTTAAAGTCCAGAACTTTGCACGAACCTCAGCTTCAGCAAAGGCATCACTTAACACACTAGCTGACTCTGGTGATAATCTCTCTTCCTCTATCAGGCGACAATAGTGTCTTTCTACACGATTCCTGTACTCCTCTCTACATTTTTGCTCTTCCTTATCAAAAAATTCAAACTGTATACTGGCAACACTTGATACACTGTGAGAGTCTGTATCTACTTGTGTCACATATGAACTGTCTTGGGAACCAGACACTACTGGACATGACACAGTCTCGGATCCTGGCTCTGCTTCAGTCTCCTGGGAAGAAGCACTCCTATTATCTAACCTCAACATGGTTTCCTGCTTTATCTACCAGTCCAATTACTCAGAATACAGTACAAACTGAAGTGCATCGAAACAATTGGTTAAATGTCCTGCTTTTGGCAATTTATCAGCTCTCTTGAAACCAAACTTTGACTGATAACACAAGATAGCTGTGGGTCTGTCTTTTCTCTAGTAGATTTTACTGATCTACTATTTTTAGATTCTCCAGGTCTCTCAAAAAAATTAGCATATTTCTACATGTATATCAGTCAGTGTTTATCAACTTCATATAAAACACACTTCAAAATATGTTGCTTTAAATGTCAAGCTTAGTAATTTTCCATGACTGAATCCTAAGGGAGAGAGTAGTCACAGAGCTATTTATGATGCAAAGACAAAAATAAACAAAGATACAAAAAGCCAACCTACACTTTCCCATGCAGACTGTAAAAATAAAAGGAAAATTCATTTAATAAAACTCCGTATCAATATCATCAAATTATCTGTACTTCTACTATGACAGAGGAAAAGGATTTATGGAATCCTAAGGAAGTAAAAATACTTTTACAAAGAAATATCAGTTAAGAATGTAAGATTTCTGGAACTTGCCATGTTTTCATTTGATAGGAAATTGAGCTAAACACAAAATTAGCAAGCACTACATTGAACTATGAACATCATAACCTTGTTTGCACATCCAAATTATAAATATTTATAATCTCTTTTCAGGCACAACTTACAAAACAAATCTTAGGTCATCATAGCAGACATTTAACATGACTGAATACTGTGTAAGAAGTGTCCCAAAATGATCCAAGGAACCACTACCTCTTTCTACAGAACTTATAGCAAGCTAATACAAGCAGATGATTCTTAAAAGGGTACAAGTCCTACAAAACATACACAATTTCACTTGTCATATACAGCCTGAGCAATGGTGCAGCTTACACAAACATGCATACTTTCTCCCACAGTAGTGATGGCAGACCCAAAATGTAACATTGCTCTTGACACACATCTCTGCCCACCCTTACCCACTCTAAATGGACCAACATACAAAGTGCACATACAAACAAATCAAAAATAGACCAGACAAAGTTACAGTAACTGAAACAAGCATTGAATTATTGAACTTGAATTGTTAACTTTCAAGCAACAATCCTAAACCAAGTATTCCTTTACTTCCAACACAGAAGTTTTCACATAATGTTTTCTTGATGTAAAAACAAGACTCATAGTGACTGTCTCTTACAAACCAAACCTGTATTTTATGGACAACTTCATAACCAAACATAAACAAGCAACTATGTAGGTCACGGTGTGTGTGTCCATTCATGGTAAATTTAAAGTTGTAAAACTGTGTATAAAGCTTTTTACTGACCTTTTAGTGTCAAAAGACTGGTCCCAATCATAAAGGTAGTGAGAGATAAGCATTTAGGCGAGACAGGTAATTAAAAAGAAAAGAACAAAAGTTATGTACAAGAAAAAAGATAACTGGGGAAACAGTTTGGTAGGGTAAATGAACAGTAACATATATACAGAAGATTGTGAGATGCTTACTTGGACTTTTATCTGGTGCAGGTTTTTGTAAACCTTTTATTGGGATGTCTCCACCTCTCTGAATCTTCTTGTAGGCATCTACTCTGTCAGTAGAATCCTCAGTAGTTGCACTGGGTTCTGATATCAATCGCTTTCTGCCTTCAGTACTGAAGAATGATAAATACAATAAATGCTTCAATGAAATCTGATTGCAAACAGTCTAGAAAATGAAGAGAATAAAAAACATCAGCTTCTTGACTGGAAAAAACTTTTTGGACAATTCAAATCTAGAAAACATAAAAGGAATCATTATCTTGTAACTTAAGAGTAAAGTGGTATCAGTGACGGAGCGTTTTCTGAAGAGTTTTGACCATGTGACCCAAAATAACCATCCTAGCACCACAAAGTCTGGATTTTACTGTAAGTTTGATTAAATAAAAAATTCACATAAGTTATCATAATTTTAAAATTGTTGACTTTTCTCTTTACACATTCAATACAATTGTAGCCTATTTAATTCTTGTAACCTGCTTCAGTCCTTAACAGGTTCAATCAATGGAATAAAATTTTATGTACACATGAAACCACAATTACTGTCTTTGACTAGCCATGCAAAGCTATACTATCTTCATTCATTCAACAATAAAAGATCATCTGCTGTGGCCGATCTTTTGAAATTGTTTGCTCAGAGCTTCCCCAACCGGCTGATAAAACCTGGCTACGTATCTTGCATCATTTATGACATCTAAAAGCATTTTCTTCATTTTTGTTGTATGACTTCAATTAATACTAAAGTGAAGAAAACTTCCACCCTGAAAAGAGGTTAAAACAAGGTTCCATGTATCAGTGTTGTACACTATACATGCAAAAGAACCAGGGGTGTCACTGGAATGGGATGCTTTCTGTATCTTGCACTAGCCCCCACAACATAAAAAAAACTAATTTCTGCAGGGGGGAGGGGGCATCAGTTATATGGGCAACCAGTACCAACAATAAACTCACACAAAGTAACCTGGCTGTTATAAAACAGATAGATTTGCATTTAGTGATTAAATTTTGCTCAACTTTTCCATTTGAAGCTGGTTTCGGTATTTGATTAGAGATTGATAAATCTAATGAAATTTGTCACAAATTTCCATTACACTAATTTTGAGTGGGTGTTTAACTGCCTAATGTGAGAAAACATTAAAATTATTTTTTTGCCAAAACAATATATTTAGTTAAATATCTAGTGAACCAAGTACTAAATAAAAAAAATGAAATGGTTCAATAGATCCTTTTATAAAGAACATTTCAATAGATTCTGGTGCTTTTTCTAATGAATAATGACTTTGATAAATAGCTGATTTAAAATATGACAAATTATGTGCTATGGGTCACTTTAACTAGCTAAAACATTTATCAATGTACATGTACCTTAAAATTTTAAAATGTGATTCTACCTTCCTACCCACTGCTAAAATTCTGGTTCAGGATACTCTTAAAAATTCTAAGGTCATGCAGCCTTACTAAGCTGTGCCCAGCCTCACTGGAGTCACCTTGTTCATAAGATGTTTATTAATAACATTTTTAAAATCAAGTTATATGTGTACCAGACCATACAAACTGTGGTGCCCCTAGAACATGTTCACTCCTGCCAGAAATGAATCAGCTGCCTTTTTATTAATATCACTTGACCTTTACTCTGAAGTACAAACTAATTCTCTTACTTAAATGGCACTGGCAATATGTGAAACATAATATTTATACTGAGTTAAGTCAATGTTTACCTTGGGATATGAACATTGACAATATGTTACTACAATATAAAGACCCTAACCACATTGAGATAAACTTTTTACCCAAATACAGATCACCCACAAGGAGTCAACAGACTGCTAAAATGAAAATATAACAAATTATTGAAAGCCTTCAGTTTTTTCTTTCAATAGCTTTAATATTACCTCTACTGGCAATCAAGGGACAAATATAAACATATCTGAACTAAAATTCAGCAGGAAAATTGTGCTATGTTTAAGTTTTTATAAGAGTCAAAACCTGACTTGTAATTTCAAAATTCACCTTCTGCTGCAATGACTATGATGCTCAGGACTTAGCAGAAAAGATGTTATATTTCCCAATTTAGTATAACATGTGTAGTAATTATATTGTACCTATGCTGAAGTTTGCATTAGTTATCCTGTGATGAACCTTCCCTTGTTATCTTTATCATATGATTAAAATGATACTGCAAATAGTGCAAGTGTCCAACCTAACAGATGGACCAACAAGGCATGTGAAATGCCAGCTGTTGCCTCCTACCCTCACCTTGCCCAGTCTTACAGTAAACAACTTACCTGTACAATCTATCAATTAGTTGCATCATTTTTAAGGTACATGGAAACAATCCAAAATGTAGGCAGAAATTGATGTTAATCCATCATGTCATAAGTTATCACTTGAAATCTTCACAATCACAATGCATTTTCACAATCACTCAACATGATTTTATTTTCTCCACTTTATCAGTGACAAAAACTGACAGAATATGTGTAATAAACTTAAAATAACTCTTTTCCTTCCCTTGTCTTACAAGGTGACTACAGAGTACTATATAAATAGTTAGGTCTGTAAACATGTAGTAATTGTGAGAGTTGGTATATCTGTAAAAATTACTATCTGTGACATTTACAATGACACAGATGTCAGAACATTCCAGATTCTCTGTATCTATGTCACTAACTTCCGCCTTTGACTGTTTCAAAGAATACTTGAATGAATAAGCCTTCCATGAGAAAATTTGAATGTACACTATTACATGCATAATTTGTTTAGGCTCACTGCACAGACCTGATTTCAAGTGAGGAAAAACAAAATCAAGAAAAACAAGGCAATAACATTAATGGTTTCCACTTCTCTGTTTCATTGCAAATGTAAAGCTGAGATTTTAGAAATATTTTCAAATCTTGATTTAACAATACTTGTACACTTCAACTTATCTTCCACTGAACACTGCTAACACTCACTTACTGAACACAATGAAACACTTCACAAGATAACAGGTAACAAGAGCAATAAATTTAGAAGAAAATACTACACTAATAAAAGAATGCTGCTAATCAGTTTTCAAAACCAGACCTCAATAAAGTTTATTTTAACCCTTAACCTGCTGGAACCGAAAGTGATTAGCCTTGCCACCAGTATAGAGCCAGGCCAGCCTGCACATCCGTGCAGTCTGACCAGGCTTTATACTGTTGGTAACTCAATTTTTGTTTTTTGATAATGAAATCCCTTAAACTTTGAATGGACTGTTCCAAATTCAAAGCTGGGCAAATCCATTACAAAATTTCAGCATGTTCAGGGTTAAGTAAAAAGATCCAAATCTATGCAAAGATTTAACTTGACATAAAGCAGTTCCTGAATGAGGTTTTTATTGAATCCCCCAAGGCTTCATATTAAACTGCTTATACGAACTTTCTAGGCAACAGTAAAGTTTTCAATCAACATTAAAATGAAAACAGTAAGACATGATAAGACATGATTTATTTCCTAACTGACCAGCTTTTGCATAAGCCAATGTAAAATAAAACATTTACAGATAGATGTTCAAAATTCAGTTGATCCCCTCTTGTAAGATCAGTCAATACCAATATTTACAATGTTATTTAAATATAAGTTTCCTCTCAAAAAACCCTACCAGTTTAACTATAAAAGTCTTTTTCAAAACTATTTCATGAAGACCAGACAATATTGCAAAGCAGTAAAAGAAATATGTTGTATAATCTGCCACAACAAACAAAATCTCCAATTTTCAACATTATCACAACTCCTTAAGTTTTGAATTGGAATGTCACTGATAATCCATAGAAATGATCATGCACACCTGAAACTTAATTCATTAAACCCTAAAAAAACTTTGCACAAGTATTCCAGTGAGTACAGACCATTGGACTCTCTTTATAATACTGTACTTTGAAAAAGAAATTAAACTTCTCACAGAAAATAAGGTCAGTCAAATATTCTATAGTTCACAAACAGGTGACCTAGGCCATTACAGATATTCAACAATGAACTACCTCAGGTGAACAAGCCTAGTATAACTGGCTTCAATTAGTATTCAACTGTGACAAGATACAGACCAGTTTATCACAGAAATTAAAGCAAGAGGGCCATGAAGGTCATATACTGCTCTCATGAGTACAATTGCCCTTAACATCAAGGACAATGAAAGATATTCAACTGAAAAACAGCATAAAAATACATTGTATTAGTAACAATGTGATTTCTGATAAATTTCAACTATAAATTAACCATCCCAGAACCATACCAGCCCCCTTTAACACAATACACAACAATGTATTTCATACATGCAATATCTGCATGTGGGGGGTTGAATCTCACATAATTTTGCTCCACCTCATGGTCTAACAGTAGTAGGTAAAAATATCCCAGACAAACTATAGTACCACATTCTGCCTTGTCACAGGAGCAAAATCAACATGACAAACCCGTTACAACATTCTAGTATTAAGTTCTTGATCAAAAATCTTTTTTTATACTTGTATCAACTGAGACCTTTACCTAGAATTCAGATACACCAAACAGTCCTAACTGACAATTGCATACAAGCTACCTGAATACAAAGTTTCATTGCAATATACCACAGTCCAAAGTGAAGTTATTGACTGGAAACCATTTTTCTATTTACAGTAACAATGACCTTGACTTGGATTGCAGACTCATAAAACAACAACTATACAAGCTACTTTATACACCTGATTTCGCTACAACAATCTGAAGAGAAGTAATTGATCAGAAACCATTTTCTATTTTGAAAACTACTGACTTTGACCTTCAACATAGACAACCAAAATACTATCCCAAGTAACAATTTCAAACAAGCTACTTACACACCAAGTTTCATTGCAATACAACATTCTGGAAATCTAGTTACTGATTGGGAACCAGTAACACTGACCTTTATCAAGCTGTTAACACACCAAGTTTTAATTCAACAGCTGGCATTCAATACTGAAGTTATTGATCAGAATCCATTTTTCCATTTTCATAAACAGTGACCTTGACCTTGAATACAGACAACCCATCAAGTTAAATAAGTAGCACTGCTGTTAGTGCTTATCACTCAAATGGCAATTAACAGAACCAAAAACAGTATTTATTAGGTTTAACAGTAATATTTGGCACCTGAAACATATTTATGATAACTAAACTGTCTACAAGCAAGGTGACAGTGGTAACTGTGATGTAAAGGGAGGTAACAACTGCCTGGAGTTTGGTTTTTCTGACAGAAGAGTGCCTCAAATATCATGTAGGAATAAAAAACACCATTTTTCCCATCTAGTACTGTACAAGACTGTTGTATTTAGGTGTTTACAGATATGTTTATGTGCGTTAAAACAACACAGCATTAAAACTTCTCTGGCTGGGACCAAAATCTGCCTGTCTGGAAAACCAATCTCTCCCTAACAGACCCTCTAAAAATATAGCAATTTTGTTTGATGTTCCATGGCTGCTTGTTTGTGCTGTGTTCTCAAAAATAAAGAGAACTACAGCAGTGTTATCTACAAAACAATTAATAACCGCAATTAACTATGATAAGCCATTAGGCTGTAAAATGTACAGCTCAGGAGACCTAATGTTTGTCATGATAACATAAAACATACTAGTCTGCCTGATCACCATCCTGTGGTTTAGGATTAAGTTTCTGATATTTATTCAAGATTAAGATTAAGCATGTGTCTGCTTTCTCCTTATGAACATATTTCATTCTTCTGTATTCAGAATGTGTCTGTGCTGATCACTGACAAAAGATGGGTATAAATTACACTGCGAAAAATACACCAATATACGGAAGTGTACGGTCCCGTATTTTTTAGATATACGGGCATATACGGGACGTATTCGCATAATATACGGACATAATATACTAATCCGTATTCGGAACATCGGGTATACGGAAACTCCGTATATTTGTCATACAAATACGGATTTCCGTATTCTTCCAATATACATGTACGTATATGTGTCCGTATATTTGTCACATACGCACAGTACGAAACCCGTATTTCAGCCATATACGGGCTATTACAACATCTAGTTTCCAAGTATACGGGCTTGTATTTTTATAGAATACGGGAAAGATAAAAATCGTACATGATGCATATACGGGATAGAATACGGACTATGTATACTCGAGATATACGACGAATATACGGAAATGTATTTTCATAGAATACGGAAATGCTTAAAAGCGTATATGACACATATACGGGGCAAGAATACGGACTTTGTATACTGTGTATATACGTAGGAAATACGGAATTGTATTTTCAATGAATACGGGAAAGCTAAACGCCGTATATGACACATATACGGACTTATTATATTACATGTACGGATCAAGAATACGGACATGATATATTACAGGATACGGACACCAAATATAGACTGATAATATACATGTACATGATGTTCGGGATCATTATATGTAGTTAGTACTCATTTCTAGAACGGACTAGTTAAGATCCTCATCGTATATACATGAAGCATACGAAAAAATATAAAGACCTGCAATGTCTGAGAGAACGGGAGGAAACATACCTTTTTTAAATAGATATACTGACAGAAAGTTTACTTTGGCGTACACAAGATATGCTATAAGCATGATACAAATTATCTGAGTAACTTGTAAGGATGAGGATGTGCACAAACAAAAGTAATTCAAATTAGTTCTGAATTTAATGAATAGTATTTTATTAACAAGTTTATTAATAAATGTAATATCATCATAAAAGAGTAACAATCAATAATAAAACCAAGCATATTGCAATGATAAGAACATAACTGAAATCAATCTTGAAGTTATGCTAACAATGACTAGTGAACCTTGGCCACTTGGAAACATATATTCAAATTACAAAAACATATGTAATATCAAAGATTTGTCAGCTCATGCCATTGGTATTGTTTCATACGTTATCGTTAATCAATAGAAATTCAAGTATTACTGTATGTGTATGTAGTCACGGGTCATTGTTTAGCTGAAATACATATAAATGAGAAATATTTTTTTAAAAATCTTCTAAAAACTATGTGGAAGTGACATTTTTACTTGCTACGATAACAGCTTATATGTAAGACCCAGTTTCACTTGCACAGATGAACATAATAAATTTATGGGATTATTGTGAGTTATTTCACTGTTTCTAACAAGGACATACATTAACAACATGCATTTCATAAAGTTTTATTCTTTTTGTTCTTTTATTCTGCTTTATTGTCTTGTGGCAGTGACTTTTTCTGGGACTCGTGCAAGACTCGCATCTGCTCCTGCAGCTCTGCAATGGCATCATGAAGGTCCATTTTTCTGAAAATACAAAATGATAGTATTAATTTTGTAATTTAATTATTTTTCAATTATTACTTTTAAACATTTACTGTCTGTGTTTGACCGCTTTTGCATAAACAATTGTATTACCAATTTCGAAATTGTTACTGTCATGGAAAGATGCTGGAATGATTAAGAGTTGCATATTTCATCAATTAATTACTCTCATTCTTACTTTTTTGTGTGTTGGCAGTTTTACATACACTTATATTACACATGTTTAAAAGTTGCGCATGCGTATTTTGCAAAAAACATGGTGTGCATAAACGTAAGGAAGTATGGATGCATAAAGACAAATAAGAAGTAAGGATGCATAAAGATAAGTAAGGATGCGTAAATATAAAAAGTAAAGATGCGTAGATATTAGTAAGGAGAAGTAAGGTAAATATAAGTAAAGCGAAGGAAAGATAAATAAGGAGAAGAAATGTTAATATAACTGCCATTATCATTTTCATGCATATTGATTATGTGATTTATTTAATTCTTAATTTTTCGTCCTACATTTCTCTGAAAAATTGAATTATATACCGTTACTGAGTGATGCACGTGACTTGTCGAAGCACGTGAAGGGTTGTTATGTTTCATAGAAGACGGGTAGAAAACGGATTTTTAATTTATATTCCACTTACAAATTCATTAGTTATATAACATTGAAGAAAATATATTTATGAAAATAAAAAACGGGAACAACGCTTATTACTTAAGAAGCTGTTCTTCTTAAAATTAAAGATAAATCAAAATATCTTGAGAAAAAACAACAACAACATAATGTACGCTTCTATACACCTATAGAATGGAAGAAAAAAAGTTGTTGACCTAACGGTGTGCAAACTCATGTCCTTCCAATCAGTAAATCTTTTTTCGCTAGGTTTACCGCTGAACCACGGCACTATTTATTTCTAATGTACATTATTAACATTATGCCTGTGATGATCTGTGAGTCAGTCGCGGGACGGCATAAAACGCTAACACTATAGAATAAGGGGAAAAAAGCTAAACTGACTAACGAATAAATTTTGTTATCATGGCATAAGTATTCACTAGCTTGATAAACACTTTTACCGTAACAGGCCACGTGTATCATACAACATCTAATCAACACCTTTATTAATGACATGGTAATTTGATTAACTCCCATCATAATCAAAACTGTTTTTGTTGAAATTTTTCCTTTAATTTATAAGAATAACTTTGATAAATTAGGCCCCCCAAAACAATATCGCTAAGTACAACGTACCGAACTCAGAAGTTATTTGTTCGTTTTTTATATGTATTATCAGATTTTTTTTTCTTTATGACAAAACTAAAGAAATTTCTTGTTCCGGAGACATTTAACTTTTGTTTCCGACTACAAAGCATTTGGTATACCCCATGTAAAAACTTTGATACAAAATATTTTTATGTTCTGTTCTGCATAATATGCTATATACACTAGTTTATTGATTAGCGTTGTGAGTTTTTAGCGCCGATGAAAATATTTATTCTAATGAAATAAAAAAACTATTTAATGTATGTACATGCGTTGTCAATTAAAAACAATTCTTTGGTCAATCATATTAAGAAACTAGGAACAGGGTGTTACACATTTTACAATTTCATTGCCAATGCGTCTTATAAAATCATATTTTGTCCTTTTAATTCATAAAATCTTTAATTTTCTTAATTTTTATTTCGATCATGAAATAATCGTTAAACTGTGGTTACTTATCTAATTGCCGACATTTGTGAATGTTTAAACAAATAATCAATTATCTATCACGGCTTATTCACAGAATTATTCAGTCTCACTTATCTCTTAATATGCAAATGATTTACCGAAATATCGGTACATGATTTTATGTAGTAAAAAAAAGGAAAAATTGGTAACAATAAAAATACTGTATGTACCCATAAAGGTGATAAAGTTGGTGTGAAAAGGCATGCTGGGATACACTGCTTATCATAGAAAGGTGCTAACGACACGTGTCGGTCGTTAAATAGGTAATTAATTTGTCTCAGGAGGTAATTATATAATTTGTGTTTGTCATGCAATTATCATTATAAAAATTATTATAACTGATCCTAAAATTTTAAAATCATAGTTACTTTTTCGCACCGAAAATGACGCCGAAGGAAGTAATGTATTCAATGATTACGGCTTGATCTTTGTTTTAAATCGGTTTATGATCTAATAACGGCAATGTATTAAAATGAAAACACATTTAAAATATATAACACTTTTACAATATACCGCAACACATCAATACACGATACATCAATAACTAATATCTTTATATATACAAGTATATACTATTAGAAATTGCACGAAAACACCAATTAATCTCGGTCATCCAAGGCGCTTTTCACACCAACTTTATCACTATCTTTCTTAAACATAACGCTTCTTTCATATATTTTGCAAGATTATACATCAATTTTTTACTTTGAGATGACGTTAATGCATTGAACTTTTGTATAGTAGATCATGAACAGTGACCTAAGTGTTTGGATCATATACAGCTGTATCCTGAGCAACATGATATAAAATTATCTTCTGATTCTACTGTTTTTTGATAACATACCTTACACAATCTTTTATCTCTTCCTACATTATTATACCTTCCTAATTCTATCTCTAAAGTATGTGAACATAATAGTAGCTTGTCATTTGATATAACATCTAAATATTTTTCAAAACAAAATTCAGTTTAATATCTGCAATAGGAATTTAATTATGATTTTGAACTATAATACCGGCCTTGCAATTTACCGAACTTACCAACACCCGTTTAAAAACGGAAGCATACAAAAATCTTCATAAGCGATTCCTTGCAGGGCATGATCAAGCATTGAAGTCTAAGCATTAGTTCAGTAAAACTGAAAAGCATTATACAAAAACTTTGACTTACCTCATTTTACTTTCAAAACGACGAAGACTTCGAAAAAAGGCAATTTTTGAGACTTGAATTGCTGAAATCTACTTCTTCCATTTCGCGCCCAAAGAAATGATTGGATAGGTGAACACAAGCTAAACTTGATTGGTGCAATCTGATCACATGAAATAAACCCACGCTTCCTTTGATTGGTGGGATTGATCACATGGAATAAACCCACGCTACCTTTGATTGGGGCGATCTGGTCACATGGTAGGTGCCTTGTTACACTGACTGGTACAGTATATTTCTCTTTCTTGTCCTGGGGAACTAATATTTTTATAATAAAAGAGAACCAATCTAGTAAATAAAACTTGATGAATCAAACTCCGCGCACCGGTTACGCTACGCTCAGTAACCACTGCCTTCACACGAATCACGTGATGATGGTCTTATCACATGATTATGTCAAGATGGCGGATACGCCAAAGAAACCGTTGAAAAATTGTTTCATCTGTGATAAACTGCGACAATATAATTTGAGCTCTGGTGTCAATTCTGCCGATATGATTGACAAAATTTCAATGTTTTGCCTTAGGGGTGAGCGTAGAATCAAAATTATTGATGACTTGAATGATTTCTTTTTTCAAAAGCGGCCATATTGTTTTGAAATATACGGTGCGATATTAAAAAATATTCTCATAATATTTATGTTTCCGAAATTATTTTTTATTTGAGTTCACATCTAACACCTTACAGTCTTGAAACATAAGCAAAACCGTGTTTACTTTTTTTGAAAAAAATCAAAATTGAAAAAAATCATATTGTCAAAAATCTTGACGAAAATGTTGTGACGGCAGAGATCTAATCCTGTAAGGGGAGATCACTGCGTAGGAGATTGTTGATGAATATGGTTTTCTTGGTTGATGTTGTCGCGAAAATACCCTGGTATCTCGATCCACCTGCGCAAAAATCATTATCTTGTAGGGCTAGTCTTGAGAGAAAAAAACAAAGTATCATTGCAAATAATAAAATAAAAATGAAGACTTTCAACACCACTGACTTTGTGTGATGCCTAAATTATTGTAATAACTGAGTGAACCTCTTTCAATATAAACTGTTAGCCTTTAAAAAGCTTTTTCTAATGTATGAATATTGATCATTACCGAAGATCTTTTATCTGCTTCTGAAGTTTTAGCGCACATGAAGACCGTTCCATAATTGAAAAATTGAACGCCGCCATTATGAAGGTCACGTGACTGTCCGCCATTAAAAGGCTGTTTAACTTCGCTGTGATGCCTAAGTCCTGTAAAACTTTGTATACCTTTAGCACATTTCAAGGTGGCATGCTGTCTTTTATCGCGTAAATTCTGTGACAGCATTTTATTGTATTATTTATACTTTTCTGTATGTTTTATTCCTGACTTGAACATATTATTAACTTGAAATATTAAATACATGAAAGACGGTGAATAAAGACCATTGACTGTTCAAAATTAAAGATTGAGTTGTGTAAAACACATATAACTGTTCCTTTTCAAAAGTTGAAAATATGATTTCAATTATTTGAACACCTCTGAAAGTCTACAAAATGGACAAAATGACAAAATTAAATATTTCGCTCATCAACCGCATGTTGATGTAGAATGTTAACTAAAAATTGTTTTATTCCATGATACAGTTTCAAACAATACTTGACAATCAAAGTGCATTTTTTAGCGCTTCTATTATTATCACACTCTTTTGTCTTTCGCGGTGTCCTGTGGTGAAGGGAAGTGGTTACGTAATATGGGGGTGACATACTGACTTTGTTTTGATATGTCACCGTTAATTGCCATTGTCGGTGTTCCTTGATCAGTCACAGTAAAACACTTTAGTAACAAAATTTGCTCTTAAGAAGTTGCCTGAAGGCTATAAAACATGGTCTTTATTTGTTCCTGATTGTTATATAAAATTTAGCATCTACTGCTGAATGGACATTTTCTCTAATATTTATTTCTTGCATTTCGGACTTTTTTTCTTTTTTTGCAAAGTATTGATATGTTCAGCATTCGAGTTTGTATATGCAGAACAAAATAATAGCTTCAATGCACACGTTTGTAAGATATTGATCTTACAAATAAAACGTTTGCTTTCTTTTTTCTTATTTTAAATGTAATTGTTGATGATATTTTTTTGCACTACGGAAAACGAATAATTATGACACCCATGTAACTGTACCCTTTTATACAGATTTCTTTTTAAGATAGGAACATGTACTTCTTAAAAGCGGTTTTTCGTGAAATTTTGATAAATGAAACGAATTAATCTACCGAAGAATATCACAAGAACTTAATTTAACAGTTCATCAGATTGAGATGTTATCTATGATTCGTCTAAGTAAATTGTAACTGCAAATTGATCATTCGTTCTATATCTTAATTGATAATTGATATCTCATAACAAACTTTTTGTTTATTGTTATAACATACAGCAAACTGTTTAAGCTAATTTAATAATATGAAGCTGTTTAACTTTCTAAAGCAAACTTTAAATGTTGTATTACTGGCTTAAATTTCTTTGGTGTTTATAAGTAATCATGTTTCATCATAGGTGAAAAAAAAGATGTCTAACCAAAAACATGACATTTTAGATAAATTACATCTACATGTTCGATGTAATCAGAGCAAAGGCAAACTAATTATTTCAACACAAGGTCGTTTTAAGAATAATTGAACCTGCTGCGTTTCTTTTTGATTTTTAAAAGTCATTACGGTTTAAATTTTCTTCTAAAAGACAGAAGCACAAGCAGACCTAAGAGCACATTTAAGTGTAAATAAGATCACTATAGAAAACCTACTTTAAATCGCAATGTTGTTTTAAGACAATTAAGTACATCAAAGTTACGCAATATTAGATCAGCCAGCAAAGTAAATCTTAACAAGAGGTACGGTTTGATTAAATTTAGTTAAAAACTTGAAAACCCTGCTGTGAACTATGATCCATATCCGGCTTTAGTAATCCAATACTGCAATTTGGTTAAGACAATAAAGCACATCACTGATTATCTTGGAGATAAAAATTAGATAATAGACACGGGCAGATTAATTAAAGTTAAGTCGGTTTCATTTTAATTTAGTTTTTAAGTTTGAGACGCATGCATCGGATTATGATCTATATCCGGCATAAAATCAAGAGTGGAATTTAGTTTTGACAGACCCCCCCCCCCCCCCGAAAAAATAAGAAAAGAAGGAAAAGCATTATTACAAAAAGAAAACATTTTTCTTATAAAGATCCTTAGTTTCAACTAGTCATTATAACTCTATATAACTGTAACTGTGTAACTATGGCCGATATTATTTTCGTATTTTCAAATATACGGAATACCGTATTCGACTAATATACGGACTTGCAAGCACACTCCCGTATTTCAGGAATATACTGAATAGTATTTCAAGTTTCTCGTATTAGTAAATATACAGAAACCCTTATTTGAGCAGTATACTGACTCCCGTATTTCCAAGAATACGGGGAGACTATCTTGATTTGATATGCCCGTCTTTTTCAATTATAATCTAAATAATCAAATATAATGATCATTACTTTTTCCAGTTTACAGATACATTGTTGACTTCTCAATCAGTAGTTTTCTAGAGACGTTCCATCTTGAAAATAATGACCTCCGAAAAACTTTCGTGTTTATGACACATAATGGGTTCCATTATTTACAAATTTATAGAACACCAGATTTGAGCAGTATACTGACACCCGTATTTCAGTATATACGAAAAGTACATCGTTTCTTGTTTTCTTAACTTTAAAATAAAGGGAAATATGTAGTTTAGCAGTATACGACTGTTCATGAATATGCAGTCTTTTTAGATTTACGTATTTGTATGAATACGGGATACCGTATTTTAGTAATATACAGTTTTATTATGATGTTCACGTATTTTAGAAAAATACGGACACCGTATATCTAGTTTTCCGTATTTTGTTAGTATACGGAACACCGTATTTTGGTCATATACGGATTTGCTGAATATACGACACCGTACACCTCCGTATTTTATGTTTTCCGTATTTTTACCCGTATATTAATGATATACGGAATTCCGTACACTCCCGTATATCTACATATTTTTCGCAGTGTTATGCACATAACAGCAATTAATACTGTCATCTCCTGTTGAGCAAGACTATTTTATTTCAAATTTGAAATACAGAAATTATCATTTGAATGAAATATATGATTTTCTGGTTATCTTATCTTATTCTATCTGTGAAAATAAGATCTACCATAGACACAATACTGTATTAAATTTTCAATGAAAAACCTGCAAAGCAGCACCCTGTGAGAAAAAATGACCTTTGTGCTTTGGCCCAATATGCCACATCATTCATGTAAAGTGCAATTTCCTATTTAGTTTAATTTAAAGGGGCTGTGCTCCAGATGACAAAAAAAGAAAGTTTTCTTGTATTATAAATTTCTTGTAATATTTATGACAAATGCTTAAAAAATAACTTACTGACAAAAAATAAGTCAAATAATTACATTATAAATTGATTTTTTTCCCTTTCAAAGTGCTATACCCTAACGCGACGGTACAACTGTATTGTACAAGATTTAAAGTAAATATCTGTAATATCACATGCGGCGATGGTGGTGACAGTAGAAGCATTGGAAATATTTTGTTAACATGAGGGTCCAGAGTTCGAATCAAGCTGGAGCGAAAATATTTTTTTTATTCTATTTTGACTTTTATAATCAGTTTTGAAGTAAAATATTATGTTGTTATAATCCCACGGCATCTAAGTATATAATTTATGAAAAAATTTTTTTTAGGTCAAATCTGGAGTACGGCCTCTTTAAAAAGATAGACTTACTACGTGCTATACTGTCCAGGAAGGTCTGGGGGAGGATTATGTGATCCAGCCTGAAATTACAAACAAAAACAAGATTAAGTATTCAAAGATTTTCTTTCAGTAGTTTTGTAGTATTTCTATAATTCTGTTTCTATCATGCCTGCATAATCTGTGGATTTAGTTAGCAAAGGACTTGTGAGAGTTTGCACAAATTATTTTGTTATATGTTCTAATCAGAGCTACAACATTACTGACCAACTGGGTTTAATAACCACATATAGGGTTTAATAACCACATATACAATAACTCCTAGTTCTCTTTCATGAAACAAAGAGCTAAAAAACAAACTCTTAATTTTAGATCTGAACATTTAACTTGGTCAATCTAAATTTGTTAAAACTTGTTTATGAAATCAGACTCAGCAAAACTTGATAGGTCCATCTAGTACAGGGTTATAACTGTCAATTTGCTACCATGTGCTTTCTGTTTAATGACAGTAAAGACTGCTAGAAGAATTAAGTAAGTTCTAGAACTGACCCAAATAAAGATAGAACAATATTATATATTAATATGAGAAATGTGAGCTTCCAAATGCCTTCAGCACAGATAGACTGCACTGAGGTTCAGTGAAATAGTTGCACTTGCCATCAGTACATATGCCTATATATCTACACTATAAACTCTAACTAGTCATTTTGTGAAGCACGTGTAATAATTTCACCCCAATCATTTACATGTATAAATGCAATGAAGCAAGCTCCAACTGCCTGGGATCTATCAACAGCTAGGCAGTCTCCTACACTGGAAAGCCCTTAAACAGCTTGCTAATATACCGTGCCATTAAGACGACTGGTGAGAACTAGAAGCTTAAAAAAATGCTAAATAATGCCATGCCGTGCAATGAAATTATTGTATTTTAACCTCTGGTTAATATATCAGGAAAGAAATATCAAACTAGAAAACTTCTTGAAAGGTACAGATCTGCTCACCTGATATTTAACAGATGTCAGACACATTTTTGTATTTATTCCACATCAGTATTACATAACACATAATAAAGAATAAAAGAAAAAAGCTGTTGTTTCCAGGCTTCTGACTAAATCCATCTTAATCCTGCCAACCACTGGCTTTCCCTGTTTTATGTACTTATTTTCATGGACTTTCTTTAAAGTAATTTTCTATGTTTCAGGTAATCAAAAAACAATCACACTGACATTTATGACAAAAAAGAGGGGAAAAAAACCAAATTTTGCAGAACAGTTGCAGCATAACTTCTATCTATGGTGTAAAACTAAAAAGTGCAGTAAGTTGAATGTCAGTGTGCACTGCTAAGCTCATACAAAAATGGTGTGAGCATGGCAGAGTCCTCTGGCTTTACCCTACAGCATTAATTTTTACATTTATCATTTTGGCCTAACTGAACAATTAATACAAAATTTTAATACTAATTATACTGTAATTCTTTTCTGTTAGTACTTCTTGGAGTTAATATCAACTATAACAGTTAATGTTGTCTTTTCACTTCCTTAACATGAAAATTTATGTAAAGCGAACAAAGGCATGTAAAACCACAACAACTTGTTTGTGTTTACAGCTTAAATAAGCCGAAGCAGCCAACTGCAGCTCAAGGTTCATGTTAGCTATAAAATAAAATGGCTTAAAAAGTTTGTTAAGGTAATAAAAAAGTTCTTGTTTCCAGTGAATAGCCTGACCAACCATACTAATTCCTGAAAATCTTCAGGCATTTTTCCGCAGTTTTCATACTTTTCTTCAGGAGGGTTTGGACATTTTCCACAGTTTTCCATCTAAAATTTTCAACAACGAATGACACAAAGTAAAAGTACGAAACATAAACAGAAAGTAAAGCCAATCTACATTACTGGAAACAAGTAACTTTCTTCATTTGGTCTAAAGTACAGGTTTGGTGCAAATCTAAGGGCTGTTGAATCCATGTCATAATATAAACAAAGAAATGGTATACTGCTTAGCAACACAGTCATCTCTTACTGTGACAGCCAACAGAAACAGGGTAATATAAAATAAAATTCACCGTGACCTTGACCTAGATGTAGGATTTCGGTTCATATGCATGACACATCATCTGTCACTTGGCAGGATACATAATAAAGCATTTATGAATGTATTAATGTTATAAGTTTAATTCTAGATTATATAGCATGGCTATATCTAAATTGGAACCCCAAGCAGTGTTTTCACTGTGACCTTTAACATGAGAGCACAGACCAAGTTCTGCTCATGACATACCCTCATGCTAGGGGGAAATACTGTGTAAAGTTTTATCAAAATTGACCAATGAATCTACTGGACATGAAATAAGGTTGTTTAATGTGTTGGACTGGTTACACCAGAAAGGGACTACTACATTTTGTAAATCAATGGTCTATATCAACAGCTTCTACAGTGTTACAATTATTAAAATAGAACATTACATACCAAAAAGGATGTAAGTAAAATATCTTTTTCATTAAAAACCCTGTCACTAAAATCTATTGAACATGAATATGAAGCACCAAGCTATAAATTTCTAAAATTTTGAAATAGTTATTCTGTTATCTTTACAGAACCAAACTTTTACGACATTCTTACCACATGTCGAATGTTATGTTTTATACATGTATATCCCGAAACAGACTGTTCAACAGAAGTCTTACAAATTATAATTTTAATCTCTGAAAGGCTAAGGACTCAGGAAAAAAAATAAAATAAATAAAAAGTCACATCAAAAAAAGCAAAATTCTCAAAATGTACTACATAAAGCTATTAGACCACACAAGAAAGCACCATTAGCAATAATAAAACCACTCCATGTATGTCTGTGAAAATCAGATTCTACACTTGATTCTACCTTCACTTTTTTCTTAAGCGATTGACTTCTCTTCCTGGCAAGTTTCTGTCGTTCAGCTGGTGAGAGTCCTGTGTAGGACTTTGGTCTGTCTGAGCATTGCTATCAATTCAAGACAAACAATCATGCAATATATGACATACATTAAACCAACACTCTCTCTCTCTGGTCTATATTTGAAACTTCTATATTCTCCTGTACACCTAGATAGATTATCCCACAATTTTAACCCTGAACATGCTGAAATTTTGTAATGGATTTGCCGAGCTTTGAATTTGGAACAGTCTATTCAAAGTTAAGGGATTTCTATATCAAAATACAAAAATGAAGCTACCAACAGTATAGAGCCTGGTCAGACTGCACGGATGTGCAGGCTGGCCTGGCTCTATACTGGTGGCAAAGACTAATCACATTCGGTTCCAGCAGGTTAAGGGTTAAAACAGTGTCATATAAAATGTAGAATTTTCTAACAATGGTTTGTCCAAAAAAAAAAAAAATCTTTTCTTGCAGCTAGTTTGTAAATCTGTACAGGCTAAGGTATCATCATAATTTTAGAAGTTTCAAATAAAGCCATTATGAACATCATTTCCCAAACACTGTTCATGCTATATTTAGGACCAGTAACTGTGCAAGACATTTGGTATGTTTACATGCAGTTGTGTGCTCCTAGAACATGAAGTTTCTACGTGTTATGAATCAACCATTCTCTGTAAACTAACTATAGTAAGATTGTGACTATTTGAGGAACAATTTTCCGTATATATGTGCAATCCATGTATTTTCCAAGGTTCGGGTTATATAAAGATTACTTTTAAAACAATTAAAACACTATAAGAGATAGAACATAAGAAAGTTTTAAGAAAAGTGTTGAGAAATAATACTAAAATTGTTCTTGTTTGTCACTGGTTTTATCCACTGCAAAAGTACTTGATTTACTGACTGAAGGGCACCAGTGTTGTAGTAAATGCTTTAAAATTACCAAAGCAAATGATAAATTCCCTATACTCCTCCCTTAATCACAATTTTACTGTACCTTAGCTTTAATAATGTCCTTAATTGATATGAAAATTGGCTATGTGGGTTGCTTCTGTCTATGTTCCATTCACCTCATATAAGTCAATTACAAGATTCAGACCATATCACTTAAAACAAATAGGGAGATTATACAAAAACAGGTTTCTGAATAGCATAGGAAAAGGTTCTATGCCCTGCCTGCAAGAACTTATACCTAACTCAAAACTCAGTTAACAGTAATTAAAACACAATCTTACAATAGCTGTAGTAAATAGACAAAATGGGTCTGACATTAAAGGGGCATTCTATCTTCAAAGCTTCCCTCCCATTCTACAAGCACTAGGAACAAAGGTGAGACCTAATGATAACAAGATATCATTTTTATTTGACAGGCACATTAGAAGTCTTAGCTCTCAGTTACGTTCCTAGTACACTATTCCAAAACATCTATTTCATACCTAGAACAGAGAACTGTGTTCAATTTTTTCTCTACTACATGCTGTCAGGTAATTTCATTTATTATTAATCATGACTATTCAAAACTACCATGTATACATAAATGAATTATATACAGTGCTAGGAACCTACGTGGAAGTCAATGCATTAATTAATTATCAACAACTTACACAGTTAGCTTCTTCATTAGCATGAGCATCATTAAATCTAAATTAATGTTATCCATTTCATATACCTATAGAACTAAACAAATGAAATCTTATATTCCTATTTTTCTCATTAGCAGAGATAAAGGAAGAGGGTCGTTTAATTGGCAGACACTTATTGATTGGTAAATAAGCTCACAGCCTGTTTGATATTGTTCTCTAATTGTATTTCCAATAATAATCTGGTCCCTCCCTGTTGTCAATTACATCAATATATACCAGGAAATGAGAGAAATGAAATCCAGCTTTTCTTATCAAATCAACCCAAAAAGTTTTGTCTTAAAACAGCTTAGGTCCAGTAACAAGTATTTATTCATTTCATGAAGGTAAAGTGATTCATGGGCTAATTAAAAAGACATGAGACACTATTTAGTAATATAATACTCCACAAGATCACACCTTGCTCCATAATGCATTTGTCCATAATGTGTTTACCTTTTCCAAGTGCCTTATTTCCATACCCCGGTGAAACACGTGTTTATGTTCAACTAAAATCCATGTCATGCAGGAAACTAACAACAAAAGATTGCAAAACATTTCAGTTATTTGTTTTCTAAAAATTGTTTGTACAATTCTGTTTATAGTACTTACTGTTTTGGATTCTCTAAATGCTATCGATGAGAAGCCGGGTTCGTAGTCAACAATACTACGTGGCTGGTTGCGGTAAACTTCTAGAGTTGACCTTGCACTAGGTGGTGACCATTCGCTAAAAAAGTACAAAAACAGCTTAATGTTAAACATTAACACATATTTTTCTTATAAATTCAAAGAGAATTGACTTACTACAGTTATAAGTATAAGAAAAGAGTCCAAGTTGTTCTTGATAGGAACAGTACTAGAAAGCAAGAATAGATTATTGGAAATGAGACACAATGAACGTCAATGGAATTTAATTATAACAGTCATGGGTAGGATTTCTGCTCCAGTATTAACAACCCTGTCTTTGATTTAACACATCCATTTACAGGTTTGTGAAGAAAGAAAATTAGCTCAAATCTGACAACAGATGGACAGATTGAGATCGCATTTTAAGGCACACCTTTTTTAAAGCTGGCTGACTTTCAACTGGCACAGAGGCATTGACTGAATGCTCATGTTCTTTGGTGGTTTTAAATATCAATCTGAGGATTTACAGCCAGTTTCATTTGAGACACAGAACAAACAAGAATGACGTAAGGATAAAAATACAACAACAAATGCCTAATGTTCAATGAAAAGTAATTTATCAATACATGGCAACAAGCCGTCTAGCTCTAAAAGTAAGTGAAGAACAGCTGTTGCTCAATTTCATGACTGCAAGGTCAGATATGGTATCCGGAGCCCATTGCAAGGTGCCATATCGTTAGTGGCATGACTGTGTCCGTTAAACATTATATACAAAGGCATTGCAGTGTGAAATATCATGACAAAACAAGGAATTCAGAGACATTGTCTACAATGAAAAATCAGTTGGAGAGCAATGGTCAAAGTGTAAGTAAGCAAGTGTGCTCTCTGACTAAAATGCTGTCCTCCATCATTCAGACTTTTCAGTACAGTACAAGATGCACAACTAATACTATACAGATTATAAAGTAGTCAAGTTCTTCACTAATACAGTTCTTCTATCACTACTTTATAGCTCTTGCATGATTTTTCCAAAAGACATGACACATTGACATCAAATAAGGGATATTACTGTACTATTTTCCTTTGGAGCTTTTCAGGATTTATTTTTCAACCATGCAAGTTTGGATCAAAATCTTAACCAGCAAAACTCTCCCCTCTAACCCTGCTTCATCTGCAGTTTAGATCTATGACAGCTATGGTTACAGACATAGTTATAGTAACTAAGCTTTCCTTACATCAGAAAACACTAGTCTTTATGTTTCACAAGACACTATCTCAGATCATCCAAGGGTCTTATTATGGAAATAACACACAACAATTTTAGTTTTATATTGTTTGAAAGTCCAAAATATCATAATCTAGGCCCAGTTATGATCTCTATATCTTTACTTAGATCACGTAACCATTATTTTACAATATCTTAGGTACTATACTACCTAGGTGCCATGCACTTACATCTACTGTTAACAAGACAACAAGCAGGCCTACCATCTAGTGAGTTTTCTGATCCAGAAAATGATGCAAAATAAAAGTATATGAATTATTCACTGGAACTAGTATAGCTGTTCCCTTCCTCTGAAAACAAGTACCGGGTAATACCATTTACATCATGAGCATAACTAAATGTAGCTATTTTTCGATACACTTGCATATGATGTACAGAATAGAAAAAAAATAATAATTGTGTTCATATATCTGGTGTGACTTTACAGTTTCAACAGCATTATAAGCATATTTTACTGATTAAACTAGACTTTTACATACATGTAGAATACAAGTGGGTGGGGTAAATAAATATCACCTACTCAAGGTATTTGATGAACTCTTCCAAATCAGTTGGTAATGTGCCTATATCTCTGCAATAGTGGAAACATCAATCACTCAACAAAATTTCAATTTTAAAGATTGCTCACAGACACTGATATATATTTTTCGTTAAAGAAACCGATCAAACACTGACACTTGTAAAGCAGTCACTTGCTTCTCACAAACTGACTTAAGTTAGGTTTTCTCAATGATTCTCTCAATGTCTTATTTGTATATTAATTAAACAATATTTAGATTCTTTTAAAGGTTTAAAAACACTATGAGTAAATAAGAACATAGAAATAGCTGATTTTTCGTGTAATATCAGCTTAACATATTCTGAAGATCAATTTTAAAGAGAAATTTGTTTCAGACAAGGTATATAGACCTGTATCTGATCAGCTAACAATTTACATAATTCATGAACTGGTTTGTAATTACTTTTTCACCAGAAGTGTAATTCTGGAATTTTATATCTTGTAAATAGGAAATATGTCAACTATTTACTCATTTTACTTGTTTACTCTTTAATACAAATGCTACAAATAAAGTAAACAATTTATTCACAGAGTATAACATTCCATGCTTCTTCAGATTTGACACCATGCTTGAACTGGGAAGATTGTCGACACAAATCAAGACAGATACATTTATCAACAGTCACAACAACATTCCAATATTCAAAGTATGGATGCTAATAAACCGTAAAACTAGTATATTCATTTGAAATTGAAACATGCAAACAGCTTACAACATTAAAACATTAATGTCAAAGTTTGGAAAAAAACAAAAAAAAACATCAACTTTACTTTTATTTTTTCCATTCAGTTAAAATCTCACAACAGACAGCCATTTTCTACAGGTAATTCCATATTTTCTACTGATTCCAGAAAATGTCAATAAACAGTTGAACCATCTCCATGGCAACTAGTTTTTGTTACGGAAGTCCAGTGCATTCTTATTCCAAAATGTATCTCTTTTTTAAAGGAAACTTAGAAATAAACTGAGATCTTTGAAAAATTTACAGCATTTCAGTCACAAACAATGAAAGTATGCATTTTGCATGCAAAAACCATGCTTACACGCCTGAAAGCACAATACAAGTAATGAACCAATGTATAATATTGATCAGATGTAACATCCGCTGTTTACCTGAACATGCCACTTCTCTCAATCAAACAGTATCTCCAATACTAAATCAGCCTCCCTATTTACAAATATGGATGAATGACTTTTAGGGAATACGCTGCACAATGTAGCTTCTGAGCACAAAATCCATTATCAGATTAAGTGAGGCAAGTCCGTGACAGGTGATGTGTCTTGTATAACAATCATACATCTGTCATTGCTAGACAAGTGCATTTTCAACAAATCATTTACAGCAAAGACTGTCTGATAAACTCTAGTCATTTTAACAAGAGCAACCATTCATGGTTAAGAAATGCTCAACTGGGTATGATCTTCTTCAGCACGTATTTCAAATCAAATATCAGTATTTTGTTTTAAAACTGAGATGTAATCTTTGGTTCAATAAAAAATTATCAGACATGCACTATTTCATAGCTGGTCACAAAGACAGAAATATCTGCCATTAGTGTTATAAGAATTCAGTTGCAGCAGTCTGACCAGTAGTCATTAGTGTGTCCTTGCTTGGAGTTTGTGAATTTTTTTCCTTAAATATTTTCCCTGTTTTAATCTAATATTAGTCACAATTTGTTTCTTACTGAAAGACTGTTACTTCCCAATAAGATTTTACAATGATGCTTGGTGTTAGCATGGATCAGATAATGTCCAAAGAGAAATTCAGATTTGTCAGGTAAGGTCCCTGTCTGTAGGTCAGTCCTGTTTTCTAAATCATTTTTTGTTTTGTTTACAAAACCAGTTTCTTATCAAGCTGATGCAAAAGCTCTTTTTGTAAAGTGCAGTTGAATTTCTATCAGGTTCTGTGGTACATCAGGAGTTGCAGTAGAATGTTGCTGTGTAAATTCTGACAAATACTGTGTCAAAGGTACCAGAACAGCAGCTGAGACCTTTTTATACCTTTTTATACTCTGTGACAGGAAGCCAGTTTTTAGGGTCCCTGATTATGTTTCTAGTAGCTATAAACTGGTTGACTAAGTGTTGACTTCAGGTTTAGTTACAACAGGGGTATCTTACAGCTACAACAACAACAACAACATTCATGCTTATACAGACTTTACATGATGCACAAACATTGAATATACCTTGTAAAGCATGGGTCGGACCTTCGTGATGCACATAGCAGTAAATATTTGGGTTAAAGGAGAACAACTCTACAGCAGGCTTACATAAGTTCATTTGATTTAATTCCCTTGGCATAAATATATATTGGACAGATGGCGGAAGAAATGCTTTTTTTTGTGTGTGCAAGTGAAAGAGGCTATTCCAGAAACTCACCTAGAAGCTTGTAAATGATAAGCAAATAGTAAATTATGTAGTATATACAAATAAATCTTTTCATTTATTGCCTATCATTATATGTAAAAAGTAATCTACAAGTCTACTTTGCCTACACAAAGGCTTGATTAAAAGCAAATTGTAAGAGATGAAATTCAGAGATGGAAATTCTTTCCAGGTACTCTCAAAAATAGAAAAAATCATTTGTTAATTGTAGCATTACTTCACAAAACAGCAAAAATCATTGTAGTTTATTCATGCATAAACAGACCATTTATTGTTTTTGTTAAGAGAACAGGGGGAATACAGCAGCTGACACTAGACAGTAAAAATATGCTGAACAATTGTGTCTCCATCAGCAGGTACCCATGATCAAACAACTACATAATCAGAATAGCCTGAAAATCAGTAATAATATAGATCACAAGCTGCACTAAGATTTATCTTTCAATCATGTTGCTTGTGACAGAAGTTCATTTCAGATGTACAAAATTCATGTTAACCCTGAACATGCTGAAATTTTATAATGGACTTGCCCAGCTTTAAATTTGGAACAGTCCATTCAAAGTTTAAGGGATTTCAATATCAAAAAACAAAAATGGAGCTACCAACAGTATAGAGCCTGGTCAGACTGCACGGATGTGCAGGCTGGCCTGGCTCTATACTGGTGGCAAAAGGCTAATCACTTTCGGTTCCAGCAGGTTAAGGGTTAAATCAATACAAGTGTTTTCATTGGAAGCTTTGCATGGGTTACCTAGAAGGATGATAGATAAAACTAGCAACTGTACTAAAGCAGAAAATGTCACAAAAATGTAGGGTACAAATACAAATGCTGATCCGATTTTCCTTGAATCAATATACTATTTTTATTCAGGTGCACAGTTTTATAAAATTTTAATCACTCTCCCCTCCCCGCCCCATAAAAAAACCCTCCCCCATGTTAAGTTTTTTTGCCATTTAATTTTTACTCCCTCCTCCTGGTGCTCATCTTTATAAATAAATTAAAAAAAAAAAAACACTCTGGCCTTACCATTACACGAGAAGATCACGGAAAAAAACAAAGACACAACTATTAAGCGTGTGCTGCCAAGTGTCTTCTGCTGTAATTTAACTAAATTTTCCGGCACTTACAGAGGACGTGTGTACCCATGTTGAGACATTTAATACAGATACTATGTTCAATCAAATCAAGGTAAAATATCTAAGAATAAAAGTTAGTATACTATTCACACAAAAGAGACTGACAAATGCATTACAATGCAGTTTGAATTTGTTCTATGAGACTGGTTAATAAATTAGTTTCAATGAAGTTTTATTGCTGCATTTCCTTGCCGTTTTAGTTTTTGACATACTGGGTACACCTGTCTTACATATCAGTGTTAGCAAACTTACAAAGCGCGTGCTGCTCTGCTGACATGGGATGAACTTTTACTCCTCTGCTTGGATCTATACTCTGGCTCAGAGAGGTAACCTGAGTTTATGTCACCTGAAAATCACAAACACATTAATGTTAACTATCAAACTTTGAATGATTACCCCATTGTTTAACGGAATCTCCAACCAAATTTAACTTCATGCATGAAACAATAGTATAGTGACTGATCATACAAATCAAATTATACAAGAGGGTCATGATGGCCCTGAATTGCTCACCTGAGTACTTACCAAACGTCATTAAAGATTTGTAGGTGCCTACAAACCATATATCTAAAATATCAGCCAATAAATAAAGGCTCTATGACAGAAAGTAGAAAAATTTATTATTAGCTGTGGTGACCTTCACCCAGTGACCTCAAACCCCATCTGAGGCTAGAGATCCATGCAAGAAACCTACATACCAAATATCAAAGATGTGGGCCTATAAATGAAGGCTCTATGAGGTAAAGTTGATAAATTTATTTTTAGCCTTGGTGTCCATAACCCCCGTTTAATGGAAGAGGTTCATGCAAGGTGTCTATACACCATATATTTAAAATATCAATCAATAAATTAAGGCTTTATGACAAAAAGTAGAAAAATCTATTTTTCGCCTAAGTGACATTGACATTGACCGAGTGACCTCAAAGTCCACCTCAGGGTCAGAAGACCCTGCAAATTACCTACATACCAAAAATCTCAGATATCTATTAAAAAAAAATACAGATGCTAAGGGGAAAAGTATAAAAATCTATTTTTAGCCTTGGAGACCCTGATCCATGAAAATGGCAGAGATTCATGTAAGGTGACTCTATACCAAATATTTCAGATACCTGTCTATATTTTAAGGCTCTATGATGAAAATTTGAAAAGTCTATTTTTAGCCTTGGTGACCCAAGGGCAGGGCCAATTTGACCCCAACAAACTTGGCTGAGGTCTACTAGGCCATGTTACACATCAAATATCTTCACACTAGGCCTTGTGGATACTGACGAGAAGATTTTTTTTTTTTACAAAAATCAAGTGACCCCTGGGGTAGTGTCTGTTTTGATCACAAGGGAATCATTAGAACAATCTTGGTAGATGACATCTAGATGATGATCTATGCAAAATATCTAAGCACTAGGCCTTCTGGTTTCATAGAAGAAAATTTTTGAGATTTTCCCTATATAAGCCTTTATTAAATCAAGTGACCCCCAGGGTGGAGCCATTTATGATCACAGGGGCATAAATTAATTTGAACAACCTTTGTAGAGGAGCTCTAGGCGAACCTGTATGCCAAATCTCAAAGCATAGTACTTTCAGACAAGAAGATTTTTGAAGTTTTCCCTATATATGCCTCTATATAAGCAAGTGACCCCTGGGACATAATTTGAACAATCTTGGTAGAGGTCTTTCAGAAATACTTTGTGCAAAATTTTAGAACTTAGAGTCTTGTGATTTCCGAGAAGATTCCTAAAGATTTTCCTATATAATTATGTCTATGTAAAACATGTGAGCCCTAGGGCATAGCCAATTTGACCTCAGGTATGTAATTTGAACAATTTTCGTAGAGGACCTCTAGATGATATCCCCTGCAAAATATCTAAGCTCTAGGTCTTGTGATTTCAGACAAGAAGAGTTTTAAAGATTTTTCTTTTGGTTGCTATAGCAACCAAAGTTCTGCATGAAACTAAATTCTTTGAACAAATTTGGTAGAGCTGCATGCAAGGAACATCCCTGCCAAGTTTTATCATTTTTGGCCAAGTGGTTTAAGAGGACATGTCGTTTGAATCAAAATGATGCACTATTGCACTCATGCACTAATGCATAATGACAGAAAATGGACATCATGCAATCACAATAGCTCAAATTAGCACTTCATGCTCAGGTGAGCTTAAAACTGAACACATGCATTGATATGAATATGAGTGAAATACAAATGCTATGTTCATGTATTTCAAATTGCACCATTTATTTAATGATTGATCATCCCACAATATATCATTACAGTGAGTCCCTTTAATAGTCTACATTTGGTCAAAGCTGAAAGAGTCTCCTGTGTTTTTCTTTTTTTTTTTTTTATAAAAATCCCATTCATGTTCCAATTTTCATCTATCTCCTGTAATACTTAGTCTATTCATAAACCATATCTCTAAACATTGCTGGTTTTGAAACAGAAGCCATACTGTAATGACAAATCAAGGCAACTGTTCTAACAAGGTCTATTTCTATGGTTCAATGATGCCAAACAATAAAATAATCTTTGAATACCTTAACCATAAAAGCACATGGCCACACATCCTCATGCTATGTGGAACAATTGTTTGAAGTTACATCAACATTTAAATCTATAAATGTGGAAATTATGAAGCAGACATGAAACACTGTATGGAGCTATGAAGGGAAAAAAACCTGGTTTGACCAGTAAGGAACTAATAAAGTCATAGAGACAGATCATCATCTACCTCAGGAGAACATACCTCTCCCAGATCTCGAGGACACCTCATAGCTGGGTCTGTATGGATTTATATCTGAAACAAACAAAATACTAATCTCTGTAAAATCATTTACTCATAAATCAATATATTCATATTTTATCATATATAATAGTTTACTATGTATAAATTTTGTGCAAAAGAATATGTTTGACTGACAGGCTAGAAAGAATTGATAATATGAAAGATTTTAGATAACTTTCTTGAAAACCTGCCACAAGTTCTTGTATTTTCTAAGACAAGAAAAATTCTCAAAATTGTTTGAAACAGAACTAACATGCTCAAATGTTTTGAATCACCTTCTAACCTTGACCTAAACCTTATAACATGGTATTTTTAAACAACTGCTTATGACACTATAATTATACTTCCATAAACAAGTATTTTTTTTATGGAATGAGAGGTAATATCCATTAACATTTATGACTTACTGGCACAAAGTATAAGGAATTATAATTACAATGATAAACAGAAGACAGCTGAAACTGTATTATATCATTATCAGGTTTGTTAGATCTAAGAATTATACACATGGAATATAAAAAATATATTTTAACATGTGATTATTCAATATTTTCAAGAATTTCTTGCTTAAGCACCAATGATACTTTCCTTCCTACAGCCATTTCACATATTTTGACATAAGAAAAAGATTCAACCTGCATTCTGAAAGCAGTAGAAACCTTCGTACTTGTAGTATAAATTTTAAACTGAATCAAAATGTTAGCAAAAATTTCCAAAATAGTGCATGAATGTTTCTTAAAAATATGATGCAACAAATGCTCATTTTTATAATAAGCAGAGTTGTGCAGATCAATCTTAACCTAAATTTCCCTGTAATCTTAACCTTTGATATCCTGAGTTTAGTTGTAATCTTGACCTTTTGTTTTGAGCTAACATAAAGTGCTTACATGTTACATGATAAGATTTTAAAGAAATTAATCACTGGTTAAAAGCAGTTACACAGCACTAAAACAATCTGCATAGAACAGAAGAGAAATATCTATAACCACAAGGTAAAGATAATTTGAACCCCTAGAATAACTCCCACCACTAAAATGCTTTGGTTTGCATGGGGATTATGAGCAGATACTGCTTTTGTCTTTAAAAACTGTGGTTGACCTTTGTATGAAGTCGCATTGAATTCCAACCATTAGTTTTCAAGCTATGCTCCGGACAAGGTAAACTAACAAAGGACAATAACTCTGCAAATACTGAAGGTGGAGTTATGGTTCTTGTACACTGCATTTCCTGACATTGTGCTTGATCATTGTATGAAGTTGTATTGAATTCCAACCAGTAGTTTTCAAGTTATGGTCCAGACAAGGAAAACCAACCAAGGGCAATAACTCTGCAAATAGTGAAGATGGAGTTATGATTCTTGAACACGGCACTTCCTGTCATTCTGTTTGACCACTGTATGAAGTTGCATTGAATTCAAACCATTAGTTTTCAAGTCATACTCCAGACAAGAAAATTGCAACAGACAGCCTGCCTGACTAACCGGGTGACTCCTATATACCCCCTCAAACTTGGTTTAGGGGGTATAAAGAGTATAACAGAAAGATTCAGAAAGTTTTGTTAGGGCATAAAGCTGTTTGTGTACAGTTTCATATAAGCCAGAAAATAACAAGCGTTAGCTACATGCTGTCATTTCTGAGTTACAGAATATGTGAATACCAAGAAAATTCCTACAGTAAGTAAAAGCAAATACAGCAAAATAAAGAGCTAAGTGCTGGTAACATAGTTAGATCCTCTAAAAGCTGAGAAATAAATAGATTCTAAATTGCTCACCCTAGCAGCTCATCACTATTCTCTCATCAAAACAACTTTATTCTGACCACTCGTTTTACAAAGTCTGTATACTGACTGTGATGGGTAAAAAAAACCCCTGAGTTTTCATTTATTAAAAATATTTAGTAATACCGTTCTTTCTTAATATCTAAATGGTCCAAGATGCCGTAATATTTAAAAGAAATAGTAACTGTTCAGTTTGGATATACATATAACTGATCGTCAATACATCAGGTGAGCTGTAACAGTGAGCAATACAGGTATAAGCGGTTAAAATGTTATCCTGCTAGCAAATGTTGACCACTGTCTGCATAGTTAATACCTTGATCATCATCTGACATGCTGCGTGTGCTCGGGATAAATACGTCATCCGATTCTCTCTGCATCCCGCTTGGGAATTTGGCATCACGCCTCAGAGACTCAGATACAGTCGCTAGAGAGAACTTGTTCTTGTCAGACCCTTTGTTTTTTGATGACTGTGTCATTTTATTGTTTGGTATTTCAGTAATTGCACTTTCAGATTTATTGTTTAAACCAAATGATGATTTTTCAGCACTGTTTGGTGAATATTCTGAGCTTTTAGATGACAAGTCTGTACTTCTTGGTGAAGTGGGCGAAAGTTCATAACCTTTTGATGAAAAATCAGCACTTCTTGGTGATAAAGCTCCCACAATTTTAGGCGATGCCACAGAAAGATAGGACTTTGAAGCCTCAGATTTTGTAATAAAAGGTCCTTTTGAAGTCTCGGATGTAGTAACTGTGGACACACAATACTAAGTCATGCAAACAATCATGCAGATATATACATAGATATACTACAGAATTGGCAAAAGCAACATTGAAGTGAGCTTTGATGGCCTTATATTGCTCACCTCAGTACTACTATCCTTATCGAAAACATAATGGTAAAAATTAATCTGTCATACAGAGATAAGATTTTTTACCCAGACAAACTAGTTGCGTAGCTTCAATCTTTAGCCCAGATTACCTACAAAAAATTCTTACCAATTTGATCAAAACTTTGATCTCTAAGGTGTCAACATTCTTTTCCTCTAATATGAGTGTGGCCTCTATATAGATAGAGCCAAAAAATTTGAATTCTGCAGGGATGAGAGTTTGTCAAGATAAACATTCTGAGCAAGTCATATGAAGGCTGCTTAAAATATGTGACTTTTTAAGAGTGTAAAAGCTAAAATGTTGATGACACAACAGAAAATTATAGACAATTGCAGAAGCTCAGATGAGCAAAACAAGTCATCTGATCATCGAGTGAAACATTCTGACAAAGTTTCATGATGATTGGGTACAAAATGTTTTTTTCTAGAATTTTTACCAACACGACTAGTATACAAAGAGAATTTACACGTCATCCAGAAAAATATTTTGACAAAGTTTCATGATGAACGGATGGGAAATGTGGCCTCTAAAGTGTTCACAAGGTTTTTCTATAATCTGACCTGGTGACTTGTTCTTGACCCAACATGGTCCATATACAGAAAGAGCCTATATGTCAGTAAGCTTAATATTCTGACTAACTTTCATTAAAATTGGATGGGTAACCTCTAGAGTGTTCACAAGGTAAATGTGGATGGACAACAGATGACAGAGAGACAACAGACTATGGATGATCACAATAGGTCACCTTTGAGCACTAAAGTGCTCAGATGAGCTAAAAATCAACAGGGCAAAAATGGCTCTGCAACACACAATTGAATATCACTGTTCTAGAAAACAAGAAAGTAAAGGTCAAGGTCATAGAAAGCATTTGAAGACTAATTACATGCTAAAATTACATGCAAAACAAATACATAATAATGAGTTTCTTGAAGATTGTGACCTCTAGAAACTTCACAAGGTATTCAAATGAACTAAACTTTAACTTTGGTTTGACTCAGTTTCATATTCATGCTAGACATTATTAAAACAAACAATGTGACCTACTTTAAGATTGCAGAAAAAAATACAATCTCTATACTGTCCACAGAGACAAACGTTCCCAAAAATTTTCATGAACACTGGTTTAAATATTTAATTGAGGGGATTTCAACTGATCTGAGCTGGTGACCTCATTTTTAGAACCCACATGACCCAATTTCAAACTCAGACTAGAGATTTTCAATTCAAACAATCTGACAAAGTTTAATGAAGATTGAGGCAAAAAGTGTGACATCCAGTGTTAAAAAGCTTTCCCACTGACCTAAACTGGTGACCTAGTTTTTAACCCCACAAGACTTAGATTTAAACTCATGCTACTGATTATCAAAACAAACACTCTGACCAAGTTTTGTGAAGAATTGGGCAAAAATGTGACTGTGTGCATTCCAAGGTTTTCCACTTATCTGATGTAGTGACCTAGTTTTGAACCCAAAAGACCAAGTTTCAATTTTATTGGAGAAAACATCAAGACAAACATTCTGAAAAAGTTACATGAAGACTGGTGCAAGACTGTGACCTCTAGTGTGCTTTTCTTTGTTTTGTGTTGGTGACATTTTTTTCATGATCCAGTTTCAAACTTTTGAGAAAATAATCAGGCCAAACATGTTGAGCATGATTCAGTAAGGCAGGAAAAAAAAATGTGCCTTCCAGAGTGATAAAAACGTAAAATGTTGACATAGTACTACAGATTACAGACAAAGGCCAATCACAACAGCTCACCTTCAGCATCCAATGCTCAGGTAAGCAAATAACATGTATCACTGAGAAGACATTATATTTTCTTTTCTCGAGATCTGGACAAAGTAGTCTATTTACAAACTTAGTTTTCAACAGAAGTATCAACATGAACACCAACACGCTGAAGAACTTCATTTCAGATACTTCAAAATTTAACTTTCTGCACCCTCTGCATGAGTAAGGTCAAAAAGCAAAAATGCACTCACAGGACAATTAAATCAGAGCCAGCAAACAAAACCTGAAGTACTATTAATTCATTTGTACATCATTTTTTTTTAAAACTGTTATACTGCCTAAGGATGCTTGTCTGAATGAGTTTAAGAGCACTTAACAATCTGACAGTTTTATACAAGGCCCTTTGTGAATGACATATTGATTTACAATGAATCCGTGTAACCTTATTTGAAGACGTTAAATTCAGTCTCCTGCAATATTAGATTAACATCACCTTATTGTCAATATCCGCTACCAACTGCACCTATATGTATTTCCTTTTTTTAACATGCAAAAAGTGATATAAGTGATTTATCATACCATCGACTGACTTAGTGTCTGATCTGTCATCATCATCTGGCCAATGATACGTAGGCTTGTAGTTGTTTGTTGCTGAAAAACATCAATAGATATGATCACATTATTTCTGAGACGTATATTACTTAACATCTTACATTCTTTTATCTAATCACTTTTAGCTACATCTTTTTGAAGGATTATTTTCATGCGAGGAAGTTTCATTTTGATATATAGGAAATAACTTTTAAGGTCAACAAACTCTACTGAAACTGACAAATATAATCAATTTCCATGCTTTTGCCTTCTCTCATTATCTGCTTATGTCGGCAACAAATGCTATTCCTGAATACAGTAGCATATAAGGTTTACTCAAGGGGAAAATAATCCCACAAGGAAAATTGAAACAAAGTGAATTATCATTGTGATGTTGTTTTCAAAAGAAAATGCTATTCCTTTTGGAAATAAATGGATAAACAGAATAATGAATATTATGAAGGAATTGTACTCATCCTGTGTTCATGTGAGCTAAATAAGGATGCTATCTAACTGTTGCTCTACAAAGGGTGAAAAAGAAGATAAATGTTCACTGACATAAAGAAAAGGGCAGAATACCTTCTTTTTTCTTTGTTCTGTGTAAACTTTTGTACATTTGTTTATACCAATCATGCTGTTTGTCCTCCTCCACATTCTGAAACATAGACACATGAAAAACATTTTAAATAAGGCAGCAAATTCCGACAGATAAAACTGTTTTTTTCTAAAGTCAATGCTAGAATAAATCATCTGACCACTGCCATTTCAGAGTCACATGACCTGTTCACCATTTTGTGACTGCAAAATTTATCAAACTGCCTGATTTTCAACTAACATACAAGATGCCAAATGTAAATTTGGTACTGTGTTTATTTAACTGGATCTATAGTGGAGCGACACCCACTAACATAAACCCTTACAATATATCAGTCTGTTGATTCCACTTGATGACTAATGTATAACAAAGTACATGTGCCTACTGATTTATTTCATCATTAAAATATTGAAGCGACTTTTATCTGCAAAACTGACAAATGCAGATCCTCAAGTGTTCTTTTTGGTCCAAATAAATCCGCCCACCCATTTTTTTACCTCTGCCTTGAGAATGTGTGATAGAGTGTTATACCATAAGGTCCGACTTCCTGATGTATTAATAATGAAGGAAGCCCTAATTTCTGGCATCATCTATATAAAAATAGAAAATCCAACAAATTCTTGCCTAACAGTTATATTTTATAATATAATATAATATAATATAATATAATATAATATAATATAATATAATATAATATAATATAATATAATATAATATAATATAATATAATATAATATAATATAATATATATTTTATATTTTGTATAATCAGACATTATTTCCCCATCTTGTTCAGTGATATTATTCTTGCATTACACTTACACACTGATTATAACCTGTAAGATCCTACCTGTCTGAATGACAGAGGCATGCCACTTTCTTCATCTATAGGTCCAATATCTTCATATCGTTTTGGACTGCTGACTTTTGTTGTTGTTGTAGTAGCTGGTTTCTCGTCTGAAGGGACAGCATAGTATGTATCTGTATGTTTCACATCCCCTTCCATTGTCTCTGACTTACCCAGATATATTGCACCTTTTGGTATTTTACCCTCTGAAGCGAGAACGAATTGTAAATAATGTAAGCTGGTTGTAAGCTTTCGAGGATAATGATGAAAGGTGTTTACATGGTAGTCTTTCTATTCCGCTACAAGTTATACAATAATGGAAATGGCCAGGAATAAGAAAGCCAAAGAAGTATGCAATATAATCTGTGAGCAAACAGTAATTTCCAGTACATACCATGTAATCTTACATTACCTAGTTATAAGTGTATTAAGTATTACATGCAATGTAGATCTACTCGTATTCAGTAATAAAGCAGTACAAAATGTATGATGTATGTATTATCTTGTATTACTATATAATATTGTAAAACTCTGTGTAAAGAAATGAGTATTAAAGACATTAAAATTTGCATTGACATGTGTTTAAACACAAGCATAGTATGTTTAAACACAAGCATAGTAAAGGAAAACTGCTCTTGGCATCATGACCCAAGATGCTTAAAACATATCTGTCTGTATCAGATCATAATTTACTCAGAATCACTTTGAGTTTGACATCACTTCAAATTGCATTTCAGTGCACAGGAATATTTGTTTTTAAGTGAATACAAGAAAATGTGAAAAGATCAAATATTTGCCTAAAAGGTCTCATCTTAACATTGCACATATTTTGAAAATCATGTTATTCTAGAAAATTTCATCTTTGTAAATGAAAGTCGGCCTTAAACATGGATGTAACATGCAATATACCAGTAAATAATATTGAAGCGATGACAGTGCAAGCAAGTTAAAACGTAATGACATGCCTTTGTCAAATTCTGCACAAAAACATCTTTCATAAATGCATTAAAATCAATATATACATGTCAATATGTACAGGTAGGCTGATGGCAATGGTGAAGATAGAAATGATAGAGGGTTCATATATAGGTAGCAGAAACACAGCAAAGACTCTTCACATGCAAGTAAGATAAATATAGTTACGAGCAAGTCAGGCTCTCAACCAAACAAGAGGGCCATGATGGCCCTGAATCGCTCACCTGATAGACCATGAAACGATATTGTAGACATAATGAGGAGAGAATTGGTGAAAGAAGGGCATGTGTCCACACTTGCTGATTGGTGAAGTTTTAACTTTACATGAACTGTTTTAATAATTTCCAGTTTACCTCATTTCGTCTAGATGATAAATACATGGAAAATGTTAACATTTCAAAGTCATTAGACTTTCGATACATTTTTTTTTTCTTTGTAAGTTAACATGAAACTATTGTATGAAGTACAAATTGAAATATGGATATCTGAAACAGGTGTAATGTTTTCATTTTGGCTGAAGGTAGTTTCCTTCAGAAATGTACAGTCTAGAAGTGACTTTTGTGTTAGGGTATATGCTATTTTGAGACAGTATTTAAGTTACATAATGGTATGCAGTTAACCTGTGTTGGTAAATTCTGTACCAGTACAGAATTTGAGAGCACATTATGACACACAAGATAGGTGATCCACAGACCATGGACTGTACGTACTGAACTCAGCAGTTGGGAAGACCGAAGCAAACTTTGCAGACTAAGATCAGATGGCTATATAAACTATATATAAAATGAATTGACTATGGGGCGGGGTCAATTTGACCCCGGGGATCATGATTTGAGCAAACTTGGTTAAGGTCTACTAGGTCATGCTACATGCAAAATTTCTAAGCTCTAGGCTTTCTGGTTCTGGAGTAGAAGATTTTTTGAAGTTTTTCCTATATAAACTCTATATAAAATCAACTGACCCCCAGGCGGGGTCAATTTGACCACGGGGATCATGATTTGAGCAAACTTGGTAGAAGTCTACTAGTTAATGCTACATGCAAAATATCTAAGCTCCAGGCCTGCAGTTCTGGAGAAGAAGATTTTTGAAGTTTTTCCTATATAAACTATATATAAAATGAATTGACTATGGGGCGGGGTCAATTTGACCCCGGGGATCATGATTTAAGCAAACTTGGTAAAGGTCTACTAGGTAATGCTACATGCAAAATATCTAAGCTCCAGGCTTTGTGGTTCTGGAGAAGAAGATTTTTGAAGTTTTTCCTATATAAACTCTATATAAAATCAATTGACCCCCGGGCGGGGTCAACTTGACCCCGGGGATCATGATTTGAGCAAACTTGGTAGAAGTCTACTAGGTAATGCTACATGCAAAATATCTAAGCTCCAGGCTTTGTGGTTCTGGAGAAGAAGATTTTTGAAGTTTTTCCTATATAAACTCTATATAAAATCAATTGACCCCCGGGGCGGGGTCAATCTGACCCCGGGGATCATGATTTGAGCAAACTTGGTTAAGGTCTACTTGGTTATGCTACATGCAAAATATCTAAGCTCTAGCCTTTGTAGTTCTGGAGAAGAAGATTTTTGAAGTTTTTCCTATATAAACTCTATATAAAATTAACTGACCCCCGGGCGGGATCAACTTGACCCCGGGGATCATGATTTGAGCAAACTTGGTAGAAGTCTACTAGTTAATGCTACATGCAAAATATCTAAGCGCCAGGCTTTGTGGTTCTGGAGAAGAAGATTTTTGAAGTTTTTCCTATATAAATTCTAAGTAAAATCTATTTACCCCCGGGGCTGAACCAGTTTGACCCCGGAAGTCATGATTTGAGCAAACTTGACAGAGGTCCCCTAGATGATGCTTCATACCAAATATGAAAGCTCTGGGCCTTGTTATTTCAGACAAGAAGATTTTTGAAATTTCCATTTTAAAAACACCTTTTAGGGCCTCACAGCCATATTGTGCATTGGACCGGAACCATTTGAGCAAACTTGGTAAAGGGACATCTAAGGACCATTAGTATGAAGTTATTTTAAAATTGGGCCAGGGGTTTAGGAGGAGATGTCATTTAAAGAAAATGTTGACGACGGACGACGGACGACGGACGGACGACGGACGCCGGACACAAGGGTATCCTAATAGCTCACTCTGTCACTGCGTGACAGGTGAGCTAAAAAATGTAGGACTTTTTTTCAAAGGCAAATATAGGATTTTTTAAATAATTTTCACCAAATATTTGAGACAAAATTGTCAAAATATTGGACATTTAGAGCCCCAAATCTGTAAACCATGCCATTCTATTGGTTGAAGAAGTCAACAAGTTTGTGCAAAAATATCATCATGCCATTATCAAGTCTGCCAGTCATCAATATTCACACCACAACACAGCAATTCCATCAAGGAACATCTTTGAGGCTGTAAATATTTTCAAACTGACAACTACAGCTTTCATCTGTAAACTTACAATATCTAAGCAGTATCAATGAAGTTACTTTTTAAAAATTCACCATAAATTTTGAAAAATACAGGATTTGGGTCTTTAAATAGAAGATATATTTTATATAAGATATATATGATTTATAGGACTCTCTGACATACAGGAATTGGGTCCCGAAATAAAGGGTTATATATGGATATAGGATGTGGCTGACAGCCTGGCAAGTGTATGACAGTCTACTACTCACAGATATGTTTATTTTACAAGCATGTTAAGAGTCTAAGTTTCTTGTACCTGTAATCAGCATCAATTTATTTTAGAAGCTGCAGAAAGGATTTTCATTTGAGTCTTACCCTCTGTGACTAAGATAGGATCTCCAACAAATTCTATACCCTTTGGGTAACCATTCTCTGAAAACAAACATGCATCTAGATACACATCATTTTCATGCAAGCACTGTAACACAGAAAAAGCAAGGTGCTAAGAGTGCACTCCACTGCATCAACTAAAAATAATATATCTGACATATCTGAACCAATAACTGAAAATGATTTATCTTCAAATTTGATTTCAACTGAGGAGTACCGGTATGCATATCAGTCATACGGGCAACTGGTACCAACAATAAATAATCTCAAACAGAAAGAAAGACCCTGACTCTTTTTTGTTTTTGTCTTGTTAATTGATCAATTTGCACTTTATTAACTTGTAAACTGGATATATTTCCCATATGCTTTGCTCCCACATATTTATATGTAAGCAATCACAATTATTTTCCATAATAAGTATGAAAAGAGTTGTGGCAGCTTAAAAGTAACTGGCATACATGATGATAGGATTTAACCAAATTGAGTCTGCACGTTTTAAATGAAGATAACGGTTAAAAAATGTAAGATGTACATTGTAGCAGAATTTCTATTATCAAAAAACTTGACATTCATACTCTAAATTTATGATTCTTGTACAGAAAAATTCATAAAGCATTAAGTTATTATTTATTTCAATATTTATCTGATTAAAATTCCATTCGGCTCAACAGAAATATAATTGGTTTATCTGATAATCATAGGAACATCAAAGCTGGCCAATCTTTTGGCAAAGGAACAAGTGTATGCAAATAAAAATAAAGCGGGTCAAATCATTATGTACATTAAAACTAAATACATTGTATGATATATTTTGCAAAAAAACTTTTTGAAGGGTTTACCTGGGCAATGGTGCACATCTAAATGATTCATTGTATCCAAAAATTGTATTCAAGAAGCTGTCTTGGCACAACCACTTTTCAACATTTCCAGATTTAAATAAAACTTCCACTAGGAATTAATATGAAACAACTACTCATACTATTTTACATCATTTTATGATTTTTTTTTTCTTTAAACTTTCACTCAAACATTAGAAATTTGAATGTGGAATTGCAACCAGGAAAAAACATCTTTACACAATAATCCCTGGGTTATTCCTTTATATAATATTATTTAAGTTTCCCTTGTCAAAACACCTATTCTATATTTAAGTTCTTTTTTTGGAACTGAACACTGATATATTTTGGCCAACTGAAGGTTTTTTTTGTCAAATGCATTATAAAGAAGTGTTTACTCAATGACTGTAAACACATTTATGGTGAATTAAAATATTTGCCAATCTTTACTTCATTCACAGGTGAATTCAATAAAAGGCTTTTGGGGGCACAGAGATTACGTCTAAATATAAATAGCACAAAACTGAAAGCTGATACAGTAGAATCCCATCTTACAACCACTCTTAAATTAAGACCACTCTGTTTAAGACCAATTTTTAAAAGATCAATTTTTTTTTTTGCACTTAAATTCAATTGATATTTTGTCCAAAATGACAAACATCTCATTCATCTGTCAATATGACCACCATTATGAATATCCTTTTCATCTGCTAATATGATCACTATTGTAACTATCCAATTCCTCTGTTAATATGACCATCATTGTAAGTCCCATTTTTTTGCAGTTTTTGCTCTTAATTAATGTTCCCTAATAAGACCACTGAAACAAGTAACCAACCAAGGCCCAAGGCATTGACATACTTTTATGGATTTCACACTTGCTATACCATCCAACCAGTAAAATTATTTTAATGAAAATCTTTCTGTTAACTGCTATTTTTCATGATAGATAGGATGGGATTCTAACTGAAAGGATTAATTATGATGTTTGTTGTAGCTTTTTACACGTTTTTCCTAATACTGGCAAGTTTTGAAGGTACAGTACTATGTTCTTCTTTAAATGATCTTTTATTTGTATTTTACAGAGGATGAGCCAATAAAATCAATACGCAGTATTTCAGCCATTAACAGTATGATATGTCCCTTTAGGAAGAATTTACAGTTAAGAACCACCACTTGGTCCCTTAAATTCTCTAAAAAGTTAAAATGTTACTAAATTAACACTCTCAAGTTGAAAGGACAAGCTTTGATGGTCAAGGTCACACAGACCTTGAACTTTTACTAACTGACTTTAAAATCAGTAAAGGTCATCTACACGTCATGACAAACCTCCCCTATCATAACTGACCACTGCAGGCCAAAACATTCTTAGGTCAAAGGTCAAGGTTACTGATCTTGACCACAAAAAACTTGTCTGCCCAACCTCTAAAAAAAATCTAAGGACTGTAGGCCAAAGTGTTCTTTATTTATTGATATTTCAAGGTCTGGTTTACAAACCAATGGATGGAACTACTGACAAACATGTGCAACGCAATACAAGCTAGGGCATAAAAATTGTGTAAGTGTGGTAATGTAAGAGTAGCAAAGGAAATTTTAAAAAGATTTTGTTCAAATGAATTTTATAAAGTATTATTCATAGATACTTGGAATTCCTCAACTTTCTGCAGACAGAAATGAAGAAACTAGCTTTCATTTAATCTCAACAGGCAAGAAAATGTAGGCATAGAAAGCATGGAATACAAATCAATTATGGCATTGATTTTTGTTGTCTGGAATATTGTAAGATATCTGTTTCATGGTGGCACTTGCTGTTTATGAAAGCTGATTATTTGCAGAATGCAAACATTTGTCTTGTTGGTAAATTAAAACAAAATTAAAGGGTACTTATCTTTATCAATATCTGTATCTACACCTTGATACTTTATGTAACCATTTTGTATCATACTCCACTGAGAAATAGGTATCTGAGAACTGCAAAAGTAACTATGAGGCAAATCTAGTGATTTCCTGTATTGTAACTTTCAGTGCTTTGATTTGTAGCAGTTAATCAACTGACAGCTGTCATTTGCTAAGACTGATTGATGACAGAATAATTTTGGTACTTTAAGTTATTAAAGGAGTCCTTTTCAGTGTTTCATTTTATGACTTTCATTATACTTGATATTCATGTGAAGTGATTATGTCAAGTGAATACTTCTTCTTAAGATCATTAGGAACTTACACACGCAAAACAACCATTCAGCATACGATCAACATAGAACATTTCCCATTACTCTCAAAACTGGATTGAGAAATTGCTATTAAAACATTATCATACTTAAATCATTTTGTTTTGCATACAATTGTAGCAATGACTTTTCACTTAATGACACTAAAGCAAATAAGTATATCTTGAGTGTGGCACAGCCTCCATCTTCTCGAAACTAATACTCCTGTTTCCGTAATCTTCTTCCATTATGTCACAGGACCAATTTTTAAGTGATACAGCTTACAGTGGCTCCCCAAAACAGCTCAACTGACAAAGCCCATAATTTACATATGGGATAAAGTTCAAGCATTGCCCTGGAAATGTTTTTTACAAATCCTCAGAAACAGATTACTTCAAGAAATTACAAAAGGCAACTTGGAACTTCACAGATGATTGTAACATTATCATAAAAATCAGGTATAATCAGATAAACTGATAGTTTAAAAGATACTTTACTGTGACAATACAAAAGATCCTAGTAATATGACACCAGAACAGACCAATTAAGGGTGGTCCCTACACTACTGTAACAATAATAAACACAATGCAAATATGTGATCACCTGTATTGAACCTGTTCTTACAACTTTGTTTTTTGACACCTCAGTAGTTTGGAGAGGGAAAAAGACACAACAAATGGACGAAGTATCCAAACTACAAGTCATCCATTACTCGAAAACACAAGAGAACAGTAAAGCTTCTACTTAAAGTAATGAATTTAACCCAATCTGACCTTGACCTTGACAGGAGTACAAAATATGATACAAAGTAATTATGAACTGACACTAGCTCTTAGGAGCGACTCTGTGGTCCAGTTGTAACAGGCTGGACTGGTAACCAAGGGATTCCAAGTTTGATCCCCTAACATTATTAATTGTCTTTCGGAAGAGACATTAAACTGAGGTCCCATGTATCAGTGCAGTACATTGAGCATGCAAAGGTGTCTCAGGGGTGTCTCTGGAATGGGATGCTTTCTGTATCCTCCACTATCCCCAATAACCTGAAATAACTGAACACTGCAAGGGGCTTCAGTCATATGGGCAACTGGTACCGACAATAAATTAGCTCAAATAGAAAGAAAGACCCTGGCTCTAAACTTGACTATTACTCAAAACTGACAATAGTCAATCAAACTGGCTTATCTTTACAAAATAAATTTCACTGGTAATATATACATGAAACAAAAAATAAGAAAATTTACAATGAATATCAAATCTAACCTTAGTTATACTTTCAACTTCAACTTACTGCAAGAACTAAACCCAATCTTAAATGCTTGCCAAAATGTTCAGCTAAACTCATGATCAGAAATAATGTAGAATACAAATTGATCTTTCTTTCCCCTATTTGACAAATGCAATAACATGGGCATATAACCTTGGGTCCCTTCTGCATATTGTGGCAGGTTTTATACAATTAGCTTTAAGTTCCCTCAACAAACTACAGACAAAACTACAACTGATAATCTGTACAGGTTACATGACATACTGACAAGATTATGAATGATCCATTCAAGGATAAAACATGCATACACTTTCTTATGTCTATATCTCTACAGAGGTGAGTCATGCATTTATGCACATATATCAATACATATTAGACCCAAAAAATCAATGGGCTGTATAAAGGCAACTTTTTAGATATTTCTGATGAGCAAATAAAGTATAATTTATACTACACTATCATTCATTTGAAGACCTACCTAAGTTCAGAATGTTAATCCATTAGAACACAAAATAAGACCTTTAAATGCACGCATTATTTAATAAAGACATTCAGATTTAAACCATATATCACCTATCTTAGCTTAAATAAACAGCCTATAGAATAGTTCTTCCTGAGGACTGTATGTACAGTATTTATTTACCTTTATCTACTGATCAAGTAAATAAATCCAATTAAAATTATCTACATACAAGATACACCACCTATACGAGCACAGCAATTTGTACACATTTGGTAGCAACCTGTCAATAACAGATATCGAATCAGCAAATTCTAAATTGGTTTTAACTTAACATTTACAGCAGTCAGTTATCAATATTTTTGCTGTCAATGAAAATAAACAAAATAGTCTACACTGAAAGGGACACTACTCTTAATTTGCCTAAAAAGTAAAGAAAAGCAGGTAACTGCCCTGTATTAGAATACAGACAGACATACACACTCATTTATACAGATGGACATAGTGATAGACAGATATACAGATAGACAGATATATAGACAGACAGACATAGACAGACAGATATATAGACAGGCAGATATATATAGAGACAGACAGACATAGAGACAGACAGACATAGGCAGACAGACATAGACAGACAGATATATTGACAGACAAACATAGACAGACAGACATAGACAGACAGATATAGAGACAGATATATATATAGAGACAGACAGACATAGAGACAAACAGACAAAAATATATGCGTACTTCCTGATACCTTTACACATTCATAAATACACACAGACTGACACAGCGACAGATAAAACAAAGAGACAGATTGACAGACAGACTTACAGTCATTAATACACTCAGTTACTATCAAGCAAAAAAAAAACTAAAAAACAATCATGTTCCATCTGTCTGTCAATCCATCCATCCATATACATTTATATATATATACACAGATAAACGGCTTTCTATTATTAATATGGGCTAACAGTACAAGCCTCAATTTCTCTAGGTCTTGCATCACATTCTAAATCATAATATACTACTATGGTGCTTAACAAACGTTAACAGACAAAAGGTATTTTTACAAAGTCATTGTAAGAAAATTACTAAAATTACAACACAAACTACTGTTCTATATACATGTATTTGTTTCAGTCACTAAGTCTTATGTTCTTACTTGGAAAAAGTATACACTATGCCACAGCATTGAGTGCAGAAATTTTGGAGTTAGTTTAAACATTATTTATTTTAGCTCGATTGTGAGGAAAAGTTGCAAATTATTTAAATCACTCTCCAGTCCGCTTCCTGGAACCAACCAGTACTGGTGTCATATGAGGAAACATGGTAGTGACACTGGTATGGCTCAAACCCACAATCCCTGGGTTGAGAGACAGACACCTTAACCAAAAGGCCACCACTCCCCTCATTTTTGGAGTTACACATTAAAGAATTAAAACAGAGCCTGAATTATTTTGTCTCAAGAAAATTTAATAATAAATTAGTGAGGCATTAGTACACATGTATTCCAGGAATTCAAACTTGAGGCCATGGCCAAACAAACCCAAATTAAATGCACATATACATGTTCCCATGTTTGTACATACCTAAATGTCTTCATATATGAATCTATCAGAAAATGCAGTACGAATATCATAATATCAACTAATATTGATAATTACTCTTTGAAAATATCTGCTATCACAAAAGAAAATATATGTACATGTTACATGTTTACTCGGTTTATTCTAATTGCCTACTGAATCAGTTAAAACTGACAATATGTGGAGTAACTGTCAGCTGAACCATAGCTAGGTGAAGCCAGAAAAAGACAACTGTCATAGCACTGATCAAATGTTTGTGCAGAAATGTTTACTCTCATGACTTTGATTTTTGAAAACAATTACTGAAGGGCTGTAACTATTATGTAATCTAAGTCACAAGAAAAAGAAATCAGGTTGAATGCAACTAAAATTAGTTGAGGCTGACAAATATCTCGGTCAGAGTCAGAATATCAGATTTGTTTTACAGTAAGTTAATGTTTGAAGGTGTGAAATGAATTAAAAAAATTGGACTCATTATTACGCATTGCCTTTCAAAAGTCAGAGAGATCAGCAATAAAAACAGTGACTGAAAAGTCATCAGTCCAAGTGTGGCTAAGAATATTTATGAAATAACAATTATATTAAATGCATACCTAGCTAAAAGTTAGCATAGCAACACAAAAAGTCCAATCAGTATTTTGTGACAACTATATATGCACAGCCTCTCTGCAAGCAATGCTTGTCTACTAGTGTTGCTACCTTACCTTGACCTTGAGGTTGGGACTGACCTCGACTTTTTTGTTCACCGGTATAAAAGATCACTTCTTCATCATCTAAAAATTGGCCTTTCTTTAAAACTTCATTTCAATAAATCGTAACTATTGTTCACAGCATATAACAAGTAAATATTCCTAACTTTACTATTTCCAAAATTGATTGTACTGAAAGTGGCATTCATCAAAACAAATCAAATTAAAACAAAATTAAAGGTAGTAAATCATGATTTTGCATCTCTTTTCTTCAATCAGACTAATGAAATCTTGCAACAGTCTATCAAATCTAACATATTATGAAAACAACCAGAGCCTAGTTGGAAATACCTTCTAGTTTATAATTTGACACTTTTTCATATATTTATATATTTACTTAATTTGAACACAAATTTTATTGTGTAAAGATGTTAAAATCATGACTTATAACCTTTAAAGCACACCACTTCACTTTAGCATGCTGTGAACAAAAAAGAACACTAAAAACATTGTCATTTAACAAAATGTTCACTTAAAAAAAACAAACAGGTTTCAATTCATTAAGCTTATAGATTGTGTTTAAATATCTGGCAAAGCTTCAATATACCTCTATTTTTCTGCAGTAATGTGATGTATGGACTCTGTGATGGCGGAAGCCGACTGGGTTCATCTTTCAGATGTACCATGCTCTTTGATACATGATGATCTATGCCATTCTGAACAGGCTGCTGAGATGATGATGTGTTTATGTCTTTACTGTCTGCCATATGTAATGATGACGATGATGTGAGTGATGGTGATGCCTGTACATCCTCTGTTTCATGTCTGCTGACCAGGCTATCAGGCTGTGATGAGGAGGGCTGGTATGTGAAAGCACTTGTGGGTAGAGATTCAGTGGCAGTGGGTGCAGCTGACTCAGAAGACTTCCAAGTATAACTTTCTTCAGTTTTTGTACTTGGCTGTTTAAACCAGTCTGGGGCAGTTATCTATATATGTACAAAATATATCACATTTTTTTTTGCAAAGTTCATAAAATGATATCCATCAACAGAGGTTACACAGTCTGAGCAGCAAGTACGATGAAAACTTTACAGAATGAAGCATGATTGTGGGCAACAAAATCAATTATTTCTTATAGTAATTATATACTAATAAAGGGCAATAACTTCATAAATAAAGGAGAGATTGTAACAGTGTTTAGTGTGCCTCATTTGATAGCAGAATCCTTCAAAGTTCCAACAAAATCCATCTAGGCACAAAAAAGCCTGCTGGACCTAAGGACAGACAATGCCAAAACAATATTTCTCCCCTGAAAATGATTCAGTGAGGGATAATAATTAATTTCATAATATGCATTTCTACATGCTGTTTGCTTAAATAAATTTTCAAGTACTTGTGTTGGACTCATTTCTTCAGCTACATTAATAATTTCAGATTTTCCAGTGATATATGTATACATCAACACGAAGGCCTGAAAAAATATCACAAGTAATAAATTACCTAATCTCTTATGGTTTTCTTCCTTTAAGTATTCATATTTTAAAGCAATGTTCTGGTTTTGTGAATATATGTTTATGAAACTTATTCACCATTTTAATGGCTGCATTTCTGTCATCTTTTATAATCTTTTGGTTATAAAATCATGTTTAAAACAAACAAAAACTGTCACTGAAAGATGACAATGCCCCCAAAGAGGTGCTTTGAACTTAGAGCTGAGGACCAGATGAAGATAAAATTGTAGATCCCTCAAAGGAAGAGTTGTTTTTCTAACCACTGGACCTGAAGGTCAAGGTCATTTAGGTGTCAAAGTCAAAAATAAATATGTTATTTGAAAGATCTCTCCCAAAGGATTGTTGTGTGCAAACATAAACTAAATATATTGATTACAAAAAAGAGATGTTTTTTTTTGACAGTTTCACCTCAAGGTAAAGGTCATTGAGGGTTCAGAGTACTGTAAAAAAAATATATGTGTCATTGGGAAGAGCTCTTAAAAAGGGTTGTTGTGCACATACATGAACTAAATCTGTTGAGTAATAAGGGAGTTATGGCCAATATTTAGTATTTTTTGACATTTTGACCTTTTAGTCAAGGTCATTCAGGGGTCAAGGTCAAATAAATATATGGGAAGGTCTTGTCCAATGGGGTTGTTGTGTCCAAGTATGAAGTAAATTCATTTACTAATAAGGGTTAGAGGCAATGTTAAAGTTTTTGGATGGAATGAGGGATGGACGGACTGACAGATGGACATTTAAAAACTATATGCCCTCCTTTAGCGGCATAAAATGCTTAATTGAAACAATTGAACTCAAAGAAGCAGCCTTAATACTGGTTGGTGGCCTTAGTTGTCCTCAGTCTCTCTGTACTGTCCTCCCAACAGAGAGATGTCTGTACAGTCAGCATACACAAGTTTTAGTACTTACTGCAGATCTATTGCTGGGGGCTTTTGTGAAGTCTGCTTTCACAGGTCTGTATCCTTTAGGGGCTGTGCTTGTGGGACCTCCACTACTCCACTTGTGGGTGACTTCTTTGTGAGACGGTAACTCTGTGTCTTCCACAATGGACTTCTCTGTAGACACAGGGGCAGTTGGTGATTGCTGCATTCCAGGCTTCCACACACCTGCCCGGAAAAAAACATCATAAAACATAATCACCTCAGGAATGGACTGTAACATAAGGTGAATACATTCTTTCTTTTACCTCTTTATAATTGTAGAGAATTGTAACCAAACTAAACAAAACATGACCACAGAGGTGTTGAACATATTTTTGTATCTTTTTGTTAAAATCCCTTGATACATTAGTTAATGGCAAATAGCAAAGGAAACATGTGTAACAGCAAATTAACTTCTAACCTAGTCTAGTTAATTTAATTCGAGTTAGATCTGAAAACATGAATTATGCATATAAAGGGATGAATGCAAAAAAATCTAAGTGCTATAAAGCGCTTTTTTTCATCCACCTCCCCATATACAAAGAGAAAAGAAACAAAATGTTACCACCAGTCATTTGAAATGCAATTGAAATACAAAACCTAAACCAGCCTAAATGTACAGCAATATGGTGTATGTATCATGTCATACATACGGAGCATCAGATCAATACCTTGCTCCTACTGAACAGTCATATATACTACTGGAAGTCAATATATTGTAATAACAGACTGCTTCTGTCTCAAACTCTTCCTACTGTTTTCCCCAAATCTATCAGTGTCGGGTTACAACACTCACAAAGGGTAGTGTTATGAAACAGGGAATTGTAGCTCATATGGCAGTTAGCTGGGAGTTGTTCAATGAATAAATATTGCCAACATATGTTCAGCCTATGTTCCCTAAATTAGAGAGGTGTTATTATAAAGAATTTGGAAATAAGAAGGTTAATCTCTCATATTATATTGGTATTTCAGGATAATAAATGGAGTGTCTAAAGTATTAACGTGGAAACTCCAACATTAATCACACAGAAAATAGTTAAAGAGTTCTAACTACTAATAAATTTTACAATACTAAGTAAAAAGACTGATGTAAAATTTATACATAACTACAGCACTGAAAAAGTACTTAAATTCAAGTGACAATTGTATAAGTCTATAATGAATTGAAAATAATCATTACAATAAAAACTAAGTAATAAAATGACAGTTTATAATTGTTAAAGACTTACCTGCTAAGAAGGATATGGAATTTTGAGAAATGTATTAAGTAGAAGAGGATTTCAAACTAAAAGCTAATGGCATTTTGAGAAATGTGACAATTAACAGGTTTCAGACTTAAAACAAATGGCATTTTGAGAAATGTGACAATTAACAGGTTTCAGACTTAAAACAAATGGCATTTTGAGAAATGTGGCAAGTAAAAGGTTTCAGACAAAAGGCACATTGCATTTTGAAAAATGTGGCATGTCAAAGGTTTCACACTTAAAGCTCATGGCATTTTGAGAAATGTGGCAAGTAAAAGGTTTCAGACTTAAAGCTCCTGGCATTTTGAGAAATGTGGCAAGTAAAAGGTTTCAGACTGTGAAATGTGGCATGTAAAAGGTTTCACACTTAAAGCTCATGGCATTTCGAAAAAATGTGGCAAGTAAAACGTTTCACAATTAAAGCCCATGACATTTTGAGAAATGTGGCAAGTAAAAGGTTTCACTCTTAAAGCTCATGGCATTTTGAAAAATGTGGCAGGTAAATGGTTTTAGAATTAAAGCTTACCAAAATATTAAGTGAACAGAAAATTCATAAAATTTCCTGCCTAACATTTGATAAAAACACCACCCTGTAACTTCGAGTTCTAACCTGGTTTAGGAGTACATCTTTCCACAGATATAAGGACATCCAACGACTTACCTAGTTTAGGGCTAGTTTTAACTGCTGACACAATTCCATTTCTCTTTTGTTCCATAGAGGTATCTGCAATACAAGATCTCATCTGACTATAATGAGTTAATTAGTTTTATCCATTGAGAATCTCGAATTTGTAAAGAAACTTCTTAAATGCAGGATTAACACTGAGTTACAATTTGTGAAATGGACAGTGCCACCAAAAAAAATTAAAACAACAAAGAAATAAAGAATATATTAATGGTACATACCCAACCAAAATAAATAGCACCCAAATGTTGTCTGTCACTAAAACTTTTAAGATTCACTATGGAGGTGTCATTGGCATGAAAAACAAAAACAAAACTTTATCTAGATTAAAACCTATGTAAGTGCATGTTCTTACCAACTGTGTCAAAGCTTGAGAGACTTGAATCTTTTTCTTCATCATAGCTCATGTCGCCAACTGTAACAATAACAATAACACAGTTAAGTTTATGAGGAAGATGAGAATAAAATCTGTGACATAAACTTGAGATATAATTATTTTAGCAAAACTACTGTATCTTTCCTACAGATCAAAGTCCTTCATTTCCCTGATAAAATGGTTCAGAGCAATGTTAGGACTTTCAGTTCTTTGATATAATATCTAATATCTTAAAAGTTTACTCCTATAAATAAACAAAATGGTTGTTACCATAAAATGCTTCTTCAAAATGAAATAGTCTCATTTTACAGCAATTTCTCAAAACTTAACTGGCATAACATTTTGAAACTTTCAAACCAATTAAGATCGGTGAAACAGGAAACAGTTATGATAGAGTATTTACATTAAATCATCTTCCATATGACTGAATTACCTGTTGAAAACACAGGTGTGAGGTAAAATTACTTTATTCTACATTCAAATTCTAATAACAGAGTCACTTTTTTTGTAATTTTACATAATGACTTCCTTTCTAAACTCTCATGATAAAAATATTTTGTCAAAAGCACAAAAAGCACAAACTACTGGTGAAAAGATAAACATCTAAAAAACAAAATGTTTCATGATGATCAGAAGGCAGTCTGAAATACAAATATATTAATAGTCAAAGCGACCTAATATGATAAAAGATACCCTGATGATAGTCCATGTATTTATTTGTGATAGAGATATTTCTGAAAAAATACTGTATGTAACATGCATGTGCTTTAGAGATCCAAACATTTATAAAATTTAGTTTGATCTATTATTACTATTACAGTGAATGCAGGTAACAAGAAGTTATGCTATATTTAACCATTCGTCACTGAGCTTTGAAATGCATCACTGCAGATTCATTCACAAACCAGTTCATGCTGTGCAATACATGCTCTGTATTTATATCTAAATTTCATGCACTTTCTGTAAAATGTTTTCCCATGATCAAAGAAACTGCTCTCAATGTTGCACGAACTGCTTTTAGTGTCACAAAAACTGTTCTCTGTGTCACACAAACTGTTCTCAGTGACACAGAATATTCTCAGTGTCAAACACACTGCTCTCAGGCTCACACAAACTGCTCTAAGTGACACAGAAACTGTTATCAGTGTCAAACACTCTGCTCTAAGGCTCACAGAAAGTGCTGTCAGTGTCACAACTGTTCTCAGTGTCAAACACTCTGCTCTCAGTGTTGCAAAAAACTGCTCTCAGTGTCATACAAACTGCTCTTTATGTCACACAAACTGCTCTCAGTGTCACACAAACTGGCCTCAGTGTCATACAAACTGTTCTCAGTGTCATACAAAATGCACTCAGTGTCATACAAAATGCTCTCTGTGTCACAGAAACTGCTCTCAGCATCACAAAAACTGTTCTCAATGTCTTACAAACTGCTGTCAGTGTCATACTAAGTGTTCCTAATGTCATACAAACTGATCTCAGTGTCACAGAAACTGCTCTCAGTGTCACCGAAACTGTTCTCAATCTCACAGAAACTTCTCTCAGTGTCATACAAACTGCTCTCAGTGTCACAGAAACTGCTCTCAGTGTCATACAACATAGTTTCAGTGTCATATAAACTGCTCTCAGTGTCTTATAAACTGCTCACAGTTTCACAGAAACTGTTCTCAATGTCATACAAACTGTTCTCAGTGTCATACAAACTGTTCTCAGTGTCACAGAAACTTTTCTCAGTGTCAAACAAACTGCTCTTAGTGTAACAGAAACTCTTCCTAAAATTAAAAGAGTGAATTAGCATGACCACGAAAACGCTTATTTCATCCATTCAACTGACTTGAGAAAGGTTCAAAATGACGAAGATCCCCACCCATGTACTAACTGATGAAAAGCAAACTACTTTAAGTATGGTATCCATAAGTATTTCAAAAGGTAAGTAAAAAGATGTAGCAATATCCATTGAAAGTATGTTCTACAAAAAATTTTTCAAGTCCCAGAATTGTTTATGAATATTCAGTCGTAACTGAATCACATGCTTTTGTTACTTTTATATGGATTTCCCTAAAAGCCTTAAATAGCCACCTATAAAATGACTTTATATACAGTATAACCTGCCCTAACGGTCACCTTATATCGGCGGTCACCTGGTGTCAACGGTCATTTCATGACGCTCCCGTCGAAAATCCTTCTAAATAACATGTTAATTAAACGGTCACCTTACGTCTGCGGCCAGCGGCCACACTAACTGCACTCAATTTGCCAAAATTGGACCCGATTTAGCGGTCACATATTGTCTGCTGAAGGTGTGAATATATTTTGACAAGCCCTGGAATAAACCCTCGAAGGCAAATACGTGACAATACACAGTGCTTGAATGTATCAGTGTGTTAATTCGGCGACTGTTTGTTGCGCATGCTATAAGGTAAACGGTCGATTTAACCTTTGATCTCATTAGGTGTTGAGAAGTTTGTTTTATAATTACAAAAGGTATTGATTTCAGCGGTTGACGGAAATTAAAATAAATATAGGCACCTTACAAACATGCTTTTTAATTGAACTCTATTTTAAATATGTCACGGAGTAAAAGAAAACGAAGCTAAGTAATACTTTGTTTTATTCTATATCTCGGCTCGTTCGGAGAACACCTTCTTGTGCGAATCATCCCGATTACACGAAAGGGAAAGAACTCTTAAATTTTCGCGATTCGCCCTAAAATCAAATCAATAAATCAATTTTATCAAGATAAAATGTAAACTTAGAACAAAGAAATTTTCAAACATGCTGTTACTGAGCCGTACGTACGTTACTTAAGATAGCACTTAAGAAACAAATGTTTTGACTTTCTTGGAGTAAAGATGAGACCGCACTTGCCGCGATTAGAAAGTCAGTGATAATAATAATATCTAATAGAATTTAAATGACTGCAAGATACTAATTGGATTGCATTCTGAACTTGAATTATCATATTAAAAAGTTAATGAAGATACAACAAATAAAAATGTGTTATGATTCTGTGTTCAAAGTAACCACATGCCTACTAGTACTAAAGAAAGCGAGCCAACATCACCCCCTAAATAGGCGGTCACCTTGCTTAAGCAGCCAAAATTACTGTTTCCCTTTGCTGGCTGCTTAAGTAAGGTTGGACTGTAGTCCAATATCTGGAAATACAGATCATGTTTATCTGTTTGAGTGAAATATAATCTGATATCACCCCACTTTACTTTTTCTGGGTAATGAAAATTTCACTATTTGCTGCTCATAATGAAATTCGTTTCAAGGACAGGCGAACTAATTTTTAACAGTTTTCAATTTGCATGACCTTTCCAACTATTTTCCATGTTACAGGTAACTATAGGTTCATGTCTAACTATTTCATTTAAGTACAAAATATCCAAATTCCTGTTTTGGATACCAGTTACCATCCCTAGAATGTATAGATATGTCCAGATTGATTTTGCAGGGAGGATGTGAAAAAAAATGTTACAAAAAAAGATTATTTAACTCTAACGGCCCTCAATTCAATGTTTCTGTGAATGCTTATTGCATAAAAAGCCTTAAAGAACAGTCAATAATTAATCATAAAATTAATTTATTACATCAACTCTAACTGAAAAATTCTCTTAAAGCTTCTGCAAATATTAATCATATTTACAGAAAGCCTACTGGTTTATTTTCGAAATAAACAGCACCTCAAAAATACAGATGTTATCTTTTCATAAGACAGGTTTTATGACAGGCAGAGGCCTCTGGCTTAAGGTGCAACATTTACAGGACTGATAACAATCTGGTGCAAAAAAGTAACAGCCATCTGACTATGGCAACTCTTAAATACTTGGATTTTGAGATGGAACCCTTCTTGTTCAATGCATGACAGGTTGAATTTCACAAATCAATTAAACCAGTCCAAATGAAATGAATACATTATTGACTAGTTAAAACTGAAGACCAAATTTTTCTGTCTTGTTTTAAACATTAGTGAGAGCTGAATTCCAGGTTTCTAATACATATCATCTGTCTGACAATGGCAGATTTTAGATGTAAGCATGTTAATATGCGAGATCTGGAAATTAAAAAAATATCACAATGAATTATTATAGTACTGGAGGAACAACAGCGCAGGTGCCAGACTGTTCCTCCCTAAAATCTAATTGTAACACTAAGCAAACAGTTTCTGCAGCAGAAGTCAGGAACTTGGACAAACTCCAGGATCAAAATCACAGACAGTGTAATAAACCTTTAAAATAGATGATTTGTGATAAAATCTTGGCACTTAGATCAACAAAGGAACCAAAATACTGAAAACCTATCTTGAGAAGGCATCAGATATCATGATTTATATACAGATAACTGGGCATAAATATTAAAATAGGCAGATTTTCTCTTAATGATTCCCCAACACAGAAACTGACAACCTAGAACAAACTCAATTCCCTGTCCTGCTGACAATAACCAAATGACTAATTAGGCTCCCTATAGCTTCTATTAGACAAATTCTTTTACACTGGACAATTAAAAAATTCACCCCTGTCAAACTGAGAAGTGAGAGATCATGAAGGCTATTTTCTTAAGGTGAGATATATGCTGGATCACACTATGTAATAATAACAGCACTGAACTAACCTGAGTATCTTTAAATGCTAACACATTTTCTGTGTCAGTCACTATGTCCTTAATTTCCTTTTAAGCTTCTGTGATGTAATTCCATTGTAAAAGGCACTCTTCACTCACAAAAAAACCCATACAGATCTTTTCTTGTACACATTCCAACACTACTGAAATTGGCACATATACACATGAACCAGCATTAGCCAATACCTTCTCCAGTTCCTTTTATCTGAATTGCTTCCAACAGATAAATAAAGGAAAAACTTAAAGAACAATCCATAGAGAAACTAGTGTGAATTACTCAATTTTTCCATGAAGTTCTCCTGAAAATCTATACTGCATCAGTCAAATACTGTCATACACTTTCCCAATATTCTCTCAAAATAATCATACTACAATACAGCCCTTAGGAAATAATTTATAATTCTAGGTTATAAAGCTAATTCTGTAACAAAATGAAGTAACCAAAATACATGTTTCAGTCATACAATTACACAGCTTTCTTAGTGTGAACGTACATTTAAAAATATAAAGCCCTTTAGGAAGTCTGTAGTAGGCTATTGTAGTGAGTCCAAAGGCAATGTCGAGCTGGAGAGGTCAATATTGATCGATTACACATAAAGACCTAATTAAATGGACAGATGGGTGGTTCAAATGCCCATTGCTAATCAATCTTGTGTTTATAATCATGAACTTTTAGATTAAGGTCTAATTTCATGGTAATTTATTAAACTTTATGGTAAAAGCTGTAACTTAAGTTGATTAAGTTGAAATGGGATAAAAAATTTACCTTAAGTATGCATGCAGATTTCAAGATTATAAACTGAACTGGATATATTGTTGTTTCTGACAGAACCTATCACTTCAGACACCAAATTCCATAGCAAAGATGATATATGCAACCAAAGTCATGTTTGTAGCATTCAGTTAATTTTCAGTTACGGCTTTTAATGGCTAAAAACTGCCATGCACAAACACAGATAAGGGAATAAGGGGTCAGCTACGTAATTTATATGTACATGACACGTAAAAGATTTCAACATACAAGATTAAAGTGAGTTTGTTTAAGAACTACCAGTTATTACATTTCCTTTCGGCTTGATATGCATGCTTGTCATAACAATTTCTTCTTTCAGGTCAACATTACCAGTATGTTATATATAAGAATCTATTTGACTATAAACCTACTTTACAAAACTAATGTCGTAGCACTATGCCCTCAGACTATGCCCTCAGGCTAACATTACTGAAAAAGAGGATAGAGTCAGCTTAAGTCCCTTTGGACTCCACTGACACAACCTGAAAATCAGACATTAAAGTGTAAAAGACATAATTATCACAGTACTGTAACAAAAATGGAAGATACAAATAGTGAAGAAGTAAGACTTTAAAATTTTGCTTTTTCAACACTAATTTTTTAAAACTCTAGAAAGTTTGTCTGTCTTTCAGGATATGTGTATAGAGACTACAACATGCAACAACACAATGCTGAAGAACCTGAGTTTGACATGTTAGATTTTTCTGACACAGTTATGGTAGTGGGATATTCTATTTGACAAGTCCATGCCTGATACCTTTACTTGACTTCTGTTCATGTTGAATTTGAATTGGTATAAAACCTCTTCCTTGTTGTACACTTGTTTTTGACAGCCCATGGCTTATGTGACCTTGACTTTCAGACTGGGACCTAGATGCTTGGTCAGAGGATACATTCAGGTCTTTGCCCTGATGCTGTAAAGAATGGCTTGGTGCCCATGCTGGTTTAGGTGCAGCAGAAATGTTTGGTTTCCACACATGCCTTGATTGAAGGGGTGAATGATGAGGCCTCCAGGATGGCTGGGCTTTGCCTCGACCACCTTCAATATCACTAAAGCAGACATCATCCTCATGATAAATGTTGCGTTGCTGCTGCAGTTTTGGGCTTCCACTTCTTTTACCCTTGTGCATAAATGAAGGCAATGTGGAATAACTTCCTGCTTCAGTTTCAAACCCTTGTCTGGATGTTTGTACAACTGGAGCTTTCTTCTTTACAGGTAAAGTAGCATATGATCCAGGGGAATCATGTGTCCTTGCACTTTCTGCTTGACTGAATTCCCATTGTTTTTGTAAAGTATCTTTTCTCTCAGCTTCAACCTGATGTTGAATAGCTTCTTCCACACGCTTTTCTCTCTGGGACTCCACTTTTGTTGGAATAATGTACTCACTTTGTTGTGCTCCATAAGCTGGTGGAGCTATATCTGGATATTTACTAAATACTGGCAGCTGAATTTCTTCTTTAGTCTGTTTGTCATATATAGGTACTTGCCGTATTGCATCATATATAACATTATTTATGTCTCTTTCCAGTTCCATTCTACGCTTTTCTAAATCAGCTTTCTTTCTGTCATGCTCTATTTTAATTCTTCTTGGAGAGTCAGGTTTTGGCTCCTTTTCTGTGGAGGTCTGGGAAACAATAGGTGCTCGTTCTACTTGTATTGGTATAGCACGATTAGAAGGACTACTCATCTGATGTGAACTAGTCTGTCTCTGTTTATCATCCATTTCTGTTGAAGCAAATTCTCGTAGAAGTGAACGCTGTATTGGACTCCTTTCAATACTTACTGATCTGGCCAAATCATTATCTTGACCTTTTTCAACTTCAACAGGAATCTGCCTAAGAGATCTAAGACCCTGATTTATTCCTTGTACAACAACCGGAATTTCTCTTGGCAGGTCACCATGACCTGAGGCAAAATGTCTGGGTGGAGAGAAAATGCTCTGAGCTTGTGACCTTGGGGAGTCTTGTGACCTTTGTGTATTAAAACTGTAGCTTTGGGACTGTGGTGAACCAAATGCTTGTGTTTTATGAGGCTCAACCTTTATTGGCAAGGACCAACTATGATCCTCTACACTTACACTCTTCCCTGCAGTAGAAGATCCTTCAGCTGTTCTGTATGGGTCAAGGCCATCTGTGTCTATTAATAGAAACAGAAGAAAAATGTAACTTTTAGAGTCTCACATCAATCAATTTCATTTTGAGAGGCATAACAACAGTACATGCAGCAGGCACCAATCATAGTCTACACCCAAGCGCAAAATTCAGTGCAGGTATAACTGAAAATTACACTGGTGGCAAAACAAAAATATTGGGGTGAACACAAGCAAAAACATTAACTGTCATGCAAACTGCAAATCTGATAAATTTCTTCATGAACCATTTTGTGGCCTGTAAACACTCCACACACATCTACATGTAAGGTGAGATGAATAAAGAGGATATGCAATATGAAATTCATACATTTAAAATGGTTCACACCAGAAGCCTACAACAGACTTCTTTCTTGTGGAAACACAAGGACAAAAATGACACAGTTTGGAGTGTATTCAAGTAATTTCATTTCAGCATCCAACCACAGAGATAACACTCCAACCTTCAAACTCAGAAAAACAACTAGCTAAAATCACAAGATCCAAACCAGTTCAAATCAAGAAAATCAATCACTTTAAAACCAAATCGAGACAAACTCTGGATAAAATGAGCACACAATGGCAGCATGCTCACACTTTATACCTGGAATGCCCACATCCTGAAGCTTTCGTCGGATCTGAGCGAACAAATCAAGACCTTTAGACTTCTTTGTTTTTGAGACACATTTAGACCTTGCAGTAGGCATCCCAGTATCCGAGCCCCCTTCTTCACTGCTGGGTGAGTAATCTCGCCAAAACTGTCTCAGCGTCATTTTCGGAGAGGCAGGCACAGACCTTGACTTTGTCTTGCCATCTTCACCCCGAGATGAAGTTTCAAACAATTTCCTCCTCAACCAAAATTTAGGAGATGGATGCAATGCACTAGACAGTATTTTGTCACTGTTTTTCTTTTGTATAGATTCATCAGCCACCTTCTTCACAGTCTTAGGAGATGGAAGCAAAGGTTTCTTAATCACCTTTTTCTCCTCTTTTTTAGGAATATCAGTGGTAGCAGTGACCGATGAAATGCTACTTTTCTCTTCTTTTACATTATTTTGGGCATGCTGCAGAGAACCTGTCTCCTGATTTCTATTTTGGCTGTAATTTACAGGCTGAACGTTATTTGCTCGACTTTCTAGTACTTGTCTCCTCGAAGGTTTAGGGGACAAGGCTGGGGGTGTTTTAGATTTATCAGCTTCACTTTTAGTTGAAAATTCTTGAATAATACTTTGAACTGATTTTATTGGTGGAATGGCTCCATGTTCAACTGTGCCCTCATCACTTTTTCCTGACATATCTTGAAAGAACTTTGACCTTAATGTACTTGTTGACTGAACAATATGTGACGGCTTATGTGAGTTTTGCTCAAAGTCATGTGAGTCACTCCTCTGAAATGTTTTCTTCAAAGACTTTGGAGATGGAAATGAAGAACACACTTTCATATTCTCAGTTCTATCCTGTGAAAAATCACCCAAAAATGTCTTCTTTGAAAGATTGGAAGAGAAACTCAGGGGATGAAATTTTTGTGAGCTCTCATCACCACTGGATAAGAATTCACTAGAAAGTGTCTGTTGTTTGAGTGGAGAAATTGAAACTTCAGCCTTAGGTTGGGTAAAGTTTGTTTCCAAATGCCGCGGTAAAACTGGTGGAGGTGAATCTCTAGGCAAGAATGGAGTGGGTATGAAATACTTAGGGAGGCGAGGCCTTGGTGGTGTCGAGGGACATGATGAAGGTGGCGTTGACCTATGACTGGTAATATCCTCAGCTGACTGGAAAGTTTTCCTCAATCTAGAAACTGATCATGAAGACAATGTATCAGATATGTGTTCAACAGGTCAGAAAAGCTACTGATATGACTTATATAAAATTCAGATTTGCAATTCTAATACTATTCTACATAATTTGCAAATTAGGAAAAGACAGGTGAAACAAACAGAACACTCTGGTGACTAAGCAAAAGTTTTTACAGCTCACTACTCGAATAATAAAAAAAAATGCTCATGCAGGTCATGTTTATACAATTCTTAATTAATACTTATTGAGAAAATAATCTAAGATCTAAGTAAATAAATCATTTCTTTTTCATCCAAAACAATCACAGGCATGTAGAACTGTTGTTAATGAAGTATACGGAATGGAAAGTACAACAAAGACATGTTTGCCCTTGAGCGCTCACCTGAGCATAACTGCTACAGAAAACAAGTGCCATTGAATTGAATTATCATTAAAACAAATGATCAGAAACCATTGGTCTACTGATGAACCAACTGACTTTTTTGTCAAACAATACACAATTTATTCTTTACAGGGGTGGCACAATAAATGTTCAATATTTTTGTTCTAGTTTGTGAATAAAGTTTCTGTCTGAGACGAAGTTTTGAATACAAGCTTATAATATAAGATATGCATATGACAGTTATTGATAAAAAGCTCCATATAAAACATGGTTTGAGAATAAGATACAGAAGCAACTGAAGCAGTCACACACTCTGAACTCTTTCCTTAGTGAACCTAACATAAAACTTTTTTTTGCGTGAAGCTGCATGCATGGAACAGAAGAGAATTACCCTTCTCTCTGTGTGTTGATCTCGGAGACAGTGGTGGTATTTTGAGCACAGATTGAAACATTACAGGGCTTGTTGGTGCGGTACGGTACTGACGTTGTTGAACCGGACTGGCAGGCGCAGTCCGTGAATATACTGCACAAAAAATAATAAATGTAATTAGAACAACAAGCATTAATTATTTATGAAGAGCAGTATGACAGCGACCAATATTTTGCTTAACGTGTATAGAAAAAAACTTTTGTTGTCAGGTTTCAATGATTACGAACTGCAGGCAGACAACTCACTATAATATCTAATGGGATTTCTATATGTAGCCTTGAAATGACCATGCATTATGTAAAATAATCCTAATAAAACATATTTCTACAACAAAAAAAGTGACAACAACAACAAAAACAACAACATCAAAAGCCTAATTACACAGAAATGAATTAACTAAGAAGAGTACATTATCATAAGAAGTTTACAATTTTACACACTAAATCAGTAAATATATATATATCAATGTATTGCATCTTTCCAGTTACAAATGTGTGCGAAGGACACACCCTTTGTGGTCATCTTGTACATAACAAGTAACAATGTGGCATAGTCTAACATCATATGCTCTTCTGCCATCATATGGCAGTAGCATTTAAGCAACTGACTCGCAGATGGGTCTATGATGCATAAAAAAGAAAATGTTTATATATGTAAAAGTTCTGGCTGTAGTTGAGAAGAACATATCTAAACTAAGTTACTGCCTCAGTTTTTGTTACAGAAACACGTCATAATATGAAGTTTAGCACACTTTTATCAGTAAAAAATTTACCCCTTTTAAGTCTTGGGGTAGGTACTTTGTTTCTACTGTTAATTTTGACATTTGTAAAGAACATTTCACAGTGGCTCAGTGGACTAAGTTGCTGCTCCAAATTTTACTGACCTGAAGGGCATGGGTTTGAATACTGTTTAAATTCTTTTTTCTTCAGTTTTCATAATGTATAGAAGCATAAAATTATGTTGGTTTTTTTTTTCCATAGTATATTAAGTTCTCTTTGATTTTAAAGATTAAAAATTTTAAGCTAAATTCTGTGAGTCAGTCACATTAAAAAGCACTGTGAAAAATGAAACAATCACTTATGTTTTATTAAGGATGTTAGTGCTAAAGTGAAAAATTACATAGATATTTTAAAAATCAAAGAAGTATCAGTATGAACTGGTAATGATCTAACAAATCTACAAGATGTGCTATTTGTTTTAAAACATATGGCAATAAATAAGTCCACTTTCAGTGAAGCTTCTGAAAGCATAAAACTGTTGTGACAGCAGTAAGTTTGACTTTCACTTTGAATGTGGTATAGGAATATAGGAATCTCTCCAATACACGATCATTGTTATCAGCTGTACTGTAAAGGGATGATGACATTGAAAGTTGAAAATGCACCAATAAATGCTTGTTGGCTTTTTTTTTTAATCACAACATCCATCTGAATATCATTAACTAATCATCAGCAGATAAAAACCAACTCTGACAGTTGCAAAGTGCCGTAGCTGACACTTTAATGCATTCAAGATATAAACATGAGTTACCACCCTTGTGGGCTAATATAAAGTGTGATAGGAAGCAGTTTTTTTATCATTTGTTTCAAACTACTTCTGTCTGATGAAAAAGAACTTTACCTTTCATTGGGTTTACAGTGACAGTCATTGGTGTACTGTGCAAGATGTGGGTTGGGGGTGAGGACTCCTGATGTCTGAAAGAAACTGGCTTGTAGGACTTGGCTGGCCTGGTATCTCCTGAAAATATATGATAGCTTATCAATACCTAATGAAAAAGGGAGTTTTTAGAAAAAAAAAAACAAGCAGATCGCTTGAAACATATCCTGCTAAGAAAAAACCTAGTAAGAATCTCTAACTAAATCTCATTTTCTCTAAAAAGCAATTCTATCAATAAAGCATGTATATTTACATCTGCAAATAAAAGTAAACTATCTTATATATAAGCATTTCTAGGTTCATTTTCTATTTAACTTATATTAATAGAGGTTAAAGTGAGTATCACTACAACGAATCAGAAAACACTGCTTCTCTTTGAAACAACTCAAGCTAATGCCACATGCTAAATATCTAAGCTAATCAGCTGTTGCACAATTATTTTTTAAGGTTTGCTTTCCTGTTTGACTCCACATTAACCTTAACCCTTAACCTGCTGGAACCGAAAGTGATTAGCCTTTGCCACCAGTATAGAGCCAGGCCAGCCTGCACATCTGTGCAGTCTGACCAGGCTCTATACTGTTGGTGACTCAGCTCCATTTTAGTATTTTGATATTGAAATCCCTTAAACTTTGAATGGACTTTTCCAAATTCAAAGCTGGGCAAATCCATTACAAAATTTCAGCATGTTCAGGGTTAACCCTGGTGGAGGCAACTGACTCTGCCTTTGTGACCAGTGCAGACCAAGATCAGCCTGCACATCTGTGCAATCTGATCATGGTCTGTACTATTCACCCAGTCAATAAATTAGCACCTCCATAAACAATAAATGGATATGTCCAAATTGAAAGATGGACAAGTCCATTTCAGATATTTAGCATTGTAAGGGTTACACAATAATGTGGGGACAATTTCATCTCCTAGGCTATGATCTGAATAACTGTGAGAAAGGCCCTCGGAAGCAATAAAAAATAAGTCTGCCAGGCTGTAGCTATTCCTGACAATTTTAAATTAGCATTGTTCTATTGTACTTTTAGATGTGGTATTCTGATTAAAATGTTTTAGGATGGGAAAAAAAGAAGAATTTTCAATTTTAGAAATGTGATAAATAGTGTAATTTATTTAAAATATGAACCATGATTTCAGCTATCAGAAAGTAAATTGTTTCTTGAATTTACAGTCTAATTTCAGAAGTCAGCTGCTGTTCTCTGGATTTTGTGCTTGCCAGTTAAATTATGCCATACACTGGAGCCAGCATACCTGAGTTACTTTCTGCATTTTTACTCTGATCTATAAACTCAACTGCAAATGCTTTAAATAGTTTGTGACTAATAGCAATTACATTCAAAATAGCTCCTGTAGATTTTTCCCCAATCTTCTCAGGTAAACGTAGGAAAAAAACTTCATTCATATACACAAAGCATTAGATATACAGTACTTTTGAGTAGAATATAGCTTCAAAAAAAACAGAAAAGCAATTAAGTGGCTTTCAGTGACTTAGAACAGTACTTAGAGTACGTACTACTTAGGTTTAATCAAAGAAAACCAAGTATGTGGCTTTCAATGACTTGAACATTGTATGTAGCTATAAATGATGAAAATAAAGTTATATTATGTTGGTTCCAATTATAAAACGTATGAAGAATAAAGAGGATATAGTTTCAATGAAGTAAAAAATCAACTGCAGTCTCTAGCAAATAAAAACAGGTTATGTAGCAGACTATGTATTTTTTGAACTGAGGGACTAGGTAAGGTGCAATGACACTATTTTTGTGTTTCTAAGCTTTTTTTAGTAACAGAATGTAAATACTCAAGTGTATCATAACAAATGATGAATGCTCCTCAACCTCCTCATGGTCATTTGAAAGGTAGTATTATTGTAGTACATGTACTGGATGATTATAACTGTATGAGATAAATGGAAATAAATGAAATAAGAAATATCTATAAACAAATTGTCACAGTGTGGCTCTGACCTTGACCTTTTTGACCATGGTTATTTATATAAGTATTCTAGTAGTCTATGGGGAACGTTTGTACAACATCGTTTCAAAATTCCTTCATGCAGTATGAAGTTATGACATAAACATAGTGCTGTAACAGATTCTAGAAAATCGAAGGGTCTATAACTCTGTGAAAAAAAATCAGTCAGTTCATGCTTGCAATATGCCAGTCTTCTTCAAGTACTGAAGCATTTAATAAATTTTCATTTCATTGCAATGAATAGATTGGTCAGTACAGCTGTATTTCCTCTAAAGCAAAATCTATGGGCATATGTCATTGTGACGATTAGCCACAAAATATGCTTATATCTCTGGTGCTGAAGCCTCTGATTGTGTATCAATCAATTCCAGCTGGTGGTTGATCAGACAGCTCTGACAAAAACAGTGCTAAGTGGTAACAAGTCAAGGGCTTGTTACACTATAAGCAACAATACTGCTTTGGTACCGAAGCTTTCAATTAAGTTTAATTTAATTCCCGGCAGCTGAGAAATAGTGCTTTTACATGCAATACTGCAAAATACAATTATGGGCCTTTAGCTCTAAGAAAGGCAGTCACACCAGATCCTGACTGTAATACCTCCTGTTTGTACTGAAGCTTCCATTACAAACCAGTAGTTCATTTGATACAGACCAGACAAAAACAGCACACAAGGTCCCTTGACTCTGAGAAAAACCATGAAACCAGACTATATTGGTAATATGCACAACCTGGTACTTAGGCTTACATAACTGTTCCTTCACAGAATTCAAGTTTGTGGCTGCTGAGAAATAGCTGATAAGAACAGGGCGAAGAACTAGCAATTGTATACTTCCCCTCTTAGGGGCATGCTAAAAAAAATCATGCACTAGCACTCGATAAATTTTACACTGTAAAAGACTGATTACATGCCATGATAATACAAAACAATCTCAGACTACAAGATATTGAAGAAAGAAGATAACTACATATACAAAATGACAACATCAAATTTCTGGATCAATCAAAGTCATTACAAACATCACTGCCCAGAACGTCAAAAACCTGTTTTCAAATTTATCAGAAAAGAAGTTGAAAACAGGGAAAAATGATGACTTTGACCACCCATTTATATACAGTGCTAGAAGGAGAACTCAGTTTAACAAGAAACAAACCCTTTGGAGACCAAATTGCACCAGGTTTTCTGTTGTTTTGGTAACTTGCAGCCTGGATGCTTGGCACCTGGTTACCTTGAATTCCTAAGTAACCAGCACCATAGCAACCAACAGGCAGTTCATCACCCTGGTGATGCTGTCTGGCCACATTTTGAGAAAATGGCACATACAACCTTCCTAAAATTGAAAAATTAGTAAAAATCTATAAATTTCTTGTTGCTATGGAAACTTTACTTGTTTTAAAGATGCTTCCAATCATTAGATTACAAAGTAATTAAAATTCTATCTACAGACAAACTTAATAAAATGTAACAATTACTGGAGAACCTCAACAAATCAGAAACGGATGCAATGGGAGTAGTTTTCTGAAGAAATGATTGATAACTTCTTTACAACCCAAACATCTGAGCCTGAATACTGATTTTTTTTTTCCCAAAAGCTATTGAATCTTTCTTTCAGATGGTATTGTTTATACAAAGAGGAAATTTCAGTGTTGCATCAGACATAAAAAAAAGCATGTTGAACCCATTCTCAGTATCTTAGCATCCTTTTTAGCATAGATTCCAATGCTCTCTATTTACTAAACACTTGACTTTACAACATCAACGAAAAACTAATTTGAATAATAAATTTTTACAAATCGTTCAGTTTTCCAATTCACATCTGATTTGCAACATCAAGATGAATATTTTTTATGATCAGGTATTTCCTAATAACAGCTACTGTTGACAATTCAGAAGCAATTTTAGCTAAGTAAAATAAAACACCTCTTTTCATGCAGTAGCTTAAAAGTAATGAAAAAAGTTCAATTTGATGCATTTTAAAAATATAGATCTCTGAAATAAAAAATCATAAGAAAATAAGATACAATGATTCCAAACAATAATGATATCATTAATTTCATCTTAATTACTTCACACTACACATTTCTAGAAATAAACAATATTGACTATTCCTATGTAATATTTTGCTTTGAAGTAAATGTTTGTCATTTATTTTCATCCAATCAAAATGCCTCTAGTACTTCTTACCTTCAACAACAATAAACAAGCAAAATAAAAAAAAAAATGTCCCTTTTTTTTCCCCACAGTCCAATCTGTGCTTGATGCAGTGGTGACTGCACTTGCCAATGGCATACTATTTGACACTTGAGTAACTCTGCATTCATATATGAGGTCATCAGTGAAATTAAAATGGAGTGAGCCAGCAGACAAATGGGCATAACTGATTGATTATTGAAATTAATGAAAAGGTTTTGATTCCTTTGAAAATAATTTTGAGATATAATTGTAGGATCATCATTATAACAGTATGGTATATTTTAGGAAAAATTCTACCTGATTACTATTTTCACATACTTCAGCGATTATGTATGACATGATTATAACGATATGTCATAACCAGACAGGAAAATATTGCCACAGCCCTGTGGCTATGAACACATCATGGTGTGTAACTGATAGCTTTGCAATGTAACTCATGACATTATACTTAAAGAAACTTAGCAATTTAAAAATATGACTATCTGAGCAGAGCCAATAATGACCTCAAGAGGCATGGTTTTAGTTATCCTTGTACAGGTCCACTAGACAGTGAATGCATCATGCCAAATTATGAAATATTTGCTTCCTACAAAATTTTCAATTTTCTTTATATCTTCATGTAAAACATGTGATCCTTGCGGTGGGATCAGTTCTGATCACAGCGACATAATTTCAGCAATCATTGTAAAAGGTTAGAATCGGAACCTACCAATATACAACCAATATTATCTTTAGACTGACAATTCCTAAAAAACCCAAACTTAGTTTGTAGACATATAACAACAATGCAACTTAATTTCATTCTGGTGTCATACTGATAAGTGTCATCAACCTCTGAATTTATTACACTTCCTTTTCTAATAATTAATTTGGTATTCTAACACTATCCGCAATTTGCCGACAATAAACAAAGAAGGAATTGAGCGTGATATATCAGGCAGTATAGCACGCTGAATACAAGCGCGCGCCCGCTGACGTCACTGAGGACGCCACTGTTAAATAGTGCACATACTTACGTCCCTTATAAATATACGTACGTGTTAGAATGGAAATAGATTTTAACATTTTCGTGATCTACCATCGTATATATCACGGTTTCTCGTTCATATGCGTAATTATTTAATCACTCAGGCCTACGGCCTTCGTGATTAAATTACTACGCATCTGAACTCGACACCGTGATATATCAGACGGTATAGCACTCAAACTTAAAATCTATTTCCTAATTATAAGATCCCTTTTAACTATCAACATGATAGGGGTGATGTTTCACGCCTTCAGTCATTATTCAAGCAAGGAACATGCAAAGCTGCTTTAAAAAGAAGAAAATATTTTACTTTCATTTTATTTAACTCAGAGGTTAAAATAGGTAATTTGTTAACTTACAGAAGTTAAACTTAGGAATGAAAGAAGCCTCAGGAATTGCCACCTTGTGTGAAATTATTTAAGGCTAAATATTATACTGAGTTTTTAAAAAAAAATACAATGAATATACATGCACATATACACGCAATTAAATCAACTATCATCTGATGTCTGGAAAATATGTTTTGAAGAGCAAATTTGCATCCATTATTACTTTCAGCATATATAAATATAGAATGTTTACAGTTTTGAAAAGAAATATCAATTAATTTATGCTTGAATCACAGCATTACAAACATAAAGTTTCATTTTGCACTGAAACAAATTAATGGTAGAGCTTTGTGCAAGGAACATTCCTTCCAACTTTCATCCAGGGGTATAGGAGGAAAAGCTAAAATGGCAACAACCCAACCCACTCCACACAATAAGACAATGGCCAATCACAGAAACCTCTCTTGAGCTCCTTGTGCTCAGGTGAGATATTAACAAACTGACTGCAGTTGTTTGGTCCAAGTTAATATTATACTAAAGAAAGATACAACTTTCTGATATGGTGAATCCTCTAGGTACTATTTTAATATAAATACTAGAGACCAAGGACATACACCTGGCCAGTACTTACAGCTTTGCTGACTTTAAAATCATTTGCACTAGAGTTTTGCCATGATGTAGTTATGCTAAAAATTACTTACTCAACCGCAGATACCACTGATTTAGAGACTATAAAATAATAAGCTAGGTGTATAGAGTCTAGTCAGGTGTTGTGAAAAACTGGAACCATCTAGTGTACATGGACTGATTTGTCCGTCTTTCCAGACCACATACCTGAGGTAAGTCCATCCAATTCCTGATCTATGTGATTATGTATATCACCATTCATTGTACCATTGGCTTTGGAACCAATTCTGAAATAATATACAATCATGCAGTTGACAAAAACTAATTAGAATTCAATGGCCTATTCTGTAACAGGTAAAACCAAAGATATTTTGGGCATTTTCTGGTACTAGTGCACAATGTTGTTACAAGATATTACTGATGTTAATTCGACTTTATACGAAACTACTACTTACCTGAGATTATCTTAATTCAAAACAGGTTTCTTTTTATTGTTATCACTATATGTCTGTAAAGTGAAACATTTTTTATGAAATAGCACGACTGGCTGAATTTCATGCAGGAGACTCTCGACTAAGAGAAATTACTTACCTGGTAAGTTCCAGTACCAGCTGATCTGTGGCAGCCTTGATCAGTTGTTGAGCATCCTGGTGTTCCAGGCCCTTGGTTTTCTGTCCATTTATACTCTCAACATAATCCCCTACCTGGATGCCTTCATTGTATGCCTTGCTGTTTGGGTTGATCTGAAATAAACAAGAGCTACTGTTATGTTTTTTTTTTAATCCTTATTTATTATAAATTTCTAAAGACAGATTTGTTCATCATTCAACAAGGACCCAATCATTATTTTCAACATCAGCAGATACCCATGTTGATCAGACCGATTATGTTACTCTCTACGTATTCATCACATTCATCAATGTAGTGGTAATGGCTATCTATGTATTCCCAAGGGTAATTAACAAAAAAGTGAAAATAAGCAGCAAAGCATAGACCAAGGTCAGAGTTCACAGCCCTGCATGCTGACCATGACCTCACTGCAAAGAATAAATACTAAATCCCACAAGCAGGGTCAAAATACATGTCTGAGTTATTGACATGATCTAGTTGATTTTAGTTTAGTTTAAACTGGTTTATTTTACATCAATTTGGAAGCAAGTTCATGCAACTTATATTAATCCCTCTCGATGACTGCTTCCTGGGTTCAAACCAGTACTCGAAGTGAGGACTGTGAAAAATCACTAGAGACTCTCATCCCTGGTGGGATTTGAACCAGCAACCTCCGGTTTGGAGTCTGGTGCTCTAACTCCTTGACCACTGCTTCCCCTAGCATAATAATTATTTGATACAGTCATTATTCACAGTGTTATGATTATATACCAGTAGTTGACATTAGTAACTTACATATAAAAAATAGTTTGTAAAAAACCAACAACATGTTGTTTTTGTTTTTTTGCGTATCTTACCTGGATTTATATAACAAAAGCAGAAACTGTCTTTTGTTTGAATATAATTGCACTGTTACTATCACTTTCAATTATCGAAATTATCACAGTTAAACTTATCCAAATATCTACCACACTAACAAAGCCGAAATCACTGGCAAGATAATAAAGTGCTTTACTTCAAACACAACATCTTAAAATCCAATGTTCAAAGACTTCCAGAGTAGTACTACACATGTATGTCTATCTTGTTTAAAACAGGTAACGAAAATTAGGAAAACCCATGTGCACCACTTGAGTATAGAATCCAAACTGTACTCTGTATACTGATAGCTTGAATAAGCTTTGTAAATCCAGGTAAAATTTATGCCACATTAGAGAAGTTTCTTTCAGATACAGCATACTATAACAGTTTTCATTCATGTCTGCTGTCAAGTTCCCCATCCCATTATTAATCAGCAATGTGGCTGGACTTATATTCATCTGGCCTTATAAAAAAAGGAAAATAACTGACAATTTTCTGTTTACACAATATTAATGTACAACAGGTATGCTTGTATGCCCATATGCCAACCCCATGCCTTGTGTGTCTGCAGAACAACTAAAGCATATGAACCACATGTTTCAAGCTTGTTTAACCTTTGATAGAAAAGGCAAATACAGTCTGCAAACAATTTACACTTCCTGGGTTTTTACACAAAAGCACCTGGACTCGGCTGCCAATCAAAGAATTTATTATCATGCAAGTTATTTGGTAAATATATATGGACTCCAAAACTAATATCTGGTGCAAATCCAGTTGCTACATGAGCAATTTATTACTTGATCATAACAAATCATTGAGCTTGCCCCAGCAAAAAAAGCACAATATAACTTTGATGAATCAAAGTTCTAGGAACTGTCCAATTATCTTTGATGCAATGATACGTCAAGTTATATGTGAGACCTTTTACCTGAATATTTTTAGGACATCACTGTCATATGAACATTTCATTCTTTACTACACAATTTCTTTTGTAACTCATTTGTTAAATTCAAGTCATTTGTTTCCCATTGCACCTCTGGTCGGAAAACACAAACTAACATAGCATTCTTTGATTCATTTTATTCATCAAATGCAGAAAACACAAGAAAGCCCTTCTGTCTCAGTTTATGCCATTGTGGGCAACCGATCTGTTATCAATTATTTTTTCAGTTTCTTCTGCTTATGACTTAGAAACTATTAACCCTTCAATAAAAAAGATGTTCATTTCAGCCAGGACTATGTTGTAAGTACATGGTGACTGGAAAAGTTGGAAATTCGCTATCCGACTTGGGTTCTGGAAGTTGATGTGCAAAACGACTCCCAATTACATGTTAGCATTTCCAAAGGTTGTTACTGTTGTTATCAGGTAGATACTGTAAAAGCTCATGTCATTACTGTGCAATGACAAGACATGTTGCAGGCCATTCATAAAGTCGGTATCTGGAAAGTTGGTACTTGCTATAAAACACATTGTTTTTTGACTGCAAGTCTCTGGTTGGTTCTGGCTTCACAAACTTTGACTTCAATGGTCTTGGTGTTATACCACGATTTTATGGTGGTATTTGTTATTGCTGAGGACATGATTCTTGACTACAACATCTGAGATATGACTTCAGTGTTTTGGAGTGTGTCAGCTGGTTAAGGAATACCACAATAAGTGAACACCAAACACTTCTTCCCTGTGCACCAATATGACCAACTTTCAGTAACCTTTCTACTAAGGAATGATACCTGAAAATAAAATTACAGTGTTTTGAACAAAAAGTCATAAAAGTTTGAAGACGACAGCTGTTTGGAGTTGGTTTGGGGTTGAATTAGGATATACCAGATACATGTAATCAATGATGACACAATTTGAGCAGGCAATTCTATAAACATTCCAAACTGACAAAAGCATAATGCTCCCTGACAATCACTGGCCAGTCATACAATTGATCTCCACTACTGTCAGTATTAAAATGAAGTTAGTTCTTTACTTATTGTCATATGGACTTGGAATTATTCGGTTAATATAGAGTAAAACCAGTTGGGCTATTATCGCAATGAATCGTTTTCAAAATTATATTAGCTTGTCTTTGACAGCAAATCAATTCTTATGTAACAATGACAAGCTACAATCATAGATCATCTCTGAATGCTTTATCTTAAAATGAAAACAAAAAGTATCGAAATAACTTACCCAGCGTGACCAACAGGTTTCACTCTTTTTCATTGACCTGAAGCATTTACCCCAGACATGACAACCTTGTTCATGTACTTTACCTAAAAGAAACATGTACAAAAAATGTAACTTATGTAACAAATATGCTTAATGTATTTCGATTTTTTTTTAGTTTACATTTTATAACATTTGAGCTCCATCCAGTAAATAAATATAGCTGATTGCAGCATCTCTGAAACTTACCTTATCAAATGTAATATAAACAAACTTGGAAAATCTGAAGTCTATGAAAATTATATGAGTTTACACACCATACTGGTTTAGAATTAATTTCTTGTATCAGACTAATGATTTAAATCGAGCTTAAATGAATAGCGAATAGCGTATCTTTATTTTTAATCAACATTTCAACTTTGAACTTACCTTCTGTAGAAGAATCAGCAACCTTTGTCAAGATGCTTGCCAGGAACTTTAGACTGTTTCTGAGCAAAGACTGTTTTTGAACAACTGAAGCAACATTACTCAAAGAGTTACATGTATCCAGAACAATTCTTAAATTGTTCCTCCAACCTGGGGCAAAGAGATCTGTTTAAACAGCAGCCAATTTGATAATTGATAATCCTTGCATTAAGGATTATCTCAAAACAAGGTGTGAATTGGTTGTATAAAACTGTTGAGCATTCAGCAAGAGATTGCAGGTTAAAATGGCACAGCAAAGCACATGATAACATAAATAGATCCTCACAGCCTTCCAGAACTTTGATGCATGATATGTATGAATGTATGAATGCTCATCTAAAAGGACTTAAAAGATAAATGATTTATCAAATAAAATATGTTTATTCAAAATTAAACTGTTGCATAACTTTGAGTAGACTATGAATGGTGTTAACAAGACAGGAAAAATCTTCAAGAATTACACACTTTTTAACCACCTACATGTATAGTTTTGTTTTCAATCATCTCATTTTTTCCCCTGAAGTTTGCAATTACAAATGAAATTCATGTTTTCTGCAATTACAATTGGCCATCTTTCTAAATAAATGGCCAAAGGTAATATTGTATAACCCATTTGTTAAACAAAATCTTTGAAGTCAAACCAGCAGGCATCCTGTAACACTGTGTTGTAAAGAAGACATAAAACCTGTGTCTGGTGGCAGGCAGAGCTCATTAACTGTCCAGCTACAGTAAGTGTATAATGTTTTCCATGTAGAATATCTCTTGACTTCCTGCCAGAACCCATCAGAAACCTATCTACAAATCTTGATCTTACAAACCTGCTGGCAATTATCAGTGTATTCATGACAAGACAGTGGTTGTGCTTGTAAGCTTACAGACTTTGTACAACCTTTTTCTACACAATGGTATATTTTTTATCCGGTGTGTTCAAAAGCTGCATAAAAAAAGAAAAAAACAAAACAGACATTGAAAATGGTCAGTACTGCCTGAATTCTGAGCAATTAAGGGTAAGTGTGACCTTGACCTGCAAGACTATGCCAATGAAAACATTCAGGGCATGGGGTCAAGCCATCATAAGTGGGTAAGTGTGCAGTTATCTCAAAGTCCTTTGACGGTTTTAAGAACGTAACTGATGCAAAATCATAGGACATGTGAATGCACTACAGAAATACAGATGACTGGATATTTATCTACTTCAGTTTATTTGCCATCAGTACTGGTTGCCGATGGGGACCAACACCAATGAGGATTCAGTTATTCTAGGTTGTGCTGGTCAGTGCAAGATACAGAAAGCATCCCATTCAAGAGACACACCTGGTCCTTTTTCATGAACAGTGTAATAGAGCACTGTGTTGGACCTCATTTTAATGTCTCGTCGTCTCATTATAAGACAGTAATGTTAGTGGCAGAGCAGGGGCTGGATTTACCAGGCCAGTGGGTTACCACTGGACCACTGATTCACTTCTTGACTGGATGTCATTCTTGCAGTACAATAAATGCAGTGTATTCCAGAAAGTAGAGTGTTACTGACAGACTGTTTGACAGGAATGGATGTGGGTGGGTTAGCAGGCTGGTAAAAGACAAAGACATTCTTTACATTTGGTTCTTTTAATTGTGGTTTTTATTTGGAAAAACAATAAAATTACTTACACTATATAACTAATAAGGGTTTTTGTTAACAATAACTTGCTTTTTTTGAGTTAGCACATGGTCATGGAAGTAAACTTTAAATCTATAAATTCTATGGTCTTGCATGCAACAGGTTGAAGTAAATATGCTATAGAGCAGATACATTTACAGATGTGGAATTGGGTTTGTGTAAAAACACAGTTGTTTTCCTTTTGTATATCACATTGTTGTAGAAAATTGCTGTTTGCTACAGGTTGTGATTTTGTTATGCAAGCAAAGTTATTGTGGAGGCAACATTCTTAGAACCTACATTTTTACATACATAATAACCATCTCCATAAAACAATGCATTGTACTAATTTCATCCTTTTTTTACCAAACAGTCAGAACTGCATTATCTTATCTCATACAGGTACCTATCCTAGAATTCCACAGCTATCTCACCATGAAAATGATATAACCACAGACTGTATCAATTAAATTCTAAGAATAAATCTTGCCTAACCAAAACCTCATAAAGAATCCTATAACTAACAATCCATTAAACTGATCAGGGTCAACTAAGGTGATCGCAAGCTTGGAGAGGTATTTGAAGCTGCTTCTATCTACAATAAATCTAATACATCTTTAACTCAATAATCATTGCTTATCAGCTCAGACAGCTGTGCTCATGATAAGGTTATCTATGGTTACATCCTCATTACATAGTGGATCAGGTGTCAGTGTAAAAAGGTGCCCCAGAAGCTTTTTATAACTGCAACTTTAACAACCGGCCAGATCAAAACCAAATCTGTGGTTACATTATTGATACCAGTAAATATTCAGAGATTGCAGGCTAAATACTCAATTCATTCACACTTGTACTTGATTATGCAGTAAGATACAGAGCAATATAATTATGCTTCCTGATGGGAGAGCATATATTCGGCGACTTGTCTGTCTGTCAGGTTTTGTCCAGAGTATAACTCAAACACCAATGAAGTTACCGGTATTTACTTTAACCTTCATAAAATGAGAAAGGACATTGAGAGCAATTGTAGTGCACAAGAACCATAACTCATCTAGTTTTCTCATTATCTCCCCTTAGTACATTTTGCTTGTCTGGAGCTAATCTCTTAAACCATGGTATTTAGTTGATATTGATGGGAGTGGCAGGAGGTGCAGTGTCAAAGAACCATAACTCTAGCTGCCCCCATTTTTGACTTAATAAGTTATGTTGATATGTTATAATGTTTGTCCAGAGCGTAACTCAGGAAGTGCATTGTTTAAAAGCAATAACTCTAGCTGCCCCCATTCGTAGAAAAAAGTCGAGCCAATAGGGTCGCTGATTGGGCGGGCATCATCACGGGTGCAAAATCTTTAATGTAGCTGATTATTCATAAACCATAATTCTTAGAGTTTTAATATTTGGTGTGTAGCATTGTCTAGTGGACCTCTACCATACTGCTTCAAAACATGACCCCAGAATCAATACTGGCCTCACCCTGGTGCTAGGAAAAAAAAATTCTTCTCTAAAACTGTTTGCAACAAAGCTTTGTTATTTGATGTGAGGCATCCTCTAGCAGACCTCTACCAAGATTGTTCATATTATGTCCCTGGGGTGAAAATTAGCTGCACCCCAGGGGACACTTAGTTATGCATGAACTTATCTAGCAAAAAATTTTTAATGGGAAAGCACAAAGCCTAGAACTTAACTATTTACTTACATGAAATGGGAAAGTACTTCTCTCCCCGACACCTGCACAAGATCCTCCCATCATTCCATGCCCCATCCCCCTTTCAAATTTTTTTTCTCTTTTTTTATGTGTAGGTACACAGTTGCATAACTCAAAGGTTAAGGCCAGTCTTATAGGTGGTCCATATTTTGTATCCAATCTGTAACTTTATCAAGCGATTTTGAAATAATTTGGCACAGGTGATGCCTACATGATAATGATGTGTTGAGCTAGTCATTTTGACAGAAAAGTTTGGCAGAAAATTTTGTGAGGAAACTAAATGGTACACAAGACCGATAACTCTAACTTGCTTATTTACTTCTTTCTTTGATATTTTCCTCCTTTTGCCTCTGACAAGGTGGTATTGTGGGGGTATTGATCACAATCAGTGATAGCTTTAGTTACCTTTAAAGCAGTATTTTTACTCCAATCTATACTTAGAACTAGAACTGTGTCCATAGGACACGGATGCCCCCACTATGCATATGTGCTCATAAACAAGAGCATGTATATCCTGTATTTAAGATTTTTTCTGTACATATACCTAAAATGATCTACAGGTAACCTTATGTACATGTTAAATTAAATTACAAATGTAAAATTTATATGTTCAATTATTTATATGGTATATAGTGAAAAAATCAACAAAGGGCCATAATTCTGTTAAATATGGTCACAGCAAAAATTCCTTCCATTACAACTATCTACACATTAAAGCTGTTCATCCCTGGAAGTTTAAGCAAAATCTGCCATCCGGTTTAAGAGGAGTTGCGTTCACAAAATTTCTATATGGTATATAGTGAAAAAATTAACAAAGGGCCATAATTCTGTTAAATTTGGTCGCAGCGAAAATTCCTTCCTTCACTACCATCTACACATTAAGGTTGTTCATCCCTAGAAGTTTAAGCAAAATCTGCCATCCGGTTTAAGAGGAGTTGCGTTCACAAAATTTCTAGTGAAAAAATCAACAAAGGGCTATAATTCTGTTAAATTTGGTCGCAGCAAAAATTCCTTCCTTTACTAATATCTACACATTAAGGTTGTTCATCCCTGTAAGTTTAAGCAAAATCTGCCATCCGGTTTAAGAGGAGTTGCGTTCACAAGATTTCGGGACGTACGGACAGACGTACGGATGGACAGACGTACGGACGGACGAACGGACGGACAAGTGCAACGCTATATGCACCCCACTTTGTGGGGGCATAAAAATACTAAAAAGAATACACCCATTTTGAAATAGTGCTACTATGGGGCGCATCCATCGGTTCTACCAAATTTCTTCTTTTATATTATTTTACTTGCAGTTGGTTAACAGAATGATAAAACATTAAACTTATAAAATTTTACCAAAATTGTACCTCATGACATCTTCTGTTTTCTTTCATAACAATTTTCAAAATAACTTACAGTGTCTTCAAAAAAAAAAAAAAATTGTTGCATTTTACAAAATGACCTACATGAAGATCAATTCTTCTAATTACACTGGCAGGTTTGTAATCTTTGCATTTCCAACTTCTTAAGTAGTTTGTTATTCAAGGCCGGTGTGCTTTTAATTTGAAGTGTGTTGTGTAAAAATTGTCTCCAGTTTGAAAATGCAAAATAGTATCCGCAGTTCCTTCTCATCATACCTGACAAGCATTGCAACTTACTCTAGTAGTTACTTTTAACAGGTCTCTGACCTTAGACAAACTGACCTTAGACAAACTGATAGTAACATCAAAGCACTGATGTGGAATGGTCCTCTCAGGATGAAAAGGATTATAGTAATGTGTTCAATCTTGTGCTAATTTTTACTTAAAAAATGAACAACCCAAGAACATGGTTAAGGACTGCATTAGCTTTCTCAGTATTTCTTTTCTTGATCATCCTCTCTTTTGCCATTAACATAGCCCTTGTAATTATATTATGACTATTAGTGGATGAAACAACCATTCAGGGAAACCCTTGGTGTTTCTAGATATGTGGTTATATTTAGCTGTTTTAAGTTTTGGAATATTAGTTAGAAGCAACATTGTAACACGTATGTAAAATCTGTCATTTTAGTATAATTATATTTACATGTAAGTGAAATTGAATCTTTAAGGAATGGTAAATTAGAAAATTATTGTTCTTGAACTTTTCTTGAACTGTTTAAGAATGTCCCTAAGAATTGGTCAAGCACAATTGGCCTACTACTGTATTTGGAATGTTCTTAAGAAGGTCACAAAAATTTCAGGCAACAATTAGAAGCATAATCTCTCCATCTTGTTGCTATGAAATAAAACTTAGCAGCTAAAGTTTCAGTTTCATCAAAATCATATGTCATTTTAGAATGATTTTACTAGGAACTGTGAATAAAAGTAAATATTTCAGAAAATTTAGTACCAATTGGCTATTCAAGCTACTTGCAGTACTAACAAAGATTGAAAACCTGTCTAGAACTTAAGCTGTTTTTAATTCATTTCTTTAAATATTCTTAAAACATACAGTGAATAACTGTGTTTCACTCACCTTGACCATCTTCAGAGGAAATGTTTCAGAGCTATCAACTTTAAGACAGTGGTACCATTGATCAAGGGGCACAACTCTTCAAATATATTCCACATAAACTTAAGTAAAATCCAGATTTGATAGCACTGATACAGCAAACAGTTTATGCTGCTCTCAATTATAGGTACTGTGCATTAATTCAACCTATAATGTATCTTTCAAGAAAACCAATTTATGAATGTGGATTTATTTTCCTCATAACCAAACAAATAAGATTCTTCACAGATCAAGGTAACACGTTTTGTTACCCTTTCAACAAGTTCAACTAAAATGTCTACCTATAACCCTTACTGCCTATATGAGAGCAGTATAAACCATTTGCCATATATAATATTATCATGAATCTCTATCACGGCTATCAGCTATTTTATGAGAAATTTAAGTGCCAGTCATCCTTATCTCTTAACAAACCCTCCATCCAAACAAATCATAGTAGGGATCAAAAACACTGGGCAGGAAGTATAAACCAGGCTCAATTACTTAATTTCCAGGCTGTTTTTTGATGTTTTAGTTTGGAAAATTTCTTTCAAATTCAATTCATTTGCTCCTTCGTCTCATTTGCTAAATGCATTCAACATATTTATGCAAATGATATACTACAATATTTAAATACTTAATTGTGCTACAAGTACATGTACATGTAGAAAATGGATATTTCTTTGTACAACAATCACATGTCAATCATTCAGATTTTATTCTTATTTGTTTTTCTAACAATCTGAATGAAAGAACGCTTGTTTTCTTGCAATAAACATCTTCATTTCACACAAAAATATTGCCACATCTTAATACATAAACTGTAATAGGGAAACCAAGAGAGACAACTCTGCAAGTACTAAACTTAAGTCATATGAAATTCCTTCCCTTTGTATACAGGCAAACTGTAACAAAAACTAACCAACTACTCTTGTTGATGCTCTTGAATCCAGATCAGATCTAAAGTATATCTAAAAGACGTGCCTGTACAGTATCATACTTTTCCTCTGGAACTGTTTCAAGTTCTCAAGATTACTCCTGTCAAGTTCTCTGAGAATATACTTTCCAAAACACAGCTATTTCCTTTTTTTTGTCAAAGCCAACAGTGAAACAGCCACTTAGGCATCGAGATTAAAGTGCTTTACTATACAGCCTACCCATATTCTTTTGAAAGGCACTTATGTCAAGAAACAATGGCTATTAGTAATTGTTGGTAAGTTAGGAGAAACAGATAAGTGTAAAAGTAAAGTGTAAAAATTTTGACTAGAATTGGAAATTTAAAACTGGATAAAAACTACCAGTTTAAAATACAGTGTATCAAATTTTTAATGATGGCAAAAATGAAGGTGTGAGCAGCAAAATATAATAAAATAGGATAATCTTGGTTCACAGTTTAACATTATACATTAAAGTTCTACTAGCAAGACCAGTCAAAAACATGTCTAATAAATTGGTCATAAAAGTTGACCTTATTTTATTTCTAAATTTTATACTTTGTCTCTTTCAAACTGCTGTTTTTTTGGTGGGATATTATAATAATAAATTTTGTTTTAACCTAAACAAGAGGGCCATGCTGGCTCTAACAAAAGCCCACACTCAAGTGTTACTGCCAAGAAAGACAAGTACCATGTAATGGATTGATCATCAAAATAAAAAGAGAGTACTAAACAAGGCACTTAATTTGATGATATAAGAAGAGTTTTTGTAGTCAAACTATGTTCTAACTTGGGCCTTAATGTTCAGCTAGAGAAGAAGAGTTCTAAAACACTTTCCTTTATATTTCTATGTGAAACGTGACCCTTCGGGTATGGGCCAAAATGACTAAAGGGACAGAATAGAGTACAACTGGATATTACTATACACCAAATTTTAAAAGTCTCAGACTTGCTGTTTCTGACAAGAAGATTTCTTAAAGACTTTGCTAGTTATGCTGGGGTACAGCAATCTTGAACAATCTTGGTCAACTAGACAATACTTTGTGCAAAATAACAGAACTCTGAGCCTTTTGATTTCATACAAGAAGAATTTAATTGATTTTTCTCTGTATTTTTTTTTTGTACAACAGGTGATCCCTTGGGCGGGGCCAATTTTAACTCTAGTGACATAATTTGAACAAACTTGAAAGAGTACCCCCTGGGACCCCTACCTGTCCAGGGCATTGCCCTGGACCCACTGGGAACCCTAGCAGCCCCCAGCCATTATTTCAAGATTTTCAATTTGGTGAACTTTACCCATGACAAGACAATGTTTCAGAGTTCTGAGCCTGATGGCTCCAGACAAGAAGGTTTCAAATCTTTCTCATTCTTGTTGCCAAAGCAACCAGAGTTCTGCATGAAATGGAATTCTTTGAACAACTTTGGTAGAGCTTCATGCCAGGAACATCCCTGCTAACTTGAATCAATTTTGAATAAATGGTTTACCATACAGAATTATTCATAAGCTGTAACTCTTTATATCACAGGGGTCATAGACAAATTTAAAACTTTATTTCATCTGTACTGAAGGGTCATACCATGAACTTTTCAACAATAAAATATTTTAAGTCTGAAGCAACTTTGTAATTAAGGAAACTTCAATACTGTGACTTGAAATACAAAATTGTAGGATAATTTATTATGTAAAGAAAAAGTATTTACATTGAACTTATGTACAGTATAACTGCATTCTAAAATGACTGTAGTAAATTTCAATTCTTAGGCTTTTTTCATTTATATTTATGGCACACAATCTAATCAGACATGCACTTTAACACTGGTTCATTCTGTCATAATTACAGAAAATGGAACCAGATTTCCAATTGATGTTTGTCATCCAAATATCTTTAGTCATCGACAAAAAATTTTCCAGATAGGTTACTCTAACCTTTAATGACCATAAGGGGTCAGTGTTCCATTTTACTTTCACAAGGTCCAGCTGAACCCCACAGTTTGATAGAAATTTTTGATAACTTTCATTAGACATGCTCCACTGCCATCATAGTTTGGGGTCTACTTGATTTTCAGAACCATATAGAGTTTATTCCCTGAAGTAACTGTGCTTTGAGGGAACTGCAACTTATAGAAATAAGTTCTCTTAAAGGTTAGTTAAACACTCATTAGAAAAGTTATGAGAAATTAGCAGTGCTGCTCTGGAAATGCAAATGATGTTTACTGCTAACAAAATTATTTTGATGAAAGCTGTTTTTTTTCAACACAGACACCAAGAACATTGAAACCTTTCCCAAATCAATCCAGAGTTATAAAAGTACCAAAGCCTTGTTAACATATTTGAAAAATCTGCTTTTACACTCAGGAAATATAGCTTTAAGTAAGCAAGCGTTTTTTAGTCTAACTAGAATTTATGGTCTACTGTGGCCATTTTATGTTTTTTTCAGGTCAAGATTTGATTGACCTTGCCATGATAGTAGTCAACCTTGCATTTTCTGACCTTGCATTGACAGAAATAGTCAACTTCCATTCTTTTAGGTCATGACCTCACCTTGCTTCCTGTAAGAATGTTTCAAAGCAGACACAGTTTATATTTCTATAAATAGCAATTCACTGTTCCTGGATACTGCTATCAATGCAACTGTTAAGTGGTGGTGAATTTTTGAAATCTTTAAGCTAAATGTTATGGTAACAATTTAAGCTTCCTTGGTACTCACTATCAAACTAAATTTTAGGAAAGAAAAACCAAAATAGAAGTAAATGGCCAGGAATTTGCTGCACACTATTATTACTTGTAGGCCTCACATGTACATATCATAAAACAACACAAATTAAACAAATTCTGTAACACAGTTTTGTCTGTTTAATCACAGAATTTCAAATGGTGTAACAAAATTATTTATGAGTATGGTAAAATACCAGTTCACAGTACATGTGAATTCAGAGTCAATCAATACATCAGTTTTTCTAAACTTTGATTTCAGTAACAGTTTAATAACAAATAAAAACTTGAGCCCAAAATTTGCATTTTTTCAACTGGAAATTCTATAAATGTTAGAAAGTATGCATAAAATCAGAGAAAATATGTTTACAGATTTATATACATGTATATGTTTGCATATATGTAAGAAGATAGATACATTTCATTAAAAAAAATTATAATCAGTCTCACTTTATAATGTAAAGGCCATGTACATGTATGCAGTGGGTTGTTACACCTATTTATGATGAGATAGTTCTTGACAGGTAGGTATCTCAGATAAGATGTAAGGTTTGCCAGCAAGTTGACTGACAAGGCCAATCTACACATTCCTGCCTCATGATACACTCACATAACAGGTGAACATACATGAGTCAGTTTCCTCACTGGCACCAGTATGAAATCTACAGTCAAACTGTGAACAACCACCTCTTTACAATGCTAGAACAGATCTGTCAAAATACATAAAAACTCTGGAAACAGTGTGGCTCTTCGTAAACAACTCAGGTAATCCCAGTTAATAGAGTGAAAGCCTGAAAATGTAATTAGTGCTAAATTGACTGAAAAAAGAGGTTCTTATCTATATACAATGTTTGCCAATGCCAAGTAACTAAACCAAGCACACTGGCTCTCCTGAGAACAATTGGTACAGGAACCAGACTGACCCAATGACATTATTTTCTGACCCAAGCCACTTACATAACAAGGAACACTGCATTACAAATTCTGAAGTGAAAATAATATTAAGAAACGGCAGAGATTGGGAAAGTCATGTGTGACATGCAATTTTCCCAGAGTTTTGAAAAAAAGCCCACAGATTTTGCTGTTGGATTGCAGTATACCAATGGTAAATTTTGTTCAAAGTCTTGTGTAAAACGATTTAAAAACAAAGACAAGAGGGCCATGATGGCCCTGGATTGCTCACCTGAGTACTTTGGCTGTAGGTTTGCTGTTAAGCAGTATTTCATTTTTTGATTGAAAATATGTAAGATATCAGTCAATAAATAAAGGCTCTATGACAGAAAGTAGAAATATCTATTATAAGCTATGGTGACCTTGACCTTGACCCAGTGACCTCAAACCCTTCCCATGCATAGAGATCCTTGCAAGGAACCTCTATACTGAATATCAAAGATATTGGTCTATAAATAAAGGCTCTATGAGGTACAGTAAATAAATCTTTTTTTAGCCTCTGTGACCTTTGACCTAATCTAATAATTTGAAAAAGCTTGATAAAGCTTGCTTTGTGCAAAATTTTAAAATTCTAGGCCTTGTGGTTTCAGACAAAAAGATTTTTCAAGTTTTTCCTATATATTTCTATGTAAAACATGTGACTCCTAGGGCGGGGCCATTTTTGACCCAGAGGCCATGATTTGAACAAACTTGTTAGAGGTCCACTAGAAAATGCTAAAAACCAAATATCTAAGCTCTATGCCTCTAGGTTTCTGACAAGAAGATTTTTAATGTTTTTCCTATATAACTCTATGTAAAACAAGTGACCCCTGGGGCGGGGCCATTTTTGACCCAGAGGCCAGGATTTGAACAAACTTGGTAGAGGTCCACTAGACAATGCTACATACAAAATATCTAAGCTCTTTAACTTATGGTTTCTGACAAGAAGATTTTTTAAGATTTCCTATATAACTCTATGTAAAACAAGTGACCCCTGGGGGGGGCCATTTTTGACCCAGAGGCCATGATTTGAACAAACTTGGTAGAGGTCCACTAGACATTGCTACATACCAAATATCTAAGCTCTATAACTTACGGTTTCTGACAAGAAGATTTTCAAGTTTTCCCTATATAACTCTATGTAAAATCAACTGACCCCTGGGGTGGGGTCAGTTTTGACCCCAGGGACATAATTTGAACATACTTGGTAGAGGTCCACTAGATGATGCTTCATACCAAATATCAAAGCTCCAGGCCTTGTGGTTTCGGAGAAGATTTTTAAAGATCCAACTAATAAAATCTATTTTTAGCTCCAGTGAACCAGAAATGCAATGGACCAGAACCATTTGAACAATCTTGGTAGAGCTTCATGCAAGGAACATCCCAGGCAAGTTTCATTAAATTTGCCAGATTGGTTTCAGAGAAGATGTCGTTTGAAAGAAAAGTTGACGACGGACGACAGACAAAGACCGATCAGAAAAGCTCACCCTGAGCACTTTGTGCTCAGGTGAGCTAAAAAACTCTTGACGAATCAAAATCTGACTGTATAAATTTTTCAGCACTTACGGCACATTACAGGATTACACTGTGATGTATTACCAGTATGGGGAATCATCTACAGTAAAATCAATTCTGTTGCTAAATTTCAATCATGATCGAAAAACATTTTGCCAAAAACAAATTTTCCTAATGAGCAATATTTTCAATTTATTTATTACTTACAGAAAAGCAGTTTTTCAGCATGTAAAAATTCTGTCCTAATCACTGAAACTGTTTTCTATTTTTCGAATGTAGATATCCAGAATGCAATCATAAGTAAAAATAGTATACAAGCTTCTTTATAACCAAGACTCCTATAATTTTAGTACCCACTAAACTTTCTGTGTGAGTGGGTATAACAACAAAAGGAAACTGAAGTAAAATGTAACAGCAGTACTGATCATCTATATAAAAAACCAACGCATCAATAATTACATAAAACAGTCTCTTCCATAGACCTTTAAAAAAAAACTACCACATATAGATGCCGTGCTCATGCGTGACTGTTCTAGATATTATTATACAAAGTTATCATATACATCTAGATATAATATACCAGGAAATGAATTATGTAAATATAGCATGGTGTTTATCATGTTACAAGAGCTCTGCAAACTGAAGCAATAGATCAAGCTTAAGAGAATGCTACCCTTAAGAAATGACATTGATATTTCTGTTTCTGAAAATTGTTTGTAAATGGTATGATATTCTAAGGGTAGTCTCTCTGAATATCAGAAGTATCTCATATCTAAGCCTGCCATAAAATAGTGATTTCCCTGCCATCACTTTTATATGACTGAAATGACATAACCAATCAGTACAGTGTAAAATGTATATGTATTTTAAGTTTTTTACATCAATAGAAATAAGAGTACATTTATTATAATTTAAACCGGATGAAATCAAATTTCATCATGAAAAATGATATCTTAATCTTACTGATAAATATAATATTGGACCAGACATGAAAAAAGTTTTATGCAAAGAGGAAAAGCACCCAACTTTTATGGAGTGTTTAAAATTTGTCAGTACAGTCCTGCATCATAACTAACTTAAAATGAAAAATTCTACGAAACATTCAAAGTTTTTGCAGTAAAATGTACATTTCCTTTTTATGTATAAATGATTCCCAGAAATGATTATCATTTCCATTAGCTTATTTAAAGGAGTTTCTGTGGTATTTTAGGTCTTTGATGAGAGTTAGCACAGGTGCTTTTTATAGAAAATATGGTTATAATTAATGATGATTCATACAGACATGTACCCAGCAGGTAACACTTATCTTACCTAACAGCCCTGTACTTGAATCAACAGACATAAACTAATGCATGCTTACAGTGGTTTTATTAAAGGTATTTTTAACCTGTAACTTTGACAGCAATGAAGCTGTCCTAATAACTTGCATTTACATGTATTTGAATTTATTAGACAAAATGCATAGAAAGTGAAATGTCAGTAAGACAAAATAGTACCTAAGCATAACCCTTAACCAATAGGAAATATGAGTTAGTTGGTATTACACTTTTAACTGGTTGTTTGTTTCAGTGAATCATTGCTGCTTCATTTCAGTTTTCTAAGTGGACAATTTACAATTTAACTTAAACTGCATGAGGAACATCTCAATATTCTTCTCTCAAACCCAGAACAAATAAAAAGCTTTGCCTTCAACCACTTTACCACAGCATGATTTTACTTCAATACTGTATGAATTGACTGTAAATTTATTTCAATGTGAATATGTTGTCATGGTAGCTAACACATTTCAATATAATACAATATTCATGTAAACACATTTTTACGATTACATTTCACATTGTACTTTGAAAAGCTCACAATTATTTCAAGACTGATGGTAATTTCAATTCACATAAAGAAAAGGGTGGAACCAGGTATTTTTCTCCTCTGTCTGTAGCCGTTTGTACATTATAAACCAGAGCACATACAGAATACAACATCTGCACTAGGCAAAGCAAAATATTACTTATGGTACTTCAGATTTACAATTTGTCTATAGAAAACAATGAATGAAACTGTGAACCCTAAAACAAGAATGATGTATGCTGGCAGAACCATGCAGACCTCATTTATCTATGATACCTTCTACCTATGAATCTCATAAACTTTGTTGAATTCCTGAGAACTTTTTTGCAGACAATAAAAGTGCTATGGTATGAAGTTATATGAATGGGAAAATCATAAAGAAGGCCCAGGAAACCTATGTTTTTAACAACATCTTTTTTTTAACTTAAATACCTCAGGTAGATCTTTTTTAACAGAAAAAAGTATATAACTTTTTTTACAAGAAGCAGCTCCTGCATAATAAGCTAAACTGAAACTATTCAGAACTGTTTAGAGGTTCCACAGCAACTTTATTCTTAACTTGATTCTAAAGTAAATCAAGGAGTCTGACTGGCTAATTATTTACACTGAGACTTAGAAAAGTGAATCTCTTTCACCATGACCTGACACAATGACAAACAACTCCAGGAATGTGACTAGAAGTCTTCTAACACTTCCTTGGACTATTATGAAACTTTTACTATTATGTTAATATCAGCAAATGGAAAAACAGTTTCATAATTATAAATTCTATTTGATTATCATGCACAGTTAATCTAATTTGGCTTTCTGACAGGAATAGTCAAGCTGTCAGAAAGACTTTTCAATCTAAAGTAGTATGATTTTACTCTGAGTACCACTGTTCATATTGAAAACATAATGATCAAATATGATCTGCTATACATATACTATATGTGCCACAAAGATTAGGCAAATAATGTGACCTTTAGGGTGTTCACAAGTTTTTCAACTGATCTGAGCTTGTGATCTAGTTTCTGACCCAATGTGACCCAGTTTAAAGACTCTCCTAGTTCTATCATAAAAACAAACAATCTGAACAAATTTCATAAAAACTGGGCAAAAAATTGTGACCTTTAAAATGTTTACAACCCTCTCCACTGATCTACTGGTATGCTGGTGACCTAGTTTTTCACAAAAAATGACCCAATTTGAGTTTTTCTTGAGGTTTAGGTCACTAAACAAGCAATCTGACCCAGTTTCATGTCAAATGTGAAATCTAGTAGTAGTATGTTCACAAGTGTGTTTCAACTAATCTGTGCTGGTGACCTATATGTAGTTTTCTGATCCAATGTGACCTAATTAGAATATAAGGGATTATCAGGACAAATCTTCATGAAAATTGAAGCAAAAACTTGACCTCTGGTGACTCTGGGATTTTCACAGAATTTTCCACCAAATAAGAGAGTGACCTAGTTTTGACCCACAGATCATTAGAACATATTCCTGAGCAAGAAGATTGGATGAAAATGTGGATTAAGTGTTCTGAAGGTTGTCCTTTGATTTGGGCTAGTGACATAGTTTTAGAACCCATATGACCAAGTGCAGGGTCTTTCAAACAGAATGTTTTTTGAAAAACATTCAGGGCAAGTATTACAAAGGCTCAATATTTAAAATTTGACCTTTAAGTTGTTTAAAAGCTAAAATTTTGCAATTTAACACAGTCATTATGGATGATAAACAAAGGCCAGTTCATAAAACAGGAAATAGCTGGAAACAATGGAGCTTCTCCAAAACATATGCTGGTGTATGACATGGTCTTTTCTGAACAGAAGGATTGTATATGCCTTCAAAAGCTTCTTTAAACTGTCATCACTTCAAGTTTATCCATAAGTTCTGAAATAATCATTGCATAAACATAGCCATGAAAATCTTGTTAAAACAGTCCTTTATTATTTAGTATTTGAATATTTGAAGCAAGATTTTGTCAACATAAAATTAGCTCAATAATTTATCAAATCTCAACATTCAAATAAATTTTACTAACTTAAGTTGCGGTTACAACTGCTGCCATCTTTTTATTGTTTCATTCATAACTGACACATGATGTAAAGTAGGGTTCTATAAAAATGTTTAGTCACAGAAATTTGTTTAATTTACTATGAATAAAAAAAAGTTTTAAAATACCATAAAAGTTATACAAGCTACAACTTTGACTTCCAAGGGTCATAAATATTCAGTCACTTTCTAATACCAATTGTTTTTTTATGGGAATAGCAAAATGCATATACACAGAAGAAATAAGTGAAAAGTCTTTTAAAATTTAAAATTTTCACAGACTCCATACTGCCATTAGCAGAAATGTTCATTAAAGGGTCGACTCTCTTGGAATAAGTGCCAAACAAGGAGTTCATTTGATGATCATCAATATTTGGAAACAGGTTTTCTCATATGTCATTTCACTCACATGAAAGAATACCATTTATCTAAGTGCGACATAGAAAAGAAACTTGTAGCAATATATGTAGTTTCCTGAATCATAACAGTTTTGGGTCAAAGGTCACTAAATTGCTGTCAGTTTCTAGTGTCTATAAGTAAAGGGATTTTGATGATACTACAAAGACAGTTGTTAAATTATTGAAAGAATATTACCTTTGCTACACGTATAGGCTCATTAAATTCCCTACCGCCCTGAAGTCGAAATCCCCAGGGTAATCCTCCGGTTAAAGTCACTGTAAATACCATTCTAAACTATCCGAAAACGCCATGAAATTCACCTGTGAAACTGAAAGGTAGACCGGTATTACATCCGAAAATTAAAGAAAATAACGCCTTTATAATTACGTCTAAAAACTAGATTTAACCGTTTTGTTCTATCACCTTCTAACCTACTATAAATCAAGACAGAAGTAAATGGTGAATGTTTCTTATTTTGGTAGAACTAAATGCAGACCATTAAATATACGGAAATGTCAGAATTTTCCTTTCGATTTTATGTCAACAAAACTACGACTATTAGATCAAGGGAAATGCGAAGTTATCACATGTGATATAGATTGTAGAACTGAATTTATCGGAAAACTAGGAATTGTATTTAATTGGTGTCATTTGTTTTTCAGCAGACATGCATGTATTTGCACATGAATACAACAAGCCTTGTGCTATTTGATATCATTTATTCACTTCCGGTGTCACGACAGAACTGTCAAAAACCACATGTCAAACTTTTCTTTTGGAATATAGCAGTCATGGGTAAGAACTTTAAAGATCTACTTCGATTATCTGTGTTTATTACATTATATACAAATTGTTGTTCTTAAATCTCGTTATATAAAATAAAGTTGCAATACTTCAAATTATTTTGCCACAATATTGCAGTTTAGAAATACTGGGATGGGACTGATCAATAAATTCATAATCAGCCACTTTGTTTCTGTCACTGCTCTCTTCTTAGATATTTTTCTCAAAGAAATTTTCATCCACATGTTTCTTTTATGCAAGACTTTACACCACCCATTGATTAACAAAAAAAAAAAGAATAAAAATCTGTAGTGCTAAACTAAACCAGTAAAAGTCATTTCTTATGTTAATAAAATTATTATTGTTTGTACATTATGTAACATACATGTACATGACATGTACACTGACTTTTAAATGGATTGCGGTGTGGGGCCTGTTCAGCATGAAACTCCGGGGGGGGGGGGGGGGGGGGCGGGGAGGCGCATTAATCATGAAGGGCAAGCTGTCAGCTACATGTAGCTCTGCACGGATCACACTATTGTCCAGATGGTTCCAGTCAAAAACACGTTTTCAGAAAAAAGGATTTTTTAATTGTTCGGTTTTACACTGTTTGATTATAATGCCACGATCATGATTTATTACTTGGTTTCTGTATTCCTAATTGAATCATCTATTTACAACATAATACATACATATTGTATATCAAACTTAACATCATACACTAGTTTTTTTGTGTTTCCTAAAATATGCCCATGAATCTTGAATAAGAAGCCATGTGGATGCTACAACTCAAAATAACCTGACAAGTTTTTGACCAGGGTTGCCAGCGGACTTGAAAAGTCAGGGAAATTGGGTATTTTTTCAAGGTCAGGGAATTGTCAGGGAATTTTGAAATTTGGTCAGTGAAAAATGAAAATCCTGAAAAGTCAGTGAAAAGTCAGGGAAAAATTATTTCAAAGGTCGAATAATATACGCATTGAAGGTCTTACTTGGCTATGGCAGTCTTTAGGCATTTAATATTTGACTTTATCACTCTCACAGTTAAGCATTAAATTCAAATAGCAGTAAACTGTGATATTAAGAAGCATTATATGTTAACTTAGTGATTATAATACCCATTATTTACCTTAGAACATCATTCAGCCTAAAGACTGAAAGGCTTTGCAACCCTGTGTTTGAATAGAAATAGTTAAGAATAGTAGAACACAATGTTTGAATCATTACTTTGATGTAAATGTTTTATATTTTGGAAAATAAATACAAGTTTACATGCAAAAAATATAATGGGAGGATTGGATGGCTATAGGGGAGGTCAGGAGGCCGTTTATGTGTTTGACGATTTTGGTCAGTGAAAAACATGAATTGGTCAGTGAAAAGTCAGGGAAAAGTCAGGGAATTTTATTTCACCAAAGTGCTGGCAACCCTGTTGACATTAATATGTAACATGGGAAAATCCAATTGCCCTGAGCTGGATTTTAACTTGGGTACCTTCATTGACTATGCTGACACTGTCCCATGTCTCAACAAAAGCTAGGTCATAAGCAAGGGAGTAGAATTGCTGTATCAAACCTCTGCAACGTAAATCCCCTCAGATATTATCCTAAAATTTTAGGACTACTGGAACTTCCAGGAAGTCTATGGGACTTTCTAAGGGTATCATCACATCAGTCCTCGTGAGTTATTTATGTTCCGCACCAAATGTAATTTGCCCCGAGTTGGATTTGAAATCAGGTACCTAGGTTTACCAAGCAGACACTACCACATCAACATAAAAGCTACGGTAGGTGATAGGGAAGGGAGTAGAAGTGCCGTATTATACCTCTGCTAAAAAAATGTACAAAATTAATTTTCTTTCAAAGTAATATATTTTGTTTCACCTTTTCTCGGAAATGAGCATTTGCCTATGCAATGCAGGATACTTGAATAACTTAGTTTAAATGTTTAACACATGCAGTCACACTCAAGGTTGTTGATATTTACAAATGTACGTACCTGGGCAATAAGCTTATCATGTATGAAAGGATTTAAAAAAAAGCTACATATGTTAACATCATCTTAGCCAGTAAGTTGGTGGGTAATTACCAATTTTTACTATTTCCAAACTCCCAACAAAGAATTAATTGTGGATTTAAAATAACAATAGAACAAATATTCTGAATAGCAGTATATAGGAGAGGTTTCACTTGGTTGAAACTTGAAAATCTACAGAGTATATCAGTCTGTTTTACTGACATTTTTGTGAGATTTCATTTAGCCCTTATTTGATATTTTCCCTGTTTTGCCTCTGACAGGGAGGTATTGTGGAGAATACAATCGCATTCAGTTATAGCCTTATTTTTATTTTAAACAAAGAAATAGCCATGATTGCTTTCCATTATTATTATATCAATGTGGTCTGATGTGCAATTGTAAAGAGTTTGGTATCAATGACATATTATTACCAGGCTACTGTATTACAGTCACCCATTTATGAATTTAGTGCCACTCTCAAATCACATAATATTTGAAATGCATCACTGACTACTCCAAAGCATGTTTTTTATGAAAATAGCATCAAATATATGATTTCAAGAAAATATTAGATGAATGATTTCAGATTTTATTTGTGTTGTTTTCACCTATGGTGAGCAGAGGACACACTGGTTTGATGATGTCACTGTGATTGCAAGAAAATTGCTGATTTTTAGTAAGTCTTCTTTGATTCAGCACCTTTTAAACAATTGCTTTGACAGAATTAAAATTTGGTGCATGTTTTATTTTCAGATGAATCTCAGATGCTAGAATGTCTTAAAACAGCATGTACCACAGAAGACAAGATAAAGGCCCTTGATGCTGTACTCAATGTTTTTACAGATCCTGAAAATGGTAAGATATGAAAACTTTTGAACTTATGATTTCTTCTCTAGAAATGACCAAACACACAAAAACTTCTGAACAATTAAAAGTGGCTGTTTACAGCAACAGCTTACATGTAAATATATACTGGTAAACCCCTTTTTTTCAGAATCAGAACCAGGGCTCTCGCAAGGGGGCGATTCGGGCGAAGTCGTCGCTTCGCTGTCTGAAATTTCGCCTTACGTGAAGATCAAAGCGAAAATCAAGTCGCCTTATCAAAATTTAGTTGCCCTTGGCAAACATGGATAAGAGTCAATGGTGTCATAAAATGTGGCAGTTTTTTTATCTCCCCGCCAAAGGCGGAGGGGACATTAGAAATGCCCTTCGTCCGTCCGTGTGTCTGTACGTCCATGCATCCGTCCATCCGAAACAATTTTGTCCGGAGCATAACTCTAAAACTACTTGAGGGATTTTATTCAAACTTCATACACTGACAGAGCACATTGGTAGGTAGTGCAGTGTGCAAGAACAATAACTCTACCTTGCTTTTTTTTAGAGTTATTCCGCTTTATCAAATTTACTTGATAAATTTTGTCCGGAGCATAACTCCAAAACTGCCTGAGGGATTTTATTCAAACTTCATACACTGACAGAGCACATTGGTAGGAAGTGCAGTGTGCAAGTCCAATAACTCTACCTTGCATATTTTTAGAGTAACTCCTCCCCTTTTTCAGAATTACTTGATAAATTTTGTCCGGAGCATAACTCCAAAACTACTTGAGGGATTTTATTCAAACTTCATACACTGACAGAGCACATTGGTAGGGAGTGCAGTGTGCAAGTGCAATAACTCTACCTTGCCTATTTTTAGAGTTATTCCCCTTTATCAGAATTACTTGATAAATTTTGTCCGGAGCATAACTCTAAAACTACTTGAGGGATTTTATTCAAACTTCATACACTGACAGAGCACATTGGTAGGTAGTGCAGTGTGCAAGAACAATAACTCTACCTTGCCTATTTTTAGAGTTATTCCCCTTTATCAGAATTACTTGATAAATTTTGTCCGGAGCATAACTCAAAAACTACTTGAGGGATTTTATTCAAATTTCATACACTGACAGAGCACATTGGTAGGTAGTGCAGTGTGCAAGGATATTAGAAATGGTCTCTGTCTGCCGTGCGTCCATCCGTTCCAGTTTTGTCTGGAGCATAACTCCAAAAGTACTTGAGTGATTTTCTTCAAACTTCATATACTGAAAGAGCACATTTGGAGGAGGTGCAGTGTGAAAGAATAATAACTCTACCTTGCCTACTTTTAGGATTATTCCCCTTTATCAGATTTAATTGAAAAACTTTGTCTGAAGCATAACTCCAAAAGTGCTTGAGCGATTTTCTTCAAACTTAATACAATGACATAGAACATTGGTAGGAAGTGCAGTTTGCAAGAACAATAACTCTACCTTGCCTTTTTTTGTGGGATTTTCTTCAAACATTATTAAATTGAGTGTTTGAAAGAACAACCTCCAGGTAGCTTCTTCCCAGCGGGGGGATTAACCATGTGTAACATGGCTCTTGTTACGCTACACAGTTTTTTTACAATACACATAAACAATCGCTTGCCAGCCACTCATTAGGGAATCCCCGTATCGTATAGCGTGGGTTGAATAATAAACAAATGCGTTGTGTTCTAGGTTCTTCCTTTTACTCTCGGTTCAAATTACCAACTGTTTACATATAATAGCAACGACAACAAAACAATATAATTATACGACGTGACGTCAAAGACGTTACATAGAAAAGCGCGGCGCGGCAAATAACGTTACATTCACAACATTCTGGGGGCCGCGAAAAGTGACTCATAATTGAAAATTGAAAGCGTGTACTTTTAAAAGTGAATGAAATACTTAATCATGAAATTCTTACTTTAAGAATAAGCAATCTAATTATGAGAAACGTAAATTTGCAAATACTTAAATTAACACATGTTAAATGTAATTTATCGTTTCAATAAAATGAATATTGAATCTCATAATTTCCGAATTATTGTCTCTGGTGCTTCAAACATATTTCAACGTAAACTTCGCGCACATAGTAAGGTAAATAAATCTTTATTGCTATTAAATAGTCTCTGTTTACTATACACCAACAGTTTCTCGTTTAAGGCATTAATCATTAACTTCACTAACAGTCTCTAAAGGATAGAGTTTCACTATCGGTCTGTTTGTAATTCCGTTTATCGTTTTTATCTTCGCGGCACGGACACAACCATCATTTCCGGTCATCAGCTCTAGGATTACAGCAAGTTTCCAGCGGATCCGTGGTCCCTCATCGTATACCTGCACGACATCTCCGACTTTGATACGTTTTTCGTCTGAACCCGTAATTGTGTGGTATTCTCTCAAAGCGGTTAAGTACTCGAACTTCCAGCGTCTTCGGAACTGCTCAATGATTTCAGACTGTTTCTTAGCTCGGTTGGTGAGTGTCGTCTGGTCACTTTGAATTAGCGCTAAATCGTCGTCTGATAAATGTTCATGATGCGGAAGTGACGTCACCTTACGACCGTAAAGTAAATGTGACGGTGTTAACGGTTCCAAATCGTCAATGTTCGATGATACATGAGTTAGCGGTCGATCATTTATCACTGCTTCAATCTCTGTCACTATAGTCTGTAATGTTTCCATGGATACATAGCGTCTCCCGAGGATCTTCTTTAATGACGTCTTAGTCAGCCCAATCAAACGTTCCCAAAACCCTCCGTACCATGGTGCTCGTTTGGGGATAAAACGCCATTCTGTACCCTTTCTGCTAAGCTCTTCTCGCACGACTTCTGAGTTGAAGAGTTTCTTCAGGTGATTAGCAGCAGCAATATACGTCGTTGCGTTGTCTGATATCATCGCCATCGGTAACGACTTCCGGCTAGCAAATCTCCGGAACGCTTGAAGAAATGAGTCTGTAGATAAGTCTGGAACTACTTCTAAATGAACGGCTCTTGTTGTAGCGCATGTGAATAGGCAGATGTAGCATTTTCTTTCACTTCCGGTAGCGTTCTTAACAAATAGTGCACCCGTAAAATCTACACCTGTGACGCTGAAGGGCGGAGACTCATTCACTCTGACTTTAGGAAGGGGTGGTGGGTCTGGTGCTAGGTATGGTTTGCCGGTTACTCTGGTACAATTCACGCACGTCTTTAAAACCGATCTAACACATTGGCGGATGGACGGTATCCAGTACCTTTGTCTGATCTGCGTAATGGTACTATTTACTCCGGAGTGTAGTTGACTTTTGTGGACATCTAACACAATCAATTCGGTAAGTCTGTGCTTCTTTGGTAGAAGGTAAGGGAATTTAGTGTCATACTGTACGGGGGCGTTGTGAATTCTTCCATTGAACGTAATAGTCCCTGTGGGTCTAGAAACAGTCTAAGTTGTCGAACCAACGGTAAACGGGTACTGTTCGATGTAAAATTTTCTATTTCTTCTTGAAAGTTTGTTATTTGACACGATTTAAGCCATGTAACTTCTGCTTCGTTGAGTTCGGTTGCTGATAAGCTGTTCGTTAATCTGTCTTCTTTTGGTCGTCTGCAGTTGTTGATGAATCTTAGTACATAGGCGGTTACATGACGTAGTTTCAGGTATGTACTGTATCTATCTAGGTTAATAAGTCTATGAACGCCCGTGATCTCCGTACACTTCAACGTTACTACATTTGTCGTCTGCTTCGAACTCGTATCTTCATCAGCGGGCGTCTGCAAGACTGACTGGTCGTATTTCCAGGTAGGCCATATTTCTTTGTTAGATAACCATGTTGGACCGGCGTTCCATAGTTCGTTGTCAAGGTAAGTATCGGCTGATATACCACGTGTCAGTAAGTCTGCTGGATTGTCATTTGTGGGGCAATATCTCCATGGTGATTGATCTGTCAGCTGATGTATTTCGTCTACTCGATTTCGGACAAAGCGTTTTAAGGATTTTGATGTAGTCAGCCAGTGGAGTACGATTTGGCTATCTGACCAAAATGTTACGTTCTGTATGGGCAAGCTCTCTTGAAGATGGGATGCAAGTCTTGCGCCAATTAATGCTGCCATTAGTTCAAGCCGAGGTAGGGTTAATGTCTTTACCGGTGCCACTCTGTTCTTTGCCATAACCAGTCTAGCGTGTGAAAGATCGCAAATGTAAGCTGCTGCTCCGTACGATTTGACGCTTGCATCTACAAACACGTGAAGTCTTGTTTCACTGTTTATGCTTGCTGCGGGTAGGAATTGTCTGGAAAATTTCACGTCAGTAGCTTTGTTGAGGGATTCTGCTAACTGGTTCCAAGTTTCGCATATATCATCTGGCAAAGGTGTATCCCAGTCGTAGTTGGACTTCCATAGTTCTTGTAGTAAGATTTTTGCACTGACGGTAACGGGACTAAGTAGACCAAGGGGATCATAGATTTGTGATGAGTACTTTAGAATGGTTCTCTTCGTAACTACGTCTTGTATTGGAATATTTCTTCGTGTAAATGTCATTTCGTCACTGAGGGGATCCCATCTCATTCCAAGTATCTTGACAACTTCATCACTATCTCGTACATTCTCTGTTTTTGCAAGGTCTCTAAGGGCTTTACTGTTAGAGGTCCATGAACGTAGATTCATACCTGCGCTGGACATCAACTCTCGCGACTCTGTAAAGTAGGTAAGTAGATCTGATACTTTTTCGAAGCTTGAAAGTACATTGTCAACGTATATATCTCTTTCAATGATCTCGGCTGCGTGTACGTGCTTGTTCAGTTCTAGGTGTTTCAGGATGGTGGCGCTAAGCATGAACGGCGAACAGGTAGCTCCAAACAATACGGATTTAAAGCGGTAAGTGCGTAATGGACTGTCTTTGTTTTCAATGTCAATTGTCCACAAGAATCTGGTAGCATCTCTGTCTCCTTCATATAAACCGACATGTAGAAAGGCTTTTTCAATGTCTGTAGTGATGGCGTAACCATGGAGACGGAATCTCACTAATATGGCGGTAAGATCATTCAGTATGGGTGGGGTTGATTCTAAACAGTCATTCAAGCTTGGGAGGTGGGGAGATGTGCGGCAACTGCAGTCATAAACTATCCGGATGGGTGTGGTCGCTGAATCTTTTTTTACTGGGTGGTGTGGAATATAATGGACTTGTCCTGTGGGTGGGGTATCGTTATCTATTCTCTCAATAAAACCACGGCGTTCTTGTTCAGCGATAATGTCATCATATTTTCTCAGTAAATGGGGCTCTTTTCTCAATCTTCTAATTGTACTTTCGGTTCTTGCCTTCACTATCTCATAATTGCTGGGTAGGGGTGAATGGTCTAATTTCCAAGGTAATTTGGCGGTGTAGCGTCCATTATCGTATTCTATGGACGAATCTTGATAGTCCTTGAAATAACGTATCTTGTCTATATCATCGGCGGTCTGTGTAACTCCAATACTTTCAAGGCTCCAAAACCGTTCTAAAACATCCGTTGCCATAGGCGACGCCATAACGTTGAACACGTGATCTGATACTCGAGAACTCTGTGCTTGGCAAGGTCCGGATAACAGATAACCGATTTTTGACTTTACAGCAGTAGGTCCATTTCCTCGTACTATATGGTCTTCTACAATATCCCAGTAATAGTCAGCACCAATCAGCATAGAAATGTTAAATACAGAATCTCCTGTAACCGGATGAGCGAGTTTAAGTCCACGTAAGTACGGTAAGTTTGACACTGTGGTTTGAAATTTCTGGTTAAGCGGCGTTGAAATTGTAGGCACTATTAAAACTCTAATCGGGATCTTCTGGCCTCTGTCTGTAACAACATTTACTGTAGCTACGTCTGTGTGTTGGACTTTGTTATTGGTACTTCCAAACGACGATAAGTAAATTGTCTCTGTACTGTCTCGGGTAAGTTCAAGTTCTTGGGCTAATTGTTCTGTAATGAAAGATTTCTGGGCTCCCTCGTCGAAAAGAATATTTGTTTCAGTCTGAACATCACGTGACGATACGGTTGCTATGGCGGTTTTTAACAGAACATTCTTATTTGGTAGGATCGTGTTTGAATGTAAGACGGCTGCTTCCGGTGACGCGGAATCAACGGTTGTCAACATCGTCTGGTTATTTTCTCGCGATTTGCAAATCGCTGTATGATGTTTTCTCTTGCATTTTTGGCATCTCTTACTAGAATTACACTTCACTACAGGATGATTGCCTAGACAGTTAAAACACAAGCGTTTTTCTCTCACTATTTTCAGTCTTGATTCAATGTCTGCGTATTTTTCACAGTCAATTGATTTATGTTGATTGTCACAAAATGCGCATTTGATTTCCGGTTTTTGTGATGCACTTCCGGTTCCGGATTTTGGATGTTTTGGCACGGTTTTCCTGTATTTTGCACTTGTCAGAAATGATGCTGTTGCATTGAAATCGTCCACTTCCGGTTCGCTACGAACACTTCCGGCCTCAAGAATACCAATCTCTCTGTTGATTGCATGACGCAAATTTTCTAGCGACCAATTGTTATCTCCATTTTCACGTGCTAACTGCCTTCTAATTTCACTTGGTATCTTATCTAAAATTATTGGCACTAATAGATTTCCGTAAGTGTCTTGGCACTGTCCCATAGCTTCTAAACTTCGAATGTACGTCTCCATCTTATCATGAAAATGTCTTAAACTGGATACTTTGTTGGACGGGGCAGGTAATTGTAATAGCGCTTGCATTGATGCGTGAATAATTTTATGTTGCTGGCCATATCTTTCTTTCAGTAGATCTATGGCTCGGGTATAATTTGCGTTCGTCATAGCAAAACCTTCAATTACTCGTGCAGCGTTTCCTTCAAGTTGAGATTTGAGGTACGTGAACTTCTGTACATCCGTGAGATTAGCGTTCATGTGAATGGTTGACTCATAGGAATCCCAAAAAGATTGCCATCTTAACATATCTCCGCTAAAACTTGGTAATGATATCTTAGGTAGTCTGTAAAATTGTGCCGAATTTACTGAGGTATTAGAAGGATAACTTACGGTTCTGTCGGGAAGGAAAGTTGGAGCGTCGGGATTCAAACCATTGTTGTTGTACTGCTGGTCCCTTGAATTTCGTTGGTCATCTTGTGAAATATTAGACTCGGTTCTCTTCTCATGTTGACCTCGGAAAGCTCGTAAGCGACACAGCTTGATATCTAACTCCACTGTATACTCGTCAGTTTGAAATATCTCCTCTTCCAATCCGTCTATTTCCGTTTGCGACAATATTTTCTCATTCAATGTCTCTAAAATTCCGACTTTGGCTTCAATAGCACTGAGGATTGAATCGAAATCTGTCAGTGAATCATTTTCTTTAGATTGTTCGATTTTCTCCAAATATTTCTCAATGAAACGTCGGTGACCCTCTCTCTGTATTTGTAACTTCTGTAAATTCATATCCTTTCTGCTGGTCACGGCACCAATATCGTATAGCGTGGGTTGAATAATAAACAAATGCGTTGTGTTCTAGGTTCTTCCTTTTACTCTCGGTTCAAATTACCAACTGTTTACATATAATAGCAACGACAACAAAACAATATAATTATACGACGTGACGTCAAAGACGTTACATAGAAAAGCGCGGCGCGGCAAATAACGTTACATTCACAACACCCCGTAAAACTCCGCCTCTTGCTATTTCTTGCATTATAGCCATATGTGACGTACAGAGCGAAGACTACGCCCATGTTACTTATATCTTTTCAACTAGAACATTCGATACCGACACTTAGGTGAAATAAACCAATCAGCATTTAGTTTTTAAAAAAGCACTATTGAGTAATGAATAATGATGAGCTTCCTGTCGGATATTTTTAGCTGATTTCAGTGTTTATAAATTACCATTATTTGATTGTGATGTTTTGGCAATTATGGGCTTGATTAAGATCAGGTACCCTCTGAGCAATGACGGCTATTAAACTGTGTAGGTATGTATATTGTATCACGAGACCAAAAAGGTGCAATCTATCAGGTTTTCTGTGAAAAACATGTCAATCGTCGGAAGTGTTACAGTATTTTAATCATCGATAATTGTTTTCCAAAAGGTCTGCGTATCAATAGTTGATATTAGTTTCATTATGTTTCTGAATACTGGTTGATAAAAGGGATCAATTATTAAAGGGAAATTTATTATTACATAAGCATACGTTGTCCGAAACAAAGAGTAACAAAACAATATCCACTTCGCTCTGAAGTCTGTCCACTTCTCCCTAACCTTCAACCCTGGGCGAAGTGACTTCTCCCAAAATTCTGAGTCTAGCGATAGCCCTGAGAACAGGTTCAGGTTTTAGATACATATGATTTACAAAGACATATAGATATACAGGCTGCATGGTTTGTACTATCGGCTCCTTCTCTATAAAATGAAAAATAATTAACAGTTCAAACAAGAATATGATGTGGTTTTTTTTCCTTTAAGCAGTTATAGACGTTAAGAATATGTTCTTTTGTAAGGAACAGCTATCCACCCCAAAATGTAGAACATCTCTGTATGAAGAGTCCTATCAGTGCATGCAATTTGCGTGTTGTACTTAAGAGTATTTGACTTACACCATGACTTCCAGTAATAATCCAAGCAATATCATTCACATTTAAACAATTTTGAAGAAAATGGAATGCTCAAAATTTTAAGATAAGATGAAAAGAACAGGGACATTATGTACCAGTAAGTTTTCTGCAGGTTCTTTTTAACCTTCTTAAATAGCAACACTTTTCTGAATCACAAAAAGCACTTCTGGAAATTTGTCTGAATTCGTACAAATAATTTGTATCTAGCAATTAAATGAAATTATTATTTAAATGTAACATTATTTTTAGTTCGTCAAATTTTTTGCACCCAGTGTCAATTTCTTAGGGTAAACAAGTTAGAGGAGACATGTTACATGATAAAGCTATAATATCTCATTTAGAAATTGAAGAATAATAATGCTTTGTGCTTTGCTACTAAAATTAATGCAATTGATCATTTGTAAAGCATTCAAATTACCTTCTTGAGCTAGTCACTATATCTAGACTTCTAAGTAGAAACCCTGTGTTAAGTTTCAATAAAATTTTTGAAAATTTAATTTTTGAAAAAATTCAATAATACCAAGTATCTAAAAAAATTTCTGAAGAATAAAATAATCTGTATGACTTCACAGTTTCAGATCTTTGCTTCTTCAAAAATTCCTAAAATTGAAATAATTATGGTGTAAGTATCCCCAAATTCTTTTACACCTGTACCTTTCCCAGTCAGGATTTTAAAAAAAGTCTTGTTATGCTTTGACAGAAGAACTTACAGATGAAATTGCTGAGAGGTTCACAGACAAAGGTTTGCTGGAGGATTTCATGAATATAGCTCAAGATGAAGACTGTGTTAGCAAAGTTGCTCAGGTTCTAGCAGAGGTTGCCAAAACTGGTGAGTTTTTTCATCATTAGATGGGGACCAAACTGGTAACTTCTTAACATTGTGGAGATAACAAGGCCCAGTTGTGTGACATTTTCCATAAACTCTACAATAAAAGTCTCTGACGTTAATTACCATGTAAAACCTAGAAATGTTTCTTTAAATTATTAAAAATGCTTAGCATACATGTACCGGTAATCCAAATGACAAAAAAACAAGCTAAGAAAAAGTGAGAAACAGCTGTAGCTTGAAGTTGTAGATTGTTCCTACATGTATATTCCTAAACATAGAAAGTGTTCAACAGCAGGTTGTTTCTTATCATGAAATCTTAAAAGTTGATAGGCATGCGGTCTTAAACAGAGATTCCTTGACAGGTAATATGGAGATACTTAAGCACAATATCTTTTATGTGATTGTTGCTGTTAAATCTTGTCAGTATGCAGAAGAATTATTCATTCCATTTCTTGATTGTTTAGAAATATGGTCATTATCATTTAGAATAAGAACTACATGTATATCTGAAACATACTTTATTGTTTGTGCAATAATCTGTATTTTCTTTAACTGAAAGTGAGATTGCAAGTATAGTTAGACTGACATTCCAAAGTTTTTTAACAATGGAACTTACAAGACATTTTTCCATTTGTTTACACTGTATGTCAAATGTATCTTTCAACTTGCTTCATAATAAACCCACCCTGAGAGACAGTCACTACTTAATATTATAATGATAGCTTTTGTTTTGTTTAAAGAATCTGTGAGAGAACCATGTGTAAAAAGTGGCATTGTTTTGGTCCTTTTGAAAGTGTTGGAGAGACAAGACGATATAGAGAGCATGACACAAGCCTGTAGGGCTCTAGGAAACATGTGCTTTGACAATGGTAAGTTTTGGTACAGAATTGCCAAAGCAGGACATTTTATGATAAACTTGCTCAGTTCACATAAATAATAGAGAAATATGTTTCCACTTACTTGAACTATTCTCGTAAGCCTGTACTTAATCATATCATGTTAAACTACTGGTATGTGGGAATAGAGGCCTGTCCTTTAATATGGCTGTATCATATCACTTAAAACTATGTGGAATACAATGTAAGAGGCCTGTCTACTGTGTAAGAAATTTCTACTGAGGACATCGTTTCCCTTTTCAGTATGGTTATTTCGGATTTCAACAGAATAATTAAAAAAGAAGAAATTGGTATAGGTACCTGGTACACACAAATGATAATTTATTCTATTATGAATTGAAGTCTTCTGCCTATTTTTAGACACTGGTCGAAGTATAGTGGATGACAACAATGGTATTCCAACACTGCTCACACTTTTACAGTCACTGTTATCAAACACAAAGTCTGGTGCAGATAGACTGAGAACCATTGCATGTGGCTTCCTTCTTAATCTTACCAATAGCAATGGTGAGTTCACATATACAAACTATTACAAGTTTAAATGTAAGATACTTAACTTTCTCTTCCTTTTTCCTTGTAGTACCCATTCTTGTTTTGCTGTTTCAGTTAGGAATAATATTAATAATATCGTACATTGTACAAAACGTATGATGTCTACATACGATCATCAGTGCTATATTTCACGTTGTATAGGAATAAAGCAATGGTTTGCAGCAAAAGTAACCCTGAACCTGCTGAATTTTTGTAATGGATTTGCCAAGCTTTGAATTTGGAACAGTCCATTCAAAGTTGAAGGGATTTCAATATAAAAATACAAAAATTGAGCTACCAACAGTATAGAGCCTGGTCAGACTGCACAGATGTGCAGGCTGGCCTGGCTCTATACTGGTGGCAAAAGCAAATCACTTTCGGTTCCAGCAGGTTAAGGGTTAACAAGTCTGACTTCAAATAATTGTATACAGGTTCAGTTCACAAGAATGATAAAAACACATGATTCTAGAATCTTTATCAGAAACATTTTAACCTGAAGGTACATTTCTCTGAATAAGTGAGCAGGCAGCCAAATTGTGGTAAGAAAATTATAGGGACAACGAAAGTGGTCAATATTTTCCCTATATTTCATTTTCATATTACATACGAAATTCAGCTATAATGGTAAAATCATTGGCCATAATAACATAGCTGACTCATAGAGTAAAGACTTCTTTGAAGGGAATATTGACTAAAGTGTTGAATCATTTCAGAGACTCTCCAGCAAAAAGCTATAGAGGGAGATGCATTAGAATTGATGTCAAAATACCTGAGACAGTATCACACTGACAGTGGTCTATGTAATATGGTGCTTGTTACAATTGCTAGTCTTACAGATTCAGGTATAAAACCTCTCCTCACATTAATTTGCATGTTACAAAACTAAAGCATTGAAATCTTTTATTTGGTAAAGTAATTCAGAAAGATCTTAATTCTTTAATGTGTTATTCTGTGGGAAAATTCAGTGTGCTATTGCCATGAGAATTTTAGATAGCAGCAAATAAAGGCAAAAACCTTCTTTTACACACAAGTGTAGTACAATTTCAGATCCTTTTTTCCCCTAACAAACAACAATTTCATTGCTTGGATCTTATTACGTCGTCAACTGGATGTCATTTACGACATAATACAACACATATAAAGTACAGACTTCTTTGTTGTAAGAAATGTTTTTTGGTTCAGAATTAAAAAGGTAGATTTTATTGATAGTTTTATTCATTCAGTTTAGAAAGAAAGGATATATAAACAGAATATTTCTCAATACCCAAAGTATAGCAAGAATGTTGCATTTTACGCAGTTTTACTAAAAATGTCTACACCTCAAGTTATGGCAGTATGTCAACAATGGACATTTTTATCACTTCTCTTGACTGCCCATTCCACACAAGTTAGGCTGTATATAAATTATTATGAGGACACATAATTTAATGTGCCAGCATAAAAAGTAAGAGGCATAAAGTCTTTCCATTTATGCTGAAATATTATTTTCATACGTGATGAATTTGTTAATAAGTTTTCCAGACTTCCTTGGACAATGTTTACAAGTGTATTGCAAAATTGAGCTTTCAAATTGTAGAGAAAAGGTGACACTGACTCAGGCAAAAATCTAACATATGCCATCTGTTTTCAGAGTTGTGTAAGGAGAAGTTACTATCTTCTAGTCTATGTTCAAATCTTGTGGACTTGTTGGCTACACCTCAAGGGACTGACCAGTATGAGTCCATTTTTGATATACTTATAGCATTAGCAGAATGGGGTAAGTCACCGCCTCACCATTGAGATTGGATCTTTTACAGTACTAGTATAGCTATGGTTTCTGCTCAGCAGAGATATATTTGCCTGTGTTATTGTAAGTTTTACCGTTCAGTTTACTTCTGCTCTGTACCAGTTAGTTGACCTACTTTTCAATCCTCCTTCATTTGCCACATCTGTCTTCCAAGTTTGAATAATTTATTCTGTTCTTATTACTGTCACTATTGTTAAGGGGAAACAGAGCAGTATGGATTAAAGCTGAAAGTGGTCTGCTGAACTTTCTGGTGAGGGTTGACTGAAAGGTTACACAATCAAGACACCTTATACAGAAATGTTTTTAACGAATGAATTTGCTCTTTTGTGCTGTTTGTATTATGAGTTTCAGGGGCGGATCCAGGATTTTGGGTTAGGGGGGGCGTAACTTTTAATCACTCTAAGCGGGAACGTTTAAATTGCGTGCACTCTGTGTTGTGTACGAGTACATCTCAAAAGGCAATGTTGTATAAAGATACGCGAGCGAAGCGAGCGAAGAAAAAATAGGAAAATATAGTATATTTTATTGTTTCCATACCAAAGAACATGTAAGCTCCGGGAATTTTAGGGGGGGCGTGCGCCGGGTGCGCCCCCCCCTGGATCCGCTAGTGAGTTTGGATGAATCACTTGTAAAGTTTGTTCATTCTACCTACCTATGAAGATGATTACAATAACATTTTTCAACAGGCGGTGGTTTTTCACTGGTTTTCTTGTATTTACATTTTTCTGTCCAGGTTTATCTGTCATGTTCAGTTGTTTTCTCTAGTTGTCTAGCAAGTGCAAACAGGAAATATATCTGTGTAACTGTTTTCTGATTAAACTTTTACCAAAGAGGCCAATGAGATTCTGATGAAACAAGATTTAGGTCAAATGTTTTCACCAAAGGTGTTTAAGAGTTATATCGTACTAAAATTTTGTTTTAGTATCATCAACAGTTGACTCATTTTCAAGATGATGGTATAAATCACGAATGTGTTTTGAAATAAAATTGATTCTTTGTTTCTATGCCTTTATCACTTAAATGATGAAAAAGCAGTCTTTCTAATCATGCAGTCTTTTGGGGCACTTTTAAGCATATTCACTATGGTGAAACTCTAGTAATTGGCCAGACAAAAAATATGTGCAAAAGATATATTAAATGTGCTGTATCAAGGCACGTTTTCTCTACAGACGAAATATATTAAAACAACATGATTCTCTTATGTGTTACAACCTAGCTTGTAATGAACTTTTCCATTATTCAAAGGGTTAAATACATCCACATCTACAATTCTACTGGAAACACCAACAATTTTACTACCTTGATGATACATCAACTTACTGCAAATAAGCTATGGTCATGCAGGTAGTCGTAGGACCCTAGGATGATCTTAATTGATTACAAACCTAACAAATGTTCAATATCTGTTATAACTTTAATTGCTAGATAGAAGTACAGTTGTAGCACATATGTATATCCTGCTATTTTAGAATATTTTACCTTTGCAGGTTAAACTGGATCTTTACTGGTAATCATTTACCAATAGTGCCTTTCAAATAAATAGGAACTTTTTAGAAAAGAACCATCATTTTATTTTTATGTCTAGGTGAACAATTTTCATGACGAAAAATTTGGCTCAGCTTATCAGCCATATTCAAGGCTTCACCTGAAAAACAATTACTTTCAAAACGTGTCCACTGCATATTATAAAAGACTTGTCAGCTAGTGGGAGATTATTTAACATAAGCATAATGTGAAGTGACCTTGAAAAATTAATTAGTATTGTACGAGCTGCCTTCAGCAGCCACAGTCTTTTTTATTTAAGTGATTTATATATAATTTTACTTTATTTCAGATGAAGTCAAAGATTTACTGGCTCAAACAGACTTATGTAAACACCTGATCAAAATGGCTCAAGTTAACCTCAGTGATAACACTGAATACAGTGAAGATATTCAGCATCGGGTCAAAATGGCTTCAGATCTACTTATACTGTTATTAACTGGAGGTCATTATTGTATAAAAAAAATTAAGTTTTTTTAATAGATATTTTCTTGAGTATTTAAGCAAAAAATACCTAATTTGATAGTTCACAAAGTAATTTACAAGAAGCTACACCAAAACTATTATTCTATTTTGTTTTGTGCTTGGAATATACATTTTGTCTTCAGTTAACAAGATGTTGTCTGTGTTACATGTGTCATCATTGATGTAGTCATTGTTTTCAAATCTAGCTCAGTTAATATACTGTTTGATAGGTAAACAGTCTTAATGGTCCAAGTGGGATAATACATGATCATTGCACTGAAAACAGTGTGTTTTTACCACATAACATAACACTACTGAAAAGCAGGAAAAATATAAAATTTGAGACATGCACAAAATTACGATAAAGCCTTTATTAACAGACATTTTTTTCCAAGTGTATTCATACATTTGTATCTAGATAAGATGTTCTTAGTCAATATACATACAGATGATTATGCTAACTCTTGATATACAGACACGCTATATTTGGTTTGACTGAGATTGAGTATTTCTTGTAAGCATGCTCACTTGTAATTAGTTTCCCAGCAGTGTATCACTGGAGGGAACTGTTATAGTTTACCCTTATGTCTGTTCCCATACTCTAAATATAAGATAATTATCTTCCTGCTGTCAGTTAGCAATTATTTACTGTCAAGGCACTCACTATAGGGGCTTCTTTGTTAGAGCAATATTTTTGTAGTAACTCTTTACGAAATGTAAGCAAATCATTTTGAAAATAATTTCATTTTATTGTGACTGTAATCACTCCGAGGGTATCTAAAGGACACCTATCTAGCACATCACCAGATATAAGATACAGTTGTATATAAAATTTCAGAAAAAAGCATGGAGATTCTGTTTGACAAGGGTAATGGTGAAATATTCTCCACGTCACTGAAGTGGTTAGAAAGTGATAATGAGCATCTACAGTTGTCTGGAGCATTGGCTGTCGGCAACTTTGCAAGAAGTGGTAAATATGTAATCATTGCTTTTCACATTCACTGATAGTGTAACCAATATGGGACGTTAACAATTTTCAGGAATTTTCAAGACGGCTGACTAGTCATTCATGGAGGCATGTCATGTTTTAGTTCATTTAAATGCTTAAATGGTTTTTCTAGAATTTTATTCTGTCACTGTCTTACAGAAAAAAAAAGATTAGTCCCCAAATGTTTGCTACTATTCTTACAGATATTTCCATAATTTTACATTTTCCTACTTCAAACATGATGTGGGCTTCTTGAAGATTGAAGTGACAGGACCCTCATGTTTTTCTTATAACAAACCCCTGGAATTAAATTGATCTTTCTGGAAAGTATTTTTGGTCCTGTTATACCAAATTTCAAGCAGACCATGACAGATCTGTTTAAACAGGAAAGATTTAAAACATAGGTAATATTTGTAAGATTGGTTTAAGACACATGGGGACACATTGTTTTTCTGGAATAAGGCAAAAAGCCTGAATACCTGAAACACAAATTAAGCATTAAACAAATTAAGACAAGAGACAATCATTTATTCTAGAACAACTTAATATCTATAATATTATAAAGAATCCTGAAATTGTTATTCCTATTAGTTACATAAGCTGCTGATCAAAATTCATGCAAAACTGTGATTGTAACCTGTTGTTGTTGAAGCCTGACACTGTAGTTAGAAATTTTCTGAAAGGACAGCATGCATAAGTGGTTGGTGGGTTTCACAAACAGAATGTGGGTTTGAAGTCTTGGAAGTAGAGTAATAAGTCATGTAGAGAAGTTACCTAGACTCTTGCTGATGTTCAAGAAACTTGTCAAAGCCAATAAGTTGAAAAAGACAATGGTTTTACTGTTAACAATCTTACTGTTTCTTTTATATTGTTTAAACAGATGATCACTGTCAGTTTCTGGTTGAGCAAGGAGTGATCAAAAGATTGTTACTGTTGCTGAAGCCAGTGTATGGGGAGCAGAAATGTACATTAGAACATGCTAGTCTTAGTGCACTCAGAAATCTAGCAATACCAGGTACATGCAAAGGATTTCTTTTATTTGTTATTGCTATATTAAGTCTGAAAAAGTTGTAAGACAATAGCGCAGTGTTTACTGTCTTTTCTTCATGATGAGGGGGAAAGATTAAGTCATTATAATCTATGTTTTTCACTTGGCGTCTGCTTCCAGTTATGTGGCGTTTCTGATTTAATGTAAACTGATGGCAATACACTGTTTATGACTTAATTTGTAAAGTTGATACAGTTTTACAAATATATCTCAAAACGGTTCTTCAGCATATGAATTCCATAGTACATACAAGTTTTTTAACCACATTTTTTAAATTAAAATCGTGAAGGCACGCCAGACTTAATGGTTTCCAGTCATTTTCTTTAGTTACAGTTAACCTATTGTAACCAATGTTAGACAATTGAAAATTTATAGCAAGACCTTTCAATGAATTATTTTTGGGGTCAGAGAGGTAGCTCACTGTTACTGAAAATAGATTTTAGGTTTCTAACTGAATATTTTTTGTTACAGTTGGCCTATTAAATCAAGACTTGATAATAAGGTAACATACATCATTATCTCACTTTGGTGTGCTTTTAGGGTCACTTGGGTCAAGGAGCAGCTCACTGGTGCTAGAAAATTAATTTTTTAGTTTTTTTCTGAAATCCTTCAACTAGACTTGGCCAGTTGTAATAAGACTTGGATATAAGGTAGCTTATAGTGTCTGCATTGAAAATCAAGGTCACTATTTCTAAAAAGGAAAATGGTTTTCGATCAATGACTTCACTTTTGAATGTTGTAATGCAATGGAAACTTGGTGTGTAAGTAGTTTGTATGCATTTACAACTTTGAACTGTATTTTGGGTGTCCTGTTGCTTTTGTTCTTGTACAAAGCAGTATGGATGGTGTATTTATAATCTTCATTGATGGCTCTAGTTATACCAGAACTACCACATATGATTTGAAGCAAATGCCATGTGAAATATATAATTATGGGAGTTGATTACTATGAGGAGGAGGAGGAGGAGGAATACAGTGTTTTCCTAGGTTGAAGTAATTATCTTGTAAAACATGATGTACTGATGTAGTAATTACTTGAACTAATCATAGACATTCAAATTTCAAGTAAATAGTAATTTTCCAATCTATTTATGAATTTTCTGTTATGTTATTCATTCATTTCAGTAATTTCATGTGTTTTTCAAAAAAGATGTTTCTATGCCCATACACTCTTGGGTATTTTGTTTATGGCATGTAAATTTGCCCCTCTCAACCCATGAGACCATTAAGGTTTTACAAAAAATATATGAGCTAGAATCATGGAACTTTAGCAGAATATTTAACAGAATATGAACATACACATTTTGTTAGTTTGGTACAGATTAATTATTTACTGGTGTAGTAAATAATGCCTTCTTCAGCTCTCCTTAGTACAGTGATACCATGGTGTCCAGTGTCCATCTCCAAAATTTTTCTTTAAATAATTTCTTCCCTGGAACCATTAGACCAGATCTGACAAAACTTTACAAGTCTCTTTTAAAATGGTTCCAATTGTTCTAGTCCAGTAAATACATAGATGATTTGAACTGAAATTGAAAATGGGAGTGGGGTCTGATATTTTATATAGACTTACATAGACAAACTCTTTAAAAGGCATGGCAAAGTTCATTTAGCCAAGACTTCTGAAGTTTGGTATGTTAGATTCTGTAAAATTCTCTTTCATAAACCAAACAGCCTAAAGGTTTGATATTTTGCGTGCAGCTTTTTCTAGTTTGATAATGTATCTGTTACATTTTGCTTGGCCTTTGTGAGAAAATATACTCAGGTGAAAGATTTAGGGTCATTATGACCCTTTTGTTTATTTTTGTGGAACCTTACTCCAAATGTACGTGACATGGAGTATGAAACAGTACAAATTATTCTGCAAGCATGTGAAATTAGGCTGATGGTTTTTTTAAAGGTGCATTAATCTAGTGTTAGCAGACTGATGTTCTTTAAGTAGAAGTAGGTAATTTTCGACTTTAAAACTGTTTTGTTTTCGTTAAATTGTAATTTGATGTTTGCAGCAACCAATAAAGCTTCACTGATCAAAGAGGGAGTTATAGATGCTGTGCTTGTCTTGGTTGATTCAGAGATGTTAGCTGTTATATTCAAATTGCTGGGTGTGTTACGGATGCTAGTTGATGGACAAGGTAAATGGGGTGGTTTATTGGTAATAACTTGATTATATGTGTCAGCAGCTTGACATGTAAGAGATTCAAGGATTCTTTTTTTCTGCAGAAAAAGTCTGCCCTCCTTCAGCATCTAATGTCCTCTCTTCACTTTTTGTATCCTCTCTGCTTTGTCTTAGCATTACTTGAGTCCTGTTAAGGCCATCATAATAAATACCAGTGGAGTTGTATTATGTAGAATCTTTGTTCAGGGGAATCGGAACCAACTGCTAAACTCACTGTGTATTAACCCTTTGAATGTTAAAGGTATTGTATGTGACAATCCCTACTTGGAAAATACAGAACAACAAAATTGTTTCATTTTAGAGGAAGCTGCATTGAAACTTGGCTGTGACCGTGAGTTTGTTGTAAGACTGGTAGAGTGGAGTGCATGTGAAGAACATCCTGGGGTCAAAGGTCAGATGTGTATTGTTTTTTTTTCTGAAGTTTAGCTAAGATTTGAATTGTTTTGATTTTCAGTTAGCAGATCAAATTTTAACCAACAATCTTATATTCTACTACATTAAAACAGGTGGTTTGAATGCTTGGTCAATGAAAATGAAGGCCTCTCTAGTATATCAAATTTTGTTGTTTGTTAAAATTAATCATTTGCTGGGTGAGGGAATAGATGTTCATACATTAGTTTGTGGTCAGTAGGCTGGGTTCAACATTTGCAGTTGTATCTTGCTTCACACATAAATTAGCTGGAAAATGTTAATGTTGATGAAATATCTCTTGATGTCAAAACCTGAGGTAAACTTGTGTATTCAGGTTTCACAAAGGTTCTTGTACATATTACAGGGGAAGCAACAAGACTTCTAGCTTGGTTAGTGAAGAACAGTCGTACAGAGGAAGTGATGCGTAACATAATTAGAGCTGAAGGGATACCATGCCTTGTTTCCATGGCAACTTCAGAACATGTTGTCATGCAAAATGAATCATTAGTGGCATTAACCTTAATAGCCTCCACTGTTTTAGGTAGTGTTTATTTAATCAATTAATGAATTGACATGACTGATAGAATCTGAAAGTTCATTTTATCTCCATGTTATACCCAATGTTTTATTTCCTTTCTAACTAGCATGTCTAAATATGCTGCTAACAGATCATCAATACCACAGTGAACAATATTTTCCTTAAATGTGTTCCTGCTATGTTGGTAAAAGGTTTTTTGCAAATACCGGTAATATTTTAATATTTGTAGCTCTAAAATTATGTTTTTTCTGTCTTCTGTCCAGGCTGATTGAGTTTGGACATATTTGTATTTCTCCGTCACTAGTATTCGTTGACTTACACAACACTATTTCAAACACTGAATGCTTTTTAAAGTAACAAGTGTCAATTGTTTTTGTTCTTTCTTTACATACTAAGGCACCTGTTTACACAATAGTTTTTTTTTTTATACAGAATTTTTTTATTTCTAGCTGATGCAGCTTTACCGTTGAAGGAAGCTGGGTTGAAGGACACTATATATCAATTACTACAGGACAAAGAAATATTACCAGAGATCAAGTGCAATACGCTAACACTAATAAAGACTGTATGCACAACAGGTATACACATAATTATCTTACTTCATGTGAAGGATGCATTCTGTTTACCTCAAATGTCTGAATTGAATCCATTACAGTATATTCTTCTTGTAAATAAGGTCCTGTATTCAGGCAAGGCTCAATGGTAGTGAAGTGATATCCAACATAACCTCACTTACCCCTTTGATAATGGGTAGTTCCTGCTCGTAAATTCAGTATATGTCCTATTAGAAGACTCAGGATGAGCTATAGTGATCAACTTTTGTCTTGCGTCTGTTTGTCTGTCGGTCCATCAACATTTTGCTATTTAATGCTCCAGAAGCCATATTTTACAATCCTTGGTCAGAATAATAAGAATAATGAAAAATCTATTTTTGCTTGAGGAACTGAATTTTTGATTGGATTTTTACGAAACTTGGGGTGAATATCCAACTCGATGAAAGCTTGAATCTAGATTATGCAGGGTCACAACTAGGTCACTGATACAGATCATAGCAAAACCTTGTTAACACTCTAGATGTCACATTTTGACAATGATTTTAATGAAGCTTGGTCAGAGTGTTTGCCTTAATGAATTTTGAAGTTTGAAACTGAGTCATGTGGGGTCAAAAACTAGGTTACAGGGTCAGATCATTGGAAAACCTTGTTTCTAGGACTATAGATTTGAAATTTGGTGTGTATGTTCACCAATAAGTGTACAGCTGGAGGGACTTAAACATAACTCGGCACAGTGGCTCATCACACCCTGTTCATTTACAACATCAGACGATTTGGGTCAAGGTCAGAGTCACACTTGGACTTTTTTGATTTTTGTGTGTTAGACATCTTTACCAAATGCACCTTTTCATTAAAGCATAACTTTCTTCTGCTTATACAGTTTCTTGAGTTTAAAATAACAGACATTGATAGCTTGAGTTGATTTTGTTGTTGCTTTATAAAATTAATGTTATTTAAGTATTTTGCAATAGAATATGAATAGATTGATAATTTGTTGTGCACCCATGCTTTACAGCTCCCCTGCAGACCTCCCAGTCGTTACCCTGTAGGCTACTGGCTTGTACCGGCCTTGTTCCCTACATCGGCAGTAGGTTTCTGAGTATTTTATGTTGTCAGTAAATGTTGTACAAGTGTTGTGACCAGCTCTGTTCCTGTAGTCTTCTCCCGGTTATTAGATGTGAAATATTGTTTATTTACTGTGATTTTCTGTTGTTTCAAATCTCATTCAAATCTCCCAGTTGTGAACTTATGAAGGACTCTAGGTTCGTTTTAGTAATTGTTTTCAATTTCAGTTTTAAACATTGATATAATGTTAGTCATTTGGGTAAATTCATAAAGGCCCTATTATTGAATAGAGGACCGTTAACTGTTATATTCTGGCTTCAGACAAATTTTAAATGAACAGTATGACTAATACATTTTTCACTTGATCATTAAGAAAGACTCGAGACCAAATCAAGATGACAATCCAAAATTGTTTTTTTTGTATCCTGTATTGATGGTTATGCAACCCAGTCAAATCACTATACCTCTAGGTATGGACTCTGTATGCTAAGAGTGTTGTCAGTACGATACATTTTTCCAAACTGCATTTCTTATAGCAGACGAGATTTATCAAGCTTTTGTCTGAATTTGCTGTAACTAGCAGAAATTTGCATGCAGTCAAATTCTTTTAACATATTTTGTAATATTTCATTCAAGAAACATCCCTGCGATATTCCATTCACTTTCATATAATGGTATTAGACAGAGAGAAACATTTATTTTAATCATTTAGGCTTAAAAGCCTATGATGACATTTCAAATACAAAATACAAGAAGTTGTTTAGCAGGAGTTGTTTGAAAAAAAAAATTTATGTAGGACTCCCACTATAATATGTACCAGACAAAAACCAGAGCAATGGATGATAGGCACAGGTCAACCACATTGCACTCATTTACTCATATATGCTTACCAAAATGTTGCTATCTAGTATTTCACATACCCATATAAGCTTACCAAAATGTTGCTATCTACTATTTCACATACTCATATATGCTTACCAAAATGTTGCTATCTACTATTTCACATACTCATATAAGCTTACCAGAACTTTTGCTGTCTAGTATTTCTGTAATAGTTGGCAGTTAGTATTTGAATTTTTAGCATATTAAAGCTGTTGGTAATATTTGGTTTACAACTGAAAGAAAGAAATTCCTTCAGTCTGACATAGATACTGTACATCTTGTGTATCAAATTTTTATTAACACATTACCATATCATGTTTTCAATTAAATACCTTCTCTTGACTTGTTCTCTCCCAGGATGTGACAATATCTTCAGAATTTGCTTTAAAATTGACATAAGTGTGTTGTGAATTTATTGCAGAACAACTACAGGAAGATATAGTGAACTCGAGTATTCCAGAAGTTGTAAAACAACTAACTGAACATGAAGATAACAAAGTGAAAGAAGCCGCAAAGGTTGTTATATCAGCAGTGGAGGACAGTCAACCTGTTGATAGATGATCTACGCTAGTGAAAGAGTGGAATTTGATCTGACAACTTAGACTTTCTACTTAAGGGCATAATACAACTTTGGTGTATTGCCATTCTTAAAGTTTAGAATAGATATTTATCCTATTTTTACATTTTTCTAGTTCGACCAATAAAGCATTTACTGAACATTACAGAGAAAAGCTCAGTTTTATTCCAAACTTTATTGTTGTAAGGAATATAAAGATATATCTGTTTACAAACTTTTACTCAATCTAGTTAGTAAAACAATGTATTATAATTATAAGTTTGCTTCACTTTATGTATAGATGTTAAGTTTGACCAGAATTGTGTTTAGTGTCCTGGTCTTACACAAATACTAATTGTGATACTCATGTTGTTTTATTGATGTCTTGTGTATGATTATCCCGTGCCAAAAAGATTTCAAGGGATGAATATTGTTTTGGCTTTGTCTGCTCTTCAGGTCACCTGGATAATTAGGTCGCTTTGGGAACAGTGGGTAACACTAAATCTTGCTTGCAGTAATTCATTCTGTAAGGTAGATGTAAATGCTCTTACTTGGCTAGAAGAACAATTGAGTAGCTACCGAAGTATCCATTTGTAAGAACTTATGTTCGTCCATCTCTCCATCACACTTTTTTATACACAGACAAAACTCGGAAACAATCGGCAGAATTAAGTTGAAACTTGGAAATATTGTTTATAGCAATAAGCTTATGATAAGTTTATAGACCTCTGCCATACACACACCACCGTTTGATTTGCTGAGAAACTGGAAAACTCAGACACCCTTCTACTCAGCAAGACCAATCAAGTATTTACATAGCTTTTTCTTTGTACTTAGTACATGTATTTGAAATACTGACAGTCTGTATTGTGAAGAGCTATATAGGAATCATACAAGTAGTCACATACTGTAAGGTCACACTTTTATTACTAATTTGTACTAACAAACTATCACTCCATATACAAAATTCAAGCTCATGTTGTTGTCATTCTTTTACTAATGCCAACATGCTCCATTATGTGATGTTTTCTAAGTATAGTGAGTCCTCAGTGGCTTCTTTGAGCATGAAAAAATTGAAGCAAAAAAAGTTATTTTGATAATGCTGGCTCATAATTACCAATTATATAACTTTGAAATTAGATACTTTTCTGACCTTTTTGGAATTTTCAGTAATGCCAAACATGAGTATTTCATGGATCTAAATTTTCTTTCAAAAGAAATTTAAGTTTATGTATAATGTCATTTCTAAATTGCTTAAACAGAACATGACCTCAATATGAAGATACCCCACACTCACAGTATTGAAATAGATAGACGCTTCAGGACAGCTTTTCTCAAAAAATTGTTTGGTTTATCATCATGGAGATACATGCCTTTTCATTGATTTTCGCCTGACAAATATTTTATATATATATATATTTTTGTGTTGTTTCAGAAAATTTCTTGCAGGCAGTGGTATACAAAAACACGAATTGCATTGGAATTATTTACCCGCTTAAAAGATAAAAGGGCCAATACTAAGTAATTTCAATTAAAATTGTTAAAAAAATAAATATATCTCTATGTGATTTTCAATAGCTCAGAAGTTACAAACTTCCAAAGTGATGCTTGACAATGATTAAGCTCAAAATCGGTTAACAGTTCATTTGATATTTTACAGATATGTCACTGATGAATCAGTTTTACACCTGAGTTAAGACTTCAGTCCTTGCGAATTATAAAAGGTGTGAATTAACATGTTGGGCCTTGGAATGATTTGAGCTTTTGGACTTTAGGCAATGCTTATTTTTTTATATAGAAATATAAGGACTCTGAGAAAAAGTTGGAGCTGAGTATCAAGCTATCAAAATAAAGTGAAGAAAATTTGAGCCATCAAGGAATGACTGTACTTGTCACTTAAACTATGTAAACTTTAGCAGGGGATATTAATTTATCAGATTTGCTTCTTTTCTTTTAATTTTTCATTTGTGAGAAAGATCTTTTGTTTAATAATTTTAAGCTTTTTAGATATTGTATGAAAAATGTCTGTACTCATACTGGCAAAATGTTTTAAGATATATATATGTACCAGTAGATTGTGATAACTTCACTAAGAAAAGTAGACAAAATATTTGATGGTTTACAATGATTCACTGCTATATGCAAGGGTTTCATTAAGAAGCGGAAGGCAGGTATTTTCTCCTGTTATTTTGAGATCTCCATCCGGCTACTTTTCTTAAAATCAGTCTTATTTTATAACATACTGGCAGCAAATCCCCCGCCTACTTTACATGTATTCCCTCCAACTCAAAAACTTAATGAAACCCCTGTATATGAGAGATAAGTTTTGTTTTGAAAAGGACAGAAAGTTTGTTTCGCAACATTCCATTTCTGATTATAGGGACCAGAACTAAGAAAGAACTGAAAAAAGGCATTATATAGGGAGTTCTTCAGAAGGGATCAAAAGAATAGCATCCCACTGTAGGACTTAAAAATAATGGAGTTAGGTTTAATGTATGTATATATTTGTCTACATCACACTTACTTTTCCAGATTTGTTTTTGTTTTGCAGGAGTCCTGTTAGGCATTAGTGATTTGTTTGTTCTGATTGTTAATATGGCTTATTGTATGTATTCTTTCAAATCAGATTACACATTTGATTCTTAATCTAAGAAAGTGAATTGTAATGATACATGTAGGAGGTTATTCAGTAGTACCTCCAAGAGGTGACAGTCATGTCAATTTAATGAAGAAGTTAATGATAAATCTATGAAAAATTATATTAGGAGTCAAAGTGGTTCATTATTTACCACAATTTTTAAAATGTTTGCCTCTGTCCATTCCTAGAGCCAACCCTTATCTCTTTTTATTTGTCAGATTTAAAATAAGTTTATTTTTTATCATTTAGTTACAAATCCTTTTTTATTTTTTCATAAATAACTGTATTTAAAGAGAAGTTAATGCCTGAAATAGATTGAATAAGAAGCTGAGAAATACATAAGGCAGAATTTTCATTGTTATTTAAAAGGAACTGCCTTAACCATTTGGAAAAATGGTTCCTGGTTAGTGACTTCTTCCTACATTTACATGAAACTTTTCACTGATGTCATTAATATTTCAAAATTTCCATGACATTTTTCATAATTCCCTGACCTGGAATGCATATATTTTCCTTGACTTTGTCTTAGATATGTATGAACCCTGCTTTAAAATGTTGTTGTGCCAAATGTTTTAAGTCCATTATTTTTTTTTCTTTTTAAAGATACTGTTTTTTGTTTGTTTTTGCCTAAGAGCTTAAATTTTTCCATGCCATTTCCTCTTTCCTGTTTATAAGCGAATCTACAAGCAGTGTGCCACATAGAAGTCTGTTGTAGCCATTGTATACTCATTTATACTGTGAAAGCAGATACATGTTTCTGTATCAAAGAAGAGATGGTGAAATTGTGAAATGTTCAAACGTATTTAAAGTTTTGTCAGCATAATAGAAAATAATAAGACACTTTTCAAAACAAGATCTTTGTGTTCTTTTTTTGTTCATTCTTAAGCATTGAGTTTAAATATTATTGCCCTACATGCAGTATGGGAGTGTAGAAAATGTCTGTCAGATTTCTAGTGACAACAAGGAGCTCCTTGTCCTGGGTGGCTCACACCATCATTATTAAGCATATTTCTGTCAGTTTTGATGTTCAGTAACAACATTACTAGCTACTCTGTTATACTTACTTTTAAAAAGACATAATCATTTAACTGATAGTAAAGGATGTTCTCAAGAATATAAGTATTAATGTGATAACACTTCACGAGACGTCAGAAGTGTTGATAAGGGATCAATATTAAGTGGAAAGCTCATAGATATTATCAGGAAAATTAAATTTACTGACATATAAACTATAGTGCAGTCAACCAATGCCCTTAGCACACTGATAAATGAAAGATCAATTTTGTTAGATATGGAAAATTTATGCTAAAATTATTGCATCAATACATTCTCATTTATTAAGCAGCCTTTACAAAGGCAAAACTAATGTCATTTCAGTGGTTCATAAATTGTTTGTCAAGAAAGGAAACTTATGTAGATTAAAGCTAATGCCTCGACTCACCAAAATATGTAAAGGTACAACAATAGAAAAATGTTTTCACTATTGATGTGAAGTTTAGAAAAACTAAGCTGTTGTGATATCAAGAATAAGTAAGTTCATTTTTCAGTAGAAATAACATCTTACGGAGACTGCAGACAACCTCGTCCATCGTTATTTTGATGCAGAAAAACAGGTCAATTTTGGTAACATTCTTACCCTCTTTCACGACACTGTCAAAGCGGCATTTTCCTGGCAAATATGACACATTGAGAACACTTGTGTTCAATGGACATACTTTTACTTTTTTTCTACCTTTATCACATAAACCATGGTGTGTGCGTTTAATAAAGCCATTTAATAAAAACGATAACACACTAGTGTAATAACTATGCAAATGAGGCGTCTGATCACTTTATACAAAGTGTTGCACTATTTTACTGGCTCATTTATTTTTAACCGCATAACTCCCCGACCTCATTCGCCATTGTGTGTCTACTATTGGCATATTTTTACAGCTTATTTGGTTTTTATGATAAAAAAAATCTTACATTTGTGTCCTTCCATATTTAAACTAATTAGAATAAAAGTGATAAAATACTCAGCACAGCATTGTATTTTATCACTTTAATTCAACTTGTTTAATAAATTCGATATGAAAAGACACCTGGTAGAATCCTGTATTCATTTCTAAACAATACAAAAATACCATGTTGTTTTTATTTTTCTGTTTATTCAAATTATAAAGACTCTAACAATGCTCACATATTGAGATAAGATTTCTTTGCAAAAAATAAATGCAGAAACAAACCTTTTTTTTAAAGTTAATATTAAAGAAAGGTATAAATAATGCAAATAAATCTTATGACTTTACAAAATAAATCAATATAAAAGTTAAGAACACTAAATGATCTAAGGATTTCCTTTGACTGTATAAAATAAAATTCAGTGGTCAACATTTTCAAAGTTCTTGTATCAAGTTAAATAAATTTAGAAAATGAATAAGCTTTGTTATGAAAATAACTACAGCTTACATGTAAAATATGCAAAATATTCAACATGCAACTTGACACTGAGTGAAAAATCACTGAACTTTACTGGTTCGGATGAACTGAATGAATGGTGAATTACTTGTAAGTTTTTATCTTAAAATGCCACATAAACTCCCAATTCACCAGTATGACCTAATTCCAAATGAAAGAAATCTCCCCAATAACTTCTCCTACCCAAAAAACACAAATACTGCTATCATTCTACTGTTGTTGCAAATCTGTGATATTTCACACCAAATTATTACCCTGATTTGGTTATACAGAACATCTACATGACATCATTTCAACATTTCTATATGAACAAGACTTCAGGTGTACGTCAGAGTTTTCTATGATGGTACAGTTAGACATACAAGAGAAAACAATGGCAACAAAAATTTTATAACTGTAAAACACCACCGATAAAATTATCTCAGAATTCATTTTATAAACTAAGACTGTTAAATTGCAGCTATACTACAATAAGGTCCATCTACCAAGGCAGAATGAAATAAAGAATATAACTATTTTATCACAATAATTCTATGTTACAATATATCACAATGTATAACAATCTGCTACACCTAATCTTGTAAAATAGTTTTTAATCAAACTGGCAAATTCTGATGCAGAGACAGATATATCAAAACCAAGCATATTAAACTTTCATTCTAAAAATGAAAATATTTAAAGAGCTATCACTGAATGAGATAAATACCCCCCCCCCCCCCCAATTTCCACCATATCACAGAAACAAAAGCTATAAGACACCCCAGACACAAACATAAGCATTAACTGCATACAGTCTCTTTACAAACCAAGGTTCATGACAATAGTATATTCCTAAGTGAGGTTATTGGAAACTGATACTCTACTTTCTAACAGTCACCTTGACCTTGAATGCAGACATCCTAAACACAGTCACATGCTGTATTTTCATACAAACTACCTACATATGAATTTCTGTATGGTAAGCTGCTCTCTTTCTAACCTCAAGGAGGACAGATCAGCAAGCTGACTCTTACATAACCCCAAAGTATGATTATTGCATTCACAAAATAAAATCCTTCTTTCTTTTCATCTCCAGGAGTCAGTATTTCTCTATATCACATGTTTTCTACTATCACATGTGATACAAATTAGAAATCATGTGTGGAGGTAAAGGTAAAGGTTTCTTATTTAATGAAGGTAGTCAACAAAAGTCTCAACCTGGTATGGATGAAATAACTTATTTCCTGAAGACCCCACAATGTATGTATTTTACCTCCCCGACCCCCAGTCTAGGCCTATACTGCTGGAAACAGTACCTGCTTAGGTTACCACCCAGTTCTTGGGAATCAGTCAGTGACTCAGTAGCTACCTGGATTTGAACCTGTGTTGCTAGCTTCGTAGCCCAATGCACAAACCACTCGATCGGCCACTGAGTCACCTATGTGTGTATACCTGCAAGGGCTACTTTTATGCAGCATGCTGAAATTGAAATGCTCATTCACAAAATCCACATGATTTCATAATAACTTTGGGTAAACAATAATGACTGGTGATTTGGACAATTAGGTTGTTGGTGATCAATTAAAAATAAAACTCTAAAATTTGCTCCATTGTTTTCAAAATACTTTACATTTATTTCTAGTGTATGTAATAAAAATGTTATTGGCCTTGCACTGCTATAAATGCACTTGTCTTCCTCTTTAGTGATAAAATATTGCACTCCATAGGTCATACAATATTATATTCCACGCAAGAAAGAATTTGTGCATATATCTAAGTAAAAAGCAAAAAACACATATAAATATTTCTTGGAATAAAGATTTGTAATGAGTTTATCTACAAAAAATGACTCTGACTTTAAAGTTACAATGATCCTTTCATTTGCTGTATTCCTTTCAGCTACAATTCACAGACTATAAAAAATGCTTAAAAAATCTACAAAACATGTAAAATAATATTCACCTTCCAAATAAATTATGATCTATAAATGACAAAATGATGATTCGTTTTGTGTGAATATTCACATTTCAAATGAACAAGGCAGCTGTAAACATAATACAAGCGTATGAAATTTATATCCTCGTACAAAACACCGACAACGCATCATACATAACAGATTTTAGGTGTTATATGTATGAGGCTACACAATTACTAGTTTTTCGGCAACATTTTAAGATCTATCACTCAGCTATCAAATTTTTTCTCTTAACCATTTATGTATTATACACACATTTCACTGAATTTTGAGAATTCATATTTTTACAACCTGATTATGTAAAATGTCTTGTAGCCAAAAAGTTTCTTTATAACTGACACTAGCTGGAAGCCACATGCTAATACACTGTTTGGTGTTTCATGCTGTTTGATGTTTCATACTGCTCAGTGTTTCATGCTGTCTGGTGTTTCACAAAAGTTACTGATATAAAGAACACAGATATTTAAGAGGAACAGTTTGTAGTCTATCTTTTCTTTCTACTGTCTTACTGAGCTCTTTGGTCTTCCTAACACAAGTGGTGAAATCTTACCTAAAAAAACAAGGGATGTTTGTGAGAGATGTTTGCTGCTCTTGACACTTTTACCTTAACATGAACCCTTGTGAGCCTAACCTTTTTTTTCATACTTTATGTATATGTACTGTCTGTACATACTTAGTAAAATAAAGAAATTAACAATTGCTAAGAAATGTATTTGTGACTGAAAATAAAATTAATCTCTGCAGATCACAGAAGGACGTGGCAATTTAAAAAGTAAGATAGATTTACAGGCTAGACTTTCATACTAGCTATGTAAAAAAAGTCTGGTAAATACTTACTTGTAGCTGTGCCAGTGTTATCTACACAGTCTGGGTTACTAGACTGTGATTTGGTTTTATATAAGGCCCTGTAAGAAAAACATGCAATATCTGAGGTCATAAAGTGCTTTCCATACATAATATTCAGGATTTTATTTTCTTGAAAGGCTAAATTTCAAGGAACAAAAGTTACTTAAAAAGTAAGTAAAAATAACAAAATAATGATCAAACTTGAAAAGAGTTGTTCGCTTTATGTACTCACGAACCACAGGTGATCAACTTGATCCTTTAAGTTTGAGCATTATTTTGTTTTCTTAGAACAACTGTTAAGTACTTACATATGCCTAGATAACTAAAGACACTTACAACATTCATTCATGTTAATTTCCTTTAACTAAATATTTTGATCTGAAATGGATAATTTGAGTCTTTTGAAAACATCTTTACTTGCTTTGTTTAAAACATGAATTCTCCATCAATTCAGGTAAGTTAAATCAAGTTTTGGCTTGTATTTGTGCCAATACTGTGGAATAAATACTAATCTATGTATAAGCATAAACACAAAATAATCAAGAAACAGCCCTGTACTACCTTGGTATAGGATCTATCAATTGTCAAATGCTATTGCAAATATGCCTGCATAAAAATTAACTAAATGACTCACAAGAATATATAGAATAAGTTTGAATTGAGTGCAGCTGTAATGTGTCTTGAGTAATAAAAAAAAACCTTTACAATTGCCTATTTTTGTTCCCAGCTAAATATAGATTTTCACCAGATATGATGCTATTTCCAGTTTCAAAACAGCAGAAGCATTGATCTGATTGGTTGAGGGAAAGTTCACCAGAAAGTGACCAATCATCAGCAGATTCTCGAAGTGTAGCAGTTTTGAGAATATGATTTTAATCAGATTGAAAATGTTCTAATTCACTTATCTAAAGTGATCAAGCAGCATTATATTCATACTAAAATCTGAACAATTCTTTAAAAAAAAACCTTGAATAAGATGTAGATTGGTTACTTACCTGTACTGTCGGGCTTGCTGTAGGTATTTTCTGCACAGTGTAATCTCCTTTCCTAGTCTGCTTAGATCATCACCTTCTAAGTCAGGTAGATGTGGATACTGTAAACAAGAGAATTTTGTAAACAAGACAATACTGTGAACAAGATAATAATACATCAAAACTTTGCAAAAAGGTGTCTCTTTTTTTGTAGACATTTTAACCAAAGATCAAAGGTTGATTTTCATTATTTTGTACATTTTTTGCCATTATAAACATTAATAATGTAAATAAGGCCATTTATCTTTATATTACAGCAGCAAACATAACAATGCATGTGCACTTTCATATAACTGCTCTATTTCAAATAGATGTGCTCTTTTTCAGCTTTACTGGATAAATTTTGATATTTTGTATGGATGTTTTTTTCTTCTTTGGATGTTTCATAACAGCCTGTTTGTCTTCAGTCAAAATAAAAATAGCTAAAGTAAAACCCATTTTAAATTATTTTAAAAAGAAACTGACACTTGTTAATATTTCAAACTTTAGTTCAACTCATAAAGGAAAAGTGATTTTATGCTTGCCAGAGGCTAGCCAAATGCTTTCTTTGAATCAAAGTTTATATGAAATGCAAACTCAAGTGAGGTCCTACATATACAATATACCTATCTATCTACACTACCACTGCGAAGGTGATGGAAACTTCATTTTCAAGGACATATAACTCTGAAATATCTTAACCTAGCTGCATAAACAGTGGGTCAAATACATATTTCAAACCAGATGTGTACCAAGTTTCTGGTAAAGCTGCAGAAGTAGCTTGTATAACAAAAAATCAGTAAAATACTACCTGTCTGTCCAACTGTATAAATACCCCTACTTATATACCCCTTTCAAATGTGTGTAAAGGTGTAAAAAGTGAGAAACCTTTATGTGTTATAACATTTACACAAATTCTCTAAACAATTTTTCATAGTGCTATAAGCATATCTTTTGAACTAATATAACATTTGGGACCATTACACTTGAAAAATGTATTTATATTGTAATTCTTCTTAAATAAGATACCTCTGCATCCCCAAAGCCTTCTGTTAGCAGTTTATGTGCAAACAACTGAGCATCAAAGTCGCTATGACAACGGTGGTACCTCCCTGCTGTCTCTGTAGCCAGTAAGTGTAAAAAGCTGTTGGCAGTTCTAGAAAATAAGATTAGAAGCCTGTCATTTTATATGTCAGAGTTATAATAATCTTTTACCATATTGAATTACAGAAAATCATTACAGAAATATCTTCATATAGTTAGTATTGACACGTATCAGGCAAGCAGAGTGTGTACTTACTTGTCATTGCAGTTAAATGAGATGGTATTGATAGGTATAAGATTGTTGGTGTTTTCTGCCACTTCTCTCAGAACTAGAGATGTACTCGTGTCTGGTTTCCCATCTGTTAACAAATACACAGAGTCGATTTCTGGATCCTCAAAGGCCAGCTGTAAAATATACATTTCCATTGTACCATTGTATATACATCTTTTAAGATGTAACATAAACACCTATCTTATAAGACTTATTAAAACTTAAATGAATCACAATTAAATCTGGCTGTATTTTAGTAGATCTTTAAAGGGGCTGTGCTCCAGATGACAAAAAAAAAAAGAAAGTTTTCTTGTATTATAAATTTCTTGTAATATTTATGACTTATGCTTAAAAACTACCTTACTGACAAAAAATAAGTCAGATAATCACATTATAAATTGATTTTTTTCCTTTCGTAGTGCTATACCGTAACGCAATGGTATAACTATATCATATAACATTTAAAGTAAATAATTGTTATTTCAGTTTCAGTGATAGTGGTGACAGTAAAAGCATTGGAAAAATTTTGTTAACATGAGGGTCCAGAGTTCAAATCAAGCTGAAGCAAATATATTTTTTTTGTTCTATTTTGACTTTTATAATCAGTTTTTAAGTAAAATATCATGTTGTTATAATCTCACGGCATCTAGATGTTTAATTCATGTAAAAAATATTTTTATATCAAATCTGGAGTACAGCCCCTTTAAAAGAATGTTGTCATCAGTCGAACCAAAAAAGTTAGTCTTGTTTTAGTCAAAATGTTCATTATACTTGGACTGTTTAACCTGTTCATAACAACTGAATGTCAAGGTCAAATGTCAATAAACCAATGTGGCTTACTTGTGACTAGGACATTATGTATCTGAATTTGATAGAAAATCATCAAATGTTCTGACAATCATAACAAACTTTTATGTCATGCTGATACTATCAAAAGATCAGTTCCAGGGATACAGAAATATTTCATTAATCAAACATACTGGTCCAAAACAGAGTCCCAATATTTCATAAATATTTTATCCGAAGTAATCTCTAGAATAACAAAAAGAAGTAAACAATTTACAGACAAACCTTTAAAGCTTCTAGTGTACAAGTATTTCCACTGGCTTTGAGAGTGGACACCCACTTGATGGCAGAGTGACAGTTCTCTTGTGTAGCAGGCTGTATACTGTCTTGCCATTTCTCACAGTTTCCAGAGAAGCTAATCAGGTTAAACCTGTATCCAAAGCAATCATATTTCATGATATCAATATTAAAATAAAATGGCAAAATGGAATTCAATTTCTAAAAGCCTTCAAAGTACTAAGATACAAGAAGAACATATTGTACACGCATTACTGATTTCTGACTATTTCTGACAGACAGATAAGAACATAATTCAAATTTTTTTTGTTAAAAGATCAATGATATAACTGTAGACATACCGACAGCCTTGTCTGTACAGCTGTTCCCAGAGAAGAGCAGCAAGTTCTTTCTTCAGCTCTTCCATGTATGGGACCATAGAACCAGATGTGTCAATCAGAATTGTACATTTCTTATGTACAACTGTACCAAACACACGTCTGCTTCCTGAAACAATTATGGATAATCATTTAAGAATTAATCCATTTATCCCCATTTTTTTCTGCTCTTCTGTCGTTTTCAGTTCTCAATCCTATTTTATAGTTCCCCAGAATATTCTGGACTGCTCTAAACCATAAATGTCTAGCTCTCCAAGATGACCTTGAGACTGCTCTAAACCATAAATGTCTAGCTCTCCAAGATGACCTTGAGACTGCTCTAAACCATAAATGTCTAGCTCTCCAAGATGACCTTGAGACTGCTCTAAACCATAAATGTCTAGCTCTCCAAGATGACCTTGAGACTGCTCCAAACCATAAATGTCTAGCTCTCCAAGATAACCTTGAGACTGCTCTAAACCATAAATGTCTAGCTTACCAAGATGACCTTGATACATAATGAAGTTTCTCAGAGACTTGGAAGATTAAAGTATTTATTTCACTATATTTTTCTGGTCAAGAAGTTTATCAAACAAACATAAAAATCACATTCCATATCATAACCGAAAGCTACTGTTTGGAACTGCCACTACAAGTGACAAATACCACTATAGATTATTGTATGCTATAAAAAGAATGCATTGACAATATTTCACATAGTAGATAAGCCTTAATGCCAGATAACAATGTACAATACTTACCACTGAGTAACCATTGAAGACGTCTGAGATATCGCTTCAACACTTTCTCTACTTGTTTTTCATAATCTTCTAACTCATGAGGCATCAACTGAAGATGCTTCAGTGTACCCTTTATATTTATACTTGGGAAGATATCACAGTATCTGTAAGTAAAATTCAAAGCATGCATTCTTTGAAAATTTCTCTTCAGCTGTCTTAATTTCAAGACCATATGGTTTCAGATAAGAATATATACTATTAAAGTTTTTCCTGTTATTATAGCTCTATGCAAAACATGTGACACCCTGGGAATGCCCTTTGACCTAAAGGGCAAAATTTTTTAAGATCTACTTTCAGCTCTACTGACCTCAATATACAATGGAACAACTGAAACTAAACTTGTGCAGGTGTTACCTTGAGATTATACCTGCCATCATCTTTGATCAAAGGAAATATGTTAATGATAGAAGGCAGATCCATAAAACAAGGTATCTCAAAAGCTCCCTATGAGCTCTTTGCATTTTGTTATTCAGAATGGTTCCATGCAAACCTAAGACACTTTTATCTCATTGAGTACCACAGAAACTTGCAATAAAATTTTTAAGTTTTTTATTTCTTTAAATTAGTTTTATCATTCTTCAGTCAAAATATTTGTAAAACTTACTTGGCAGACACTTGTTTGTTTAGAGTTTTCACACTGTCTTCTACATGTTTACAGTCAGGTCCTGATACCAGTTTGTTCAGATCTAACTTCAATTTGGACAGGCTGTATAGTCGTAGCCACTGAAATATACAAAATACATTCCCACCTATAGTAATCATACAAAGTTTACCATTTGAGCATTTTAAATAGCAAAGATGACCTGTAACTGATTTAAAATGTTAAACACTGACTGGAAACCATTCGGTCAACAGACCTACCAACATGAGCAAACTATATGTCCTGACTTCTTCAAAGGGTTGAATATAAAAAACAGAATCACTCCAAATTAAATCAAACTGGGAAAAACTGAATTTTTAACTGTAACTGCACCAAAAGGTACAGAAGAAAAGTTATGTATGGCAAGGATTTTTTTTGTTGATTTCTTTTTACTTTCTATAACAAAAATTAATTTCATGAATAAGAAATGAACACAGAATAAAAAGGTGATCTTGAATAATTGTAAAATAAAATAATTGTGTGGTAGTTTACATTAAAATGAATGGATTGACAGATGTAATAAATATCTGGAATATTATATGATTTTTGTTAAAATATATGTTATTTATTTCAAGTTCTAGAAGATTTATATGATATTAAATTAGAAATACAACATGTTTATAACAAGTATTTCAAACATTTATCTGAAAAATTTAAGATAAAAAGACACACAAATACTGAACTAATTCACAAGTTAATGAAGACAAATCATTTGTAAAATTTGGTTTATCACACTTATAAGTAATGAACAAGAACTGTCACTGTAAGATGACAATGCCCCCGAAAGTGGTGCTTTGATCTTTGAGCTGAGAAGCAGTCATTCAGGGGTCAAGGTCAAATAAATATAAGTCAGTGGGAAGGCCTTATCCAAAGGGGGTTGTGTCCAAGTATGAAGTAATTCCACTTACTAATAAGGAAGTTATGGGCAATTTTAAAGTTTTTGGACAATTAGATCTTCAAGGTGAAGGTCATTCAGGGGTCAAGGTCAAATGAATATAGGTCAGTGGGAAGGCCTTGTCCAAAGGGGTGTTGTGTCCAAGTATGAAGTAATTCCACTTCCTAATAAGGAAGTTATGGCAAAATATTAGTTTTTGGACAATTAGATATTCAGGGGTCAAGGTCGAATAATTAAAGGTAAGTGGGAAGGTCTTGTCCAAAGGGTTGTCGTGTCCAAGTATGAAGTAAATCCACTTACTAATAAGAAAGTTATTGCCAATGTTAAAGTTTTTGGATGGACTGACATTAGGACTGACGGATGCACAGACGGACAGTTCAAAAACTATATGCCTCCCTTCGGATGCATAAAAAGCAAAACATGTTCTTAAATGAAATAACAAACTAAAAATGGTCAGATATATATAGCATTATATCAAAAAGCACCACAGACACTGTTTTATGAAGTTTTTCATAGCAATTTCTCTTTTGAATTTTACTAACTAACACAGTTTTCATTATGCCAAATATTGCCGACTCAAATTTACGCAGTTTTTGCTTTGTGCATATAGAAAACTTAGAGCACTTGTTTTGGTAATGTAATTTTAAGAAGATATTTTGTCGTAACATAAACTAATATGTAAAAGGGAAAAACAAAAATGAAGGTATAACATATGGAAAAGTATTCTTTTCTGCAAAATATTTTATATTTATTAGCAAACAGTCCTTAGTCTTTGAAAATACTTTATTTTCATCGAAGAAATTTTTTTTTCTTAAGAATAAACAGCTATGTCATAACAAATTAGATGGGGGTGGAGGGAATAATATACTCTTGTATGAATGTAAAAATAATCTTTTTATTCAGAATGTGCCCAACCTCCTTTGTTGTCATCTGATCCTCACTGTCAGGTAATGTTGGATGAGCCACACTCTTCCTGACAGGTTTACGGGCTGGGTACTTTCTAAACACCATTCCAGTACCATCTCCAGATCTTGGCTTCTTAGAGTCAAGGAAAAAATTTGTCTTGAGTATATTCTTTTTCTTCACCCTGTCCAGAGGATCCCTTGCTGTAGATGGTCTCTCTTTGCTTCCTGAAAGTTTAACAACATTAAATTATTGAAACCAATGGTAGATAAGAGAGCCATTATGGCACTGGATTGCTCACCTGAATGCAACTGCTCAAAACAACAAGTGCAATATCAATTCTAAAGAAAAGTAACAACTAGACAAATGTCAAAGCTCTACTCTATTTGGTTTATGACAGATTATTACGGGTTTTCCTATAATATTTCTGGATAGAATATGTGACCTTGGTGTATAGCTGAAATTAACCCAAGGGACATAATAAGAGCAATCTTGGTAGAACACCACTCCATAGCAAATTTCAGAACTCAAATTTCAGAAATTTCAAAGACATTTCAAGGTCATCCAAAAATCACTTTAACTGACCTTTTTCTTGTACCCCTGGATGGAACTTATTAAAACTTGGCATGAATCTCTACCAAAGTTGTTAAAAAATTCTATTCCTTGTGGAATTAGGTTAACAAGAGGGAAAACCTTTAAAAATCATCTCGGAAACAACAAGGCCATAGCTGTATATAGCATTCTACCAACAGTGTTGGCAACTGGTACAAAATATATCTATTTTATAGTCAGTCCTCTTACAATGTAGCTCACTGGTTTATGCTTAATCAGCTTCATTTTTCAAACCTCTCAAATCTATGGTTTTACTATAATTGGCTGCACTTGAAATGCAGGTAATTACAAACTAACAATTGCAAACTTGGTCATCTCTGCTTACACTGAAGATTTTGCATCTTTATCTATGTTGACATGCATCCATTGTTACAAAAGCAAATTTTATTGAATCATTTGATAACACTTTCTTAACATCAATTCTTACATATATTTACTAACTAGTTAATTTGTAAATAATTTTCAGCAAAGCTGCAATAAAAGAATTTTAGCACATTAACACTTGTTCACATAACAACAAAGAAAACAGATACATATACATTTCTAATCAGCTTCACTGGAAGTCTGACAGGGGAAAGAATATATTACTAAAGTCTATATTTCTTTTCTCTCAGTCCAGTTCAGTTGATTGCAGAAACTGTAAAACAAACTAGATGGTGTACAAGATCTCTGATTCAACTGAAATTATAATATTAACTTACTCATAGGTAACACAGTTTCACTTCCTGACACTTTAGCACTTGATGGCCTCTGGCGTAACTTTAAAGCCGAGGATTCTTCTATTTCCACATCCTCTGTCCTATACTGAAATTCAGAGAAAATTTTCACTAAGGAGAACAAGAATACATAGACTGGCCTTCTCCCTATTAAATCTTACACATAGCCCTTTTATCAAAATTTATTTTTACCTTCTTTTAAATACTTTTATTTCTTTCTTCACTTATCTATTATTATTTTGATGAATAATCATGACTATGTCCCCACAAGCTGGAATTTCATTTAATTCTTGCCATTGGCTGTTTCTGCTGCTTATATATAAATGTAGATTTATGTAGCAAAATATAAGTGCATGAACAAATACAAATTTTATTTCAAGTCGGACTATTATCTAATTTCTGTACTGGTAATCTGGTGAAAAACAAGCAAGCCACCTAGAGTTTAAATAATAAAAAATCTTCTTTTGGTTATGAAGCTTCCCATAAAGATTTAATGAAAAATTAACCTGTGGTTGCTGAGAAACAGCTTGGATAAGAAAGTGGTTAAGTATACAATACAATGGCCAATATCTCTGAAAAAAAACTTCAGCTTAACCATACTTGTATTTGTATATCTCTTCTTTCTACTGAAACTGTCCATAAATTTCATTTAAATTCAGTTAAGTACCGAGAAAAACTAACACATATTTTAAACAAACTAGATGGGTGTTCAGTGGAACACTTGTGTCGCCCTTGGGTACTCTGTTAGAATAACTAAAAAGGTAAACAAGAGCCTGGGAGAAAAGTACCTATGTTTAAAAAAAAAAAAAAGGCGCGGGGTTGGGGGGTAAAAAAAATGGGGAGGGGGGGGGTGACTGGTTGGGGGGGGGGGGGGGTTTGAGGGTGAATGGGAAGTCAAGTACCTATGTATTAAAATTTAAAAAAAAAAAAAAAGGGAGGGTGGGGGGGTAAAAAAAATGGGGGGGGGGGGGGAATTTAAGTGCATATGTTTTAAAATTAAAAAAAAAAAATTGGGCCCCGGGGGGGTAGGTGGGGGGGGGGGGGGGTGGGGGGGTTGACTGGTTGCGGATTCCCATGCAGAGGGGACAGTGGGGGGGGGAGTACTTACCCATCTCATGTGAGTTAATATTTTATTTCTAGGCTTAAGAAGTTTTTTTTTCCTATATATAAGTTTAAGCAAAATCAAGTGACCCCGGGGGTGGGGCTAACTGTGACCCCAGGGGCATGGGTACCAACAATCTTTGCAGGGGTCTTGCTGGTGATCAAGTATTCCAAGTTTGAATGGAATATCCTTGACACTTTTTGAGACATGGACATAAATAAAAAGGTTAACCAAGAAATTTTAACTTGAAAAAGGGGCATAACATTGCAAAAATAAATTTGAGGGTTATCTGCCCTTGAGAAATGGTGTTGTCTTAAGTGATACAATTGTAAGCATTACAACTGGAAAGTTTGATGAAGAAACATTAAGAAATGGCATAGTTATAGCCAATGTTAAGTTTTCATGACAAAATCCAAGTACAAAAAGGGGCATAACTCTGTCAATTGTGACCTTGACCTATACATTTTGGCATCATCATGACCCTGTTGCCGTAAGCAATATAATTTGGAAGTTTGATGTTGAAATGTTAAAAAATGGCAAAGTTATTCCCAACGTTAAGTTTTCATGACAAAATCCATGTATAAAAAGGGGCATAACTCTTTCAAATGTGTCCTTGACCTAGAAATTTTGGCATCAACCTGACCCTGTTGTCATAAGCAATACAATTTGAAAGTTTGATAAGATAATGTTTAGAAATGGCAAAGTTATAGCCAACGTTAAGTTTTCGTGACAGACCGACGGACAAAGCGATCCCTATGTATCACCTTTTCTTCGAAAGGGCGACACAAAAATGGGACCTCTAGAGTGTTAATAAGGTTAACTTTCAGTCTAAGCTAGCGATATAAATTTTGACTACATATAATCAATTTTCTTTCTGACCCAGGAGATCAAATACAAATACTTAATGTTGATGACATATTATAAATGATGGAGGGCAGTCAAAGTCTGGTCAAAAAAGCTCACCTTAATCACTCTGTGCTCAGATGAGTTAAAAAAACATGAACACAATCTTTCTTGTAATATATGTCTTTCTTTTTCCCATCTGTTTATTGTTTAAAATTTAGAAGGAATATGCACATCTCTCCCTAATTCCTAAGCTTTCCTTAAATAACATTTAATTCCTGCCAGTTGCTGCTTAGTATAAATGTAGCTCTATGTAGAAAAATACAAGTGCATGCCACTGAGTTAAATATAATTAATGTTAGATAATTTATTACATAATGTAAGCAGAGTATGTTTAGTTATTCTACACCAAACTTTACTAGTCAATTTAACACAAAACCACACTAAGCCAAAAATTATTACCTTCTAGTACTGTAAGAAGCCTGATATTCTTCCAACCGCAGGTGGAAAAAGAAACAGAAAATGTTAAAAGTCTAACCCTGATAAGCATGTTTGAGTACCTTGATAGCTAGTTGTTTAGGGGCTGATGTGAGAGCCTTATTTCTTCGAGGATGTTCTGTGGCAGGGAGAGCAAGAACCTGTTCTACATGCTGTGAGAAAGAAAACAATCAAATCTACATCCTGTCACACTGCAACTAGTAATACTACAAAAATCACACCATGTCATGTATTAGTAAGTGTAATATTATTATATACACCATATATTAATTGATAATACCTGAATAATTAACTTACAAAAGTGTGCATGTACTGTACAATTTCTGGACATGTGCACATAATTTTAAAGAAAAAAAATGAAAATGAACTTGGCCAGATGTGTAATTTTCTAAAAGCATCTATTTTTTTAAATTTCTATGGCAAGTAAAATACTTTTTTGCTACAGCTGTTGTAAATGCATGATAATAATTTTCTGGTGTAAAATTAATCCTTTCCTAAAAGTAAATCTTACATACACATTTATAGAATACCTAACTAGCATTTACATTTACATAACATAAGGGCCATGCAGTAAATTGTAGACTGACTCTGGTCTTCCTATGTCTTAAACATCAGTTGGATTAAGAAACATTTCATGTCATCCCTTCAAAGTGTTCCCCCCTTCACTGAAATACACTCTTGGAGTCTTGCTATCCCTGACTTAAATGCTGCAAAGTATCCTCCCTTTGTATACTGTTGAGACACTTTCAAACAGATTTTTGACACACCCTAAGCCCTTAGACTTTTTGTCGAGTGTCAACAAATAGGGATCCCATCTAGCACAAAGTTACTTTAATTTCAAAACATCAGTCAGAATGGGATGGACAGTCCCTTCTAAAATGCTTACAGAATGAGCTATAGGGAAATAGTATATCAATGTTTTTCTTTTTTTTTACTGCAAAAACAGTCCTGCAGGACAGTTAATTATATAGATATCTTTAACCCAAACTGTTCTTAATGTTATCAATGAACTAACAAGGATATGGCACAATTCAGAAAATATCTTTTGGAAATATGTGTAAAGCAACACGGGCTTTACTGTAAGCCCTGATTTCTATCATTTCTTCATGTTTTATTACAGCACTGAAATACAGCCACTGTATTTGAGTGTATATAAGTCAAAAAGGAACAACTTGGTCAGTTTTAATCAGATTAAACCCATGTTCTACAGGTGTGTTGAGTTAACATCTACCATCAAACAGATGAAATTCTCATGTTTATATGTAACATGGTTTCTATAGGGCCAGCAGTAACAGAATTTACTGAATGGCCCTCATAAATAGAACTATGTGTTATGACTTTATATTACATTTCACAAACCTAGCTAGAGTAGGTTTGTACCAGTTACTCTACACCAAAATTTACCAGTCAAATGAACACCAAACCATGCTAACCTGTTACAAAGCTGAAATTTTTTTAAAGGTTCTTACATATCTTTCCTTGTATTTTTTCTTCACATTGTCTATCAGCATCTGACATTTACGTGAGAAGTTGAGACATTTCTCTACTTCTGTTGTTATAACCTGAATGTCATCACTCTCAATTATCCCTGAAACAGAAACCCGTAACATGTACACATCTATTTACCTTTGGGATCATAACCTGAAAATCATTATACAATTACTGATATGAGAGATTCAGACATCTTCTTCTGCACATATAACACAAATGTCTTAGTCCTAGATTCCTGTCAAGTGTCAAAAGTGATAATTCTTATTTCAATTTCAAGCAAATGTACTTTACCAAGAATATTGAAATGACAGTGATAACTACCTGTCTCTCTGATCCAATGAAATCTGCCATCACTAGAATGTGCCATGTTCCTGAGAATTTCAGCGGTGCGTGTGATATTTGCGTATCTTCCTGGTATAGCTCCATTGGCATCATAGTCATCGACATTGAAGAGTATTGTGTGTAGCCTGATATTCTTCCCACCACAGGTTTCCTCAATAAAGGCTTGACAGATGTTAACATCCTGGTCAGGTACGCCACTTGTAAACAAGTATATCCCCTCTGCCGCTACAATACAATCCATATCTTATAGATTTATAGTTTTAACTAGTCTGAATTATAGTAAATAATAAGGCCTAAGGACTCAAAACAAGGATATCATGGAAATGATTGAATCTGCCAGATGTGCACTACATGCAACATTCTAAGAACACATTCAAACGAATGTAAGGAAATACATAAACTGAAAATGCTGCAATCATGTAAAACAGGAACAAAAGTATTAAAATATACTTTTGACTATCAAAGACAGAAAAAAGCAAGTGTGATATTAATAGCATAGTTATGCAGTTAAAGCAAGGAAACTGAAAAAAGGAGGATGACACCTGGAATGAAAGTTCACCCTTCCATTATAAAATGCAGAAATGTTTTGCTCTGTTACATGACTTACATATGTTATGACTTCTTTCTTCTTCATTCTCCACACATTTCCTGAAGGCTGATAGAAAATTTCTACTTCCTCCACACTGAAGATCTAGAACCCAACTGAAAAAAAAGTATGTCACTTGTCTGAAACAATACCAAAAACAACAACAACAAGAACAGACATGCGTTCAACACCTTTATGCATGTATATGTATAACATATACAAATAGTTCAGTGCAATGAGCGATTCTGAAGTCTAGCTAAATTGCAAAACCAGTCAGAACATGTACTAAGCTAATACTAATGTCATTTGTCAAGGCGATTTTCCACTTCATAATGATAACCATTCTCCAGATGGTCAAACACTTGGTCACCTGACTGGGTACAGTAAAACTTCAATAACTCGAAGGAAGTATATAAATTAGGAAGGAAAATACCAGTCGGGACTACAAGTGGTTCTAGAATTATCAAGTTCTTGATGCTCATGATATACATGGTAATGCATAGTTAAATTTCAAGACACTTTTTTCAGGACTGAAGAGCGACCTCAAGTTACCCTGGGTTCTCAAGTTAGTGATGATCAAATGAAGTTTGACTGTATTTTGGATATTTAGTTATACCCTTGAATTTCTAAAATGTTCACATCAACCTGCTCATGCTTGTTTAACAACACTACTTCATTCTGTAAAAAAAGCTAGACAATCTTAATTACCTCCAGGCATCTTGTAAGTTTTCCTTGGTTGGTTTACGCATGGTTGGTTTCCAAGAAACTGTAACACTTCCAAATCTACAACATAGAATGTCATACTTTAAATGTCTGACACATGAAAAGGAGTCAGCTGTCCATATATTTAAGAAACTCTTTTCAGGACATCTGACTGCAACTGTCTCCAAGTAACTTGTTATCAAATTCAAATATGTGTAAGTGTAAAAATTGATAAACTGAACCAATGCTTCTTTACAATTACACACTAAGATAGGATGGTTTTTCCTCAACAGTCAGAAATGAGTGTAAGTGCCAAATTCTGGGATTTGTCAAGAATAATAATCTGGTAAATTGGTCACATGTTAGCAGTTAATTCTATAAAATGGATGAAAACTGGATAAAAATACCAAACTTTATACCATCAAGCTGTGAAATACTTACGCAATGATATTGAAGTACTCTTTGTTTGCTAGCTGTTGCTCCATTAATAGTCTCAGTGAGTGTTGTATATGAACCAGATAGTTAACATTGGAGACTGACAAATCTACCAGTATAACAACACTGTAAAATAACAACAGTTAATCATCAGTATTAACAGCAGTTTATGATCAGTAATAACAGTAGTTTATGATCAGTAATAACATTAGTTTATCATCAGTGATAACATTAGTTTATCATCAGTGATAACATTAGTTTATCATCAGTGATAACAGCAGTTTATCATCAGTGATAACAGCAGTTTATTGTCAGTAATAACATTTGTTTATCATCAGTGATAACAGCAGTTTATCATCAGTGATAACAGCAGTTTATTGTCAGTAATAACATTAGTTTATCATCAGTGATAACAGCAGTTTATCTTCAGTGATAACAGCAGTTTATTGTCAGTAATAACAGCAATTTATCATCAGTGATAACAGCAGTTCATGATCAATAATAACAGCCAACATGTCAACAATACTGTATTTAACATGTCCCAGGGCTACAATTTATTTTACAGAAAATGTGGTGTACAGAAATATTTCTTATTCTATTATAACTGGACAGCTCAGTAACTTCTTATTCTTTGAGTTACCAAGATAATATCCTGATTTATATTAGTCTTACATATGTAAGTCCACTTCAGCTTTTCTCATGAATTTTTAATGAAGCTCTTTGATATGCATTGTCATATCATTCTCACACTTCTTGATGAATGTAAAAAGTAGTCAAATAATTAGTATTCATAAAAGTACAAAATACCAGTTGCTTACAAAGTAATCTAGTCTGGTTTTGAAGGGAAAGTTTTTGCTTCCTGGAGTTCTAACCTGTACAGACACTGAAAGAATGCATTAGAATTCACTGATGTGATTCAAACTCCAAACCTTTAGGTTAATAACCCTTCTCATTACTGCAAACAGTCTCTGTATGTACACCACATGACAAATGTACTGTACAATGACAGCCACAAGGAACTGTTACACTCACTTTTTCTCCACAACTGTACCAAAGATCCGTCTACTTCCACTGGCCAGCCAGTCAATACGGCTTTCATACACCCCAACTGTGGCAGCCAAATGTTTCTGATATTCAAACAACTGTGTCATGTCCACATGAACATTCTTCACAGATCCATCATGCCACTTAAACTGAACCATGGCTTTCTGCAAAATTATTGGAACTATTATTTCCTTACTATTTGCCGAGCATGCTGATGGACACATGCTGACATGTAGAAGACAATACAGCTGCACTAGACAAACAATCTTTTTTAGGATAACAAATTTCATGGTATAGAATTTTAATGTCAAAGTTTCTAATTTATCCACTATTTTTATTCACTGTCAACATTTTCAAACATTGCATAGGAAACACAAACCTGAGTTAATGAAGAAAGTTCTTTGATATAAGTTCATTATGTTTATTTTACTGCAGATACACATTGAATACTTATAGTGAATTTTTCATCATCCATGAATGAACAAATTATACTTCTACAACAAAATCTCACATACCTCATGAACTTGTGACTGTACTGCCTTCTTAATGACTGGAATAAACTCTTCTTTATAGGAGTATGCATTTGGTGCCAGCACTTGGTATAGGTCGAGTTGCTTCGCTAAAAAACATACATGTCATTGCATTGTAATAGTGTAAAAATTATATTTCTTGAAAAGTTTGAATCTTGTCTAAAATCATTTGACTCTGACTTGAAAAAAGTTGAAGAGATAAAACACTTTGAAAGTTTGGCAACCTTTTCTCTCAACTCTGTATTTAGTTTGTAATGTTTCCTCTGAATTCTTAAAGAAGAAAAAATCCAAAAAATACCATCTGTACAAGCATTTTTAGAATTTCTGTCGATACAAAAAAAACATCACAGGTTCTAATACTATTAGCTGAAACTGATCATAACTTCTTCAGGTTTCCCTTGGGTGCAAGTGATTATTACAACTCCAAGCAAAGAATTTATGTGATTTTATTTAGGAAGAGTTGAAAATGAAAAAATACAGTGTATAAACATTTCAGCTGGAATTCATATATTGCTGAAATACACAGCCAATTTTAATACTTCACAGCTATAGCCCTTTAGCAAAGTAAGAGTTAAGCAATATACTTTTATTGTATTTGTACCTTTTAACCCATGTTGTCTTATCCAATCTACTGATGATTTAGGTTGGAATTTTGGCATCTCTATTTTCAACGGTTTATCATGTCCTGGTGGACAGGGTAGAAACCTGGATTGTGGTAATTTCTGAACTTCTGTGCTGATCTGTAATATTGAAATTTCAATTAAATTTGAATTGTAATACATTCAACTGTATTTATGATAGATTTCTATCTTTCATATCTCATAAATGCTCAATATCTGTTCATTATTCATTATGCCTCCTTTTAAGGTTTAAACCAATGTCCCATAAGACATACTGAAGCAGGAGCAAAATTTCTAAAATTTGTCCAACCCTGGCTTACTACGCACCAAATAACAGTTTTGGTAATAACTTCTTTCTATCCTGTACATAATGTATTATATATAGGCATAACACAGACTAATAGCTCTCTGGTTCTCATAACAACATAACAGATCACTCAACCATCATCAAGTTAGGAAGGATGGCCAGTTGAGTGCTTCTAACTAAGTGTAACATTTTTATAATATGTTACTTATATGAGTATAATTTCAACCTCTGGCAACTGCTCTTCATTAATTCTTTCTGATCTAAATCTGATATCAAGTTTAGATTCTATTTATAGAGCTTACCTCATTCATTATGCTAATGAGAGCACTTCCCATCATGCCTTGCCTCATATCCTTTATTTTATTGATGACATCCTGTGCTTTCTGTATCTCCTTCAACAGCACACTGATATCTGTGCCAGTATAGATCTGCTCCTAAGGTAAACAAGAGGACCATGATGACAGAATATCACTGTTTACAGCCGTTCTTATTGAAAACAAAATGGTCAAGCATTATCTGTCATACAGTGATAAGACCGTTAGTCAGACAACATAGTTTTTCATTTCATGCGATTTAGTTTTGATCTTAAGCATCCTTCTTGCAAAGTTTCAATTTCCCAAAAGATCATCTAGGAAACATTCTGACCAAGTCCAGCAAAAATTTAGCTGAAAAATATGATCTCTAAAGTATTCACATGGTTTTCGAATGATCTAAGCTGTTGAGCTGCATATAGCTCAGGTGAGCTAAAAGTGAAAAATTTCAGTGAATACTTTTTTGAACATGGCAGAAAAATAGACCAGTTCATTAAGTAATTCAATAAAAAAAAGTAAACATGTTTATTCTGATACAAGTTGAGGAAAACAACACTGGCTTTTCATCTGATAAGATTTCCATTTCATATGATGGGATTTTACCAATCAATATGACTTAAATGTTGAAACATGTTATTTTGAACATTTCATGCTTTTATTAGTATTTTCAGACTAAATCAAAGTAATCCAGCAAATATGCAACTGTTAAGAAAAACATATTGTCATATTTGTCTTACAAAAAAATGGTTGTGGATAAGTGTGGCACACGCATGCTAAATGCTTTGGCTGGGGATAATTAAGTAAGTTTGTCATCTTACCTCACAGCTTGCTGTATAACAGTGGTATCTACCTTGGGAAGCTTCTGCAATGTTGCGTAATGTCAACTGAAATCAGAAATCATGTTAAGCCTCAGCATGTTTACAGATCTTGTTGTCATGATGTCAAAATATTTGAAGAAAAGGTTCACTTTAATTGATATGAAACTGCCACTGTCTGATGATAATGACACAAAATGGCTCTTTTCATGCAAAATTTGAAAGACTCACTCAAACAACATTAACATATATTCTTCTAAATAAAATGATGTTGTTAAGTCTCAGGAGGACTTTGGACAAGTAAAGTTCAAACTTCCAAGACGAACTTCCGAGGCAAACTGCTATACAAAAAGTTTCAGATTTCATCTTGATACAAAGAAGATGTAAACTTACATTAGTTAACTGGTTGCTGCAGTCATATGCCACACAATGTATTGGTATAGAGCGACCTACACCCATCTGGTAAATAAAGTCACACAAGATGTCGGACACTTGGTCAGGACTGAAAACAATCAAACACAAGATATATGAAGATGTTTCAAGAATCTTTGTACAAGATCAAATGAATAAAAAAACGAGAGATGTTTGTGAAACATGTATGCCCCCCTTGCCTCTTTAACTTCAACACAAGCCCCTGTGAGCTTGACCTTTGACCTAGGAAGTCAAAAATAAAATGTGTTCATCTAATTATTATTCTTAACCAGGGTTTAGTAAGCTAAAGGACAACATAAAAGAGAAATTATGTATCCATCAAATCACATATATTTTGAGGTAAAGATATCATCAAAGATACCTTGTTTTGGTTATAAAATGCACAGGTTTTATTTCTTTATATACAGGGCAAATACTTACACACTTCCAAGAACTAGTACTATAGAATCAATGTCCTTCAATTTGTATATGTGTTTCATAGCCTTCAGTAAATTACAGCCACCACTCTGTTTTAACCTCATTATCCATTCTTTTGCCTCTTCTATTCTGTAAAAATAATAATTCACATTACATTGTGAATTTACAGGTAACTCAAAACTTAAGAAATGTTACTGAAGTGACTGTAGAGAATGTCACTGCATCCTTATATGTTGACTACTCTTGGATGATGGCTTCTTATATTTCTGATTGTATTATTGTGCCAACAGGTGAATAAAAGCATTTTGGATGTCTGCAATAAAGATTCTCCAAACTGATGGATTGTGAACAGTAAATAACATATAACATAACTTTATATTCTCTTTATGGAAATACACTTACATTCTGATGTTGACGTCTCGGACTACTGGCCAAAGGGGGTCTATGTCTGTTCCAAAAGACATCAAATATATACCTTTCTTGTTAGGTAACTGTTCGTCAACCAGATGCTAAGGGGTTCACAGAAAATATAATGAATTATGAATATGCATGATAGGTTAGTCAGTTTCTATTGTTTTTTCACATGAAATGATTGTTTTGTAATACTATTAACCATATAAAAGTACTAAGAACTTTATACTTCCCATACAAGTTTTCTTTAATTTCTGAATTTGTTAGTACTGAATTCTTTTTAGAAGAAGCGTAAAACATATAATACATAGAAGACTTCAAAAGCAGGCTTACCATAGCACTGCATTGGTATTACCGGTACAGACAGAAGTTGTTGTAGACTGTTTAAATCATTACTTCTTTAGTATATTGTAACACTGCTTTTCTTTTTTGATATGAGTCTAGATTCTACTTTCACATGTCATGCTGAATATTAATATTGAACAAGCACTATGTTCGAATGAATGCCATTTCCCCAGCGGGGCCTCAAAAAGGTTAAAGTTTTGTGACAAAATAAGCAAACAAATACACAGACTGACTAAAAACAATATGCTCCCTCTAGGGGCATAAAAACATCATTGAAATATAGGTAATAGAGAAACTGACTTTTCTCATTTCACAGCAACATGTAAAATGTAGGTGCATAGTTTCAGATGGTGCTTGTCATGTCCGTGATGTTTCACTGCAAATTTTATGCTTTTGGAGGTACAAGCAGGAAGTTATTGATGGCTGTACTGATGGACCAAGGCAATAATGTCCCCCCAATTTCTTGTGCCAGATGTAGCTATACAAACAAGACATCATACACTGTCTATACTTACAATTAAAGACTCTTGAAAGGCGGTCAGTCTGCCAAAGCCAGTGTTTGCATCTGAGGTGTCAACACACAGTACACATCTCTCCCCTTTAACATTTCCAAACACCTGTTGGAGTGGACAGAAAATTAACAAACTGGATAAGAAATCACGTGTAACACTTAGAAAAATGTTTTTCTTATGCAGACATATAACACATACATTAATATACTTATTTTTTGTGTGTGAATTTTACTCATTTTTATTGAATTGCCACATGTTTTCAGTTTGCAGAATTAGCACTGGAACTAGTGCTGCATAGTTTCACTGATTCTTTTTTATTTAACTGCAAATTTATAATCAGCAACAGAAAGGTCTCCGTTGCAACAGTCCCTAAAATCCACAAATTTCTGCATACATTTCAACATATATCATAGTTCTAGTGTACTAGTATTCACTAGCTTGTCTGTCTTGTATGATTAATATTTGCAAAATCTGGCATACTCAAATGCTTGATGTGCCCAGAAGCTGGCTATGCTAATGTATAAATCCACACAGTCTAATGGTACAATGATATCTAATGCCATACCCTTTTACTTCCAGTCAGGAGCCATTTGATTCTTTTTGTAAAGGTCTCTATGGCCCTGTAATATAGTTTTACATTCTCAAATGATACATATATGTTTAATCAGATATAATATTGATCAACAATCAATGGTATGATCTTAGAATCATTTTCAGCGTGTTTGAACTAAGGTGTGGTAATAAATTAAGCCAATGACATTTATGTTGAAAATTTTATTATAGAGTGACAGGCCTTATGTTATTTTTCAAAGACTGTGAATCACTTTTTTGCTATTTTTCATTTCTATATAGTCATAATTTCTGCAAAAATGAGTCAAGGATTTTGAGATTTTCAAGCACATAACATATATTTTTATGAGTAAATTAATGTAAATAAAAATACCACTGTTACAAAACTCATTACACAAGCTACTCACTCTATGAAATTTACTTTTTATATTTATTAATGACAATAACACAGAACAACTTAAGTAGAGTAGTCTCCCTGAGAGACCTTCCAGAAATATGGCATGTATGAAATTTGTACATTTCTTTCTTTAGTCAAAAGGACACACTTATTTCTAAGGTTCAATAAAAAAGAAAAACTATAACGATGTGTTCTTTAGTTATATTCACAGATCAATTTTATTTTCTGTCACTTGTGATTTAAAAGGAAAAATAATATAGTGTTATAGGGTTCTTGGTAAAGAAATAGATGCTTGAAAAACTTCCATCTCCGACAAAAAACAATGCTAAAATTCTCCTCTTAAGGGCTGCAAATCCTTTCCCCCAAAAGCAGAGTTAAGGCCCCGACAGCTTAGTACTTTCACTCTAGAAACCAGATTTTTTTACTCTACTGTAAAATTCCTGTTTATACATTTGTACTTACAAGTTCAGCTTATACTCAAATTCATTGACATCATAGGCATCAAACTGTATATGCTGCTTGGGTTTGCCTGTCTTCAGATCAGGTTCTAGTCTGCCAGAGAAATAAGACACAAAATAAACATGTGGAGGTACAACTATCTGCATACCTACTTGTACAACACAGATGTACCAGATATCAAATATGAATACAACTTGTTAAGAGTATCACTCATCTTCAACTATATTTGTTTAATATTTTGCTTGATTCCCTCAAAATATTCTTCCCAAAGTAATATACACAATTATAATCTTCTTATTCAATTTTTTATGTATTTTCATAGTTTTTCTTAGGTGTACTAAGGGGTCATTGGAACATTACAAAACTGATATATTCTCATTTAAGAATTTTTTTCTGGAGAAGTATTTTTGAAAAAAAAACCGGTCTCAAGTGGCTAGGACACACAGAAATTGTAGGTAAAGAAGTTCAGCAACCTTTTCTTTGGTTTAATGAAGTCTTGGGCAATGGCCACTTTGTGTGAAAACACTTAACTTTAGAATTTCTTTCACCAGCAGGCAAATGATGAATTTGATGTTTCATTATGTGCACAAATGGGGCATATTTCATGAAAAATGTCCTCAGCCCCTGTATCAAGAATACAAAGGTTATTTGATCCGTGTAAAGAGACTTTCCCTGAACCATTTCTGTATTAGTGTATGAGATATAGACACTGGTAGACTCAATGGATCACAACAAGTATGGAAGATGAAAGCTTACATGAAAATCTACCCAGTGATTTTGAATTTCATGTGAAATTGGTGCAAATACACCTGACGACACTCTAATGGGACAGTTTTCAACAATGATACTTTTCACAGTTATTAAACTTACAAGCATTTGTTTCAATCCAGATAAGAAGTAATTGGAAATACTTGTAGAACAAATCACAAACAAGATAACTTGGTAATTAAAACACAATGTAATACCATGTAGGTAATTATATGTAATAGCCTCACCTTCCTATTTTACCCCTGTCCACAAGGTCTTTCAACTCAAGCTTCATGTAATCTAGACTGTGTGTTTTCAGCCATTCTTCTGAAGTCTGATGTTCTGCATTCACAGCTGCCTCAATATCTGCTAATTGCTGAACAAAACAAATAACAGTTAACTTTATTTAATATACAGAAATTGCAATAAAAATCTACCAAAATAAGCTCTAGAAATTCTTATAAGCTCTAAATTCTTATAAACATAAGTATTACTAATTCTAAGTGACCAGTTATAAGGAAAACTTGTTGTACTGATATGAAAAAATTATGATTACAAAGAAGAAATTGTACATGTACCTGAATGCTCATTATAGACATGTTGTACTGTATATTGAGAACAGATATCTATTAAATAAAATATCTACCTGTAAATCATGTGTGTGATTGACATGTGTAACTGTTAATGCACTAGGAGGTTTTGCATTTTCTGTGTAAACATCATGCCATTCTTCATCCGACACACTGAAAATATAACAAACATTTTTGTTTCTTTTCTGTAATTTGCAGGAAAAGGAAAGACTAATTCACTGAGTAGGCTGACTGGCTGATTAAGCTTTTATCATCTTGATGGGTGTTTTTGGAAATATTTGTATTATGTCACAAAAACTGTAACTAACCTAAGCATTAATTACAGTAATAAGTAGGATTTTAGATATGTAGCATATGCCACAGTAGGCTTTAAAGAAATCTTAGCAGACCTGAAACACTTGAAAGACGTTTGCTTGATTAAAGTAATTAGCTATAGAATACACAATTTTCTGATTTACTCTAACAACACTCTTCCTGCCAAGATATATTGTAATAGAATGTAGAAAGTTATGATAAAAGCTTTGTTACAATATCTTAGTATCTGAAGAAAAATGGCATAAATGATTATCATAAAATTAGGATAAAAGAGAAGCTTCTCATTCATTAATGCATTTCTTATTGTTGATATCATTATAAAATTCATTTATAAAATTCAGTAAAACAAATTAAAGCTGGTCAATGTATGGTAATGTCTTAACAAATTTCAACATGGACAAAACTGGAAATAAATAATGAAAGGCAAGGCTCTGACTGATATCCATTACAATTAAATGAAAAGTTTAGAAAGCTAGTAAATCTATGAGAAAAACCTCTAATAATATCCTATAATATATATATGATAATTAGAGTAGACATTTACTCTAGTAAATCTTCATCATCACTATCATCACTGCTACTTGGGCTGCTGCTGCCATCATCTTTATTGTCTTCCTCATCTTGTTTCTCTGTCTTTACATCTTTCTTCTCACTGTCATCTTTAGCTTGAGACAAGATAGGTCGCTTATCAATTTCGCTACAAAAAAAATCATCTTTTATTAAACTGCTGTAATGTTCACTGTGGCTTATAATTTTGATATTCATCACTTATTTTTTCGACAAATGAAGTGCAAAGAGATTTATGTAAAATGTAGACCCAATAATACTGTAAAGTGTACATATCTTCCCTTTTTTACTCTTTTTTCCCTCTTGTGCACCCTGGCAATAATCTTCAGCCTGCTGAAGGTGGCCAGTATTTGGAAGAAGAAGAAGAAGAGAATCTTTTACTAGAGTCATGGTGTGACTTTGTACGTTATATTCAAATACACATAAATGTTTCTATTTGAAAGAAGAAGGAGAAGAAGAAGAGAATCTTTTACAAGACTTGTCAAGAGTCATGGGGTGTCTTTGTATGTTATATTCAAATACACATAACTGTTTCTAACCCAGGAGTTTCTTCATCAATTCCTCCTAGAAACGATGGCTTTGAACGTCGTCTTCCAGAACCGAATATATCCATTTTTAAGTCAGAAGTTTTATAAATGTAAAAAATTTTACATATCGGATATTGTTGACACTGTTGCTAACTCCACCGGAAGTACTTGGTAAAAGGTCTTTGATTGGACTGAAAACATGTACCGTGTTATTTGATTGGATAGTTGTAGAAGAACCTGTTACCGGTGTAGCGTCAGATTTGTCAAATCGTGAGGAATGCCAATTTCAACCGAGGTAATACTGTATCACCTCGTTTAAACGCACCAACTCCCCCATAAACGCCCATCTTGTATTATTATCTCAATATTTGACTAAAAATCCACATATTTCCAACCTGTTTTAAAATACTTCAGGTTTCTTTTTAGGTGGACATAAAAGGCTGAAACGTTAATAAAACTATCTAAATTATTTCAGACATGGAAAGTTGCATTTCAGAATGAAACAGAGTTCTGTTCTAAACATTTTGCTATGGTAAATATTCCATGCCTAGTCAAAGCGCTGAAAGACTGTCGGTTTGGATAGGAGGCGTATGTTTATGCACAGACGCTTTGATGTAGTAGAGCGGTTCTTACCCCCAACGTGCATCTTGTACCATTTACTGTCACCCTTTCCACAATCTGAGACTTCTAGAGTCCATAACAAGCATGTTTTGCCTATCAAACGGCATTTTAAATATTTAGCCATACTGTATAATGAAAAATGAACATTTTGCACGTTGGGGCAAGAACTGCTGTTCTACACAAATTTTACTGTCAGCAGAGTCCTATATTTTATGTACATGTTAGCATTTACACTCGGATGCCAAGCCGAATCAGCGAATTTGTGAAATTTGTTTTGTTGACTATATTGTCTTGGTAAACAAATGGGTTTAATTTTTCCTCAACGCTACCTACGTGAGAAGATATTTAGATAAGGCCCTCTGTTTTTTTTTTGTATTCACTGCATTGGGAGTGAATACACATTTCCATATTGTTGGTAGTGAAGTCAGATTTACTTTGTATACCGTCCTTCATCGCAGATGTTAACGCGGAAGAAACGGTCTGACAGTGGTTCCGGTCATTTCAGGGTGTCTACTACGCAACACAGAATAGTTCTATGACCTTGCTAGACTGGTAGCATATTCGTCATTTGTACCGCAGAATTATTCAAAACAGAATAGCAGATATTTACTGATTGGTAAAACAGTATTCATTACAGGGAAGTCTGTTCGTCAAGTTATAGACCCTACACATTACAAAAGTATCCTTTATGAATAGTTTGATATTTTAATTTCTACATGGTTCAAGCATTATTTCAGTATCTGAGCAGCAGCAGCAAGTATGCTCTGTAAACAAAGAACACGCTCTTTGTGTTTTTTTTAACTTTAATTACAAATATTCAAAATAAAAAGACGTCGCCAAAATAATACAAAATCTGATGCAGAGTTCGTTTTGAGGAAGAGATGGCCAACAGTTGTCGCGATTTCTATTCCTTTAAACTTAGTTCAAAGATACCTGAATGATTATAAATGCTACTGTGTCTTTATTTATCTAAAATGGCTTATAACTGCATAACTAGATAGGCACTGTGTTAGACAGATAATGTTAAAAAATATGAAGAATAGATCGAATTACAGAGCTGAAATAAGAAGAATGTAACTTTGTTTTGTATATGCAACAAATATAGTACCACGTATCTCATAAACTGATAACTTCAGGTGATAACATTGTTAGATTTAAGAGTTAAGAAATATGACGTAATATCATATTAAATAGACATATCATTACAGCCTACCTGTAATGCAAACATACTTGATGTTTATTCACTTTATTTTTACATGCAGTTTGTCAAAAGAGGATTGACTCGCATGATACCACAGTCGCTGCAAAACGTGATACTTCCAGTTTAGTGAACACAAGACGAATGGTACTTTTATGATTAAATATGTAGAAATGGGATAGCTCTACTGAAGTATTTCTGTCTAGTTTCGACCAAGTCAGCATTACGAAGTAGGTGCAAATGTTTCATTTACGTACGACTGACAAACAAAGTGCTCAGGGTGAGCTTTTCTGATCAGTCTATGTCCGTCGTCCGTCCGTCTGTCGTCAACTTTCTCATTCAAACGACATCTCCTCTGAGACCAGTAGGCTAGATTTAATGAAACTTGCCTGGGATGTTCCTTGGATGAAGCTCTACCAAGATTGTTCAAATGGTTCTGGTCCATTGCATTTCTGGTTCACTGGAGCTAAAATTAGAATTTAAAAGTTGGAACTTTAACAATCTTCTTCTCCGAAACCTCAAGGCCTGGAGCTTAGATATTTGGTATGAAGCATCATCTAGTGGACCTCTACCAAGTTTGTTCAAATTATGACACTGGGGTCAAAACTGGCCCCACCCCAGGGGTCAGTTGAATTTACATAGATTTATATAGGGAAAACTTAAAAATCTTCTTGTCAGAAACCACAAAGCCTAGAGTTTAGATATTTGGTGTGCAGCATTGTCTAGTGGAGCTCTACCAAGTTTGTTCAAATCATGGCCTCTAGGTCAAAAAATGGCTCCGCCCCAGGGGTCACATGTTTTACATAGAGCTATATAGGGAAAATTTTAAACTCTTCTTGACAGAAACCGGCAAGGCCTAGAGTTTAGATATTTTGTGTGTAGCATTGTCTAGTTGACCTCTACTAAGTTTGTTCAAATCATAGCCACTGGGTCAAAATAGGTCCTGCCCAGGGGGTCACTTGTTTACATAGAGTTATATAGGAAAAAGTTTTAAAATCTTCACATCAGAAACCAAAAGGCATAGAGCTTAGATATTTTGTATGTAACATTGTTTAGAGGACTTTTAACAAGTTTGTTCAAATCATGACCCAGGGTTCAAAAATGGCCCGGTGGTCATATGTTTTACATAGGGTTATATAGGGAAAACTTTAAAAATCTTCTTTTCAGGTACCACAAGGCCTAGAGTTAAGATATTTGGTGTACAATATTGTCTTGTGGACCTTTACCAAGTTTGTTCAAATCATAACCCCTGGGTCAAAAAAGGCCCCGCCCCAGAGGTCACATGTTTTACACAGAGTTATATAGGAAAAACTTAAAAAATCTTCTTGTCAGAAACCACAAGTCCTAGAGTTTTGATATTTGGTGTGCAGCACTGTCTAATGGACCTTTACCAAGTTTGTTCAAATCATGACCCTTGGGTCAAAACTGGCCCCACCCGGTGGCAAGGGGGTGTCATTTGATTTTACACAAGGACTTATATAGGGAAAACTTAAAAAATCTGCTCCTCTGAAACACCAAAGGACTAGACCTTCAATTTTTCGTTGTTATGTTCCCCCCTAATCCCGCCCTTCTGATGGAAACATATTGTTTTTGCCCTGTCCATGGGTGTCTGTTTGTCTGTCACACTTTATTTCCTTTCAATAACTTGAGTACCAGTTGACCCAAGGCCTTAAAAATTCACAGGGTTATTGTCCTTATTGACGAGAAAAAAAACGCTTTTGTTTTTTGGGCCAGTAGGTCAAAGATCAAGGTCAGAGGGACTTCTAGAGTGAAAACCGTTTCCACTCAATAACAGGAGTAACATTTCACCCAGAGCCTTCAAACTTCATAGGATGATTGCTTTTACTAAATAGAAGAACCATTTTGTTTTTGGGGCTAGTATGTCAAAGGTCAAGGTCACAGGGACCTGTATAGTGAAAAGTTTTTCTGCAGAGTAACTGTAGTACCATTACACCCAGAGCCTTCAAACTTTATAGGATAATTGTATTAGAAGAACTCTATTGTTTTTAGGGTCCATAGGTCAAAGGTTAAGTTCACAGGGACCTCTAGAGTGAAAACTGTTCCTGTTCAGTAACTGGAGTACCATTTTACCCAGAGCCTTCAAACTTCATAGGATGATTCCGACAATGGTGTTGTAATATGATGCACACATAGATGAGATTGTGATAAAAATTCAGAGAGAAGTCGAAAGTGATTAACTGCAATAGACAGAAATTACTAGAACCCAACCATCTATGACCGTGTGTGTGTTGAAAACAACTCATAAGTGGTAAACATCAACCTGTCATTTTGTATATTTTTTGTAAATATTCCTAATTAGCTCTGTTCGTTATGTTACATTACAGTATTTCAAGAGGTTGATTTCAACGACGATGGATTATTTTCACAGAATTTTACGGTATAAAAAGGTTCTTGCGTGTAGTTGTATTTTATGCGTTTCAGTCTGCACTAGAACTGATCCTGCTGATACCGACCATGTAGAATTACAATTAGAAAAATACAAAATAATAATAATAATAATAATAATAATAATAATAATGGAAAAATGATAATTGTAAAGAAAAGAATGGTTTACTACAGAAATTAAATGTCAGTTTGTAATATATTAATATAATTTTAGTAAAAATTACCTGATATTTCGTCGTTAAATTCACGTGTCTTATTTGTATTTTAATTAAGATTGTGATAAAGAAACTAATAAAAGAGCAACTAAATATTATTGGTTTTTAGCTGAACACACACATCATGAAAAAAGATCAGGTTACGAGCAAAAAACAATGTGTAGATAGTGTATGCGATTTTCCTTTTATGCGTTGAGAAGATGTAACTTTAACACGTAAACTATTATGGCGAGTTGTCAATAACAGCATAATATTCCACCATAAACATGACCACAGAAAACAAATCTGCAATAAAAGGCAACAACGATCATTATGCTGCATGTATACACTTTAAACAACAACAACAACAACAACAGTAAAAGGCCTGGTGTTTATTTTAACCCAATTTACTTCATAAGTTTTCTCAATTTATATTAAACCTGCTTTGTAGACAGACACAACCTCAGGTGTTTGGTGACTATTTAACACAACTATCACTTGATCTCACGAACATGATATGTGTTGATAATACCCACCTATCACGTTTCTATATTTAGCTAGTAATACTCGTAAAAGATGGGCAGGGGGGGCGGGGGCGGGGGTCAGCAGTATACATACATAGATATTTAAAAAGGTGCCTGTGTAACCTATCAACAGTGTAATGTCCTACAGAGTCTTTATATTTATTCACATATACTCACCCTAGGAAGAAATACAATTTATGTTTCGTTGTAATTAAGGGTTAATTATAAATGAATCTTACGTGAACGTCTAGTGTCAACAAGTGTGGGGATATCTATTGCCAGTGTAAAAATTTACTGACAGTATTATCAGTATTGCAACCTCTCCCTCTGCTCCCTTTTCGAGGACTCTCCCTACAAATGACCCTTAACCCCCTCACCCCCCCCCCCCCCAAGTTTTGAAAGGTGTTGTTATTGTTTGTTGGGTTTCCTTAAGGAGTTTTTACAAGAACTGATAGTAATATCTTATTACGGTGTCATTATGTTTTTCCCAGTAAATAATCTAAAGGATTGTTCTCCAGACAGTGACATATCTCCCTCTTTCCCATGCTCAGATTTCCATGAGGTCGTCATGGTAGCTCTGAATTACGTTTGATGAGATATCCGCGACGAAAGACTGCATGTTCTATTTGTTATTCAAAGGCAATAATTCTGCTTTCATTACCAGCACCTCTGTAAAACTCTAGGTGCAGGACTAAGATGAGGCCTTTTCTTCATTCCTCTACAAGTTGCAGTATATCATTTTAGGAAAAGTACACGGCACAAGATTGCACGCAACATACACTGAAAAATCATATTTCCTCCATTTTACGAAAGCCAGTACAGTGGAACTTCCGAAAACCGGACCTTCTGAAAACCGGAAACTTCTGAAAACTGAACGATTTTCTCAGTCCCGAAATTTCTCCTTCTGTTTTCTATGTAAATCATACTTCTGAAATCTGGAACTTCCGAATTCTGAATTCCGGACAATTTTTCCGTAAAATTTAGTTTAAATCAATGCAATTTTACTTCCGAATACCGGAAAATAAAAAAATGTGCAAAAGTGAGACCTAAGATCGCAAACCTTGCGGCAAAAATTTCACGTCTCTATCTATTGTTTACCAATTAGCGGTGACCGTTTATTTTGACATGCGTTAGAATAACAAGTTGTCAATTTGAAATTGACATGCAGCCGAATATATCGATAATAAGATAGCTGTAAATAATCAAAGCGATGATTAGTGGATTAATAACATGTGTTTGCTACAAGCAACTTTAAAGGATTAAATTGTAACTGGGGTGTCTTAAAAAGCGTAATTAGTTAGACAACATCGGCCAATGTGTTGGTTATTCTAACTGGCGATTTTTTTTCCAAGCTGTTTTAAAAGTATGCAAAATGTAGCTTTGTTCTGACATATACATACGTGTTTGCACATAATATAGTATACAAGTATATGTATTTTAAAACATATGTAATTGTTTTCACTGATTTTAATTTTGCATTATGTTAACACTGTTACGCTAAACAATACTGACTGCATTCACTATCATAAAGAACCACTGGTGTTTGGCACCTGTACTTGTTCAAATCATACGTACTTCTGAATTCCGGAAACTTCCAAAATCCGAACTTTTTGGCCGGTCCCATGGGTGTTCGGTTTTCGGAAGTTCCACTGTATTTAATAAGTCACAGGGCCAAAGGTCATATCGCCAGTATAAAGGTATGAACCATTTCTGAGAATCTTTGTTTACTACACACAATACTGTTGAAATCTGATTTTGTGATTCAGTGACAAGGTTCCAGCTGACATTTCTACCTGTTAATTGAAAATACTAGTAAGACGATCGTCAAATATCATAAGACATTTTGTTGAAGTGGAGACTTACAGCTGTTGACAACATAGACACACAACTTTATGACAAGTTTCTAGAATAAATCGTTGGCCAAAACCTTCTCACAGATCTGAAAAAGGTATTTACAATTAAGTCCCATTCATTTAAGCTATCTGATTTACAATAAATTCTATAGAAAAGTCTGTACAAATGATGCAATGCTCAGTCATTTGTAAAATAAGTCTTACTGTGAATAATGGTGAAAGCGAATTGCTTCATTTTTCAAACTGTTAATGATTTTCAGTAGATTTTATAAGTCATACTTGTAGTTATGGGAGTCAGTCCATTGAGCTCTGATTCAGAGACTTGATATCCATCGCAAATATCTTGTAAGAACTTGTAAATTTAGATGCAGTTTGTAGTCAATGTGTAATTATATTGAGCCTCTCACACTTTCTTTCCATGTCAAACAACATGCAAAGCATAACTCATAGATATAGGCTGTCTCTGTGTTTTAGTAAAACTAATTCAGAGTTAGTTCTATCTGAATATACAAAATTTTTTAAAGTAGCATTTTTTACACAAAATATCCTTTGCAGTTTCTACTTTCATACTTCGCCATTTCCTGTACCAGTTGTCCAATCAGAGAGAGCACTCCATTTCGCTTTCCAAGCCAATTTTTGAATTGTTTTTTTTTACAACTGTCAGACTCTCCTCTGAAAGCTGGACATTACAGTATTTCATGAACTTTATGGATTATTGTAGATGACTTTGTTATTACATTACATAAAAGCAAAACATTGTACGATATTGTTGTGACCATTCAGTAGATGAGCTACCCATACCGATTTCAAACACGAAATAAACTTCTATTGTTCGCCATTCAAAAATGATTGAGGTAAAAGACTTAAATAAACATGCAGCTGAAACGTTCTCACTATCTAAACCCTTAACCTGCTGGAACCGAAAGTGATTAGCCTTTGCCACCAGTATAGAGCCAGGCCAGCCTGCACATCCGTGCAGTCTGACCAGGCTCTATACTGTTGGTAGCTCCATTTTTTAATTCTAATATTGAAATCCCTAAAACTTTGAATGGACTGTTCCAAATTCAAAGCTGGGCAAATCCATTACAAAATTTCGGCATGTTCAGGGTTAAACTCCTTTCATCTTGTGGTCATGCGGCCGCAAGACATACCAAAATACATAAAAAACATACAAATGACCATAAATATACCCATAAACTTGTGAAATTAGTTTTTTATTGGCAAGTGTCATCATAAATTACTCAGTTTGACTGAACTTTTAACAGATAATGGCTGTAAAACTTGCTGTTTGCAAATAACCCTTTCCTTCATAGGCAGTTTAGGTCAAAGCAAATGGTAATGATCAGATTCCAGCTCTGTAAAAATGGCTGACATTTTCTATTTAAAAACTATACGTTGCATCAGTGTCATGATTTTGCTGAAACATTTTACCTAAATGCTTTCCAACACAGGTGTGTAAAAAGCAGTACATGTAGATTATATACGTCTGTGCTGGCACTCAAGTTTGATTCACTATCTTAACCCTTAACCTGCTGGAACCGAAAGTGATTAGCCTTTGCCAGCAGTATATAGCCAGGCCAGCCTGCACATCCGTGCAGTCTGACCAGGCTCTATACTGTTTTTTTTTTTTTTTTTTTTTTTTTTTTTGAGGCCCCGGATCCGGGTAACCCCGTTTATTTTCCCCGTCATAGGTTAAGAAGAGGTCGGAGAACCATCCTCAACTAACCTTACAAGAACAATAATATAACATATTTATCTATAATTATCAAATTGTCAGTGGCATAAAAAAGATATTCTTACAATATATATAACGGGGAAAAAAGAACTAATTAAAGCACCTTTTGCCTCAGGGGCCAAATATATGCATAATGCAGCCATTAAGGTATCATATATCTGTAAGTGTAAAAAAGATTAAAATTTTAAAGTTGTAGGAAATTTTTTAGGAAGAACATAAAAGATCTACAAGTGACCAATATTTTTGGTATTTGTCAACTTTAATTGTCTTACTAAAATTGACGAGGCTAGCGTAAGGCTTTTTTTTAGACCTATCAAAGATGGTATGACCTGCTTTCTTTTACATAAAAACAAATATCTTTTCATTTCTATACATAACATATTATAGTGTTCGAAACCCTTTTTAGTAAATCCAAGTATAAAGCATTTTCTGTCTATATTACAACTAGTAGATGTATTTTCAATAATTCTTTTTACATTTGTTATCAAAGCTTGGCTAATGTTACAATCCCAGAACAAATGAAGAAGTGTTTCATTTTCCATTTTACAAAAAGTACATAACTGTGTTGTTACTATATTCATTTTATACATCAGGAAATTTGTTCCTAAGATTCTATGTATAATTCTCATTTGTAGCCACTGAAGATATGTATCATCAGTGATGTTAAATACCCAGGTATATATGTATTTCCACTGTAAATCTTCATTTTCAAAAATAGTATTCCACTTAGCTTCACATGTTGGCTTTTCTTTGTTCTGGATAAAAATACTATATATTGTTCGTTTACCTTTCATCTCCTGAAAAAAAGGCTTAAGATACAACGGTATTATGGGAGCAATGTATTCAGTTTCAATAAGTACTATGTTCGTTTTAAACTGATGTAAGTTCAAAAAAAGTTTGATAACATTCTGGAGCCCCAGATATGTTAAAAAATTAATTCTTACACCTGTTCTGTCTTCGAGTTGATTTCTGTCAATAAAATTCCCATCTGAAGTTAGAATATCTTTTACAAATCGAATACCTTTATCATACCATGATTTAATATACACAGGTTTACTACCAATAAGAAAATTTCTATTGTAGAAAAGGGGCAATTGTGAAAATTCAGTCATATTCTGTATTTGTATTTTTTCAGTAACTTCTGAGTAAGCTCTCAGAACATCTTTCCAAAAGGAATTTTTAAGCCTTTTTAATACAATGTCAGTATAGCATTTACCACAATTAAATATCTTTTTGAAATCTATAACATTATTAATAAACTGAAAACATTTACTGTTACCTGACGTAAGCATTCTTTTAATCCAAGTCAGTTTCAGACTTTTCATATGTGCAAAAATATCAATCATCTTTAACCCGCCCTCTGATAAACTTTTGACAAGTACCGAGGCTTTAATTCTAGGTGGACCTTGCCATACAAAATCAAAAAATAGTTTATTTATTACATGTAGCATGTAAGTATCTGGATTAGGTAAGGAAGTAAGCAGATGTGTCAAGAATGGCAGTAAGAGTGACTTAACTACCGTAATTCTTCCAATTGGAGTTAGCTGCCTTCTCTTCCAGTACGAAATACTATTTTTGATTTTTTCAATTTTCTCTTTAAAATTAAGTTCTACCAGTTTTTCTAAATCTACATGAAAAATAATTCCAAGGAGTTTAAAACTCAGCACTCCCCAATTTAATTTCCATTTTGTTTTAATGGACCTCGTGCTATATTTTAAAGAGCCTATCCATACAACATGCGTTTTGTCAAAATTAACTTTTAAGCCAGAATACAAAGCAAACTCATTCAGAACGTATAACGTAGTATTTAGAGACTTATCAGATCCATCTAGGAGTAAGGAAGTGTCGTCAGCAAACTGACTTATCTTATACTCTGTTTCGTTTATTTTTATACCATTTATATCTTTGCAATTTCTGATTTTTAAAGCTAGAATCTCTACGCAAAGAATGAAAATATACGAACTTATTGGGTCACCCTGACGACAACCCCGTTCTACGGTGAAGAAGTTTGATAAATATCCATTTAGCTGAACAGCAGTTTTTATATCTGTATAAAAAATTGAAATCCATCTTTGAAAGTCTGTGCCGAAATTAAAAAAACTTAAAGTTTTCATAATAAAATCATGGGAAAGGGTATCAAAAGCCTTTTCAAAATCAATCACCATTAACAAACCAGGAATATTATTAATTTCTGCAAAATTCATTATGTCATATAAAAGTCGTGTGTTTTCGCCTATAAATCTGCCTTTTATAAAACCTGTTTGATCCGTGCAGTCTGACCAGGCTCTATACTGTTGGTAGCTCATTTTTTTGTTTTGATATTGAAATCCCTTAAACCTTGAATGGACTGTTCCAAATTCAAGGCTGGGCAAATCCATTACAAAAATTCAGCATGTTCAGGGTTAAACATAAATAATAATACATTTGAATAAAAACTGACTACCTTATAAACAACTTTTTTTCTTGCATATACATTACATTTATTTTATGTTCTCTGAGACATGGAGAGTAGGAAAAATGTAACAGAGTTCTGTTCTCCCAGCACTTTGCTGAAAGTTGAAAAAAAAATCTTCAATGAAATCCTTTAATAATATTTAAACTCTCACAATTAAAACTAAATCTAACAGTCTTAATTATGATGAGATATATATTTCACCAGTATTTGGGTATATCGTGCTACCTTAGTAATTAATACTGTAATTTAAACCATTTATAAATTGAATCCAATAATCCAATAATCACAAAGCGGACACTACTGCTACCACGTCGCCACCAAAGCTAGCAGATCAAAAGCTCATTTTCGTGAATATCTTTTTAGGACTCATGACTCATGTATAAATTTCGGCATGCTAAATAGATTTCGTCATCAATTATTTGGATTTCACACGGTAGACCGGTTACACATACACACAGGATACAATAGTTCAGTCAGCGTAATTTGCAAACAATAATTACCTGTGAAAGACTATATATACCTCAACAGCTATAACACAAATCAAGCACAAAGTTCGTAGCTTCTTCCTTCAACTTTTGATGCCCAGTGAGACTTTCTGTCAAAGATAGAAAGAATCATTTTGCATTATCTGACGCTGAGCCTGGAGTTCGAATCAACTGTATGATATTTGTCCATCCAAACCACAATAATCGACCAAAACACTGAAGTCCACCATCGGCCCTTACAGAAAAGAATTCTTTAATCAATGCCTTTGAAATCCGGAGAATTGTTAAAAGTTCATCCTCTGACTGGCAAGAGTCTGACATAAAGCCTTGTTTGTCAGTAAAAACCGATGGAAATTAATACTGCGCGTAGCGTTTGGTGTAATTATCTTCATGAAATCATAGAAGCCAATCGAAGTACCGCATTGTAAATAGATGGTAACGACAAAATATTGAAATAGAATATTACCTTCCAACCAGCAGTGCCCAGTATTTTAAAATCAGTTTTATATGTAAAGCAGATTTACTTCAGTTTCATACGGGTTATTTGTATCCTGTGGTTTGTATATTTTTAACGTCTCGCTGGTGCCATCAGGTAAGTTCAATTGTTCGGATATTCTATACCAGGCCATAGTGAGGGGTCATTTTGCCAATAATTCAGCTAATATGGATCCAGAAACACACATTGTCAAATATGGAGATGTTGCACTTTGAAACATGTCTTAGCCTCGAACGGTAGTTTTCTTGCATATTCTGTCACCTCAATTTCATCAAACAAGGGATCAATTTTGTTCGGTGTCAAAACGCCAGCTTTTTGTTTTTCCCCTTCGACTACTATAAAAGCATGCACTAACTCTCTTTCGTTTGTTTACAAACAAGATTCGGACTATATTTTTCAATGTATAACTTTAATTTCAAAATGTCAAGGTTTTCTCACAGGATATTTCAAACAAGTTATACGAGGAAACAGCACAAAACTAGTTGCATCCCCTTATTTTATTTGTAGCCAAACAGTTTTGCTTTACTGATGTGGGCATTATAAGCCAAATTTTAAATTCCAGACTGGAGATTTTTAAATGAAATTCACAAAATAAAAGAAACCACTATTCGCAGAACATATTCGACTGTTTACTACTGTATTTTCAGCTAATTCATAAATAAACATTTCTTACAATTATCATACGAAACGTCAAATAATCTGTTATTGCAGCGAAGATTGTGGGGTTTTAAAACCGCAAACTGCGCAAAATATAGCTTGATAATAAATACTTTTGTTTTGTTGAAACACAAACATTCTGCAAAATACATAACAATAAAACATTGAGTTTGAAATTTGCTAATTTTGAGGAAATACATAAACCGCGCCATTTTCCGCGACATTTCAGGCCCAACATCATTTTAACGGACCCCCGCCCGCCCCCGCTCCGCTCCCAACCAATGTTTTCATTATATTTAATCAGAACTGGTATCAGTATGTCCTTCCTGTAATTAAAATCAAAATAACCATCGGATGCAGGTATCAGACATCAGGTTCAAGAAACGAGCGTAACGAGGTAATTTCGAATCCTAAAACTGAAACATCAATAGGACCAGGGAAGTACACTTGCACCAACAAGTTTTGTTATCTATAAAACTTTAAAATGGTAGTAAAAAACAACAATATGTTCAATTCAATTTTTAAACGATTAACGAAAGCATTTACTTTTAACAGTATAAACACGATTTTATAATTTTGAAAAAAAGCTGTATGAGCAACATGATTTTTTGAAAAAAAAACCACATAAAAGTTTCAAAAATGCATTTTAATACTAGGTTTAATTATTAACAATGATATAGGTACGCCCCTGTATGAAATATCGTCGAAAGGAAAATCAACTAGTTTATTTTTAAATAAAATAATGTCTCCCCCATCCCCTAGCTGAACATATATTAGGTCCTTCCCATATATGGACTTGGGCTTAAATTTAGACCACCGTTTCAGTTTTGTTACTTTGTTTTTATACTTTTTGTGTTGCACATGACACGTCGTCTCATGGCTGTTAACATTTCTGCCAAATAATTTTAAAATCCATCAAGGAATGACAGTTATGGAGCGGACATGAAAGAAGACCTCATTTTTTACCTTTGACCTCTAAGTATGACCTTGACCTTTTGGAAGGGACCTGATCCTTGTGCATGACACATCAACTTAAAGGGGTTTACAATTCTGCCAAATTATTTCAAAATCCATCATGAAATGACAAAGTCATGGAGCGGACAAGATTTGTGACATCCATACATGCAAACAAAGCATGAAATCGATGGGGAGGGGAAGACATAATATATATTTTTGCATCTTAATCTTTACTTACTTGTCAACCAAAAATATGATCAAATAACTTTGGTAAGCGGAAAAGTCAAGAAAACAAGCGACACAAAAAGATGTAACTGAGCCATTCACAATTAAACAATTTCTCAAACAACAATTAGTGAGTTTTCATATGAATATTTATTATTTAAAGTAATTTTGTTTGATCACTAGTAAGATCTTGTTCAGCTGTTTCATCCATATCTTCTTTGGAGTGAGTATCCGCCTCTAACACATTTTCTTTGTTCATTTTTAACAACCTCCCTGCATCACTATCACCTACTACTAAATCCTTTACATTTACGATGTTTTCTTGTGCGTCATGGTAATCTGGTTTGACTGAAACATGTTCTACTTTTCTGACAATATTATGAAGTATTTTCTCTGTGTCTTTCTTATTATCTTTAATCATAGCTCCATGCATTGTTTCAGCTGTTTTTTTAGTATCATCCAATTTGTCATTCACCAGTTTCTCTACAGCATTAACTGAGCTAAGATTGACATACTCATGCGGTTTGTCTAACTTCGGTTTGGAATGGTTTTTACTTTCATATTTTTCTGACGGACCTACATTTATATAACTTTTATCCGAATTCGATTTTTTCTCTTCATCTGTGTCAGTTATTGTACCAAGAACACTTTCATTCACATAAATTCGCGACTCCGCGTCATCTGAATCATCACAGTCTACAAGCTGCGAACTCTTATCTTTTTCTGACATCTTTTGTTCCGGAAAATTAAGAACACCTGCATGGACCGGCTCCTCATAACCGGTTTCTAACGTTTCGCGTTTCAGCTCCGTAGAAGTATCACCACACTTACGATCCCTCTCTGGAATGTTAAGAGCCGCGTCACTATCTGTCAGAGTCATACTTTCAACTTCAATATACGTCACTTCGCCATTTTCATCATCACTGTCTTCGGATTTACACGGATCATTTCGGTATTCATTTACAATGGATCGCGGTGGTGGAATTAACGTTACAGTTTCACTTTTGATTTCTGTCATTTCTACATTCTGCGGTTGTGCCCCACCTTGTGCCCCGCATTCGGGGTTTGGTGTTACTTCGGAGCTCCGCCTATTCTGACTATGATACCCTTCGTCTTTAACCTTTGTGTCTTCCTCATCACTGTCCTCTCCACTGTAGCATTTCGGCAAAATACACCGGAAGCAAACTAGTCTACAAATAGGTACTTTCATACATCCTGCGAAAAACACACGACAACACTCTCTTCCTTTCGTCTGCGGATTACGCGGCGTCACAAGGCTCGAATAACGAGCTTGCTGAGAGGCTCGGACCTGAAATAGTCAACGATACTTGTATTCCTTTAAAAACGTATTCAGATGTACAAAGTAATTGCAAAAATATGTATCTCACAATAATATTCCTGAATCTAAAACATCAAATTTTTGAACTAGTTTAAACTTACGTAGATTCATCTTTAACTGTCTGTATAAATAATCAGCAAAACTGTAAGTAAGCGACAGACGTCTACAACAATGCTTAGTTTGAAACTCCGCTGGTTCAGATATTGTTCAATCATTAACTATGGAAAGCTGTATATGTTCTAGCCTTTACACTACTTATCAAACACGTCCTTATAATAAATGATTCTTACAGGCAGATGAACAATATCATTGTCCTTTGACTTTTTCTTTGTATGTTTCTTTCTTATACGAACTATTGGAGCTTTCGGTTCTTCGAATGACATGACGATGTTCTTGTCCTAAAATTTTTTTTTTCTGCCTTTGAGTTTTATCAGCTGCTGTTTTGCTCAAACTGAAAATAGAAACGTTTTATATTAACAGTGTTGCAAACATCATACACTACAGGCTGTAAATATAGTTAATGACACCAAATGATGAACAGTTGATTCAATCGGTTTACTTCCGAGGTATGGTAAGGACAACATGTTCACTTCCGGCAAATCATTAACCGATTTCATTGTAGAACAGAATCTTTTTACTTTTTTCTCGATTATAACTTAATCTATACTAGTCAGGATTTAAGCAGGGGGGAACTCTGCAATAAGTTAGCTACAAATATGTACAGCGTTAGACGAAGGGCTGAAGGTTCGCGTTGTATTCGTCTTTTAAGTTTCAACTTAATCCTTTCGACTACATCTGAGTATTTGCTATGGACAGAAATATTTCCTTTATCTATATTTATAACAAGGTGGTCCAAAGATTGATATATTCCCTGCCGCCAGCATTTAGTAAAGTTTAAAGAAGTCTGAGAAACAGACCTTTATGTTGGCATATTGGATTGTGGGAACTTGTACGTATCGCAATGACAAAACGAAACTGAAGGCTTGGACAAATGACTTTCAAATATTACCATCTCCTTGAACTGACCTGGCTTGGCCATGCCTCCTGCACATCCCCTAATGAGTTATACATTTGACCAAAGTTTACAGAAAATCGGTTCAAAGGTACAGGAGATAGGAAATACGGAGCTGAAAGGAAAATGTTACGGACAGACAGGCATAGACGGACACTTGGCCATGCTTTCTGCACATCCACTCAATGAGTTACACATTTGACCAGTTTCATGAAAATTGAGTAGACAAAAACACAAAATTAAAAACTGAAACAAATGATTTTCGAACTTTGACCTTTAACTGAAATGGCTGGACTGTGCATTCTGCACATCATTTAAATATTTGACCCAAGTTTCATGAAAATCAGTGCAAGGTTATAGGAGATATGAAGTGGAAACAAACATGTTAAGGACAGACAGTAGGACAGACAGATGGACGCTTGGTTATGCCTTCCGTACATCCTCTAAATGAGTTACGCATTTGATCAAAGTTTCATGAAAATTGGTTCAAACGTTTAGGAGATATTGAGCAGACACAAAAGTTGAAGCCTGAAACTAATGAACCCTTCAAATGTGATCTTGACCTTGAACTGACTTGGCTAGACTATGAGTTAAACCTTTGACCCAAGTTTATAAACCAAACTGGAAAGTCTGTGAGTCCTAAATTTAGTTTAGTAGTTTTGAATTATTGATTGGAAACTACTTATGAAGTGATCTTCGAAAAAAGTGAAAAAAAGAAACAAGAGAGCCATGATGGCCCATGATCGCTCATCTGCGTACTTTGGCTTGGGTTTGCTGTTAAGCCAACATAAGAAGCAGTATTTCATTTTCTACCTGAAGGTTTGTAGGTGCCTAAAATCCAAATATCTGAAATATCAGTCAATAAATAAAGGCTCTATGGCAGAAAGTAGAAATATCTATTATTAGCTGTGGTGACCTTGACCATGACCCAATGATCTCAAACCACATCTACAGAAAGAGGTCCATGCAAGAAACCTACATAACCAAATATCAAAGATATTGGTCTATAAATGAAGGTCCTATGAGGTAAAGCAGATAAATCTATTTTTAGCCTAGTTGACCTTTACCCCAATCTAATAATTTAAACAAGCTTGGTAAAGGCTCACTAGACAATGCTTCATACCAAATTTTAAAATTCTTGGCCTTGTGGTTTTAGACAAGAAGATTTTTAAAGGATATACAGGCAAAAGTTTTATGCTTTCTTTCTCGTTTCTTTAATAAATATACTATAAATGTGATCGAAATAAATACAATGATCAGTCCCAGTAACAACGATTTCCTCCTTTTAAATGAAAAACCGGGTGGTTTCCTAACTTGACCCTCGTGGGTCTAGATAGAAAATTTAGATTTCGCGCTAAATTTTGCAGTGAATGATTGGACAGTGAAGTACCTGTCATGTGATCTACTCAGTCTCGTTTTCAAATAAAGATGATCGGACCACCGAAAAAAACTTCCGATTCGGCGATAAAACGGCAACAAGAGGGCCATGATGGCCCTGTATCGCTCACCTGAGTATGACTGCTTTTAACAAAGTTGCTATGGACCTGGTTAATTGACCCCAGATGACCCATATTCAAACTTGACCTAGAAATTATTGAAACAATCTCTTTGACAATTTCCAGGATATTTGGACTGAAAAAGTAGCATCTAGAGTGTTAACAAGGTTTCTCAATATTTAGGCTCGGTGACCTAGTTTTTGACCCCAGATAACCCATATCCAAACTTGAGCTACAAATCATCAAAACAACCTATCTGACAAATTTCCAGGATATTTGAACTTAAAATGTAGCCTCTAGAGTGTTTACAAAGTTTTTCCATATTTGGGCTCTGTGACCTAGTTTTTGACCCAAGATGACCCATACTCCAACTTGAGCTAGAAATCATCAAAAAAACCTGTCTGACAAATTTCCAGGATATTTGGACTGAAAATGTAACCTCTGGAGTGTTAAAAAGTTTTTTACATATTTGTACCATGTGACCTAGTTTTTGATCCCAGTTGACCCATATCCAAATCTGAGCTAGAAATCATTGAAACAACCTTTCTGACAAATTTCAAGGAAATTTGGACAAAAAAGTAACCTCTAGAGCTTTTACAAGGCTATTCTACTTTCGGGCTCTGTGACCTAGTTTTTGACCCCAGAGAACCTATATTCAAAACTGAGCTAGAAATCATCCATAGAATATTTCTGACAAAGTTCCAGGTTATTTGGACTGAAAATGCTACCTTTAGAATATTAACAAGGTGTTTCCATATTTGGACTCTGTGACCTAGTTTTTGACCCCAGATGACCCATACTCGAACTTGATCTAGAAATCCTCAAGGCAATTTTTCTGACACATTTCCAGATTATTTGGGCTGAAAATGTAACCTCTAGAGTGTTAACAAGATTTTTCTATTTTTGGGCTCTGTGAAAAATAGAGCCAATCCCATTAAAAATAATCCCATCGAATATTTTAGTGCCGTGTCACCATGTTCAGTTTTCGTAATTTATCGATCCGAAATAATTTTCAAAGAAACAGTCACTTTAATTTCAATCACTAGGGTTTATCTACGCATGATACCAAACCATCCTGTAAAGTTCGAACAATATACATGTATGTTCAGGTGTTTATTAATAATGGATCGGGAAAAACTATTTCAGATAATGGTCAGTCTGACCTTAACAATTACAGAAAAGTTTACTGTGATCCTGACCTTTGACATAGGAAACCATTAACAATAATGGTACTATAGCTATTTTGCTAAACCGTGTTGCAAGATGTGTTAGTCTTAAGTTTAATTCTTCTTGATGTTTTGATCAGAATCCGTTTTTTTTCCAGTGCATGTCATTATGACCTTGACCTTGACAAGTGTCATCTATTACTCATGCCAAACAATCGAATAAAACTTAAGGTTTTATCATCCTTGAGTTACTAATTTGTCTTTGTTAAACCGAACTTTGACGCAGTGAACCTAAAATAGATACAAACCACGTTCAAAAATAAATAAGCACATTAAAGTTTTGGGTTTGGCGATAAAACTACAATCCTTGTTATCTGATAAGATGTGTGTAAATACAATGTTTATTAGAGGGCCTGTGATTAAGTGTCTAACTCCTCGTTGGCACTGATTTACGTTGGATCATGAATGCCATTTATTATTTCCTAAAACGGCATGTAAAAAAAAGAAAGAAAAAAAAACATAAGTAAACTGAAAGCGCTAAAAATAGATGCTGAGTGTGTTTCACTTAACTTGTATTTCTATAGCAAATAAATTAGACATGTGTGACATTATGCTGTCATAACAACGAAACGAAGAGAAGGATATGAAAAAGTTGAACCATATTATTTCCGTATCAGCCAACGTTGACTCTTAGAATTTACTTCACTCATTTATCTCAATCAATCTTTTTAAAATAAACATTAGTATCACTGAAAGTAATGGATGCTCATAAACCGCATATGTTCCCATGAAAGACAACAAATTCATATCGATTATCTTATGGAAAACACAAAAATGTCAGACTGTGACCTTGACCTTTCATCGAGACATGAACAGTAATAATGACCATGACAGACTTTTAAGCTACTTATGATGAAAACTTGTGCCAATTATTATAAAGTTTGGAATCTTGACTTTAACCTGACATTATAACATACTGGCCGGCCAGGGTAATCATTTGAGAAATGTTAATTAAAAATGACTCCATATAACTTGACATCATAGCAAGTATGCCATTGTGACAATGACCTTCACCAGGGAATATGGGTCATACGCCATAAAATGTTTTAGCTTAATAATTTTAAGAAACTGTTTAAACTGTTTGCCTATATTAGTCTGTTTAAAATACCTGGCCCCGGAATAAAACATGCAATAGTAAGCGTCTACTAGGCATAGATTCATGCAAAATTTTATTTCAGTGGGCCGTATGGTTTCAGACAGAGTTAGTTTTTAAATAGTCCAACCAAAATTAACAATCTTGTTAGGGCGCATAAGATATTGCTACATTCTAAATTTCAGAAGTCGCAGCCTAAGTCTTTGTTAAACATCTGACCCACGGCGTGAAAGAAATAATGACCCTGGGGCAAAGTTTGGACAATCTTGGTACAGAAAGACTGGTCTTTTACTATGGAAAATATTTGACCCAGATAAGACTTTGGATATATTCCCAGTCAACTTGAAACAGATTCTCTAGGAAATGCTACAAACCAAATTTTAGAAGTCTCAGCCTAGCCGTTACTGACAAAAAATTGTTACAGAGCTATGTGTAACACATCAGACCACGAGAGGGAGTCAAAAATGGCTAAAGAGGCAGAGTTTGATCACCAATGTTATAAGTCCACTAGAAAAAGCTCTTGCAAAAATTCAAAACTTTGGGCCTTATCGTTTCATCTATGAAGAAGTCTAAAGATTTTCCAGTATATTTCTATATAAAAATAGGACCTCTTTGGCGGGGCAACTGGTGATACGAGGGACATAGTTTAAACAATCTTGATGGAGGTTTTCTTGACAATGTTACACACCTAGTTTCAGAACTGAGGGCCTAGTCTTGTTGCCAAAGCAAACCAGAGTTCTAAATTAGAACTCTTTGAACAACTCTGGCAGAGCTTCATGCTGAATAAGTTTTTTTTAGGAAGGTTTCTTTTTTTAACAAACGTTGACCACGCATGACAAACACCGCACGACGGACTCCGTGTGATCACAAAGGCTCAGCATGAGCACGCTGTACTCAGGTGAGCTAAAAAAAAAAACAAAACAAAAAAAACAGATACAAACTGAAACAAGAAAAATAAAAAAAACATATTCGATTAACGAACAGCAACAATAACAAAAACAACAAACACCAGATGGGCTGATATAGACACTACGAATTTATCATAAAACATATCAAAAGAACACGACTTAGAGAATATTCTACATGAATAAATTATACATGAGAACAGAGCAATTAATTTTTTAACGAAGACTTACACTGTAACAAAAATTTTAGAACGCTAATAACGACTACCAAAATCATTTTATAGAAACAGAATTTTGAAATAAATCAAGTCAAACATATTTGCGTAAACAATACTGTCATCTTTCTAGTTTTAGATTTGTTATTTCCTTTTATGTATTAGAAAGACACCTTTTCAAGATTTCCTAAAACGTTTCGATAATCCCAGGCCCTCAAAGCGAAAAACATCAATGCCATGTTCGCATTTTACACTTTTTAATAACTATTATCCTTTATTAAAAACGTGAAATATATACCCGCTAATGAAATCAAAACTGTCCCTGTAAAACGTATCTCTCCTCTCGAGCATGGATTTATTTAACACAAAATAGTTAATATTGTGAAAAAAATATACATAAATATGTAAATCTGTACCAGATATTCCGTTTCCGGTGTTGTAATAATTATGTCTGCACTAGAATTTCAGTATTCCAATACCGCATGAATGGTAGCAAAAAATATCTATCACTGAGTGTCAATAATGAAATCATAGGATAGTTCTTCATAGTGCATTGGAAACCATGCTTATTCTTTCTGGACAGCGAACGAATGCGTTTTAATACTCAAGTTAAAACAGTTTCCTATAACAAGAGATGCACACAAAAAGAGCCGTTTCCCGAAGGATATTGTCTACAGGAAGTGTTTGGCTTAAAGCTGTGTTGTTTAGGTGAATTAAAAAATCTGTGCAATCTAGGTCTTTCGGTAATAAGCAACGCAGCTACACCCACATTACTATCATAATTAATGACTAAAATGCCACATTACAGACATAAACATACAGATGGGTATTATTCTATAAGTTATGTGCATCAAAGTTTGACCTTGACTTCAGGCGTATGGGACGAAACTCGTTATTTCAGGTGTTTCAAAATCCTGTCATGTACCACTGGGTTAAAATGCAGGCCACGGACATATGGGTAAACAGGATGGATATACGGACTGGCTGACAGACAGACAGACAGACAGACAGAGAAAGACCGTTTAGTGCCAGTGACTCCGCATGATAAAAATTTGTGCCAAGTTATACTAAAACTTGAAAATCTCAACTGAATTACATAGAAGATACAGAAATATAGATGGACAAAATTCCGTATTTTTGGTGACCAACAGACAGACATATGACTTCCCTGTGACGAACATTTGAGCCGATTTATTCTAGAATCCTGTCATGAATTATTGAAGTCAGGGAGGACACAAACATACAGATGGTCAGTAATAAATAAAATTGGGGGGGGGGGGGGGGGGGGGGGGGAAGACGAACTAAGGACAAATATACAGACAGATGGACGATTTTCGATACTCTGTATGGTGGACATTTGTGCCCAGTTATTTAAAAATCCTGTTCCAATGAATTACAGAGCGGAATCGAACAAACAGCCTGGTATTGTCATATTGACCTTGACCATGGAACATCATCTTAATGTTATGAATATTTATGGCAAGTTATATCGAAAAACGTAACTTACATTTTGACATGTAGAATCCATCTCTATTATCGAAACGTCACTTTTAAAAGCTAAAAATCTGAAACAGAAAAAAAAGATAATATAGAGACATACGAAGCGTGCATCAAAGGTAAAATTCTGAAGGCATGCAAAGTGTGAATCAAATTTGTACCAATTTATCAATTTGTTCACTGCGCGACTGTCTTGTTTTCGACGATTATACACCAACTAGTTACTCTTGTATTTCATTTAATTTTCTTAACCTCTACAGAAACATGTATTCTTGTTTATTTTTCTTCAAAATGTTACAGAGGTAATGTCTTCGATCCATACTTCTGATATTTTTCTTCAATATTCTTTCATTATTTTAAAAATAAACTTTTAAAGATTTAGAACGTAAACATTATCTTCGTATGTACACCGTTAATGATAAAATGTATGTTGACATATCATTTAACAGAAATGGCAGGACGTAGAAGAGTGAAATTATTTAATACTTTGATTGATATAATTAAGAGACGGTTTCTATCTTTCCGAAATTTTACGATCAAATCAAGACTATCAAACACTGATATTTAACAATTTGGATTCTTGTGTGTTGACCAAGGTTTTACCGTTCAGGCTTGACCGGATCCCATAGCAACACATATATCGACAATAATTTATACAAGAGGGCCATGATGGCCCTATATCGCTCACCTGAATATGACTGCTTTTAACAAAGTTGCTATGGACCTGGTTAATTGACCCCAGATGACCCATATTCAAACTTGGCCTAGAAATTATTGAAACAATCTTTCTGACAAATTTCAAGGTTATTTGTACTGAAAGTGTAGCCTCTAGAGTGTTAACAAGGTTTTTCCATATTTGGGCTCTGTGACCTAGTTTTTGAACCCAGATGATCCATATTCAAACTTGGCCTAGAAATTATTGAAACAATCTTTCTGACAAATTTCAAGGTTATTTGGACTGAAAGTTTTTCGATATTTAGGCTCTGTGACTTAGTTTTTGACCCCACATGACCCATATTCAAAGTTGAGCTGGAAATCATAGAAGCAACCTTTCTGACAAATTGTCAGGTTATTTGGACTAAAAGTGTAGCCTCTAGAGTGTTAACAAGGTTTTTTACATATTTGGTCTCTGTGACCTAGTTTTTGACCAAAGATGACTCATATTAGTACTTGAGCTAGAAATCATCAAAACAACCTGTCTGACAAATTTCCAGGATATTTGGACTGAAAATGTAACCTCTGGAGTGTTAAAATGGTTTTTACATTTTAGGGCTCTGTGACCTAGTTTTTGATCCCAGATGACCGATATCCTAATCTAGGCTAGAAATCATTGAAACAACCTTTCTGACAAATTTCAAGGACATTTGGACTGAAAATGTAACCTCTAGAGCATTAACAAGTATTTTCTACTTTTTGGCCCTGTGTCCTAGTTTTTGACCCTACATAACCCATATTCAAAACTGAGCTAGAAATCATTAAAACAATCTTTCTGACAAATTTCAAGGTTATTTGAACTGAAAATGTTACCCCAATGCATGTAAACAAGGTTTTTCCATATTTGGGGTCTGTGACCTAGTTTTTGACCCCAGATGACCTTTATTCGAATCTGAGCTAGAAATCATTAAACCATTTTTTCTGACAAATTTCGAGAATATTTGGACTGAAAAGTAGCTTCTAGAGTGTTAACAAGTTTTTTCTATTTTTTGGCTCTGTGACCTAGTTTTTGATTTCAGATGACACATATTCAAATTTAACCTAGAAATCATTGAAACAACCTTTCTGACAGATTCCAGGTTATTTGGACTGAAAATGTTACCTCTAGAGTGTTAACAAGGTTTTTCCATATTTGGGCTCTGTGACCTAGTTTTTGACCCAAGATGACCCAATTTTGAACTTAAGCTAAAAATCATCAAAACAACCTTTCTGACAAATTTCCAGGATATTTGGACTGAAAATGTAACCTCTAGATTGTTAACAAGGTTTTTCTATTTTTGGGCTCTGTGACCTAGTTTCTGAACCAAGATGACCCATATTCGAACTTGAGCTAGAAATCATAGAAACAACCTGTCTGACAAATTTCCAGATTATTTGGACTGAAAATGTTACTTCTCCTTCTACAAGAAGATTTTCAAAGTTTTCACTATATAAGCCTATGTAAAACAAATGACCCCGGGGGGGGCCAAATTTGACTCCAGGGGTATAATTGGAACAAACTTGGTAGAGGTCCACTAGACAATGCTACATACTAAATCTTAAGGCTCAGGGCCTTGTGGTTTCAGACAAGAAGATTTTCGAAGTTTTTCCTATATAAGCCTATGTAAAACCAATGACCCCAGGGTTGGGCCAAATTTGACCCCAGAGCTATAATTTGAACCAACTTGGTAGGAGTCCACTAGACAATGCTACATACCAAATATCTAAGCCTTATGCCTTACGGTTTCTGACAAGAAGATTTTTTAAGTTTTTCCTATATAACTCTATGTAAAACAAGTTACCCCTGGGGCGGGGCCATTTTTGACCCAGAGGCCATGATTTGAACAAACTTGGTAGAGGTCCACTAGACAATGCTACATACTAAATCTTAAGGCTCAGGGCCTTGTGGTTTCAGACAAGAAGATTTTCGAAGTTTTTCCTATATAACTCTATGTAAAACAAGTTACCCCTGGGGCAGGGCCATTTTTGACCCAGAGGCCATGATTTGAACAAACTTGGTAGAGGTCCACTAGACAATGCTTCACACTAAATATCTTAGATCTATGCCTTACGGTTTCTGACAAGAAGATTTTTAAAGTTTTCCTATATAACTCTATGTAAAACAAGTTACCCCTGGAGCGGGGCCATTTTTGACCCAGAGGCCATGATTTGAACAAACTTGGTAGAGGTCCACTAGACAATGCTTCACACTAAATATCTTAGCTCTATGCCTTACGGTTTCTGACAAGAAGATTTTTAAAGTTTTTCCTATATAACTCTATGTAAAACAAGTTACCCCTGGGGCGGGGCCATTTTTGACCCAGAGGCCATGATTTGAACAAACTTGGTAGAGGTCCACTAGATGATGCTTTATACCAAATATCAAAGCTACAGGCCTTGTGGTTTCTGACAAGAAGATTTTTAAAGATCCAACTTTTAAAATCTGTTTTTAGCTCATGTGACCCAGAAATGCAATGAACCGGAACCATTTGAACAAACTTGGTAGAGCTTCATGCAAGGAACATTCTAGGCAAGTTTCATTCAATTTTGCCCAGTGGTTTCAGAGGAGATGTCGTTTGAATGAATTGTGGACGACGGACGGACGGACGGACGGACGCCGGACAATCAAGGATCCTAAAAGCTCACATGAGCATGCTCAGGTGAGCTAAAAAGTCTTGGTCAAATTTGCTCACTTATGTGTAAACTATAACCCACTGTATCAATTCTGACGGTACTTTTCTGGTTCAGTATTTTACGAATTCTGGCTGAAACTGTATCTTCTATTGTGTTCATAAGATTTTTTAAAGTTCTTATAGCTGACACCTGACATCTAGTTTATCGCCTCATGTGATCAAGTTAAAAACTTACAGAAAAAAGACCATCAGTCGATCAACTGATCAAAGCGCAGCAGACACTGAGGCATTCAAAGACTGAAATGCGGCTTTACTCTTCTAAAACTTATTACAAACGCCGTTAAACTTCAGAGAGTTCACATACAGACCTTTTTATTTTTTAATCTTTTAAACATCAACTTTCAATTTTCCAAAACATGAAAATAAGTACATGTTTATGGTGATATTTCTCAATGAAAACTGGACATATTTGATAAAATCTAAGCCCCGTCAAATATGACACTACTTTGTCGGTGAGCCATAACTGTTATTAATACATCAAGTTCAATACATTTTATATCTGGAAGTAGCATTAAACGTGCAATTTTTAGCATTTTCTTCATCATAATTGTTGCACGATATTTAGTTCACAGTCAAAAGGTATAGTATGCAGCCTTTTTACAATAAAAAATTAGAAATATATAAGAATTGTAATAAACGCGACACGTAATCGCCAAGCAAAGATAATGCACATTCAAATTAAAATGACATTTATATTTTTGTTATACCATAATCACTGGAATAGGCGCTTAATAAAAAGAACTATCCTTCGCAAAGGCGCACTTTGAAAAGATCAATGGAAGCTGAAAACGCGTGGGTTGCGCGTAATCATATTGATCGCAACGTCTCTGACTAGCAGATCTCGTATTTCCAATATTGAGCAATATATTAGCTGAGATGCTGGTCATATGAACGAGAACGTATTTCCCCAGCAATTGAATTTCTCATTTAGTTAAACGTAATAGACAGGCAGTCGTTTATAGCACAGACTGCTTAATCCGCAAAGGCGAATGTTTAAAAATCGTTTTAAAAAAGGAGTGTTAAAATCAGGCATTTAAATCAGAAAAAAACCTAATCAATTGAAGGAACGGACAATGAATGTTTGAAAAAAAGATAAGCAGACATAAACGACATAGAGAACCATAAATCGGCATTGGTTAGTTCCAACTGATTTAAATTTACCCACGCACAATCCATGCTTGGAAAATTCAGTGGCATAGTGCATCTTGAGCTCACTAAAGTCACAGAAGACGGAATTGTAACGATGGTCGAGTTTGGAAAACGATACAAATTTGCTGATCTTTCTATCGTTCTCACTGACACATAAATGTACAGGCAGACTTACTGAATACTTAGCGAGGAAACTTGGGCGATTTTTTTAATCTAGCAAAAACAAAACACCGAAACACAAAAAAGACGATATGATGTCGACTAATCTACGGAATCTTATATGGTACACCCTATAGCAGTGACTATATAGCCTCTGTTGAGATACAGTGTAGATGACATGTTCAGATGACGTCAAAGATGACGTTAAGTCTACATGTAACGTTTGTTACTTAAATGAAGAAAGAAAGAAACAAACTTCATGGAATTATGAAGACAACAATTAAACTTTTTTGTTCATTGATTTTTTTGGTATGCAAAATGCGTCAAAAAAGTAATAATGACCTATAGCGTGATAGTCTTTAAAGATTTAAGAAATATTCAAGTGCAGACGGCAAACTGGCAAATTGTTCAGCCGGCAAAGTGTACTAGCACACTGATAAAATGTCCTGATGAAACAAAATGATTCGTATTAGATATAAAAAATAAGAATTGTAAAATCAGTCTGTAGGGATAGGCCTACACCCTAAAATGTTCCCATGATAAACTGCGTAAGTGTTTTATTGGTTCACTCTCTTAAACATGAAAAATATCTAATAATCCAAAGAAAAATGTGCGTGCAAAAACGTTTCCTTTAATAACCAAATAAGTTTGCATTTTTAATAAATGGCCCAAATATGTTACAAGAACAACTCTATACACATAGACTTATACCAGTGCACTCATTTGACCGGTTGTACTTATTATTCTCGACTAACATCCTTACACTGGGCGATAATTCATTCAATAACATTCACATTTACATGGTTCTGAAGAAGATCGAATACTCGAAATTTTAGAGGATGCCTGTTTAAGGTACAAGTATTTATACATTTCTGCAAGTTAATGATGTTGATTTTCTCGTCAATAACCGAATAACCAAACTCTTTTGACAAAACACACATAAGAAGAGCAGTGGTAGAATGGGGTAGAGCTTCTTACTCCCGATCCAGAGTTTGCCTGTTCGAATCTTACAAAGACTGTTAGTCTCCGGTGGCTTTCCGCAATCCACATTTCCGGCGAGAGAACTGAACCCAGGATTCAGTTTTTGAGCAGGATATACATAAGTTGCTGAAACTTGCATCCAAATGCAAACATAAACTAAAACAAAGGTTTTTTAAGGTGCCATTAAGATTACAAGAGCCTGGCATGGACTAAAAAAGAAAAGCGATTGACGAGAATGCGAACACATGATGCGATGGTTTGTCTAATGTAGACGCGTACTGGTATCGTAACGTCGTAATTTCTTGAGAGAAGCGATGGAACGATAACACGTGCATTCACATCACCTTATCACCTTATCGTCATCGCGTTTGCGATCCAATAGGTCGCAGAGGCGAAACAACGATGTCGCCAACAGAACTCCGCATGAAACAGATCTGAAGGGACTGCAAGTTTGGTTCGAGACGCTAAGGGATCATGGTGTGAATTTTTCGAGGTAGAATGAAGTGAATTTTATAGACATTCGTTTGTTTTTCCTGTTCAAAGGTCAGATCGAAAAAAACATAATTGTATTAAATCCGTGAAATGGTGATTCGTATGATGCGTTTATTGGTACGAAGGTGTTCGTTCCATCATTATGCTGTGATAGATTTATGAGTGTTTGTTGAGGCAGCTTTTTCTATCTTCAACAAGTATCTTTCGACATGAGGACGAGATTTATGGCACTGTTATAGACTTACTTATATCATTCACATCGGCGTTCGGTATATGTCTAGCAACGGACTTACAGCAAAGATGTATTGACTGTTGTGGGGGTGGACGGGGTGTTAACGGAAGGGATATTTGTTATTTAAGGATGTAAGTAAATGTTTACATATAATCAAAAATTGTGGTTGGTTTCGAGATAACTTATGCATTTGTTGAAAACTGACACTTTCTTCCTAGCAGATATGAATAAGTTGACCGTAAACTTATCAATCAAATTAGCTTGGGAAAATACCAAATGTTTTTAAAGTTTTAGAACCAGAACTGTAGAATGTCAATTAATACACATATTACTAAACATAGTAACAAAAATCGTTTATACGTTGAGTGATTACCTGGGTTATGTGAAAGTGAAAGATAATCACTTTTTGGACTAGCCGGTAAACACTTGGTCGTGTTTCTACGGGTAACATGATGACGTCAGAACTGTGAGTGCGTTTTACAATAGGATCAGTTCTAAATTTATTATCCAATCTCTTTTATATATTTAGACGCTCATTAGAAGAATAGTTGAAACACACAGGTAAACTATTTTATCTTATTATATTTTATCTTTCTAAATGAAACCGAATCTTTAAAATCTCCAATGATTGCCAGCAAACCTTTATCTGTGTACAATTCACATTGAAGCTCATCGATACAATTTTTGTAAACCTGCGTGGATTTCACAGGATAAGTATGTCTGAAAGATATGGCTGGATTAGGCAATGAATATGGTTTATACATGAAAGAATACAAAATTTTGTAGAACTTACATCTACTTTTACATCAAGCGAACTAAACAATAAAAATTGTTGTGAAATTTCGTTTCATTTTTTTACAATACCGATGACGTAAATGAAATATCAATACATTTTAACTATTTTAATTGATTTATTACTGCATGTGAATTATACTTGATGCCTTTCATTTAGAAGCCATATTTTAAACACTGTGCTTTGAAAGCATAGAGATTTGAAGTAATTATAGGCATTTTAACTAAATACGATTTCAAGTTTACTTCGAATAACGAAGATGCGAAGAGAAGGGCCAGGATGTTTCCCGTAGCTTATTCAAACAAAGTTTGATTGAGGCGTTGGGCGCAGTTAGACATTAATACCACATGACTGTGCATTTCAATTGTGACAATGAATCTGTGTAGCGTAAACGCTTCATTTTTCTCAAGTCATTGTGATATTACCATGTCAAAGTGTCTTCTTTTGGCGTGAAAATTGTCTTAATAATTAACGATCGTGTGAAAACATGAGGTGTTTATATATATGACCCCGTAAAGAAGTAAGATGCATGCATACTCCGACATTTCAGCTTGTTTTTCTGTTCTCTCGCAAATCTGACAAGTAAAACAGCGACATCATATGAGAAAAATAAAATCGCTCTAGGCAGTTAGAAAGTGTATTACAGATCAAGTATATTAGAAGCATTCGCGTTGCGTAAAACGTTCATTCATGCGGTAACATTTTATATAAAACATGAATGGTAATTGTTATGGTTGTGATGGAAGCAATTTATATAAAAAGTTAATAGGAATGTAGCTGTCGGACACTGACGTTCAGGTGTGTGCACCGAATGAGCAAAAAACTTACAACCATGATAAGGAGAAGCAGTTACCTTGACATATAAACTGGTCTTTGAAATTGACTGATTTTGAATTTTTGTATTTCAGAAATGAGTCCTAATTTGACAACAGCTGAAATATTCAGATATCAACTGTTTCTTGAAAAGAAGCTTGTTGGTTTATCTTTATACTACGTCATCTACGGTAAAGTAGTATCTTTTTCTGTTGTACATACATGTATATGCACGGTGTCGTGAAATCATTAGGTTCAGCCAACCTCGGAACCGCCATAGCACTATACAGATCCAAACCTTTCACGTGACAAGGACATGAAATTTTCAACATGGACACTGATCTAAAGTAATGCTAATGTTCAACCTTGAAACAAGGGAAGGAAATAGTCACTGTAGTCTGAGATACTACGATAAATGGTCACTGTAGTCAGAAATAGTACGATAAACGGTCAGGCATGCAAAGGAATAAGAATAACAGAAAACAGTTTCTACAGCAAAGACCGCGAAGTAGAAAGAAACAAGACTGTAAGATGACAATGCCCCTGAAGTGGTGCTTTGACCTTTGAGCTGGGGACCAGACATTCAGGGATCAAGGTCAAATAAATATAGGTCAGTGGAAAGGTCTTGTCTAAAGGGGTTTTATGTCTAAGTATGAAGTAAATCTACTTACTTATAAGGAAGTTTTGGCCAATGATAAAGTTTTCGGACGGAATGACGGATAGACTGACAGACGGACCGTTCAAAAGCTATATGCCTTCCTTCGGGGGCATGAAAACTAACTGAAGAATCAAGTTAGCATGAAATGAAACGAGTAACTGCAACAGGTATATATATTTTTTCATCAGAGATGGGGACATGTGTTTTGATCTCACATGCTCGAGTTTCCAATCGTCGTAGAGACCATCAAAAACAATTTGTCCAAGTTTCATAAAAGTTGGGCTAAAATGCGACCTCTGGAGTATTTACAAGGTCTTCTGTTGATCTGACCAGGTGATCTTGTTTTTGTACCCACTATAATAGTTTCAAACCTATATAAAAGAACACAAGGACGAACAGCCTGGGTAAGTTTTCTAGGCCTGACAACTGAAAACCAAGTTGCCTCCTGAGTGTTCCCAAGTTTTTGTTTAATTTGGGTTCGTGCCCTAATTTTAAAACCCATATGGCCAAGTTTCGAACTGCTTTGAGATAATCAGGAAAGAGATTATGTGAAAGTTTCATGAACATTCAGAGTGTGACCTGTAGAGTGCTCAGTAGGTTTTCCTTTAATCTAAGCTGGTGACCTAGATTTTTCAAACTTATCCAAGAGATCATATGAACAATTCTGAGTAAGTTCACAAGATTTTCATACGATTTGGGTTAGTTCCCTAGCTTTTGAGCCCATATGACCCAGTTTCGAAAACTTTCGAGATTATTAAGACAGGGCTGGATAAAATGTAGCCACTAGAGTGTTCACAAGTTAAAATGTAGCTACTAGAGTGTTCACTAGTTAAAATGTTGCCGACAAAGGCCAATCATAAAAGATCTCCATGAGAACTTTTTGCTTAGGTGCTTAAAACGAAGGGTGATAGTAGCCGCGATAACTAGTCGGCAGTCTTTGAGACGTACAATAACAAACACGCATTCGTCGTTTCCGTAACATGTCGTCCAACTGCGTGTGAGCCTGTACATTTTCAGTGTAAAGATCGAATCGATGTATTACTCCGAAAGGAAGGGCTGCAAAAGGACTCGAACTAGTAATTATTGAAGTTGTCCTCACTTGGCTACATTCTAAACTGTCTGTTCTCTACTTGCAACTCAAACGTGCGGAATTGAACTATTGAATATATATAAATTTCAGAACTTACCAACTAGAGTTCGCATATGATCTTATCCAGATATATTCTCATACAGGCATGAAGTTAGATCGTCATAAAAAGAATCACTATGATAAATTCCACAAAGCTGGGGATATTCCCTGTCGCAAGACGAAGCTGGAATTAAATAAAAGATGTGTGTGAAATAAACTTAACATACGACATTCGACACTCAACATAGGCCGACGATGTTGTGTCACCTGAATATCAAAAAATCGACATTGGGAGAAGTCAGTGATGTGCCAGTCCGACATTCGCATTTTGAAACATTTAAATTTGAAATATTTTAATTTGAATGTAATGCAAGGACGACGTTCGACATTCGAACTCTGAACCACATAATATTTAATTGTTGTGCTAGCACGACATTCGACCTGTAAACTTCAGATAATTTTAATATGACTTTCGACATACAACTTTTGAATCATTTGGGTTTAATACTGTGCACCTATCACATTCAAATTCTCAATCATTTAGATTTTGAATGCTTTGTTGTCATTCGAATTTTGAATAACTTGTATCTTGATGCTGAGCTCACAAGACATTAGGCATTTGAATTTTCGCACAATAAACAAGTTTTAGCCATTTAAATGTCAAATGTCTTATAAGCACAACATTCAAAATTCGAACATTTCAAAATTCGATTGTCGTGTTTGCACTTTACTCAAAAATCAAACGTTTCGAAATTCGAATACTGAATATCATGGTACCATAACAATATAATCTGAATATTTCGAAATTCGAATGTCGCGCAAACACACGACTAAAACTGAAAAAAAAGTATTAAAAATTAATTCGAATGTCGTGTTAGCACAACATTCAAATCCAAACATTTCAAAATTCTGAACTCGTGCTAGCACAACTCTGACGTCTGCAAATTTTGTGTAATGTTGAGCAAACAACAACACGCATATCTGCTCAGGTCGAATGTCGTATCTTGAGCAGACCACATTCACACAAAAATTTATAACCTTTTAAGTCTCGCACAGCTAGCTAACATACTGGCTATCTAAGAGGTGAAAGGTGTTCCATAAGCTAGGAGACTTTTTTCATTGTCGTTTTCTATTTTTTCGCAATCATATAAAGCAACAAGAAACGTGCTCAACAAGAAAAATGTGTCTGGTAGCGGATTCTTGATGCATTTCCCATAAACTTCATTTTGCCGTGGTAAGATTTGGAGTGTAAATTGTTTTTACCTATCATATTACACCTCTAGATGTTGAAGTATGATAATCATGTACAACAGAGATGACAGACATGGAAACCTGCTTCTACAGGTTATAGAACATTAAAAATAAAGGGCTACGACCACAGTCTGACTTAAATAAACGTTTGAAAGCTAAACCATAGTATTGTTAGCCCATTTTTGTCACGCGTAAAATTAGCCTGTCGTGAAACTTGTGCGAGTCATTACGACTTTTAGGGTCATTATAACTTTTTTTATTCGAATATTTATGTGATTTATCCGATGAATTCGAGATTTTATTGGCACTTTTTCTTAGTGGTTGATCTGCTAGAGCCGTCTTAAGTACAGAACTAGTGAAGATAAAGTCAGCCACGGTAAGTATCCATTCTACGGTCGTGTCGTCTAAACATATGGGGGAAAAAACCCTGCCACTCGATTACTTTCCATAAAATAACTTTTATTTCAGTCGTCCAGGGAAAAAAACGCTACAAAAACAGCCGCAAACACCTTTATCTATATTCGTTGAATAAAAGAATTCAAAAAGTGCATGTACACAATAAAATCAAAGGAATACTAAATGTGTTAATCTGAGGGTTCTGTAACCATTGTATAAATAGGGCAGTATTACACAAGAAGCTCGGAAAATACGACCCCACCTTATATTTCAGTGTTTTTTTTTTCTTCAGACTAAACACCTATGTTATTAATGTTAACCTTTTCAGCCTAAAACACCTATGTTTTAATGTTAACTTATTCAGTCTAAAACACCTGTGTTTTTAATGTTAACTTATTCAGTCTAAAATACCTATGTTTTTAATGTTAACCTATTCAGTCTACAACACCTATGTCATTAATGTAACTTGCTAAGCCTAAACACCTATGTTATTAATGTTAACTTCTTTAGCGTAAACACCTATGTTATTAATGTTAACTTTCACCCTGAGTAGTGAGGTTTTATTTAAAAAAACCTGGAGGGTATACTGTTTTATAAAATTCCACAAAGCTTATCCAAACTGTGATACACCGCTAAACATTATGGTAAATTGTAAAATCTACCGTAAATACCAATCGAAGATTCTCAAGGTGAATCGAAACAACTGAATTTTACACCACATTTAGAGATACAGCTTTATAAACATAAATAACAAAACTATTGTAGCTTTTTCCGCAACATGTACAAAATATGTAGAATAACATCAGAACGCCTATATCTAAAAAGTTATACAATCTATAAAATGTATTTAAACTTTTTCACATGTTTGAACTTAATATTTAGTTTATAAACCTCAATTCCATACTTCACCACAGGTATTTCAAATTTCCTGTCAGGTTTTTCGGAATTTTCAGACAGTTAAATGCAGTCAAGGAAGTGTGATATAGACTGCGCAAACTGTCCTGCCTTCCCCTTAAAAAAAGGCAAACCTGGACATTCGGAACATTTACTTCATATAAATGTGAATGATACTGAATTAATAATTGTCCGAGGCCAAGCTTTTAGTTAAAGAATTTAAATGCAAAAATGACATAGACCTTTCAGAAAATAAAGTACAGAAGGAGTGCCTATGCCTTCGAGTCTACATTCCAAGTTTTACAGAAATCCCGGTGCAGTATTACCTTGACCTCAAATCATGTTAATGAGGTTTTCTATAAATTTTCAAAGAATTCAAGCAGATGGTTCCTGAGAAATAGCCCAGACAGGAGTAGTGTTATAATATACTATATGTAGAAAAAAAATCAAAGGGCCCATAACTCTGTAAAAATAGTCCCCCAACCATGCTGTGTACCCTTTGTACTGAAGTTTCAAAGTTTCATTTAACCAGTAGTTACTGAAAAATAGCCCGGACCAAAATGTATAACAGATGGACAGACAGAAAGAAAAATGGGTGGACAAAGCAGCGACTATATACTCACCCCACCTTCAATTGAGGGATATATGTTTCTTTAATCACTTAATAGACGAACTCTATTCTTTGCGTGTACATGTTTATGCGCATTAGAATGTCAGATCAGTACGCGATACCCATACACGAAACATATACCTGTAATCAAAATACTTTTTGTATCAAATATCTGAATATGTTCGATTTTTAAGCTCAATCGAGGCCATCTGAAATAGGTGTGTACATGAACATTGAACATACTACACGGTATAACACAAACAAACATCTTTTCATCCCTTAATCCCCAACATAGTACTGAGATTAAAACAACATAACAGATAGTTTAAGACACTAAAACAGTTACTGTATTCTTACTCACCGCCGACTATCCTTCAAACTGATGAATTAATGATTTTCCAACGCCGTAATGCAACTACAATACCTGAACCATCCATCACTTAAATCCAATTTTACCAAGACAAATTCTTCCTGTTTATTCATTGTCAGTACACATGTGAACTAATTTAAGAAAAACCTTTGTAGGTATTGAACTTTGTATAATTTAACACACGTACTGTTTATAAGTTATTTATAACCTTCCGGTATTTCGCTGATAAACAGATTTCGTGAAGCGAAACCTGTGCGAAAAATGAACCTCGAAGATTGGGTTATTAAATAACCTAAAGCTAGTTTCTCATAGCTGTTGTGAAAACTAGCTAATCTCACATTTCTTAGAAATTTTAACGTAAACAAATCTATGGTAACATTTAAGAGTTTTCTCATTGGCAAGAACATATCGACTAACTTGAATGTTAATCAACTACTTCCGGTCATTCAGAGCACTTAGTGATTGTTATATGAGATTTGTTTTTGTTTGTTTGTTTGTTTGGTTTTTGTTGTTGTTTTTTGTTGTTGTTGTTTTTCAAACTAACGCCAAGTTATGATTGATACGAGCGGCTAAACATCTTTCACGTTTCGGTAACTTAAAACGAAAACGATATTCATCGTCATCGTCATCTTTGTCATCATTTGCAACTATTATACCCATGACACCTGTTCTTATGAGAGCGTTAAATGGTCTCCGTTTAAACCATAACTATTTTTTTTCAACATGGTCTACTGGTTTGAATGATTCTACTTGATTATCTTCACACCACCCAACATTTTTCATCTTTATAACTAGTGTTATTTTCAACGCGTTGTTTTATCACAATTTTTATCGAAAAACAAATACATGTATACTGAAATAAATACTTATAATGTACAGACGATTGCTATGCATGACCCATTTACTAGATGTGGCCAGGGGCACACTCCCCTGAAGTTGATATTTATATTTGTTTTGCTCTATGAACTGTCACGTGAACAGACCAGAAGTTAACTGGATGCTGTCGGCATATGTCTGTGCTAAACACTGAGAATGGAAAAGAACCAGAAGTGTCTCTCGAATTGCATGGTTTCTGTATCTTACACTATCAACAAAAACCTAAAATAACCGAACTCTCTCGGGGGGTGTAGGTCATATGGGCAACCGGTACCGACGATAAATAAACTCAGACAGATACGAAAACAACGATGGCAGATGAACTCGAAAGAGACCAGCATGCATACATATATTCTGTTCATTCCTTATTTACAGTAAAAAAAAAGTGTCAGCCTGGAACAAATCAGTCCTTAAACTTATTTGGAACTGCAATGCTTGGTGAGTTAATATAGCATTTGAATAAACTAAAGTTTTACTAAGTGGTATAATGTCAAATGCAATAAAGGGGTCAAAACAAGTTCAACTTTTCTTTTAATACCTTGTACCTAGACAGCAACCCCCTTGTGTGAAACCTAAGGAAACCAGCCCTCTCCTGCTGCAAACATTAACAATTGACTTTGTCACAGCGTGTGCCTGCCTGTTTTGTGCATGTGTGCATTCTTCTAGGCAATCTTGTCGAGTCTATAATATATTTGTAGATAAACGACCTCATTGTTCAAGTAAGGTGGAATACATGTTCGATGCATTAAATTGACCCAGATTTCCTAAATTTCTTGAAAGACTTTCTGTTCTCCATAAAAACACCTGTAATCCCTACTCCTACTTTGAAAAAAAAAATGCCCCGTTTTCTTGGATTGCCTTGCAGATGTGTTGCAGATCTACAGATAATGGGTTGAAAAGTATATTAGACAAATTCAGTTAAGAATTACCAATTCCTCCTCTAGGTTTTTGCAAAGAAATAAAAACTTTGTGGCAACATTTTCCGTTTTATAAAAAATTATATGTCATTTTTATTTTTATCAGGAATTTTGAAAATAGGTGTCATTTTCAAATAGTTTATATTACCCTTAAGTGTGATAAAATTTCAGTTTAATGTATTTTAATGATGACAATGAAAACAAAATGTCAGCGATCATTGAAATTATTTTTCCGTTGTTAGGTTTAAGATTATTTTTTGTCACTTTTGACACAAAACGAGCAGTGAATAGTTTTGCTAAATTTACCTCTGAATACAAACAATATTTGACTAAGTATATTTTAAAAAGTATATCAAAATATTTATAAATATACACTTTCTCATGAATTCTATGTTATCAGTAATGATTCAAACAGACCAGAGCAAAACGCACGTTCATGTTTGAAATTTGTGTGCCATTTCACTATTCTTTTACTACTCTACGGCTCTCGCTAGTATTATCTGCGGTGGTATATATTGTCCCTCGCACAACACAACGATAACTGGAACTTGAAAGATCAAATGAAGCATATATGCAATGAAAATAAAGGAGCAATACGCAGCATTAAGTTAAAATGAAAAATACAAACGGAAGTATGTATGTGATTCTAAGCAAGGAATAACACGGTGGCTTGCCAGGACGGCACCCTCGAAGCGCATTTTACGTATCCTCGAAGTCTGAAAGCGTCGAATATAGAAATCGATTAAAGCAGCTACAGACTAAGGAAAACTGATAGTAAAGTGATCTTTTTTCGATGCATAAGTGAAAACAAATAGTTGGCTCCAACTTTTCTTAACTGAACATTTTAAAAGCGCCCCTTTGTCTTAAATCAAGTTCATTTATGATAAAAAAAATCTGATGAAAGATTCTTTAGCTCTGCTTATTCGGCAAGCACCCCAAATCTAGCGTAACATGTAATATCCGGTTTCAACAATGCTAGTATTGCTAATAGCATCCGATGCCTCTAAACGTATGGCACGTGATTCCTCGCAATATATTGTACTTTGTCTGGTATTGCTGCAACATATCTGTCCTCAGGTTTGAAGTAATTGTTTCATTTCAAATTTGTTTATTGTTTAGGGCATGTACGGACACAGTTAAAAGTGATGGCGAATCAACAACACTGTCGGCTGAAAGATTTGGTCGTTACCAAATCTACTCTGCCATAGAAAAACCCGGCGGAATTCCTTTTATAATAACAAAATAAAAGAAATATTTTAGTTAAACTGTCGCAGGCACTACTGTTCTCTTTGCATTAAAGATCTCGTAATAATTCGGCAGGGTTGAAGTATTTCAAAGAGTCTAAAATTTGTTCTTTGGAAGAGGATTCCAAGCTGAATTGTGATACTGTATTCTTTAGAACATTGTTTTTTTTCTACGCACGTTCCTTGAACGATTACTTACCCTTTTTACAGCTAAACTGCGGACTGTCTTGAGTGACTTCCTATGTTTTTAGCGGTCAGGAACTGTTGCATACGCTCCGAGCATACAAGCACCGTAAACTGCACTGCGATGCACCGTTTTGGCTAGCCACCGTGAATTATACAGAAGAAGCGATTATAGAAGTTACACACCACTATGCATTTTAAAAGAAATGTACGAATATTGACAAGAAGCAATAAACACAAAAATCTGTGAACATTTTAACACGAGAGGAGTAGAAATTTATTACAAGGAAGGTTCTAGTGTAGAATGTGGAAGCTGGCGTGTCATCAAGCATTAATGCGTTTTTGATTGTCCTCCATAGTTTAAACGAGTTTAACATCACGATTTGATATCCTGAAAGATAACAATATGCATGAAGTCGTGCAAAATATTTAAATGTTTATCTAGTTCACAAATTCAAATAAGAAAGATAAGCATACCTTGAGGTGGTATGTATAAATCCATTCACGAAAACACTCCGGAAAGGTTACAACATTACACAGGAAGCGCGTATTTATGAGGTATACACTACTCAGCATCTTTTAATGGTTCATCGATTTATCTTTTTTTATCAGCTACCGTAATTCCTCTAAGATTTGTCAGTAGTGTAAGATCACGCACCTGTTCAAACACTTCCGATTTTGTGACTTTTTACCCAGAATAGTCACTTAATTATTGTTATTAGTATTAGTATTAGTGCAAGTATTATAGTATTTGTTGTAAAAAAAAGTATAATTCTCAGTAATAAGAGAGTAACCGATAATTAACTTTCCATTTGTCAGCAATGGTATTATGATTCACCGGTGCGCCAGTAAACATACTGGGGTATGAAAGCGTCTGACGGGAGTTCAGTCGTTCGTAACATTCACAGAAGCAACCTTGTAAATGGTGTTGTAAATATCATAATTTCATATAGTGGAGGCATCTAGAAGACAGCTAAACTATTTTCAGCTTTAGTGAATCTGCTGTGAGAAACATGAAATATAGGCTACACTTGTTTTATTTTTGCGGACATCATTAAGCCTTAAGCAGACTTTAAAGCGACTGACTCACAGAAGTTAGCTGATTTTTTTTCTTTAAAATTTAAGAGAAGTTAAAAAACTATGGAGAAAACATAATATTATGTTTCTTTACACCATGAAAAATGGAAAAAAAGTTTTCATTATACCAGGATTCGAACTCATGACCTTTCGGTCGGTAAAATTTAGAGCAACGATCTCTCCTACTCAGCCACAGAGACAAGGTAAAGTAAGAACGTCAAAGTTAATGTTATAACTAAAGTATCTACCCCGTGACTAACGGGGTAGAATTTTTACCGATAAAAGTGTGTAAAATTTTACATTTTGATGTTTTTCTGTATCAAAAAAATATGTCAGTAACTTAGTTTAGATATATTCTTCACAATTACAGCTAGAATTTCCAGATCTATAAACATTTTCTTGAGTAGGTCTCTTTAAGATAGTAATTCCTAGTATTCGAACCATAACTTCACATAGTAGAAATATTTAGGGGTTAACTAAACTGATTTCTGAACTGATTTATTTGGTGGTTAACCTCTGCATAGAAGCTGATGTGAGAACAAAGCTTGTAGCATTTTAGCATACTCTTTGGGCTATCATCTGAGATATTATGCTTCACTCCTTACTGGGAGGGAGATGACCACTAAGACGCCACACCTCTTTTCTGGAGGGAAGGATATATAAATTGTAGTAAACAGATATTCAGATTTATCGAGACAGTTTCTTGACTAAGGTCTTTTACTAGTATTTCACGAAAATATTACCACATAGATGGATTTTTACATAGAAGGTAATTACGATTAATACATGTAACTTACTGTAGAATCAAATGGATAAGATGGACACATATGTTTGGTAGCTTATTTCACTGTAGTTTGACTTACCATTTTCATCAGACTGACGACACATCATCACCAACGACCGCGCAACCACAACTCCAACTATATACCTCTCCCCTAGATTTTAACCACACTGTAAACAGCGTCGGGATAAGATCTTGAATACGTTTCAGGAGAATTTGAGTTATTTGGACTTTGTTTTTAATTTGAAATTGTAAAGTTAAACACGGGACTAAAGAAACAATCAGACAAGCAAAGTGGTGTATCCTATCAAGGAGTAGGTGAATTATGGAGTTTGGTAACCTGCAGAGTAAAGCTTCAAGGCTGTGGCCGTTTTAGATTTTGGATTATCCTCTCACTTCCGCTTCGGATTGTGAAGACGTTAAACTATGTTGGTTCAATGTACAAAGGACTAACCGGAAGAGGGAAGTACTGCCGCTCACAGATTACCCGTTTGTGGTTCAGTGATTATTTTTAGATCTACAAAGTAGATATATGCGTTCTATGTCAGACCAGGGAGTTACGTTAACAGACAATGCTCAAGTACTTTATTTTTCTCGTCATTAAGTTCGGTTAATTTCTCACAGGAGGTAGCTAAATTGAGAGATCCTGGCATCGGTGATTGTTCTGGTCAGAATCATTTAAAATGCTAACTTTGATTGACGGAGTCCTCTTTAGGACTTTTCTCTTATACTGAGAAAAGTTTTCTGATGATTATACACAAAGCGTTGCAGAAATAGATATTAGAGAAGATTACAGTGCCTTTAAAACAGTTAAAATACTATTTGGGCTACAACAGACGGGTTATGAGTAAAAAAGGCAGACAGCCTGGTTTTCAAACTGGCAGATCACTTCAGCATTAGTTTTGTTTGCTTTATCTTTTCCGTTATCAGTATTTGATGTTTTTCGTATCTGCCCGTGAATGTGCCATATAGCCTTTTCGTATTTGCCCGTAAATGTGTCATATAGACTTTTCGTATTTGACCGTGAATGTGCCATATAGTATTTTCGTATATGGCCGTGAATTTGCCATATAGCCTTTTCGTATTTGCCCGTGAATGTGCCCTATAGCATTTTCATATGTGCCCGTGAATGTGCCATATAGCCTTTTCGTATTTGCCCGTGAATGTGTCATATAGCCTTTTCGTATTTGACCGTGAATGTGCCATATAGCATTTTCGTATATGCTCGTGAATTTGCCATATAGCCTTTTCGTATTTGCCCGTGAATGTGCCCTATAGCATTTTCATATGTGCCCGTGAATGTGCCATATAGCCTTTTCGTATTTGTCCATGAATGTGCCATATAGCCGTTCGTATTTGCCCGTGAAAGTGCCATATAGCCTTTTCGTATTTGCCCGTGAAAGTGCTTTATAGCCTTTTCGTATTTGCCCGTGAAAGTGTCCTATAGCCGTTTCATATTTGACCGTGCAAGTGCCATATAGCCTTTTCGTATTTGCCCATGAATGTGCCATATAGCATTTTCGTATTTGACCGTGAACGTGCAATATACGTAGCCTTGTTTCTCTCATACGTTCCCATGTGTCACTTCGTTGTTTTAGTATCCTATTGTTAGAACTACAGGGAACTATTGAAGCCTGATTCTCATTCTTTCATTAAAATTTTTCTAACTTTTTTTTTTTCTATTAATTTCTTAATTCGTTTCTTATTTTTGACATATTTCAATACAAATAGCAACTCCAAATTACAAGGCAATGAAGTATTAATATTGCTAATGTAGTCACGTCACCTACCATTAGATACATGACATTGACATGGTAAACGTTTTTCATACACATCATGTTTAGTTGAAACCATTAACTCTTTCAACACTTTATTAAAACTCGGTAGTTTAACATAATTTGTATACTTCTGTTCTGTGTCAGGCATATAGTGAACAACCTCAGTACGTACACGTGTTAAATATGAGTCTCTGCGCATCATTCACTAACACTTCGATGGTACAAAAAGAAAGTGTTGTATCGTATGTAAAACAGAGGCAAGTATTGTACATACCAGAAAAAAACCCACCGTAAATTGCTTGAAGTGTGGGAATATGTGATACAGTTGGAGTTTATATTGTTATATTTCATTGAATATAACATAGTTTACAGTGTCATTCAACTGGATTCATTCATTTGAATTTAACAGTTTGGTGGATTGATTATAGGTGTTTTAATTTTCATGTGAACAAATGCTGTCTTTTTTCTTAAGTTAATCGCTTGTTTTGATACCATTCTGTTTATTCTCCCCTTTGCTCATGTCTGTAATGGTATACCATGTAGTTTAGTACGCATAGGTACACACAAACTTGCGATTTGATAGGTAGGTAGCGTGAAAACGGTTTCTGATCAATAACTCAAGAACAACTGATCCAAAGACCTTACCACTTCACAGAATGGTTTTGAACAAGAAGTTTTTGGACCCACAGGATCAAGAATCAAGCTCACACTGTCCCTACTTTGAAAATGGTTTCCAATCAATAACTCAAAAATTAACTGCTCCCAGAACCTTCAAACTTTACATGATGGTTGGACATGCCGACTGACGAGTAAATGACACCTTTTGTTTTTTGGGTCAACAGGGTCAAGGGTCAAACTCACAGAGGCCAGCACTTCGAAAATGGTTTCCGATCAATAACCCAAGAACAACTTCTCACAGTACCTTCAAACGTTACAGGATGTTTGGACATGACGAGTACATGACGATTCTACTTTTGGTCCACAGGGTCAAGGATCAAGTTTACAAGGGTCCGCACTTTGAAAACATTTTCCGGTTGAACTCTAAATCAGTTGCTCCCGGGATCTGCAAGCTCTTTAGGTAGATCAGAAGATCAGACCTTTTTATAGACAGATTGGATCAAAGGTCAGTCTTACATGAGCTTGCAATGTGAAATAGTTTCTAGTAAATAACTCGAGAACTATTGTATATAGATTCCTAAAACTTTACAGGAAGGACAAATCCTACTTATAATATGCACACTGCATCAAATGTCAATTTCATAGGGGCTTGTTCTTTATAAGTTGAGGAATTTGAAATATAGTTCACCTTTATGAGTAAATAACATTCCCCAAATTGATACATTTCACAATACAGAGGGTAGCGCATAGGTTTGGAGTGAAATATTCCCGAAATTGATACATTTCACAATACAGAGGGTAGCGCATAGATTTGGAGTGAAATATTCCCTAAATTGATACATTTCACAATACAGAGGGTAGCGCATAGATTTCTTATATCTCGCAGTACAACTGCTGTTGTTCTAGACTTCTACTTGACATCATTGTTTGCGTACTGGAATAAAATAAAAGCAGCTGATTTTTTTTTTGCCAAGACTAGCTTTATGATTGATAATGAACTCTATGAGCAAGTGTGTTGTAAGGATAAATAAAAAATTTAAAAGAAAATGAATTTTATCGTGTTGTATTGCTTTTGCAAATACAGTTTTCGGACACAAGGTGAATGAAAAATATATAACATTTAACCAATTATTATAACTAACTAGTAAGTACTATATAAGTGTATAAGAAGGTAAACAACTTTTTTCACACTGACCCTGTTTCCTAGTTCCTGTTATTTCCAAGGCAAAGATACGATCCTAATAAAGAAAGACAGATCGTAGTTTATCTGACATTGGTTATTTTTGTCTAATGCGGGCCTTCAGCTAAAACCCCATAACTGACCTTAAAAAACTTTAAGGCAGTTACAGAAATATGAAATCTAGTGTGTAGTTCTCGTTACGATATTAATCGAGGTGAAAAAACAGGCTTCTTAAAAAGAATAAATATGGTGTGTCTGTGCTGCAGCAGGGGGTTATGATTAACAGATGAAAATAGTTCAGCGATAATTAGTTCAACTGCCTGTATCATGTATCTGGATAAACTCGGCCGTTACGGCCACGTTCGAAAATGCTTACTGGAAGTCATCGAGTATTACGTAGCACAACACGCTTAAATATTTGTTAAAAATCTAAAATATGTAAAATTATTAAAAATCAACCCTACACCAAATGTAAAAATATCTGCACCATAATAAGGTTAAACATTTTGTGCTATGAAAAACGAAACTGCACTATACGTAAAATTCAAATTGAAACTGTTGGAACTGATGTGACTTCAAAATTGAGAATTATTGTAGGACTATCGAACGGCACTTTATGATACAGTGGAGGGCTGAATTCTTCCCCGAAACTTTTTCAAGTAGACTTTTTCAAACGTTGAGCAATATAGTTCTGTTAGGAACGGGTTAAGTTACGGGGTTCCTAGGAACTAAACTATCTTGAAGAAAAATATGAACTCAGGAAATTTTATCCTATTTCTAACCTAAATTTTTTGAACTACTGACCCCTGACCAAACAGTTGAAGACAGTATTTTCCCGTACCCAGGACAATATTCAATCGCAAAAGAAAATTTTTCAATGGGTTTCTTACATCGTTTTTTTTTTTTGTTTTTTTTTTTGTCGATAGTAATGAAAAGAAGGACCAGGAGGTTGACAGAAAATCTCGAAGTGGAGCGCAGGGCAATGTCTCGATTAAACATTCCAAAGAAATATTTTCTTTAAAGTTCTATGACATAGATTTAAGATAGATTTTTTTCTAAGAAATATGCAGAAAAGGGAAAAGCGTTCGAATTCTATGGCCCTAAAGGTGGACGAGTTCCATAATATCCCTAACTTTGTCTGGTGCCCGCTTAAGTAGCGACTGACTCACAGATGGGCCGACGATGAAAAAAAAGAAAATGTTCTTACATCTTGAAATTTTTGCTGCAGTTGTGAAGAACATATTTAAACTAAGTTATTGATTCATTTTTTGACACAGAAAAAAATAAAATATAAAGTTTTACACACTTTTATCGGTAAAAAATTTACCCCGTTAGTCACGGGGTAGATACTTTAGTTGTAACATTGATTTTGACCCGTCCTTACAAATAGACGCTGTGGCTCAGTGGTCTAGATCGTCGCTCAAGATTTTACTGACCGAAAGGTCGTGGGTTCGAATCCTGGTTATGTCAAGACTTTTTTTTCAGTTTTCATGGTGTATAGAAGCATAATATTATGTTTTTTTTCCATATTATATTAAATTCTCTAAAATTTTAAAGAAAAAAAAATGTTCAGCAAATTCTGTGAGTCAGTCGCTTTAAGGGGCAGGTAATTCAGACTAATCGCTAAGTAAAAGGTGTCTTGGTTTAAAACAGTACATCAATTCGGTACGAAATCTACGAGTATATTATGGTACAGGTGTGGGTACGGATTTTATTATTTATTTTTTTGTTCACTCCAAAGCTATCTGATTCTTATGTTTAATTATTTATTTTCAAACAGTGCGCTTCACACGTGTCAATAGTTAGCTGTTCTTAACAATACGATAGCTCTTCTAGAAAACGTTTTTCCCCGTTTACATTTACGTATATCTAATTTCCAGATTACAAATTATAATTTGCCTTAGTTTCATGATAAAGTTTTAACAGATTGTTAATATTATTGCTACTATGATTTTGTCATTATTAATTGCTTTCAGATGTACCTGAAAAGAACACAGCTATACCTGAAAAGTATGTGTTGACTTATAATTTCTTGACCACTTTTAGTCCGTTCAGATTTTGTTTAATGATATATCTAAATATTACATCAACAAAAATCTAAGGTATACTATTCTCTTACGTTAAATAAAGTATTAAAAGAACCGGAGACAAGCCCGTAAAATTTAACCTAGGCACAGAAAATTGGGCGAAATTTTTCAAACTCTCTTCATTGACAATAATTTTTGACGTCTCTTAAAGGTTGAAAAAAAGAGTAGTAGTCTCCAAAGTATAAATATGTTAAAATATATGTATGAATATCTGTTATGTTCTGTTATAAAAACGAATTGACAAGTTAAAGTGCTAAGCAGTACAATAACATATAATTCTACAGGAATACCTTGTAAAGTTAATTCAACAAACCATACCGCTCAAAAACAACAAGTTCAAAAACTAAAAGTGAAAATTGTTAGCATAACTAATAATATATTGCATCTGGCGCAATTTAGGTTTTTTTCTTGATTCAAAGGGCAGTTGACTTTTAGCAGGTACAGGCATGTTTAGAAATTCTAATTTTTCTCCCTTGGTCTAGTGGAGCATAATAAATTATGACGTTCACTTTATGAATATTCGAAATTATTTTATGCCTACCAATGAAATATAGGGAAATATCAGTGAGATAAAAGTGATAATCCACTGTTTTGAATCAGTGAAATTACCATTTTGATAATCCACTGTTTGTGCCGGAACTACTTTTTTATCCTGCTTGATGAAACTTCAGGAATTTCCCCACCACGTAAATACAAGAGAATCCGCTGTATTTCAGACAGTGACAGCGAGTGAAATTTATTTACCTTGTTAAATCCAGTTATAATATTGAATTCCTGAGCCTAACTAGTTGTGAACAATGATGAAATTCGCCATAAATTATTTAAAATGTCTGATTTGTTTACAATACTCGCATGGACAATATCAAATATGGCCGACTTTCAATTCAATTGATTGAATATTACTCGGTATTAATCCGCTTTTATAATTAAAGTATGTATTGCTAAAATTCAATAAATATTGATAAACTGTGTAGAGAAAAATAAATGTTATTTGATGAAAGTGTATTCAGTTTATTTCAGCAGAAGTAAAGTTATCATATGTATTGGAGATTGTCTGCACTTTTTTTGTGTGCGGAGTAACGATTTGACCAAAGTACGCATTAACTGATTTGGGGCTCACCATGGGGAATTTATTGAAGGCCCTGAGTAAAAATGTCATAAAATACCCATTTTTGCCCACATATGGTGTTCACTCGATGAAATAAATTCTCATATTCCACAAAAATAAACAAATATCCTCTATTTGTCGTTTTCTTAAACGCATACTTTCACTAACATTTCGGAAAGATAATACATGTTTGTAGTTATTCTATCAAGAGTTACAGCACTTATACAATTGACAAACCCGAATACTTTTAGATGTTTTCTTTTTCTTTTAAGGTGCTTACATGCTGGTAGGGATAAGTAAAGTTCGGAAACAGTATCACAAAATATAGCAGGAAATTAGAAAAAAAATGATTGCTGAGAAACTTGTTAACTAAATTTTCTAGATAATCATTTAGTACCATTTTCATAAAGCGCTGAAAAACATTTGTGGACGCAAAATAAAATTCAATTGTGCCAGAACCGAACATGTTACCTTAAATGAGGAAGGTAGAAGAACTTGAAAAGCAAGGATTCGGAGCCTGTATTCATGAAATCACAACCTTGACAATGTTTACGGAAACTCGATTATTTAAGCTAAGATTGTTTGCAGTAAAAGCACTTGAGGTAAAGAAATTGTTAATATATTTATAAATAATTATAAGGCATTTCAGTGAATTTTAGCAATTATTGAAACGTTCTCAGACTGGCACCAAACTTGGTATATGAGTGCCTTGTGGCTTCACATGTGTGAAACAAGTACAATTTCTTTACCCCAATTGTCTGTGGACTTACTTTTTTACGCATCAGTAATATTTCTACCTTTCAAATGCATTCATTCTGCACGAAAATCACAACCAATGATATAAAAACCCACGCAAAAAGCGGACATATTTTCTCACTTAAACGAACAGTTTTCACGAAAATCACGATCAAATAGAAGTGAACTCGCGAAAAGGAGAGTAAACTTCCACACTATATACATGTACTATATACTGGACAAAACAAATAACTAATACACATGTACCTCTGTCTGACCAATGCGTTAGTTTTACCCATCAGTATTAAATGATTTTTAATTACACATTCTTGGACAGAAAAACGATTTTATGATATTTTTTAATCATTTATAAACATTTTTTTCTGCATGTTTCGACAATAAAAATGCAATCGTCATGTGATAATTAAAACTAAGTTTCAAAGTACGAGCAATGTGTCCTATCTGTACAAGGTCAAGCTGGCGTAATTTTTCAAAGACAGTTCCAACAGTTTCAGAAAATAAAATTTGTCAAACTTTTCAAATCTCTGAGAAATATGTCTTTATATTCAGGACAACAAAACTTTGTATGTAAGCACATTATCACTTTATTTTCAATTTGAAAATGTATAAGATAATAAGAAAGTCTACGAAGTTCTTGAACAAACCCTCGTAAGTACTTAAGAACTTGTTAAAAGAAAATATAAATGTATCTTTTTCATATAGTCTTACTCAGCTGGTTTAAATTTTGGGACGATTTACAATCACCTTTGAGAAAGAAAGGCCGAGAGAGAAAATGTCCTATCCCTTATTAGTCGTTTCGCCCTTTCCGGGGCCCCAACCATGTATAAATTTAATGCATTCGGTTATAACGTTTGGCGCCACCCACTTTTGTACCTTGTACCATTCGGAACATCACGACAGTCTTCGGAAATCTCTATACAGTGTATTAATGTGTATACGGAAATAGTCGAATAGGGCCAACGTGGATTTTTGTTTATTTTTGGCACGCTTTTTTCAAGCTTGTAGTTTCGATCAGTATAAAAGGAAAATCACACGATGCAATTTCAGTCATGAGCGTTTAATTCCATTGTTGCGGGTTGGCGGGCTAATTGAATGGTGCTGGCAGAGGACCCTACTGCTTCTAGTTCATGCTGAAGGTAAGCTGATTTTGGTTCTTATTTACTTGAATCTTACCTGTGATTTTTGTCATTGCTGATGATTTTTATTATATTATGGTGTCTGATATTGCTTCCCTAGCTTTTGTATTATTTATAACTAGAAACGGGAATATCTGCTCCCTTCACTCCTTTGTTGAATAGGTCTACATTCTTTGGAAGTTTTGAGATAAATCGGGTCTTCGACATTATTACAGAAATGAAACTGTAACAAGAAATTAAACCATTGTCATTCCTTTGACGTAATACACTCATGTGATCATTTATCAACTGGAATTAAGAAAGAGTAACAAATTTTACCTCCTTGCCTTCCTTCATTTACAATTTATTTTTCTTTCATTCTTGTCTTCTTCCGTTATTAACTTCTTTAATTCATTTCTTCTTTCCTTCCATCTTCCTTTTCTCCTTAACTGAATTCTTTCCTTTTTATTTTCTATTTCATTTTTACCGTCATAACATTTCATTTCTTTCCAGTCATTATGTATAGATTTTGATATTTATTTTTTTAGATGAGGGCAAATGTATGACCTTGACATCTCAGGTGACAGATTCAGAGGTTAACATCACAGTATTTGAATTGGCATTGATGACGCACTGTTCGCCATCTTGCTCTCAATGAAGTTTGTCATTGGAATCTTGCTGTAGGACCTGGATATACAGGTAAGCTGTTCAAACCTCTCCTTCTGAAAGTTTAGATTAGTCCAGATCTCAGCTCCTCTATATGTGTCTTTAGTTCGACAGTATTTTTAAGAAATCGATTTATCACTAACAGGATAACATGTCTGCTGTTTGCACTTTGTTGAAAAAGTCAGCATTCTTGTGATGTTCATTGAATAAATTTGAAATTATTACAGAATTTTACCTTAGACAGGAATACATATCTTGTCATTGATGTGGAAAAATTGCACTAACTAGTATAATAGTATTTATTTACACATTCTCTCGATATGTGCAGTGTTTTTTTGTTTTCTATACACTTAATTTATTTATATTTTATTTCAATTTATTTATATTTTATTTCTCCTTTCCTTCCTCATTTCCTCTCTATATCCTACTTAATGGCTTTCTTTCTTTTCCTTCTTTTCTTTCAAATCTCTTTCATTTCCTTCTGGAACTTTACCCTCCTTTTTCATTCTTTCTTTCTCTCCTCTTTCTGTTTCCCATTTTTTTCCATTTTTAGTTCATTCTTTCTGTCTGTATTTCTTACTTTCTCTTTCTTGCTTCTATTCCATCTTTCCATTTCTTTCTTTTTTTATTGCTCTGTCTTTTCTCTTTGTCATTATTTGTCTGCCTTCTTGTCTTATCTTTATTTTTTTCACTATTTTTTCTATATTCTTTCATATTACTCTACCTCTGTTTTTTGTTTTTCATCTGTCATTTTTTCCAGTCATCATTTTTATTCTGTTTTCAGTTTTCTTTCTTTTTCTATCATTCTTTTTTCCTCTTTTCTATTTTCTTTTCACTCAATCTCTCTAACATTCTTTGTTTTGTCTTTTTGTGCTGTTATTCTTTCTTCCTTTTATTTGTCTGTATTTTCATTATATCCATCTATCTTTTTTTATTCAGTCTTTCTATATTTTCTGTATTTGATTCTTTTTATTTGCTATTCTGTAATCTGTTTTCCATCTTTTTTTCTTTATCCTTTCTTTCTGTATCCTCTTCCATTCCTTTTTTATTTTCTGTAATTTGTTATCTTTTTTATCATTAATTCTTTCTTTCTTTTATTCCACTCCCTCTGTCCTTTTTCTAATGCTTTCTTTCTTTTTTCCCTTTCTTACTTCCTTGTTGGCTTAGTTTTCTTCTTTTTTCTTCTTCTTTCCTTGTATTTCTGTTTCATTATTTATTTGTTCTTCATTCCATTTTACCTTCCCTTTTTCTTTTTTCTTTCTCTCTTTATTATTTCTGTCTTTATTTCTCCAATTTTTCATAATCTGTCTGTTTTTTCAAGCATTATTTCTTTTTTCTGCATTTCAGTGTCTTCTTTTCTGCCACTCTGTTTCCTCCTTTTTGTTGTGCCTTTTCTGTATTTCTTTTTACTTTATCTTTCCATCATTTTTTGGTTTATGCCTTTCTTATGCTGACGTCCTTTCTTTCATTCATTTTTTTTCCATCTTTCGTTTTTCTATTCAGTCTTTTTATATTTTCTTTTACCTTTTATTCTGTAAACTGTTTTTCATCTTTCTATCTTTCATTTTTATTTTATTTCCATCTATCATTTTTCTATTCTGTCTTTCTATAGTTTTAGTTTTCTTTAATTCTGCTTTTCTATAAACTGTTTTTCATCTTTCTTTCTTTCTTTATACTTTTTATTCCTTTCTTCTATTCCCTCATCTTTTCTTCTTTACTTTTTGTAATTTGTTATTTTTCCTTTCATTATTTATTTCTTTTCTTCCTCTTCCTCTGCCCTTCCTCTAATACTTTCTTTCTTTCTTTCTACCCTTTCTTACTTCCTTGTTTGCTTAGTTTTCTTCTTTCTTTTTTATATTTTCATTGTATTTCTGTTTCAGTATTTTTGTTCTTCATTCCTTCTTCCTTTTCCCTTTGTTTTCATTGTACTTTCTACTTTTAACCCTTTGTGTATTTTTTTCTTTTTTTTCTTTCCTTCTATCCTGTATTATCTTTCTTTTTTCACACTCTATTCTTTTTTTCCTTTGTACTCATATTTTTTCCTCCCTCCCTTTCTCCTTTTACTTTGTCTCTGCCTTTGTATAATTTTCCCCTCTTTCTTTTCTTTTATTTCCTTTTTTCTTTCCATCTTATCTCATTTTCTTCTTTTTCAATTCCCTTCTTTATATCTATTTCTTTCCCGTTCCTACTTTTTGTTTTTGTACTTCTTTCTTTCATTCTATATTCTTTTCTCTTTTTCATCACTTTGTTCTATTAGTTCATTACACCATCCATCAATCTATCAACATCTTTCTCTTTTCTTTCCTTCTTTTCTTTCTCCTTACCTACTTCTACGTTCACCAGAGTAAAAAGGTGTTCATAGTCAGTGGCCTTTCCTTTCAAAATATTTCCTATTTCTGTTGTCATCATCTTGAAGTTGCTGAACTTGGCAAGAATTTCCATGCATGAACCACTACAGAGGTTGTTTGAAGACTTTCATTGCATATCTCTGCTTTCTTTGGCAAGAAAAATGTATTTATTGGTTGAGTTTGATCTACCACTATACTGCATTTTTTGCATTTTGGTCAATCCTTAAAGATCTTGATTTTCAGTAGAGAGCAAGCAATGACCCGGACACATCTTAGCCGACAGTTACAGAGGTTAAGAACGTGCAATGTATAACTGGCAACAATAACCTGTTGTTCTTACAGGAGATATGTTAACTAGTGATATTGGCCTTTGATAGAAATTGTTCATTGTTTTCAAGCCTAGTTTGATTTCAAAGATTTTACAGGAGGTAATGTAAAAATAGAGCAGTGTTGCACAGATTTCCTTGGCTACAATTTTTCTAGCACCAGATTAATTGTCTTATCTTTGATTTGAAACGTAATTTTTGTCCATCCAAAGCTTTTTGAAACTGCTTAATATAATCATTCAGGAAATCATGTAAATTAACGAAACAATAATGCATAAATTTTATCAACTATAACGACTTTTAAAATGGTTTTGCCCTTTAATTGCAGTTGCCATTTGTGACTGAAGCCATTATTTCCCAATATAACTACGAAGTCTTATTTCATTAGACTAAGAAATATTATCAGCATTGAGATTTAATGAGGAATATCAGTTACTACCCTTTTTAAACTTGAATAGCTCCTTTTAATATGCCCAGCTTTGCAATATTGTGAACATAGCTTTTGTAACCAGGAAGGACTAAATTGCTTTATATAGGTAGACACATTTGATTCTGGTATTTCTTTCATTACTAGACTAGATCTTTAACCTCAGTCAGAAGTGAGAACAAACAGCTTAGAGGATGAAATTTGTACATTTGTAGCAAAAGCATATCAGAAAGCTTTTTAAGCAACTGGCTCGCAGATTGGTCGACGATGCATAAAAAAGAAAAATGTTGATGTAAGTAAAACTTGTTGTTGTTGTGAAAAACCCTATTTAAACTAAGTCACTGTCTCAGTTTTTAACAGAAACACAACATAGTATAAAGTTTTTCACAAAATTTAACACACACAATTTACCCCGTTAGTCACGGGGAAGGTACTTTGTTTATATAGAGGATATTTGTTTGTTTTTGTGGAAGATGAGAATTTATTTCATCGAGTGAACACCATATGTGATATTTTCACGAGTGGCGCAGCCACGAGTGAAAATATAAACATATGGTGTTCACGAGATGAAATAAATTCCCATCTTCCACTAAAAAACAAACAAATTTTCTTTTTATTTTATGCCAACACGTCAAAAATGGGTATTTTATGACATTTTTACTCAGGGCCTTCAATAAATTCCCCATGGTGAGCCCCAAATCAGTTAATGCGTACTTTGGTCACTCCGCACAAAAAAGTGCAGACAATCTCCAATACATATGATAACTTTACTTCTGCTGAAATAAACTGAATACACATTTTTATCAAATAACATTTATTTTTCTCTACACAGTTTATCAGTATTTATTGAATTTTAGCCATACATACTTTAATTATAAAAGCGGATTAATACCGAGTAATATTCAATCAATTGAATTGAAAGTCGGCCATATTGGATATTGTCCATGTGAGTTATGTAAACAAATCAGACATTTTAAATAATTTATGGCGAATTCCATCATTGTTCACAACTAGTTAGGCTCAGGAATTCAATATTATAACTGGATTTAACAAGGTAAATAAATTTCACTCGCTGTCACTGTCTAAAATACAGCGGATTCTCTTGTATTTACGTGGTGGGAAAAAGTAGTTCCGGCACAAACAGGGGATTATCAAAGTGGTAATTTCACTGATTCAAAACAGTGGATTATCACTTTTATCTCACTGATATTTCCCTATATTTCATTGGTAGGCATAAAATAAATTATCATTTTTGACATTTGTATAGAACATGCTGTAGTGGCTCAGTGGTGTAAGTTGCTGCTCTTTATTGTACTGACCTGAAAGGCATGGGTTCAAATTCTGTTAAAATCAAATTAGGTTTTTCCGTAGTATTATTAACTTCTCTTTAATTTTAAAGAAAACATATTAGGCTATGTTCTGTGAGTCAGTTCCTTTAATATAATATAATGTGACAAAGTAGCATTTATTCATGCTTCGTTGTTTAATTTGGATTAGTTTTAACTTTTTTACTTTAAAATTGTATTTTGTTTTCTTTTCAGAAATGATACAGTGAGACTGGGATAGAGGTAGAGAGGAAATTGGTACATCATATGTGGAAAGTAATGATGATTAAGGCTTGTGAAATGATAGATGGATATGAAATGTTCTTCTGTTACCTACATTGTAAGCTTCGAATATTTATGTGCTAATATTCTATTCTGTAAGTTACTTGTGGTTGTATTGTCGGTATTGGATGGTTTCCTGCTTGGTTTATTGCATTGTTTATTTATATGGTATATAAGTACCTGACTTGTCACTTCCAGATGGTAGAGGCTGTAACCTCCCTTGCTTGCCGCCTTGCCCCATGTACTAATTGCATGCACCAAAGCTTTGCCATATGAAACTGTTCCAGTCAGATACTTTTCTCCTATATTATTAGTATTTTATTTTTATAGAATGCAGGAAACCAGACAAAGCAGAGATCAGGGCAAACACATTGGTTTTATATATCTCATGCTATTACTGCATTGTTTTATTTTGTATCTGTAGATATTTCTTTTCCATTAATGTTGTTGTGTTTTGTTCTTTATTCCATAAACTAATTGGCTGGCTGAGAAAGACAAGAGGAAGAAGTACAGGTGTTCGAGGCTGGATACAGACTACAAACCCATGATGAACAAGGTTTATGGACTTAACATTTCTAATCAGATATCAAAGGGGAAAAAGCTTTGATATTTGTCAAGTTCATTTGTGTGAAGATAGTGATCAGTATGTTGATTGATACCTTGTCTTTGTTTATGTGGACTTAAATTTCTGTGGCATTTGAAAATAACGCTTGTTTTATATTTTTGAAAACTATGATGCCTTGTTTAACGTAACTTTCCATACTGCATTTTTCTCATGGTTTTAATTTCTCTTAATTTATATTTATTTGTCTTTCATACACATTATTTCATTTCATAAACTATCTAAAGTCTCAAAGACATGGGTGTTTGGAGAAGCAATACAGCAGATGTTGATGAGGGATACCGACAGCCAACTCAAGATCAGGGTTTGTGAACTTACATATCAGATGAAATAAATGATATAATGGAAATAGCTGTTTCAAATAAGATTGTATAGTTAATTTCTATGATTTTTCCCACGTTTTATTTTCAGAACTGTGATATGTTACATTTGATTTATTTCTGATATACTTACTGTACTACCGATGTTAAAAATGCCATATATTTTCTTTCAGGATTATGTGATGTGTGGTTTAATATCTTATTAATTTCTCATTAATTGTAATAATGGTGTTAAGAGAAATCTGTTGTGTTAGTCAATGTTTATTACTTTTATATTTGAATACGGATAAGTGCATCAAAGGGAAATAACTACATAATGTACTTTTTAACTAAGCTTGTTCTTTCCTTTCAAGATGATGTATTTCTTAGTTATGTTAAATTATGTATTTTTTTCATGTAAAAAATTTGTTCCATTTTTGTTAAATATTGGTAATTGTCATTTGGATAGTAAGATAATTTCTCTCAAGTTTCATTTTCCTGAAAATGTAATTTGTCAGTATTTTACATGTTTTGTTTCTTATGCTGATACATAATTATTGTGCTTTATAATGTTAATAATAATCAATTTCTTTTTTTTTTCAGTTCTAAGTGATTTGTGGTTTCGTACTCATTTTATTTCTTGTGTTGTGTAATAACAATTTTTACTATATTTAGACATAGTTTTAAGGAAGATACTAAATGCTTATTACTTTTATTAATATAAAGTTTTCAAGTATTACATTTTCATGACATTTGAGTTTTTGTGTTTTTAAGTTGCTTCTTACTTTAAATTACAGTAAAGCGGCTTTCTCATGGCTTCCACAGTCTCAAAGACGAGTGATCGGAAGAAATTTAATGTGGAATACAAACTACAAACTTGAAGATAAAGGTTAGTGAACTTCCATATTTGATAAATGAGTTGATTTCATATTGATTCATAGTCATGGTTTCATATTTATATTTTATATTATGTTGTTTTTCAGGTGATGCCTCGTTTATTTTAAAATGGATGTTAATAATAATAGATCTGCTGTTTTATCTACAGGAAAATGTGACTTGTCATTTTTTTATGTTGTGCTACTGATGTTGAAAATGACTAATTTCACTCTGTTTAGTGATGTGATTTGTAGTTTGATATTTCTTTTATTTTTTGTTTTCTATCATGATGTTAGGAATAATTTGTCTTGTTTAAGGAAAATGTATGTTTTATATTTATAAAAGGTCCTCATAAACAGTTTTCAGATGTAGTATTTTCATGTTGCATTTGGAGTTTAAGGTTTTAAAAGCCATGTCTAATTTAAATATGTTTCATTTTTAATGATTTTATTCATGGTGTCTTTAGTTTGTCCAGGAATTATAGGAAGAAGAGATAAAGCAGATGTTTGGAGCTAGATTGATTATAAAACATTGTGAAATTTTATATTTGCTGATTGATTTTCTAAAGGAAATAAAATATTATTAAATTTGGTCATTTCTGTCAATATTTCTGTTTTTGGTGTATGTTTAATAAAATCATTTATATAGCAGATGCTGGATGAGGGGATACAGAGTACAAATTCCTGAGGATCAAGGTTTGTGAATAAATCCTTGCTAATTATTGTAGTAAATTTATGTTTGAATGTTTCTCTGTTGCAAATTTTAGTATTGTCATCTTGTTTCCAGGTTTTGTATCTTTTAAATTGATGGATAAGTTTAGTATAAGTTCACCTCAGTTTTAGAAATAAATAAAAAGATTTATTTATAAATATAAATTTGTGTTTTAGTGGCTTCATTTTAGTTTGATTTATAGATAGATATGTTGATCTAGTGGTCTTTGTTTAAGTTTTATTTATCGATAGACATATGAATTAGTGGTTTTGTATTAGTTTAATTTACATATTTGATTTATAGATAGGTATGTGAATTAGTGGCTTTGTTTTAGTTTAATTTACATATTTGATTTATAGATAGATATGTGAATTAGTGGCTTTGTTTTAGTTTTATTTATATATTTAATTTATAGATAGATATGTGAATTAGTGGCTTTGTTTTAGTTTAATTTATATATTTAATTTATCGATAGATAAATGAATTAGTGGCTTTGTTTTAGTTTAATTTATATATTTAATTTATAGATAATGTGAATAATTGGCTTTGTTTTAGTTTAATTTATAGATAGGTGTGTGTGTGTGTGTGTGTGTGTGTGTGTGTGTGGCTTTGTTTTAGCTTTATCGTAATATACCTGATAGTATGGGTATCTTGGGACCCAGGTTTTAGCTTGATTTATAGATGTCTATTAATGACTTTGTTTTAAGTTTGATTTGTAAATATGTATTAGTGTCCTTTTTGAAAGTTTAATTTATAGATCTGTATAAGTGCCTTGTTTTAGTTTAATTTATAGATGTTTGTAAGTGGTTTTGTTTCATCTTGATCCTAATGTACTTGGTATAATGGGTATAACAGGACCCAGGCTTTAGTTTAATATATAGATATGTGTATTAGTGGCTTGTTTTACTCATGGACATGTGTATTTGGGACTTTGTTTTAGTTTGATTTATGGGTTATTATAAATATTTGTTAGTTTTATTTTTAGCTTATTATTCTTAGTTTTTAATTGTATGTAGATGTTAAGTGTACTTTCTTATGTTTCTGCCCCTTCTCCATTGTTAATTGCACTGTTTGTTAAAATATTTGGAAACACATTTTCTTAGTCTAATATTCCTCATTTGGTTCAAGTTTTTCAATAAATTATTTAATAGTTTAAAGTTTGCATGGTTCTTGAAATATATTGATGCCATTTTTGTCACTAATGTTACATGTTTTGTTTTGATTCATAAACTTTCTGGAGAGTTTCGAAGATGTCGGAAAGAAACAAGGGATACAGAAGATGTTTAATGTGGAATGCAAAATGCATCAGACCAGGTTTGTGAACTTAATTGAAAATGTATGGATACATCAAATAATTTTCATATAAAATTAACCCTCGGGTGTACCAAGAAAAATTCAGATAAATGAATTTTTTGTCTATGTAGTTAATTCCTTTGTTCATTGAAGTTAGATTTTTGTATATAGGGTGTAAATGGTATATTGTTATGGCATGGAAAGATGGTAGCGACATGAATGATTGGATGGCAGCTTGGAGGGATGGTGGCATGGATGGGTGTATGACTGCATGGATGGGTTGAGTATACAGGATTATCTTGGGATTCAGAATTATTGACAAAATATATTTTGATGTCCAAAATATTTTCAATGTTTATGAAATTAAGTGTTGAGTAAATGTCCTACAAATGTTTTACCGGTCTGTCTAGTAAGTTTCTTACATTATTTTAAGCATGCAAGTAGATGTCAAAGACGGTACAAAAACAGTTTTCCAGATTAAGGAAATGACCATCTAAAGAAAAGGAAATGAGGATGGACAAGTGTTAAACATCTATTTCATTATCTGATGTGTGCATTAGAAATCATTTGATAGCAAAGTTGTTTCCATTTAGACATACAATATGAAGAATTTTCAACAAAAGCCTGAGAATCAAGACGACGAAGCTGGATGTAAGACACAGATGTTCTAGAAGTTGTTGATGTTTATTGACAAAATACTGCAATGGTAAATCTAGTACAGTTGTTATATTGATCAGACCTCAATATCTTTAGTTGAAAAATAGCAGAATTGAAGATATATGTATAATGGGGTTTTATACAAGTGTTCTTAGTTTCTGTCTAAGAAGAGTGACAGGATCTTTAAAAACTTGAAGGCAACAGAAGCTTCGTTTAATGTTTATTGCTGACAAGACATTTGGATGTCTGAAATATGCAAACAGAGTTAATGTCTACATGAACCTACCTTTTGAAAACATTCAAAAATAAAAATGCTTGAAGATTAAAATAAGTGTTTTAAAATACTTCTGTAATAATTGGGGAAGTAAGATTACAAGGTCTAAACTAAACTTCCACAGAATGGATGGCAGTAACATGGATAGAAGTCGTCATACACGAAAGGTAAAATGGATGGCAGGGACCAGGATTGGGATAGCAGCATGGATAGATGTCGGTAAACACTGATGGCATAAAAGGATCTCAGAAATATGGGATTAGTGGATAGTGGAAGATGGACAGGAAGATGGCGCTTATAGGACTGGACGGATTGCAACATTGACAGGTGGGTGCAACATCACAAAACACTGTTGGAAGAAAAATACAAGTTTTTTTTGGAATTAAATTTAAGATATGTCTTTAAAATGATTTGTCCAGTAAGATTAAGCAGGCGAATAGATTTCAACTAAGGTATGCAAATTAAAATTTCATTCCTTTTTAATGAGCGCCTACAGAAATGAAAGCAAAAACAAATTGTAAAAAGTCACATGGCTATAATGTTTTTAACCTGTTCTTCATCACCTTTTTAGGTAGCAGAGGTAAAAAATATATATCATTAGCTAATGCCAGATTATGATTTTTTAATGAATATATCATTTAAAATATGTCAGGAAAGTAAAATTATTGGCTTTTTTTTAAAATAGTGGATGATTGGATGGCGGCTACATGAACCAATAGATAGCAGCATAAAAGTACACATGCACACATGTCACTATAATAAAAGATTATAAACTAAAAGGGTGGCAGAAACATGGCCGATCGCATGACACCTGAAGGAATGGATGGATAGCAGCTACAGAAATGGTAGGATGGCAGCTTGGATGGAAGCATCAAGGATGGGTTGATGGCAGGATGAACAGGTTTCAGCACAAAGGGATGGTTGAATGGATGGCGCAATGTGGAATACAGGGGTTGTGGAAGCTTGTTTACAAGGATGACAACATTGAATGGGACAGGGGCATGACAGCATAGATGGAAGTCAGCTCAGATGGATGGGTGAATGGATGGCTTACACATAGATGGGAGGATGGCAGATATGGATGTCAGCTCAGGTGGATAGCATAATGGATAGCAGTGGCATGGACAGGCATATGGTTGCTTGGATGGATGTCAGCATGGAAGTGAGCATACATGATTGGCTTGGGATTCAGAATTATTGACAAATTACCGACATAACAAAGTTTTTCAAGGTTTGTTGAATTTTACTGGAATGAATTGTTTAAAATTATGTTATGTTAGTGAATCATGCAGTTAATGTCAAAGAAAAATTTTTGAACACTTAAGTAAACTAAATAAAGGACTTTTTTTAAAAGAAATGAGCACACACAGAATTAAAATTAAAACAGAACAAGGAAGAACTGTACCATTAACTTGTGCCTGCATTAAGTCATTTAAGGCAGATATACATTTGGTGTGAAGGGTTTTTACAAAAGCTAAATATTTAGAATAAGGACGTGTCTTTAAAGAGGTGAAATAGAAATTTACTATTATTTTTTTTGTAGATTACATACATAATTTCATTGTTTTGTACAAAATATTCTTTTTAACCTTAGCAGATGTAATAAAATAATGAACACGTACCATGTACCACTTTATGAATATGTCAATAAATATATTTAAGATACGAGGACAAAGTAAGATTATTAGCTATTTTTTTTAAAAAAGTGGATGTTTGGATGACAGCTGCATGACCCAGCATAGATTGATGGCAACAACATGGACACTGCTATGGCAGTATCATGGATAGATGAGTGCCACATGGATTGATGAATGGCAAAAGCAAAGACAGGCTGATGGCAGGACGAACATATTTTAAGCATAGAAAAAAGGTTGAATGGGCTACGACATATATGGGGGATGGTAAGGAAGATGGTGACAACATTGAAGGACAGAGGCATGGCTGCTTGAATAGATGTCCCACAGATGGATACGAGAATGAATGGTGATTAAGAGGATGGTGGACGACAGCAAAATAGAAGAGTGCTGGACATGACATTTTTGATGGATGTCAGCAGATTAGATAGTTGCAACATGAAGAGGTAGATGGTCGCATTGAGATGGGAATTACATGGATGGTCGGATATGTCTAATATAGATGTCAGTACTGATGTAAGCCTACAGGATTAACTTGAGATTAATAATTAACAACATACTGTTCAACATTTCATCAGGAGAAAGAAAGAATTTTTGCTTTTTTATCAATCTTTCACTGAACTACTGGTAACACATGTGAAACTCCGTCACCAGGAAAATTCATCAATTTTTTGTACATCTATGTTGTTTTTCAATGTAATATTAAAATACACTATGCGTTATGTCAAAAATTGCTAAATTTTATTTGTGAGCAACTAAACTCCGACTATATTGATTGTAGTAAATGTTACATTTTAACCATCTTAGATTCCATCTATTAGCTTTTGATAACCGCATTGTGGGGAAAAACCTTTTTGCCCATACCAGTTTCTGCAGTATCACAGAATTCGTTCAACTAAGAGCTACTGGATATACTTTACTTCATGTTACACAACTGTTTGGTACCCAAAGTGTGCTTCATGAACTTACAAGGTAAGCAGATGAAACAAATCAGTTAAAACTACAGTACGAATAAATTTATTTGACTTTGAACATACATTTATCAATAAATTTTGTAAACAATACTGTCTGATTCCATTTATCTACTTTAAATAAAAACTGTTCTCAAGATAACCTACATGTAGTTATGATTTAGAGTATGTCAGCAAGTTGTGCAATTTACAAAGTGTAAAAAAAACTTCTGTATTCTGTATCCCTGTACATGTCAGAGAAGTATTCCCATTGCATATCTTCCACTTTGAGTAAAACAGACTGAACAAATTTTAATTATGGTTTATTAATCACCATGTCCATTCATTCATTCAGTCTGTTTTCTTTTATGTTTCCGTTTGGTGTTGTCATTGACTTCTGGATTTAACTGCAAGATATATTTTAGTTATTACTGGTAGTGCAAAAAATGTAAAATGGTTTTGTATCATTTTTTCTTGACAAAACAGAAAATTTGACAATTTAATTTCATTTGCGGTGTCAAGCTAGCTTTGTTAAATTATTTTTTCCAATAATGTTACAGTTCAAGAAGAAAAATTTGCAGTTTCAGGCATTCAGACCAAAAACCACTGAGCTTCAAAGAGATGGATAATTACTTGAGGCACTCAAAACATATAAAATTTAGCCAAGATAAACATGAATGGACATATTTATTGGTTTTTCAAGCATACTGAGAAAGTCTTGTACACCTGACTGGACATTGTTTATTTGGTTTTGGAGCTCAGTCTGTAAGTACTGCAGCCTTGACCTTCAAGGTAAAGTAACAAAAGTTCATTTTCCATTGTTTATTTAGTTTATTAGATTTATTTTGATTATTTATAAAACAGTATATTAATGTCTGTTTTCCATTTTAAGCAGTTTAAATTTTCCCTTGAAATTTGATGGAATGTATTTTAAATGAACGAAGATACATATATACAATCTCTTGATATAATATGTACTGTTTTTATACACAGTTTCTCCTATGAATAGTTACCACTAAGCTGGCATTCTTCACAATAATTTCTTACTTTTCCATAAATGCTCATGGGTGTAAAATACTAAAAAGGTTCTTTTAAGGGTTTTAAGGGATTAATGGTATTATGATGCATTCTATATTTCAGACGTGCAAGATTGAGGGTAGAGAGAGAGAGGACATTTGAACATCGGATGTGGGAAGTCATGAAGATCAAGGCTGCGGAAATGATAGATGGATATGTAATGTTCTTCTATTACCTACATTGTAAGTTATGAATATGTATGTGCTAATATTCTATTCTGTAAGTCACTTTTGGTTGTATTGTCGGTATTGAATGGTTTCCTGCTTGGTTTATTGCATTGTTTATTTATATGGTGTATAAGTACCTGACTTGTCACTTCCAGATGGTAGAGGCTGTAACCTCCCACGCTTGACATCTTACACCTTGTATTAATTGCATGCACTAGAGCTTTATCGTATGAAAATGTTCCAGTCAGATACTTTTCTGCTATATTGTTAGTATTTTCTTAGTTTTTTAAAGGATGCAGGAAACCAGACAAAGCAGAGGTTTTATATCCCTCATGCTATTAGACTGCATTGTTTTGTTTTGTATCTGTAGTTAATTCTTTTCCATTAATGTTGTGTTTTGTTCTTTATTCTATAAACAAAATGGTATGTCTCAGAAAGACAAGGGGAAGAAGTACAAGTATTCGAAGCTGAATACAGGCTATAAACCATAATGAGGAAGGTTTATTTAGTTAACATTTCTAATCAGACGTCAGATTGGAAAACGCTTAGTTTCATATCGGATTGTCAAGTTCTTTTCTGTGAAGATAGTGATCGGGATGTTGATGATAACTTACATATATGATGAAATAATTGTTACAAGGCAGATAACTGTTTCGAAAACAGATTCTAATAGATAGATATTCTTCTAGATACTCTAGATTTTAATGTTTTTTCCACACGTTTTATTTTCAGGACTGACCTTTCACATTTTATTGGATTTATTTCTCATTTACTTACTGTACTACCAATGTTAAGAATGATGTCATATTTTTTTTCAGGATCTGTGGTTTTAAATTTTGTTTATTTCCCATCAATTGTAATAATGGTGTTAAGAAATCATGTTAATCAATGTTTATTAACTTTATATTTGATTGATGATAAGTGCATCAAAGGGAAATAACTACATAATGTATCTTTAAGTAAGGTTGTTCTTTTCTTTTAAAATGATTGATTTCTTAGTTATGTTAAGTTATGTATTTGTTTAATTTTGTTGCATTTTTGTTAAATATTAGTTATTGTAATTTGGATATCAAGGATAACTTCTCTCAAGGCTCAGATGTTTTGAAAATGTAATTGTAACTTTTTATTTGTTCTGTTTCTTACATATAATTATTGTACTTTATAATGTTAAAAAATCTCTTTTTTCAGTACTAAGTGATCTGTGGTTTGGTACTCATTTTATTTCTTGTATGGTGTAATGATATAAATGTTACTATATTTAGACATAGTTTTAAGGAAAATACTAAATGCTTATTACTCATTAATACAGAATTTTTCAAGTATTACATTTGCAATTGACATTTGAGGTGTTTGATTTTAAAGTTTCATCTTATTTGAAATCATAAAAAACGTTTTTCTCATGGCTTCATTATTATATTTTCTACAGTCTCAAAAACGAGTGATCGGAAGAAATATTGTGGAATACAAACTACAATCTTGAAGATAAAGGTTAGTGAACTTTCATATTTGATAAAAGATTTGTTTCAAGTTGCAAGTTCATTTCTCTCAAATCTGGATTTGATATTGATTCATAGTCATAGTTTTATTTTAGTATAATTATATCTATGTTATTATATTGCTATATATTGTAAATTATTGAGGTGTTTTTCTGGTGATGCCTTGTTTATTTTAAGGTGGATGTTAATATTAATAGATCTGAAGTTTTATCTACAGGAAAATGTGACTTGTCAATTTTTTATATGTTGTATACTGATGTTGAAAATAATTAATTTCACTTATTTCAGTTATTATGTGATTTGAAGTTTATTTTTTTCTTGTTTGTTATTATGATGTTAAGAATAATTTGTCATAGTGTGTTGAGGAAAATATATGTTTTATTTTTATAAAAAGTCCTCTTATACATTTTTTAGATGCAGTATTTTCATATTACTTTTGTAGTTTAAAGTTTTGAAAGCCATGTCTGATTTAAAAATGTTTCATAATGTAATAATAAAATTATTTATGGTTTGTTAAGCTTATATGATTTATTTTTGTCCAGGTATTATAGGGAGAAGAAATACAGCAGATGTTTGATGACAGATTCAGAATATAAAGTTTTTGAAATTTTATATTTCATGATTGATTCTTCAAAAGGAATTAAGGGGTCTTAAGGGGTTTTAGTTTGATTTATAGATAAGTGTATTTATGGCTCTAATTTAGTTTGATTAAGGTCTTTCAAATAGCTTCCATTTGAAAGACCTTATCTTGATTTATAGATACGTGTGTAAGTGGCTTTGTTTTAATTTACAGATGTGTATATAAGTGGCTTTGTTTTAGTTTAATTTATAGATGTGTATTGTAGTAGCTTTGGTTTAGTTTAATTTATAGATAGATAGGTGAACTAGCGGCTTTGTTTTGGTTTAATTTATAGATAGATATGTGAATTAGTGGTTTTGTTTTAGTTAAATTTATAGAGATATGTGAATTAATGGCTTTGTTTTAGTTTAATTAATTGATATGTGAATTAGTGGTTTTGTTTTGGTTAAATTTATAGATATGTGTTATTAACTTTGTTTTAGTTTAATTAACAGATTTATGTATAAGTGGGTTTTTAGCTGGATCCTAAATGGGTGATGGCTTGGTATAATGGGTATCTTAGGACTCAGGTTTTAGTTTGATTTATAGTTAAGTGTATAAGTGAATTTTAGTTTGATCAGGGTCTTTCAGATAGATTCTATTTGAAAGACCCTGGTTTGTTTTCTAGATCCGTGTATAAGTGGCTTTCTTTTAGTTTAATTTATAGATATATTTATTTGTGGCTTTGTTTTAGTTAATGATTACAGACACATGTATAAGTGGCTTTATTTTAGTTTAATTAATAAGTATGTGTATTAATTGCTTTGTTTTAGTTTAATTTATAGATGTGTGTGTGTTAGTTGCTTAAGCTGGACCCTAATATACCTGAGATATAATTGGAATATCAGGACAAGGGTTTTAGTTTGATTTATGGCTATGTGTATTACTGGCTTTGTTTTAATTTGAATTATGGGTTATTATACATATTTGTAAGTTTTATTTCTAGTTTTTTTATTCTTAGTTTTTTAAGTGTATGTAGGTGTTTAGTGCATTTTCTTATGTTTTTCTCCTTCTCCATTGTTAATTGGATTGTTCGTTAGAATTTTTGGAAACATAATTAGTAACTGTAGTCTTCCATTTCTCTTTTGATTCAAGTTTTTTAGTAAACTATTTCTTTAGTTTAAAGTTTGCATTGTTCTTGAAATATATTCATGCCATTTGTAAACAGACATGTCACTAATGTTACATATTTTGTTTTGATTCATACACTTTCTGGAGAGTTTCGAAGAAGTGAGAAAGAAACAAGGAATACAAAATGTTTGATGTGGGATGCAGATTACAACACCAGATCAGGTTTGTGAACTCAAGTTATTGAAAATGTATGGATAGATCAGATAATTTTCAAATAAAATTGACTCTCAGGTGAATCAACATAAATTCAAATAAACGAGTGTTAATTTGTATTAGTAGTGAATTCGTTTGTTCATAGAAATTGCATCTTTGTATATAGGTCGAGATGGTATATTTCTGTGGCATGGAAAGATGGTGGAGACATGAATTATTGGATGGCAGCTTGGAGGGATGGTGGAATGTATGAGGGTATGACTGGATGCACAAATGTCAGCACAGAGGGGTTGAGTATACAGGATTAACTGTGGATTCAGAATTGACAAAATACATTCTGATGTCCCAATATTTTCAAAATTCGTGAAATTTGTTAAACAAAAGACCTAAAAAACGTTTTACAGATCTGTCCCTTAAGTTTCTTGTATTTTAAGCAAGGAAGTTGATGTCAGAGATAGATTAAAAACTAAGGTTTCCAAATTAAGGAAATGAGCATCTAAAAAAAAAGAATATGAAAATGGACAAATGTTTAAACATCTATTTCATTATCTTATGAGTGCATTAGAAATTATTTGACAGCAGAGTACTTCCCTCTAGACCCAGAGTGTGAAGAAGTTTCAACAAAAGCCTGAGAATCGAGAAGACGGAGCTGGATGTAAGATGTTTGACGTTATCAATCAGATGTTTGACGTTATTGATCTATATATTGACAAAATACTGCAATGATCAGTTCTGTACAGTTGTTATATTGATCAGACCTCCAAAAACCTTGAGTTGAAAAAAAGCAAAATTTTAGATATATGTATAAAATTGGTTTTATACAAGTGTTCTTAAATTAGTTTCTGTCTAAGAGGAGTGCAAAACTTGAAGACAACAGAAGCTTCGTTCAATGTTTATTTCTGACAAGACATTTGGATGTCTGGAATATGCAAACAAATGTCTACATGAACAAACCATTTTAAAACATTTAAAAATTAAAATGCTTGATGATTAAAATGTGTTTTAAAATACTTTAGTAATATTTGGGGAAGTAAGATTACTAGGTCTTCTTCGAACTAAACTTCCACAGAACAGATGGCAGTAACATGGATATGTTGGCATAAATTGATGGTAAAATGGATGGCAGGGACCTGGAATGGGGATGGCAGCATGGACAGATGTCGGTATACACTGACGGCAGAATGGATGTCAGAAATAAATGGGATAAGGGGATGATGAAAGATGGACAGGGAGATGGAGCCTACATGACTGGCTGGATTGCAGCATTGACAGATGGGGGCAACATTGCAAAACACTGTTGGAACAGGGTCTTTCAAATAGAATAGTTCTATTTGAAAGACCCTGGTTGGAACAAAAATACAAGTTTTATGGAATTCAATTTTAGCTCAATGTCTTTGAAATGATTTGTCCAGTTAATTATTTTAAGCAAACTAAGGTATCCAAATTAAAATTCGAATCTTTTTAAATGAGCACCTAAGTAATAAAAAACAAATGGACAAATTCAACACTGTTTTGATAAAATATATCATTAGCTAATGCCAGATTATGATTTTCTATGAATATCATTTGAAATATGTCGGTAAAGTTAAATTATTGGCTCCTTTTTAATAGTGGATGGTTAGATGGCGGCTACATGAACCAATAGAGCAGCTTAAAAGGATGGCAGCAACATGGACGATTGCATGGCACCTAAAAGAATGGATGGATGGCAGCAACATAGATGGTAGGAGGGCAGCTTGGATGGAAGCATCAAGGACGGGTTGATGGCAGGATGAACAGGTTTCAACACAAAGGGGTGGGTGAATGGATGGTTGAAATGTAGAAAAAAGGGATTGTGGCAGCTTGTTTACAAAGATGACAACATTGAAGGGGCAGGGCATGGCAGCTTGGGTGGAAGTCAGCACAGATAGATGGGTGAATGAATGGCTCACACATAAATGGGAGATGGCAGCTTTGATGGATGTCGGAACAGGTGGATAGCATAATTGATAGCGGTGGCATGGACAGGCATATGGCTGCTTAAATCATATGTTAAGATTGTTTCATACATTTCTTGAAGCAAGCAAGTAATGTCAAAGAAAAAATATTGAACACTTAAGGATACTAAATTAAGGAGTTTTTTTTTTTAAAATTAGCATTAAAAGTAAAACAAAACAAGGAAAACTGTACCATTAACTTGTGCTTGCGTTAGAAGTCATTTAAGGCAGATAAACATTTGGTGTGAATGGTTTTCACAAAAGCTGAATAACAAGAATAAGGACATGTCTTTAGATAGGTGAGACAGAAATTTATTATTTGTTTTGTACAAAAAGTTCTTTATGGCCTTAGCAGATGTAATAAAATAATGAACAAATACAAATGTACCCTTTTATGAATATGTCAACAAATATTTGATACATGAGGGGAAAGTAAGATTATTGGCTCTTTTTTTAAAGTGGATGATTGGATAGCAGCTGTATGACCCAGCATAGATTAATGGCAGGAGTATGGACAGTGATAGGGCAGCATCATGGATGGATAAGTGCTACAATGATTGATGAATGGGAGCAGCAAAAAACTGATGGCAGGAAGAACAGCTTTAGCATAGAGGAATGGTTGAATGAGCTACGACATAGATGGAGGATGGTGACAACACTTCAGGGGACATGGGCATTGCCGCTTGGATGCATGTCGGCAAGATGGATCGGAGAATGAATGGTGATTAAAAGGATGGTGGATGGCATCAATATGGGAGAGTGGTGGACATGACATTTTGGATGGATGTCAGATAGCAGAATGGATAGTTGCAACATGGACAGGCAGATGGTCACATTGTGAGATGACAAATACATGGATGGGTGGATATGTCTAAGATATATGTCAGTAAGGATGTGAGCAGACAGGATTAACTTGGATACAGAATTACCGACAAAATACTGATCAAGATTTCATCTGGAGAAAGTAAGTTTTTTTAACTCTTTTTATCAATCTTTCACTGAACTACTGGTACAACATGTGAAGTTCTGTCACAAGGAAAAATCCATAATATATTTTGTAGATCTACATTACTTTTTAATGTAATATTAAAGTACTGTCTGCGTTATGTCAAATGATGCTAAATTATATTTGTTAGCAACTAAATTCTGTATATGTTAATTGTAATGATTGTCACATCTTTTAACTATCTTAGATTCCCTCCCTTTGCTTTGGATAACCACATGGTGGAAAAAACCATTTGGCAATACCAGTTTCAGCAATATTACAGAATTAGTTCAACCAACAGCTACTGAGTATACTCTACTTCATGCTACACAGCAAGTTAATCAATTTACAAATTGTAAAGAAAACTGTTGTATCCCTGTACATGTCAGAGGTGTATTCCAATGCTTATTTTCAACTTTTGAGTAAAACAGACTGCACAAATATTAATTATGGTTTATTAATCACCATGTCCATCCATTCATTTAGTCTTTTTTCTTTTACTTTTCCGTTTGGTGTTATCATGACTACTGGATTTAACTGCAAGATATAGTTTCGTGTTATTGGTAGTAGAAACAGGGTCAAATTATTTTGTATCATTTGTTCTTGACAAAACAGAAAATCCGACAACTTAATTTCATTTGGGGTGACATGCTAGCTTTAGTAATTTATTTTTCCAATAATGTTACAGTTCAAGAAGGAAAATTTGCAGTTTCGGGCATTCAGACCAAAAACCACTGAGCTTCAGCGTGATGGATCCGATACCAAATATGCAGTCCCAAAACATATAAAATTTTCCCAAGATACACAAGAATGGACATATTTATTGGTTTCTCAAGCATACTGAGAAAGTCCTGTAACGCAGACTGGTCATTGTATATTTGGTTTTTGAGCTCAGTCTGTAAGTACTGCAGCCTTGACCTTCAAGGTAAAGTAACAAAAGTTCAGTTTGCATTATTTATTTAGTTCAGTAATTTAGTTTGATTATTAAATATTATATTAAACTGTTTTCCATTCTAAAGCAGTTAAAATTTTCTCTTGAAATTTGATAGAATGTATTTTAAATGTAGGAAGATATATACAATGTCTTGACATAATATGTACTGTTTTTAATACAGTTTCTCCTATGAATAGTCACACCAGCAGTTCACTAGACTGACTAGATTTATTGGTTTGATCTCAATTGCCAGTGATATAACCACTTATAGCATTTTTTTTACAATAATTTCTTACTTTTCCATAAATGCTCATGGGTGTAAAATAGTAAAAAGGTTCTTTTAAGTGTATGTAATAGTTAAAAACAGCATTTTTACTTCCAGTCCTCTACTTTCATTATATATTTCAGATGTGCAAGGTTGTTGTACTTCTTTTCTGCTAAAGAAATTCTCGTAGGTGGACAAAACATTGAAATGAACTTCAACCCAAAGAAAACCCAGCTGAACCAGGTAATACATTAAAACATGCTTTTTTCGCTGCACCTTGTCCAGATTCAAAGAAGTTTTTGAAATGATCATTTTTAGTTAAGTTATTTTAGCTGCAGCTTTCAAACAGAAATATGAGGTTGCAATTTACCAATTGTGTTGGTAAAAAACAACCAAAAACCAGAAAGGTTCAATCTAGAACGACCCATTTCAAAAATTATTTACAGAGCTAATTTGTTACAATTTTTTTTTTCAAAAATAAAGCAAGCATAAAACAAACATGTAAGGTATAACCTCTTCTGCGTAATTATTCTTGCACTTGTTATAACTTTCATCTATCATTTCAGTGATTCATCTCCGTCAAGACGCTTTTCGGGGACTTCTTATGACAGTACTAACACCAGACTTTTCAGTGCTCCAGGATGTAAACAAACAGCTGAAACAATACACAATATGGACTGTGAAATGCAGTAATTGCATTATATATTAACTATACGCGAAAAATACATGTTGGAACACGTCAGTATTTTCAACAATTGTAACAGTTGTGATAATATATTCAGGGGACAGTGAGCTATTACTGAGGCAAAGGAAAAGAACATTTACTAATAGATTATTTATGAAGTGCACATAGTAACAATGATTGTTAAAACCCAAAGTATAGCAAGCAGAGTATGCAGTCACGTAGGCATCAAATTTTTGTTTGTATAATATGTACTATAATATTATATATAGCTATATAAATGAGCTATTCGTGAGGTTAGAGAAAAGGACATTGTGTCTTGGTTAGGAATAGTTTATGAAGTGCACATATTAACAGTGATTGTTAAACTGTGTTAAAACCCTAACTATAGCATGGAGAGTGTGCAATCATGTATGGTATTAACATTAAATCTTTGTTTGTATAATATGTATCAGTTTCAACATTTCAAAATATTATCGTTCAGTTTTAACTGATTTCACAAATTAAACTTAAATCTGTAAGAGTGCGTCCCAACACTCCCGCGGTATGGCATTTTTTGACAAATGGGAACAGGTTTCCAGACTTTTTATCTCTGGTTTTTCCTGGGCGAAGCCGACCGCATTTTCAAGAAGGCGAATAGATTTTATTTATACTATCACACACAGTAAGTAAACTTTGTACTATTCCATCGCATGTTGAATGCTAATTTGCTCTATAATAACTATTGTATTTTTGTTTGACGAATAAAATTTATTCGAACATGGTGTGTCCTTTCTTTCCTGAAATATCCTGCAGAAATTTAGTAAAATTGAAGAATATAGCCTGATTTTGCTGGTTAACTCTGTCACAAAACTCTAGTTAATGTGAACTAAGCATACATGGACTAGGAAACCAAAAAGTTTACTAAAGCAATAAATAACAGGATAACTGATCAAATGAGTACTATTTCATTAAATTACTACTAGAAGTAATCGTATGTTTTCACTTGGAACCCAGTGTATATTTTATTCACACCTTTTTTGCTACCAGCAGGAATATTTTTAAATCACACTGTTAGCCCTCAGTCATGTCTGTCAACAAGAACTGTAATCTGCTTATAGATTTTTTAAGTTAATAGTGTAAATAATTCACTAATTTTGACCTGCGTCCATCTGTCCAAGTTTTGTATTCTTGTTTCCATAAAACTTTCAGTTCTTTATGACGTGGAATTCTATGAATAATTTTGATAGAGCTTCATGCAAGGAACATCCCTGCATAGTTAACTTTGACCAGGTGTTTAAGGAGATGTTTTAACAAGCAAGTTGATGACCAAAAGCACAAAATTATCACCAGGTGATAACAAAGGCTCACTATGAAATCTTAAAGTATAATCAAAGGCTGAAAAAACTGTTAGGACTTTAGGAATGATGCGATTTCAACCAGCTTTCCAACATTAATTTAAATGGCACACTCCTAACCATTTCAGTATTTTCTGATTTTACAAAAATAGTATAGATGCCGAGTTGTTATCAGCAAATCTTAAAAGCATAGCGAAGCACATATTTATCAGATATGACTTAGAAAGAAAAAGAATCGTAAAATGTGTACACAAGGAATCTAAAGATTTTTACTATATTTTAAATATTTCTCTTTTTCTTTATTCGTATGTACGGTCAACTTGCATGTTAGAGAAAAACTAATTAGCATTTAGAAATACATGTAATATTAAGCAATAATAACAGAAATAAAACGGAAACAATCTAGTAACTATAAAAACATAAAATACAATACAAAACAACAGCACCCTTAAGGAGTGCAATATACACACAGAGTAACTTGCCATAAGAACTACTTTCAACCTTTCTCCAAGACTTAAGTTTTTAATGACTCCTTGGTATATTTTTAAATGAAAAAGTAGAGCAAGAACGTTGTTGAGAAATAATTTCAAGACACTTCACTTGTTTTTCTTTTCTTGATTTGAAAGTTATTGGGAACCTTTCTAGGTTGTACTTAAATATTAAGGTCAAAATCTGTTTAAGAATACTGTTCATTAAATCAAAATTGAGATCATTGTCCCTTCATAAAGAAGAACTCCGTTATAGTTTTTCAACACTGATTATTTCCTTGTACAAAGTCACTTGGCCTTATGTCTGCAGTGGCAGCCTCACCCCATATTGTTACTTTGGACCTTCAACTATCATTTTAACCACTATGTTCTTCATGGTGACTTCCTCGGCTCCAGCTTAAACTGTCCTGGACTCTTCTACCTGGAAAATGTAAATCTACATATCAGCACACAGGAAGTACTGATCTAGAAGTACCCAAATATAAATGAATTGAAAAGCACTGAATTGTATGTCAAAGTGCAGTACAAGCCTTGTGACATCCCACTGTACCAGTGAAAAGGTGCTGGAATGTCTGCTAGAGGCGTCTGTGTGGGGACTAAGCTTGTAGAAAATTCACAGCAACTTTGAATGACACATGCTGTAAAGAAATACGTACATACAGGAAAATAATGAACTGAAAAACTTTGTAGCAGTTTTTTTAATCAGTTATGACATAGAATACTGTTCAAGAGAAAACAGAAATGAGATGTTTTACCTGAATAAACCTACCTTGAATGGGGATCATGTGATTTTTGGAGGCCTCACTGCTTCAACAGAAGAAAAGATTGATGCTAGATGAGGGTTAAGAATTCTCTGGCCTTTATTTAGCCTTGTGACTGTAAGGAACAGAGAAAGTTAAAGGCACGGCGTAGGGAACCTTTGACAGTGTCGTCAGCACAAGTGATCACCTATCCTTATTCTTCTTTATTATGTTCTACAGCATGATAGTCTTGTCAACCTGTAGTAAAGGTACAAAAGAATTATTTCCATATTTCACCATGCAGAATTGTATTGATTACAATTAAACATACTGTTGATTACCAAATAATGCCTATCAAAACATTTGCATGTTCGGAGAAATGAGGCCATCATCAGTGTACAAGTACATACTTAAGAAGGCCAAAGGAATAAATGATTTTCAATGAAGAAGTTTTTATAAGGACTTTGACAAATATGTGGGAGGGGCAAGGGCGAGGAGTGTAGTGCAGTTTGCATTTTTGCTGTTCATTTTATTTTCAATACAGCAGCACAGACAAATTAAGTTCTGTCTTGGCGCTATTATTTTTACATTCACTAGTTTAGCACCTCTTATTATTCATTATGGTTGGCTAACAGAGATGTAAGGGCTGTCAAAAGCAGTCAACAAATAAATTTTCTACATTGTACACTCTTCACTTCCTCTTAATTTAATAAGAGACAAGCTCACCAGTCTCTTTGAAAAAACGTTTGCAAGAGAAAATAAAAACTAAATCGCTTATAATGAACAAAGAGCATTTTTTACAGATGGTCCTTAAGATAATTATATTTTATGGACTTGTCAATACATGATCGAGTCGATCTCTTTCTTGCTATATACTATTTATATTAGAATTGGGACTCCTATTTATAAATAGGTAGTTGGCATCCCTATGGAAACAAAGTGTGCACCTTTTTGCTGACTTGTTTTATACCTCTATAAAAGACACTTTATGTTATCTATTTCTAGTGAACATCAAGATAGGTATCTTGACGATCGATTTGTTAAATATAGCTTATAACCATTTTTCCATCTCAGGTCAATAAAATATATTCAAATGAACTCTAGATTAATAAAGCAAAAACACTTCAGAAAAGCAAGCAAACTTCCTTGATCTTAATCTTTCTAATGAAAATTGTTTCATTAGTACTAAAATATACATGTATGATACACGAGATGATTTTGATTTTAATCTTGTTTTTTATCAAACTTTAGTGGTGATGTCCCATCCGCCACATCTTATCGGGTTTATATTTCACAGCTTGTTCACTTTTCTAGAGTCTGTAACAATGTTCAAAGATTTCAATGAACGCAATCTTTGCATAACAAAACCAATAAAACTTTTGAAACAGGGTATTGCCTCCACAAATTAAGAAAACAAATGTTTTGCAAGTTTTATCGCCGATACCCAGGTTTAAGTCCAAAATGCAATTGCAGTTTAAAATCACTACTGCAACAAGGTGTTTTATAGAGATCTGATTTATAAATAAAAGAAAATTGAAGAAAATTAAAAGCAATATTGACTTCTCCTTGTTAATTTATTCGTAAAAACCGTCTGTTAATTCAAAGAAAAGCTACCGACATGATATACAGCGCTCCTCCTAGTTAGTAATTAACCCTTCTGCAGTTGTTTGTTTTGTTCACCTCTTTGTTTGCACGACGGTGGCAGGGGTTTGAGCTTTTATGAAGGTTTTTAGGGAAATCTTGAAAAAGATCTTCATAACAAAATTGTTGTAAATTTTCTCCTTCTCTTCTGTATCCTCAGCGACGTTACAGGCGAGACAAAAGCACAACAAATGACAAGATTATTTTGTGAAAAGTGTCTTTTATATTGCTATCACCGGGGTTTTCCTGTTTCACACATGGCCAGTAACCCAAAGACCAAATCTTCAGGTCGACATGTTTATCTCCCCGTTTACGCATCCGCAGTAACCCAAAGAGCAAACACCACAAATGAGGTGATTTCTCCCACCCATTTTATATTACTTATATAACCCTCGTATTTTAGACACATATAGAGTTCTGTTATTCATAAATATATAAAAAGCAAGATTTGAGCAGTTTATTGACTCCCAATTATTTCAGTATATACGAACTGTACATCTTGTATCCTTTATTTTCCAATATAGGGAAGTCTGTATTATTGGCGTACAGTGGTTTGATGACTTTTTAGTGTGGAGAATTAAGTAGTGTAAATATTTATCATATCGCATTTAGTAATGTCGTAATATTATTCTTTTCTCATTGGGAGTAGTGACGAAGATACCGTTGTCGAAACTACTTCGGGTACGAGGTAAGAAAATGTGATAATAAATTTTGTTATAATAATTGCAGTTATACTGTTTAAGATGACATAAATGCGGGGAAATGCCAGTTTTTTGGGCAAAGAAATTTAGCAGGACAAGAATTGAGATACACATATTGCACACTTGTACTAAGAAACTTTTGAACTCAGAAACAACACAAGATCTTCAAAAAATGGAAAGATATTATTATGAACTTACCGCAAATTTTTACTCAATGGGCGTGAGTTTGTTATTCCTCAGTATATGAAACAAGAGTCATTTTGTAACACTCAACACATTTACAATGATTCTGTGTAATTCTAGGGACGGTGTTTCAGAGGACTCATCTGAGGTGACACAACAAGCGTACTATCGAGACCAAATGTTTACAAATAAGCTGTGGAGAAGTTATGATGAAAATACAGGAGGCATTCTACGAATACATAGAGTCTTAGATGAACGTGAAGACAAAAAATGACAGTCGATTACGACGGTCTGATTCGCTACATTGAGTTCAACTCTCGACTTTTTTTAGGAAGTGTGCATATATCTTTTTCTCAAGTCAATGACATATGTTTATATGTACTTTGCAATAAAAAGAAAATGACAGCTTTTAAAGACCAGCTTTTTCACGAAGTGTTGTCACTGTAAGACAAGTCACTGTCTCGTTTATCTGCTATTATTCTTGCATATGGTTTGTTTGATTTACTCTAAGCAAATGCCTTGAGAAGATAAACGCATTTTATGCAGTTTTGTCCGTTAGTGAAATAGTATGATATTAAGTATAATCATTTCGAGATTAGTGTTAGGGTCATAGGTTGGTGACTGGCTTCGTTTTACTCTTAAGAATTATAAAATACGCCAAAGAGGAACCTGCCAGCTATGTTTGTTCTATGTCTATTCCGAATGTCCAGAAGAGAGTCCAGTACAAGTGTTTCAGAATCTGGCTCGGAATCTGTAATTAACAAAAACGAAAAGTATTAATATACAGAGTAACTGACATGAAAGCAAAAAGTATTGTTATCATGCACAGACGTTGGAGTTAAAATTGTAATTTTCATTTATTTTCTGTTAACAGTGAATAAAAATATGACTTCTAATGAACGAGTCAAAGTCAAATATTAAAGGACTGCGTGTAGAATATTCGATTTTAAACTGAACCGGAATGCAGCAATTTACTAATAACCAAGTATCTTAACATGTTACGTATGATGTCAATACTATTCATGTGCAAAAGTGTTTTAATCCAAACGAAATTTCCTGTCAGTGTTCCGTGAAATGCTTGTGTTTAGTTGGCATTTTGCTACTGCGGTTTTATTTCCTTAAGTAATTAGTTAACATACACTAAATTTTGGACAGTAATCGCCCTTTATCCAACCATCAAGATCATGGTAAACCTGCGCCTTCATTGTTCGATCACGCAGCAGACGACATATTTCGCACGTGACACAAGGTTCCCTAAAGGCGTATCTAGATTTCCATTTGAAATAAGTCTTATACAGTGTCTCGTTATTCATCACTTCAGTGATATATTCAGAGAAAGACATCACGTCTTTGAAGTGATAGATGTTTATATATGAACCTGGTATGGCTATATCATCTTGTTTGACTTTCCAGTTTACTATAGGAATTTGATTTCTGTTTAAACTCTCCCAGTATTTTTCACTAACATAATCTTTACAATGAGAATTCTCAAAAGCAAGGTAAAACTTGTACTTTCTTAAGATGTCCTCACACGTTTTCTCTTTAGGAGTTTTCATGTTCCCACATGGGTTATTATAACAGTGTCCAAACATGTCTATCTTGAGATATTTCTGCAGTTCATACACGAGTTTGTATCTTTGAGCTTGGTCTACACAATTACTTATCATTCCAGCAATACCTCTTGGTTTATCTTTAAAACTTGTTTGGTTGCGATCATAAGATGATCCGTGATTGTCATCCTTTAATTCGTTCACAACATATTTTGATCCGTACGGCCACCAAACAGTTGCGTCTCGTCTATACCATGCTGTCCAATTAAACAAACCATTGAATAGCGTTGCATCCCAAAATATATTACATGGCGGTTCCTTATTGAAGAGTATCCAGACCTGTTCGGGATGCCGGAAAGACGGAAATTCTACGGACGGCGGTGTTTTTAGAATCCAATGCATAAAAACGGGCCATAGATCGTAAGCGTGAAAAATAATGGCATCGGCGTTACTTACGTCATCTTTGTCCTCGCTTACCTCACATTTAAATTCACAGTTTGCCAAACATGTTCGAAATCCTTTGCGAACATCTTCCCTGAGAAATGGGTTCCAAATCAGAATCTTCTTTATCGATCGACTGGAAAATGTCCTGTTTTCAAATCTCGTCAGAAACTGTTTCCGGTTAGTTTTTATCTTTAGAAAATGCAAAGATGTAAATATAAGCAGAACAGTTACCAAGCAAAGAAAAATGAAAATTCTACGTGTTTTAAAATGACCACAGTTCATATTAATGAATCTTCTATCTATAAAGATTGAACGAAACAAATACTGTTTATTTACAAACTTTAAACAGGAAGTATTTGTAAAACCGGAGACAGGCACTTGTGTGGTGATAGGCATATAAGATGACTGTTCCCATCGAGTACAACAGAAATCTACATTAAATAGAGATGTTTATCTATGGTTTGTTTACGCTATGAAAGATATGTGTGTATTGCTGAACAGGAGCAGGAGCTGTTTCAGATCATTTAGAATATGCTGACTATACTAAAACCATATACCATAAATACCATATAAGACTTGTAAAGTCATTTTCTAGCGTGTCGGTACGTTTGGTTACTTTTTTATAAAGTATTTATTTCCTACTCATTAAGAACACTTCCTAAGTCATGACTTTTCGGATGATCGAGTTTTCAGGCTACTGAGCTTTTAAGACAACCAGATGAACCTACAATAGGAAGGGGTATATGTTCTGTATCTTTTAGTATCCCAATTAGCCAAGAAAGACCTAAAAGACCATGCACTACATTATTGGGTGCTATATTGCACAACTATCATATTGGCTCATTTGCTATAAAATGAAAAATAATTGATTATTGAAAGAAGAACACATGTTTAAAAAAGTATTATTTCGGCATTAATACACCAAGAATTTAGAATAAATGTACATCCATCCAAAAATTGTACATACAGTCCATTTGAATACTAATAATAACGTTTTCAGAATATCTGTTGTTCTTAGAATTTTTAGCTGCCCATAATTCGACCCAAAGCGGTGCATGACACAGCAAGAATGTCTACTTATTGTACCTCTTTTGGTTTATTTACTGTATCGTGTCGAAAAATTGAATAATCCAAAACTCCAGTTTTTTGGCGTAATGAAATTTCAGTGAATATTTCTGATTTTCCAAATGTGTAGGAATTTCACTGCATTTATATAAAAAACAATAATGAATATTTTCAAAGAAAAAAATAAATAAAATGTGGTATTGTTCCATCCATACTTCATTGTTGACAATTTAGTTTTGAATAGATCGATTACGGGTGTACACGTTTTTTATTCCGAACACTAGCCGGTGATACGGTACGGGTCCATGTCATCTTGGATGATATTTACGATTAGCCTGGTGGAAATATTAGCGATATTTCCCTGTTATTGAAATCCGCCGCTAACTTAACCACTGAAACTGTATCTCCCGCTTGAACTTATTTCACATATATCTATAGATGTTGCTTTCGAGTGAAACTTCTTTAACAAATTATGGTGGCTGATTTACGCCAAGTCGTATTTTCGCTATGCAAAAACATGAAGATACGACAAAGTCAAATTCTCGAGGCGAAAAAGCGAAAATACGACAAAATTAGGCAAAAAACGACACATAAAATGTGTCGTGTTTTCGCCTCCTATTTGTCGTGACTTTATATTTTCACATATTTGCTTTTTCGTATTTTCGCATTTTTTGCTTTTTAGCACTGTTGCATTGTCGCAGTTTTGGTTTTTCGCATTTTTGTGTTTTCGCTTTTACGGTTCCGGTTATGGATGCGCAGATTTATTACACATATGTTGAATGTGTTGAAACTTCACCTTTTAAATGTACTGGGCAGTTGTTTATAAAATACAAACCAGTAGGAAAACAATAACAATAATATAACTGAAAAGGGATACTTTCGCGATCACTATTTCCATCCACTGTTTTTTAGGCATATGTGTAATGGTGTGCCCCTGCACTAATACAATTGGAACGAAAATGCGACAATGCAACACGCAATAATGCAAAAAGGCGAAAATGTAACAACGCAAAAATGCAAAAAAGGAAAAATGCAAGAATGTGAAAACACGAAACGACGACGAAGTTTGATTTTGCCGTATGTTCGTGTTTGTGCATTTTCGCCACGAATAAGCAAAGACACGAAAGATGAAATGCGAAAACACGACACATTTTATGTGTTGTATTGTTGCCCTTCTTTTGTCGTCCTTTCGCATATCTCTGTGTTTTTGCATTTTTTGCATTTTCGTCGCGAAAAAGCGAAAATACGACATGGCGTAAATCAGCCACCATAACAAATAGACAAATTGAGTTTAACAATTTAGCTTTAATGACAACATTTTGTACTTGAGGATATTTCTAAATTAGTGGTAATAATTACTTTTCACTATGATTCAAAAGTCGCCTTGTAACGCCCATTTATGGACAAAATCTCTGACACTTACTTCCGGTGGTTAAACCATTTCAGCATGTTTTTGAATTAGAGACTTCAAGCTTCAGAACAGGACTTGTTAGTGTGCAAGTGTCTTCCGGTTACACGTTTCTCTCCATTTTCCTTCTAGCTTCAGAACAGGACTTGTCAGTGTGCAAGTGTGTTCCAGTTACACGTTTCTCTCCATTGTCCTTCTTGCTTCAGAACAGGACTTGTCAGTGTACAAGTGTCTTCCGGTTACACGTTTCTCTCAATTTTCCTTCTTGCTTCTAAACAGGACTTGTCAGTGTGCAAGTGTCTTTCGGTTAAACGTTTCTCTCCATTTTCCTTCTTGCTTCAGAACAGGACTTGTCAGTGTGCAAGTGTCTTCCGGTTACACGTTTCTCTCCATTTTCCTTCTTGCTTCAGATCAGGACTTGTCAGTGTGCAAGTGTCTTCCGGTTACACGTTTCACTCAATTTTCCTTCTTGCTTCAGAATAGGACTTGTCAGTGTGCAAGTGTCTTCCGGTTACACGTTTCTCTCCATTTTCCTTCTTGCTTCAGAACAGGACTTGTCAGTGTACAAGTGTCTTCCGGTTACACGTTTCTCTCCATTTTCCTTCTAGCTTCAGAACAGGACTTGTCAGTGTGCAAGTGTCTTCCGGTTACACGTTTCTCTCCATTTTTTCTTCTTGCTTCAGAACAGGACTTGTCAGTGTGCAAGTGTGTTCCGGTTACACGTTTCTCTCCATTTTCCTTCTTGCTTCAGAATAGGACTTGTCAGTGTGCAAGTGTGTTCCGGTTACACGTTTCTCTCAATTTTCCTTCTTGCTTCAGAACAGGACTTGTCAGTGTGCAAGTGTCTTCCGGTAACACGTTTCTCTCAATTTTCCTTCTAGCTTCAGAACAGGACTTGTCAGTGTGCAAGTGTCTTCCGGTTACACGTTTCTCTCAATTTTCCTTCTTGCTTCAGAACAGGACTTGTCAGTGTGCAAGTGTCTTCCGGTTACACGTTTCTCTCCATTTTCCATTTAGAGTGGTGACACTTATGCTTGTTGTTACTTCTAATACTGCTAAACTATATAAATCTAGGCCAAATGAAGAATGTATTGAAACATTCTACTGCGTCAATTTTGTCATATATTCTTTAATAGTCTGTTTAGTACACGTCAAAGCATGCTTTCAGATGTATATTTCGCAAAGCCGTTAATGCATTGAGAAAGTTTGTGCATCTTGTGTCAATAGGTTTTGAAAACTCAAGAGTTTCTACTAGTCTCCACGCTTTTGATCCGCAAAATTTTCCTATGATAAACAAAAGTCAAGGGACATAACTATGGTGTTTTATTGTTTGTAGTTATTTCCCTCTAAGTAATAGCGATGTTTACTTAGAAATGAAATTGTATCAACTAAGTGATAACTACGGGGAAATACTTAAGGAAAAGCCTGGAAAAAATGCAATTAAACATCTGAAACGTTAAAATCTGAAATAGATTCAGTATAATTCAAGTTCCTATAATTTTAAGCATAGTGACAATTCGTTTATCTCGAAATCAAATTTCAAATGTTGTCTTTGCCTATCCTATATATATTCTGGGAACACATTTGAAGGGATAATGAAAAGGAGTCGAGAATAGTTAAGTCGTCGAGTGAAGTGGACTGCCGCAGTGGAATTCTGCCTAAAAGAAGCTAAATAAAGCCAGCCTTATGCAGGTTTTTTTATTGTACATGTATTGTTTTCCATTGGAAGCGTTTGGTATGTTCTGGCAATATCGTAATATTCAAATGTTCTGACGATATAGTAGTCTTGATCTCAATAGGCATGGTCAAATATAAAGAAATAAAGATTATCCAGTAACATTTTAAGATGAGCAAATTTATGACGTACACCTTGTAGTGCCATTTTGTTATTTCAATTTACGTAACTGATTAAGAACTTAAGAGTTAAAGATTAACATAAAACTATACTTCTAAACAAATTTACACATGGCCTAGGACTCACCTCGCCTTTGTCCTCCTGGATCCACCACTGTTTTATTTGATAATTGGAAGGAAATCAAAAAGGAAGGGAGCAAACGAGCAAAGGAGGAAGCAAGCATGGAAATACACAAAAATATGTTCTACCTGCTCTAAGTTTTTTCTAAACCCACTCCTGTTTTACTTAATTATCTGAGGAAGAATAGAAAGAAGGATAGAAAGGAAAGATGATAGAAAATAATATAAGAGATAGAAAACAGTTCCCTGTGGTCTCCTTCTTCTGATACAGTACCCTTTTTGAGGCCCCACAGACATACTTACTGCACTGATATTAGCACTCGGGACACTACGTACATTGATATTGTATGTAAGTACGGACCATCCGAAAATAGACGAATAGCTACGATCGTAATAATTAGTTATGAGCGTTCGCTCACCATCGATGCAAGTTCAGTCGTAAGGGTTCTTTGTTCCGGTTGAGATCATAAATTTGTGCTGTACTGTTTGGTGTGAAGTGTAAGGCGGGCTTTTCTCCGTGCTGGTAGAGGACTTCTTTGTAAAGGTAAGCTGTTTTTATGTATTCTAAAACGTTTTTCGGATTGAAAAAATTGTTATGATAGCGCGCTGTATTCCACGTGTGTATCAAGGGTAATTTTTGAAATTGATGATTAGAAGAAATGGAACAACCTTAACAAGATAGAAGGACTGTTGGTTTCAAGTAGTTATTTTTGCTTTTTGCATTTTCATTAGAATAACAATATCTTTACTGGGTCCCCTGCTCTTCTTAGCCTACATAAATGACCTCCCACATAACATAAGCTCCAAAGTCCGGTTGTTTGCAGATGACACAGCGGTATACCTAACCTTGACATCTGCAGACCAATCAGTTACCCTCCAAAATGACCTCAAACTGCTCGAAAAGTGGGAGTTGGAGTGGGATATGGAATTCAACCCCTCCAAATGTCAAGTTATCCACGTCACAAAAAGGAAACATCCTATTCCCACCCAGTATTACCTACATGGAGTCCATCTTGAATCAGTCAGCTCAGCTAAATACCTTGGCGTGGATATCTCAAATAACATTACATGGGATGAACACATCAATAGGTCAACTAAGAAAGCAAAGCAAACCTTAGGATTTCTCCGGAGAAACATCAAGGTCAGATCAGAACCCATTAAGTCCATCGCTTACCAGACTCTAGTCAGACCCCAACTGGAATATGCCTCCGAGATATGGTCGCCCCACACCCAGATACAAATAGACCAAGTCGAAAGTGTCCAGCGTAGAGCCGCCCGCTGGATAAAATCTGATTACGGTCGAACATCCAGTGTAACAGATATGCTCCATTCCATTCAACTCCGGCAATTGGAATTAAGGCGTATAGATGCTAGGTTATCATTATTTTATAAGATTCATCATAATCTGGTTGCTATCCCAATCAATGACTATTTGACCCCAATGACCCGCTCTGCTCGCCACAGTCACACCCTCTGTTATAGATTAATCACTGCAACCAAGGATTATTATAAGTTCTCATACTTTCCCAGAACAGTGTTTCATTGGAACCAACTTTCCCCAAATGTTGCCCACCTCCCCACCCTAGAGCAGTTCAATGCTGCAGTAAGTAGCATTGAACATGTCTCACCCTAGTTCCCTGCAAGTAAGACTTTTTATATTTTTAACCAAAAATTTTATCTTTACTTCTTTCATTTCTACATTTTTATTCACTATAATCTTTCTCTTTTGTTCCCGACGCGCGAAACGTCTACGTCCCCGAAAGGGGTTCGACGTTAATGGAAGATAGATAGCTTGATACGTTGCCTGACCCATGAGCCTAGTACAATATAGGAACAGTTATGTTTTAAGAATTGCAGGCTAACAATAGAACTGTCCTGTCTGTTGAACTGGTTGTTATCACCACAAAAATACAGTCCAAATAGGGGTGACACCTATGCCAAGACCCATTAATCGCTAAATGATTTCAAACTGTGTCTATTTTTTCAGAAACCTTCCTGACATTCTGAAAGAGGTTTTAGAGAGAGAGAGAGAGAGAGAGAGAGAGAGAGAGAGAGAGAGAGAGAGAGAGAGAGAAGAAGGAATACAGCAGAGGGTTGCCGTGGGACACAGAATACAAACTCATTATAATCCTTATTTCACAGCCTCCATATTCCCGAAAGAAGAAATACAGCCTCCATACTCCCGAAAGAAGAAATACAGCCTCCATATTCCCGAAAGAAGAAATACAGCCTCCATACTCCCGAAAGAAGAAATACAGCCTCCATACTCCCGAAAGAAGAAATACAGCCTCCATATTCCCGAAAGAAGAAATACAGCCTCCATACTCCCGAAAGAGGAGATACAGCCTCCATACTCCCGAAAGAAGGTTTGTTAACTGAGTTTTAGAGGTAATTATTGTTTTAATTTGTTAAGCTTTCTGTTCGTGTTTTGTTTTTCTGGTTTTGTAAGTATAGGCTTTATAATGTTGTTTTGTGTTAATTTGTTAGGTTTAACATGATATTGTCTTTTTTACATTTGTTTTATTTTCCTTTTTATTTTATTGTTTTAAGTAAACAGTTGCCTAAGTCAAGGACCGAGTTAAGTTACTTTTAGATAAGGTGGAAGAATAAAATTTGAGCTAATATATACGTTTTTGATTTGTGATTGTTGCCGTTTCCCTTTTTTTTCATTTACCATCCGGATTGTCTGGATGAAGTTGATGATATGAGAAATACAGCTCCCACACTCCCGAAAGAAGGTTTGTAAAGGTTTGTTGTTGTGAGTAAGTTAATTTGTTGAGTTTCCAGTTCTGTTTATCTGGTTTTGTTCGCATGTAATTAATAGTTTTACTGGTGTTTATTTGTAACAATTTGTTTAGTTTCCTTTTCTGTAAATGCCTTAGGTAAGACTACAGGTATGTGATAAGCTACTGTTGAGATTAAAACTAACATGTTTTTGTTAATTGTATCTATTTTCATAAATTATCTGGAGCATCAGGAAGACGTTGGCGAAAGAAGAAAGACGGCCTCCCGAGAGACGGTTTGGTCAGGTTGGTAGTGTTGTTGTTACAGCAGTTGTTGTTTTGTTATTTTTGGTTATTTTTGGTTTTGTTAATCTTGTTTTCGTCAGCATGTGAGTTGCATTGTTTCTTGGTGTTGATTTGTTATGTTTTAGTTTTATTTGCTTACTATATTTGTTTTGTTAGTATTATGTTGTATTTTAAATTAAAGGCACAGGTAAAGTCGGATTTCGAGTCAGATGGTTGATTTAATTTGAAAACTTTTAGTTTTGCAATCGTTTCATAATTATATGACTGTTGCTAATGCATTTTTTTTCATAAATCCGGAGTGTCTAGAAGATGTTGATGATAGAAGAAGTACAGTCCCCAAACTCCCAAAAGCAGGTTTGTAAAGGTTTGTAGGGTTGTTATTGTAAGTTGATTTGTTGTGTTTTCAGTTCTAGATTTGTTTTTTCTAGTTTTCTTTGCATGTGATTAGTAAGTTTGATTGGTGTTTATTTGTTGTGATTTATTTGCTTTTTTTGTTAACGTCTAAGGTAAAATTAAATAGATATTTTAATCTACTGTTTAGAATTTAAAACTTACCTGTTTGTATTTGTATTTTTCATAAATCATCCGAAGCATTACGAAGAAGTTGGCGAAAGAGGAAAGACAGTCTCCCGAAAGCAGGTTTGGTAAGGTTGGTACTGTTGTTATAGAAGTAGTAGTTATTTGTCGGTTAACTTATGTTTCTGGTTTTGTTAATTTTGTTGTTTGTTTGCCTGTGACTTGCATTGTTGTCTGGTGTTTTAGTTTCTTTTCATTTTACTTTATTCAGTGTTTGTATTTATATTTGCTAAGGTTGGTACTGTTGTTATAGTATTGGTTGTTATTTGTCAGTTAACGTATGTTTCTTGTTTTGTTAATTTTTTTGTATGCATGTGACTGCCATTGTTGTTTGGGGTTTTAGTTTCTTTTCATTTTACTTTATTAGTTTGTATTTATACTTGGTAAGGTTGGTACTGTTGTTATAGTATTAATAGTTATTTGTCAGTTAACTTATGACTGTTGCTAATGCTTATTTATTTTTTCCATAAACCATCCGGTGTGTCTGAAAGAGGTTGATGAAAAGAGAAGTGCAGCCTCCAAACTCCCGAAAGTAGGTTTGTAAAGGTTTGTAGGGTTGTTGTTGTAAGTTAATTTGTTGTGTTTTCAGTTTTGGTTCTGATTTTCTGGTTTTGTTTGCATGTGATTAATTATTTGACTGGTGTTTATTTGTTATGATTTATTTACTTTCTTTCTTTTTTGTCATTGCCTTATGTCATTTTAGGTATATTTTAAGCTACTGTTTAGATTTTAAAACTAACATGTTTGTATTTCTATTTTTCATGAACCATCCGAAGCATCAGAAAGACGTTGGCGAAAGAAGAAAAACAGTCTCCCGAAAGAAAGTTTGGTAAGGTTGGTAGTGTTGTTGTTTTAGCAGTAGTTGTTGTGTTTTTGGTTAGTTTTGGTTTTGTTAATCTTGTTTTCGTTAGCATGTTAGTTGTATTGCTTGATGTTAATTTGTTATGTCTTACTACATTTGCTAACTGTATTTGTTTTGTTAGTATTATGTTGTATTTAAATTTCTATTCTTTGAGTTTAATATTTCAGGAATTGAGGGCGCAGGTAAAGTCAAGCTTCGGGTAAAATAGTACTTTTAATGTTGTGTTCAAATTTTTATTCTGTGAGTTTAATGTTTCAGGAATTAAGGGCGCAAGTAAAGTCAGGTCTCGGGTAAAAACAGTACTTTTAATCCTGTATTCAAATTTTTATTCTGTGAGTTTAACGGTTCAGAAATTAAAGGCACATGCAAAATAGGTTGCAGGTAAGATGATTGAAAAAATTTGAAAACTTTTATTTTTGAATTCGTTTCATAATTATATGACTGTTGCTAATGCATATTTATTTTTACCATAGACCATCCAGAGTGTCTGCAAGATGTTGATGATAGAAGAAATACAGCCACCAAACTTCGGAAAGCATGTTTGTAAATGTTTGTAGGGTTGTTGTTGTAAGTTAATTTGTTGTGTTTTCAGTTCTGGTTCTGTTTTTTTCTGGTTTTCTTTGCATGTGGTTAATAAAGTTTGATTTGTGTTTATATGTTGTGATTTATTTACTTTCTTTTTTGTTATTGTTTTAGGTAAAATTAAAGAGATATTTCAATCTACTGTTGAGACTTTAAAACTAACCTGCTTGTATTTGTATTTTTCATAAATCATCCGGAGCATCTGGAGGAAGTTGGCGAAAGAAGAAAGACAGTCTCCCGAAAGCAGGTTTGCTAAGGTTGGTACTGTTGTTATAGTAGTAGTAGTTATTTGTCGGTTAACTTATGTTTCTTGTTTTGTTAATTTTGTTTTTTGTTTGCCTGTAACTGGCATTGTTGTCTGGTGTTTTAGTTTCTTTTCAGTTTACTTTATTCAGTGTTTATATTTATATTTGGTAATGTTGGTACTGTTGTTATAGTATTAATAGTTATTTGTCAATTAACGTATGTTTCTGGTTTTGTTAATTTTGTTTTTTGTTTGCATGTGAGTTACGTTTTGTTGTTAGGTGTTTTAGTTTCTTTTCTGTTTACTTTATTTGTTTGTATTTTTTATGCTGTATTCAAATTTCTATTCTATGAGTTTGGTGTTTCAGAAATTAAAGGCACAGGTAAAGTCGGATTTCAAGTAAGATGGTTGATTAAATTTGAAAACTTTAATTTTGTATTCGTTTCATAATTATATGACTATTATATTGCTAATGCAAATTTATTTTTTCCATGAACCATCTGATGTGTCTGAAAGAGGTTGATGAAAGGAGAAGTGCAGCTTCCAAACTCCCGAAAGCAGGTTTGTAAAGGTTTGTAGGGTTGTTGTTGTAAGTTAATTTGTTGTGTTTTCAGTTTTGGTTCTGATTTTCTGGTTTGTTTGCATGTGATTAATTATTTTACTGGTGTTTATTTGATATGATTTATTTATTTTCTTTCTTTTTGTTCATTGCCTTATGTCATTTTAGGTTTATTTTAAGCTACTGTTTAGATTTTAAAACTAACATGTTTGTATTTGTATTTTTCATGAACCATCCGAAGCATCAGGAAGAAGTTGGCGAAAGAAGAAAAACAGTCTCCCGAAAGAAGGTTTGGTAAGGTTGGTAGAGTTGTTGTTTTAGCAGTAGTTGTTATGTTTTTGGTTAGTTTTGGTTTTGTTAATCTTGTTTTCGTTAGCATGTGAGTTGTATTGTTGCTTGGTGTTAATTTGTTATGTTTTACTTTTATTTGCTAACTGTATTTGTTTTTGTTAGTATTATGTTGTATTTAAATTTCTATTCTGTGAGTTTAATATTTCAGGAATTGATGGCGCAGGTAAAGTCAAGCTTCGGGTAAAATAGTACTTTTAATATTGTGTTCAAATTTTTATTCTGTGAGTTTAATGTTTCAGGAATTAAGGGCGCAAGTAAAGTCAGGTCTCGGGTAAAACAGTACTTTTAATGCTGTATTCAAATTTTTATTCTGTGAGTTTAACGTTTCAGAAATTAAAGGCACATGCAAAGACAGGTTGCAGGTAAGATGATTGATTAATTTTTTGAATTCGTTTCATAATTATATGAGTGTTGCTAATGCATATATATTTTTCCATAAACCATCCAGAGTGTCTGCAAGATGTTGATGATAGAAGAAATACAGCCTCCAAACTTCAGACAGCAGGTTTGTAAAGGTTTGTAGAATTGTTGTTGTAAGTTAATTTGTTGTGTTTTCAGTTCTGGTTCTGTTTTTTGTTGTTGTTTTCTTTGCATGTAATTAATAAAGTTTGATTGGTGTTTATATGTTGTGATTTATTTACTTTCTTTTTTGTTATTGTTTTAGGTAAGATTAAAGAGATATTTTCATCTACTGTTGAGACTTTAAAACTAACCTGCTTGTATTTGTATTTTTCATAAATCATCCGGAGCATCTGGAGGAAATTGGCCAAAGCAGAGACAGTCTCCCGAAAGCAGGTTTGGTAAGGTTGATACTGTTGTTATAGAATAAGTAGTTATTTGTCAGTTAACGTATGTTTCCTGTTTTGTTATTTTTTTTTGTTTGCATGTGACTGGCATTGTTGTTTGTTGTTTTAGTTTCTTTTCATTTTACTTTATTAGTTTGTATTTATACTTGGTAAGGTTGGTACTGTTGTTATAGTATTAATAGTTATTTGTCAGTTAACTTATGTTTCTAATTTTGTTAATTTTGCTTTTTGTTTGCATGTGAACTACGTTTTGTTGTTAGGTGTTTTAGTTTCTTTTCTGTTTACTTTATTTGTTTGTATGTTTATGCTGTATTCAAATTTCTATTCTAGGAATTTGGTGTTTCAGAAATTAAAGGCACGGGTAAAGTCGGATTTCAAGTAGGATGGCTGATTAAATTTGAAAACTTTTATTTTTGTAATCGTTTCATAATTATATGAGTGTTGCTAATGCAAATTTATTTTTTTCATAAACCATCCAGAGTGTCTGGAAGATGTTGATGATAGAAGAAAGACAGCCTCAAAACTCCAGAAAACAGGTTTGTAAAGGTTTGTAAGGTTGTTATTGTAAGTTGATTTGTTGTGTTTTCAGTTCAGATTCTGTTTTGTTGTTGTTTTCTTTGCATGTGATTAATAAGTTTGATTGGTGTTTATTTGTTATGATTTATTTACTTTCTTTTTTTTTTGTTATTGCCTTAGGTAAAATTAAAGAGATATTTGAATTTACTGTTTAGAATTTAAAACTAACCTATTTGTACTTGTATTTTTCATAAATAATCCGGAGCACCAGGAAGAAGTTGGCGAAAGAAGAAAGACAGTCTCCCGAAAGCAGGTTTGGTAAGGTTGGTACTGTTGTTATAGTAGTAGTAGTTATTTGTCAGTTAATTCATGTTTCTGGTTTTGTTAATGTTGTTTTTTGTTTGCATGTGAGTTACATTTGGTTGTTTGGTGTTTTCGTTTCTTTTCAGTTTACTTTATTTGTTTCTACTTTTTATGCTGTATTGAAATTTATATTCTGTGAGTTTGATGTTTCCAAAATTAAAGGCACAGTTAGAGTCAGATTTCAAGTAGGATGGTTGATTAAATTTGAAAACTTTTATTTTTGAATTCGTGTCATAATTATATGAGTGTTGCTAATGCATATTTATTTTTTCCATAGACCATCCGGAGTGTCTGGAAGAGGTTGATGAAAGAAGAAGTACAGCCTCCAAACTCCCGAAAGCAGGTTTGTAAAGGTTTGTAGGGTTGTTATTGTAAATTAATTTGTTGTGTTTTTAGTTCAGGTTCTGTTTTTCTGGTTTTGTCTGCATGTGATTAATAAGTTTGATTGGTGTTTATTTGTTATAATTTATTTACTTTTTTTATTTCCTTAGGTAAGAAATAAAGCGTATTTTAATCTACTCTTGATATTTTTAAACTAACCTGTTAGTATTTGTATTTTTCATAAATCATCTGGAGCATCTGGAGGAAGCTGGCGAAAGAAGGAAGACTATTTCAGATAAGATCGTCGAGTAATTGCGAAAACTTTTTTTGTTTGTTTGATTCATATATGACTTTTGCTAATGCATTTTTTTATAAACCACCTGGAGTGTCTAGAAGATGTTTGTGAAAGAACTCCCGAAAGAAGGTATGTTAAGGTTTGTAGGTTTGTCATTGTTGTATTTTTTTGTGTTTGTTTCCAGTTCTGGTTCTGTTTATATGGTTTTGTTCGCATGTGATTAATAAATGTGATCGGTGTTAATTTGTTATGATGTATTTACTTTTCTCTGTAATTGCTTTAGGTAAAATTACAGTTATAAGGTAATCTATTTTTAAGATTTTAAAACTAACATGTTTGTATTTGTTTTTTTCCCATAAACAATCTGGAGCATCTGGAGAAAGTTGGCGAAAGAAGAAAGACAGCCTCCCGAGAGAAGGTTTGGTAAGGTTGGTAATGTTGTTGTTATAGTAATAGTAGTAGTTGTTGTTGTTGTTGTTTTTCAGTTAACTTATGTTTCTGATTTTGTTAATTTTGTTTTTGTTGGCATGTGAGTTGTATTGTTGCCTTGGTGTTCATTTGTTATGTTTTAGTCTGTTTTTTGCTAACTTTATTTGTTTTACGAGTTTTATGTTGTATTCAAATTTCTATTCTGTGAGTTTTGTTATTGCCTTAGATAAGATTACAGGTATATTTAAGCTACTGTTCAGATTTTAAAACTAACATGTTTGTATTTGTATTTTTTCATTAACCATTCGGAGCATCTGGATAAGTTGGCAGAAGAAGAAAGACAGTCTCCTGAAAACAGGTTTGGTAAGGTTGGTAGTGTTGTTCTAAGATTAATTGTTGTTGTTTCTGAGTTAACTTATTATGTTTCTGGTTTTGTTAATCTTGTTATTTCGCTAGAATGTAGAAGGTAAAGTTAGGTCTTATTTTATTAAGTAAGTTATATATACATCTATATACATGTTTGCATTTGTTTATGCTGTGATTGTTGCTTATGTGTGTTTTCTTTTCTCATTTACCATCTAAGTTGCTTGTAGAATTGTTTGTCAACTTAGCTGAGTTATCTTGATTGATGGATGTGACGTGTGAAGGGAAATTTGAGGAACGTGGTGAAAATATTGGGATGATTTGACAGCAGCCATAATCACTGGACCATACAGGTAGACTGCGACTTAGTTTTATGTTTTTCTTTGTTTCAGGGCACTTAAAACATCTTGAATATACTAGTAGCCCTGTTGTTTTAATTGTTCTTTTATCCTAATAGTGCCATAAATGCCCATTTGGCTAGTGTTTAGTCTGCTGTTGTTACGTCACACTCATAATGTACGTGAAGAGGCAAAGGTTGTATTTGTCATGTGGCAAAACTATGTGTACATACAGCTCTATATAACCTTTGAAATTTCAGAAGACAAGTTATAAGATAAATGCATATAGAGAGCCTGCAAAAACTTTGAGAGTAATCATCAAGTCCATTCGTTCTTTTAGTGACGGTTCTAGTTAGTCTCTCTTTGTATCTTCCTCTGTGAAAAAAGTTATATCAAATAGATCAAAAATGATGCGTAAGAAAGAAATAGTGCTTAGCTAGCTCTAATTATTTTGTATTCTATATTGTGTTTCAGTTTTGCAAGGAGGGGGGCAGTCACACAGAGAATCATTATTCTTCAAGATGGATAGGTGTGAAAAGTGCATTGAGTAAATTTTGTGTCAGTGGCCAGTCTGAAAGACATCATTGCATTCTTCGTCTGTTCATTTCCTGGGCAATGACTACCAGTGGCAATCCATTTTTGTCACTTGTTTTCTTTAGGAGTGTTTCATGACACCCGAACATCTTAAAAAAACTTATAGGCATTCTACCGTTCTGCAAATAATTTAGGTAAACCCTGCAAAAAGTTCACAAACACACATTTGATTGACCGTAGAAATTTTGATCTATAAAATGACATTTTATTGTAAGAATCCATCCAAAAGAATTTTTTCTGTAAATATTCTTGTTTTAGAAAAATAATATCATAGTGTAAAATTTAATACATGATTTTTTGTGTTTGTGAACTTTTATCTTTGCTTAGAAATTACTTGACAGACTGCAGGCACACTGATTTTATGTAAAGTAATAATGATTTTTAATCTCTTCATCTATATATGTATGATTACATCAATGTGGATGATTGTGTATTTTTGAAAACAAAAAGGATTCATGTAATAGATGTTTGCCTGTATCACTTTTCGATAAGATCTTCTGTATTGCAGGTTTATACACACGTATGGGATTTCTACACCCGTAGTCTCCGGAAGAAAGTCTCATCTATAGACAGCACCACGACTAAATTTTCACCGGAAACACTGAACTAAAAACAAAGAAAATCTCTGTTGAACCAGGTAATTCATGAGAAATTTTAGACTTTGTATATTTTTTTAGATTCTGTGAAAACGTCCGTTCTTTGTTAGGGAAAGGATATTTCAGTTTAGTAAGTGTAGTTGCAGTAAATCCATCTCAGTAGTTTGAGCGGGCAGTTGTCTTTCCTGGAAAACTCATCCTTCCTAAAACCTGTCAACTTTGTAACTTGAAATAAATGGTTATGTTTATAAGTGGGGCTCAAACCTATGCAAGACCCTTGACAATATTTAGTGTTATCAAGTCCTTTTTAACCAACAGACCATTAAAAGTGGTCTTTTGAAGGGAAGAAGTAAAAATATTACCTTTGAAATATGCTCTAACTTTGAAACATGTAACGGACCACACTAAACTAAAATATTGCTGAGCTCATAAAAATGTATACAGTAAGAAGCATGTAAAAATTTGTCTTCTGCAAAATTAATCTGTCACATTTTTAACTTGCATCTTTTTATCGTTTCAGTGTTTATCTAGACCAGATGGGGATGCCAGACCCTGATCGAGTGGGACGATTTGAAAGCTCCTTCAAAAGTTTTTCCAGCGTACCACTTGCATTCGATTACTAAGATCCAGCTGAAACCATATGCAATATTTTCAGTGTTATCTGCATTAATTACAGCATGATATAGTGACTATATGTGATGGAACAAGCCAGAAAATATTAGTATTTGCGATGCGCACAAATATATCAGTGACGTTCTGACTGAGTAAATATTAGGTAAAGTATGGAGAAAGTGTCTTGTAGTACATATTATAAAAGTTTAAGAAGTCTACGAGAACCTCTTGCACTGTTTTAAGGCCAACCATTATTCTTTGTAGTTTACTAAGTAGGACATCATTATTTTTGTGAAATTAGTTATTCCTCATTAGTTTGTAAAACTTTCTCATTAAAAGTTGTAACATTTTACTATCCCTTTACATGTTGTAAATTTTTTTCTAGATATTGTTAAATTTTGTCATCCCTTATCACAATTAGTAAAATGTTGTTCACTGTTACTTTTCAAAATTCAGTGTATTTAAATAGAAAGATCACGGTGAAGCCATATACAATAATATCAGTGTTAAATGCAATAATGACAGTATAGTGTTGAGACTAACCTTAGATAAATGTGTGTAGGTACAAGCAAGAATATAAAAGTGATTACGATGCCCACAATAATAATAGTAATAGTAATGGTCAAACTGTGTTAATATTAGTAACAGCATGGAGTTTAGTTTTAAGTCTACTGAACCGTTCAGGCTAACCATTGTTACATTTTGTAATGTTTTGTTATTCCCTATTACAAGTTGTAAAATTTTGTTATATGTTATTCTGTATTACATGTTATAAAATTTTGTTATCCCTTTTTAGAGACCTATATTGTAAAATTTTGTTAGATTTATTATTTTGATATTCCTTATCTTAAGTTGTAAGATTTTATTATCTCTTATTTTATGTTGTAAGATTTTATCATCCTTTATTACATGTTGTAAATTTTTGCTTTCTATTGTTACATGTTGTAAAATTGTGCTATCTCTTATTACATGTTGTAAAATTTTATTATCCTTTATTACATGTTGTAAAAGTATGCTTTCTATTATTACATGTTGTAAAATTTTGTTATCTCTTATTACATTTTGTTAGATTTTGTTATCACTTTTTACATGTATTGTTAAATTTTGTTATTCGTTAATGGATGTTGTAAAATTTTGTCATTCCTAATTACATATTGTAAAATCTTGTTACCCCTTATTACATGTTGTAAAAGTTTGCAATTCCTTTTTACAAATTGTAAAATTTTGTTGTCACCTATCATAATTATTAAAGTCTTGATATCCCATGAGTTTTAAAAAAATTCAGTGCATTTAGTTGGCAATATCTAGTTGAAATCCTGTACAGCCTTTTTTATGTGTTAAATGCGACGAGCAATGAAAGCATGATATAGTGACAATATGTGATGGTACTAGCCAGAAAATGTTAGTTTTTAAGATACGCACATATATAATGGTGATGGTCAGACTGTAAACCTATATATAATATGGAGAAAGTGTCCAGAAGTACATATCATAAAGATTGTATAACAACTGCGTAAAACCTTCCAAAAGGGAAGTTAGAAATAATTCTTTGTAAAATTCACTCTTTTATTCAAATTTTCGGACACATGTCCTTTTTTAAGAATAAAACCAGAATTATGGTTTTAGTTATCAGTCTACGATAACCTTTCGCACTGTTTTATTCCATACAATATGTTGTAAAATTTGTTACTCTACATTACCTGTTGTTAAATTGTGTTACCTTTTATTACGTGTTGTAAAATTTTGTTTCTCCTCAGTACGTGTTGTAAAATTTTGTCACGTTTTATTACGTGTTGTAAATTTTGTTTCTCCTCAGTACATATTAAACAATTTTGTCATCTTTCATTCAAGTTGTTAAATTTTGTCATCCTTCATTACATGTTCTTAAATTTTTTAATTTTATTATCTTTCATTACACGTTGTGAAATTTGTTACTCCTCAGTACATTTCGTAACATTTTGTTACTCTTCAGTACATGATATAAAATTTATAAATCCCTCATTTTATGTTGTAAAATTTTGTCATCCTTCATTACATGTTGTAAAATTTGTTACTCCTCAGTACATTTCGTAACATTTTGTTACTCTTCAGTACATGATGTAAAATTTATAAATCCGTCATTTTATGTTGTAAAATTTTGTCATCCTTCATTACATGTTGTAAAATTTTGTCATTCTCCATTACATGTTGTATGTTTTTCCTTAATAAAACAATTTACAGAATTTCAAGAAATGGTGGTTTAAGCAATGGTTTTGTAACTTTGTAATTTAAATGAGATACTTTTTTACAACTGTTAGAACTTAGAATACATACAATATCGTCATCTTACAATGTGCCTAAATTGTATGTATACAATTTGCATGGTTTATTATGTTTTGCTAATGACTCTTGTAAGAGTTTTATTGCAATAAAATATGTCTTGCTTTCTTTCTGTAAAATTTTGCCATCCCTTATTACAGTTGATAAAATTTTGTTATGCCATAGCTTGTAAAATTTTGTTTTCCCATATTACTTTGGCAACAGTTTCATCACTATATTATGATATTGTAATTATTATTTCACAAATCAGGGTTGATTTTGTAAGAGTGCGTCCCGACACTCTGCAGTGACATTGACACACGGGAACAGGTTTCCAGAGGTTTCCCTTCATTTACAAAAAGAACTGAAATGCCTTATCTCTGGTTTTTCCTGGGCGAGTCGACTTCAACTACAATAGTTATGTGTTTATATATGTATATAAATATTAAAATATATTATAAATTAGCATTGAATTTGTTTTATGAATCCACTCAGTTTACTGGAAAAAAACTAATATGAGACCTTCCAGAAATATGGCATGAATGGAAACGTCAAAAAGAAGAAATATGGCCTAGTTTCGTTAAAAACAATATATGAATAATTTTGGTCAAAGTGGATTCGAAGTACTCGGCCTATACCAGGGATTATTGAAATGCAGAAGGTTATACTGAGCTTTCAATGTCAAGTGTTTCATTCAAGCTTCACACTTGTATCTCGAGAAGACCTGCTGTAAGAAATACAAGGACCATCTTTTTCTACAAACTACTTGCTATGACCACGTGCACCAAACAGAGCGCTAGACTCCCAGTCCAGAGGTTGTTGGTTCAAATCCCACTATGCATGAGTCACCAATTACTTTCACATTTCATACTTTCAGTGCAAGCACTGGTTCCAACCCATCGAGAAAGATTAATGATAATTGCTAGATGGGTGTTTATCTCCGCTTTAATAAACCGGGTGTACTTACACTGAAGCCGTCAGTTGTAAAATTTCTCATAGGGGTATTCTGGGTTATTCCGACGGCTTCAGTATAAGTACATCCGGTTTATTAAAGCGGAGAAAACACCCATCGCATTTCACGTCCTGCGCGAATTTTATCGTCTGCTTTGCCGATTTGTGGGCCTGAGATCAGATCCAATTTCACGATAAAGCTCAACTGATTTGCTACATATTCAGATTAATTCTTCTGTTAACAAAGATCGAAATCATCTTTAGCCACTTTAACATATTAATCTAAAATGAAACATTGCTTCAGAAAAGATGATTTTATGCTTGACATATACTTGTGATTTTACCCCCCAAAAAAGTGAGTTCTTACTCAAATACGTTTTTTTCTGACTGCTAGATACTGTTATCATGCACGATTTTACCACCATTTTATCTATAAAACTTGAAAGCAAAGGTATTACTAAAACTCTGCAATTTCTCTTCATGCAACAGAACTTATAAAGTATTTTGTTGAAATCGTTGTCAGCAGAATATTTTACTAGTAGATATGGACTTGGTCATTTCATGGATACAACTTGACGCTTTCGTCTTTCGCAAGACGGCGATCAAACACTTTGGTCAGGTTTGCTTAAACTTGTGCAGGACAAGGAGGCAAAAATGTCAGTTTAACTTGGTTAATTGCTGGAAGAATGAGTTCAAAGGCTTCTGGGAAAAAAGTCTGAGAAGTTGCGGTCGGGTCGTCGTTGTTATGTTATATTCGTATATCCTTTGCTTCTGTCGAAATCTAATATAGTCGACGTTCTGACGTCATTATCTGACGTCGCTCGTTGGATACGAACATATCTTATCCGCTAATAAAATTGTAGCAGCCAGACTTTATTGCCGAAGAGAATTATGGCCAAAGAAACTAGAGGATGTTTCGCTTGGTTTATAACTTTTAAGCAGGCGTGTAACGAAAGGGTAATTAATGTAGATAACATTATTACTTTGTAAAAATCGCAAAACAGTTAGATACACACACGGTTGTATTCTTGAGGAGTAGGCAGTAATAATAAAGCTAATGATAATGTTCTGATTTGTAATTTAGGGTCGAATAACACGAGATGTTTTGGCAGATATACATACAACAATACATTATTTGATAGAAAAACGTAAAAAATTATTACTTATAATATTTGTATCATTATTTTCTTAGAATAGTTTCAAAATAGAAAAAAAAAGAAATTGATATGTCTCCGATTTACAGTGGGCAAAGTTTCGCAACAGATTTCGTCGAAGATTTTATGCACGTAGAGGACAGTCACTAGAGCCGACGACATTGCTCAATGAGACAGGAAGTAAGGACATGGTAATTGCAAGGATATCTTATGCGTCTACACTCTTGGACAAATTAGGTTTGTATCTCAGTGATGTGAATCCATTGAAGAAATATTTTTCTCAAAAAAAAAGTAAATAGCGTATGGTACAATATTGAAAGACATATAAGCGTAAGTTTAGCCTCTTTTATATGTTTCCACTGTTTAGTGATGAAGATGGTGGTGATGAGGATATTAATGAGGATAGCATCGTTATTTCGTAATCATTTTATCGTCATCTTGTTCTTTGTTTCCTTTGTTTACGTCATTACCTTTGTTTCTTGCAGAACACATATTTTTATTTAATTGAAACAAAATAAAAGTACAAACTCTGCTCGATTTTTTTCCACAGTTGAGGACTATGTGTCAGGTATCATAACCACAGCAGCACAGTCTTTGCTTAATGAAGCTCAAGAGTCAATTGGCAACGCAACAATCATCTCAGTGAAGCCAGCACAGGACAATGTATCACTATCATCAAGCATTATCAGCCGTAAGTAAAGTTTTAGAAACCTCCACCCCACGCCCCGTCACACAAACCTCTTTGTAAGCATCGGTCTCAAAAAAAGGAAACACTTTGTGCTCTCGTCTCCACCTGTATCCGAGTATACTTATCGTCGGTACCGATTGTACATATGACCTATGCCCCATGCAGAGGTTAATTATATATCTGGGGGTAGTGCAAGATACGAAAAGCTTACCACTTCAAAGACACCCCTGGTTCTTTTTCATGTTCAGTGTATAGCACTGATGGGACCTCGGTTTAGCGTCTAATGTGCAAGACTAATAAAGAGTAATGTTAGTGGAGGAGCGGGGTATCGAACCCACGACCCCAGGATTACAAGTCCAGCGCGCTACCATTGGACCACTTATCCGCTCTAATTCTTTATCCCGTGAATCATGTACATGTATTTATTGATTTTATTTTCAGAAATAGCCGACGCTGTTGTTACAGAGAGCATGACACGAATTGTAATGGACACCGACACAAACCAGTCTGCACAAGATGCAACTCTGCCAAAGACTGTGAATGAATTTATCGGTAGGCTCTTTTTAACAGATCGCACTTTGCCATGTTTCTGCAGTTACCTACATACTTGAAACTTTTGAAAGTTCAGAGGAATTAGCATCTGCTTTTGTTTGTTGCCTTAACTTCACTTTCTTAAAACCTATGAGCCAATTAATGCAATATTCTATAAGCCTCGAGATAACTGGTAGGGAAAATATGATTACCTGGTAAAGAACACGTGTGAAACTCAATAAAGATAACTTAGCACTGTTTATATTATTTTTTGTTAATAATGGGAGATTTCTTTTATAGAGTTGCTTGGAATAACCAGAGTAGAGGAAGCTAATGACGGCCTTCCAGCTGTTAGTGACTAAAGGTAAGAATATATTCTTTGTAAACATTTTATATCTTGAATCCATTGTAGAAATAGAGGAATATCAAACAATATGTATAAGAAAAGTCGCTTAAGTTGAAAACAAGAATCTCAAATATTCATTTTTTGTTATAATCTATATACATTGTATAAAATGTCCAAAAGCTACATAGTTATAACTGAATGACAAAAAGATAAGAATTATATTATCATAACATATGAAAATTATGCACAATTGTAGTAAACGTTCATAGACTAAGATTTCAAAAATAGATCAATCAATCATTTAATCAATCAATCAGTCAAATGATCAGTTGATAAAAAGATAAATGAATAAATAGATAAACCTTTCTTTTCATTTCAGATGTCAGAAGAAGATACCAGTCCTCCTTTATTATCACCAGAATTTATTTTGCTTTAGCTGTTTTTGTTTGTAATATTTTACTAAAGAATGGAGATCTGACTTTTATTTTAGAAGTTTACAAGTAATAAAAGTCATGAAGTCTTTACAGAGTGTTAATCTTTTGTCTTGTTGGATACAAAAATTCAATAACACTGTCTAAACACCAAAGTTCTAAAGTATATGTGTCTGGCTAGCTCAGTGGTAAGTGTGTATCACGTTCATTAAAGCAGTAGTTCATCCTTAATCAGAAAGCAAGCTGTGATTTTGTTAAATGTTGGTTTAATAATATAAGTTGCTATCTGTGTAGAGAGTGATGTTGGGAAACAACCTAACTGAAGTCGAAAAGGCATGTTTACAGTTCTAAGAGTTTTGTTCCAGTATTTGAATGACATCATTATCGAAGAATCTTTATACCAGGTTACTTATACTGTCTGTAAAAATACTACAAACATCAATTGAGTGAACAGTTGTAAAACTTCACTTAAACCGAAATACCAGTCCATTCCCATCCCATCCACCCTTACTCTAGCGGCTATTACCTCAGTGAAATCTTGAAATATTGCAGCAACATCTGAAACATTTATGTTCTAGGAATGTACAGGGGACATCTGATCAAGCAGTCATCAGACAATTCTGACTTTGTAACCAATTACGAAAAAATAAATTTTAAAACAAAATGAGGAAAGTAACTCTGCTATAAACTTATTTAACATGATTAAGTCTGGAATAATTATTTCCATTATTGAAACGAATGCAGCAAGAAAACACTGTCTTCAAAATGTAAATGTTGTAAAAAGTCGAATAATGCTTGTCTCTGTAATTTGCGACTTTCAAAATGGAAATGTTGAATGTTGTAAAAAAAATAATAAAAAGAAAGTAAACTTTTCTATAGTCTCATTATGTAAATTTTATCACATATTGCAGTCCCAGTTAACTGGGCTCTTTTTGACAAATCAGATACTGAGTTTCAATGTTAGAAATAAATAATTGAATGGATCTCTGAATTTGAATTAAAAGACTTGATTTAAGATTAATAAGTCATTCTTTAACATATTCTTTTTTTCACATTTCTGTCCATTCTGCAGCGAAGAACTGGAGACAAATGAACACCTGATTAAACAAGAGCCATGCTGACATACTAAAAGTATGGATTAATATTAAAAATCCATATGAATCTATAGCCAGAGATATTATAATTTGTGTTAACTTTCATAAAACCTTTATAGCCAACTATCAAAAACTCATCCTTACTCTGCATTTCAGATGCCCTAGAGATTTTAATAAGTCAGTTTACAGTTTATATTTATCAATTAACACCTGCCCAATGTGTCTTATGACAGCAGGATCAAGTATACTATTGATAATATCAACTGTGTTGACTGTAACTTTGCTGGTTTTCCCAGGTAAATTAGATAATGATGTCACTGATAATGATGATGGTGGTGATGATGATGTAAGAGCTGAAGCAGTTACAGATGAAGTTAATAACGGCAGTTCAGGTTTTGTATAGGCATTTGAATCACTTACAACAATGTCAGTCTTTTCACTATTAGAGTCAAAATCGAACACTGTCTTCAGAAATTTAAGGTACTGATCAAAGTTAAAACATTTTGCAGCAAATATTTCAATATCACAGTCTTTAGATGCACAGCCTACATCACTGTCATCAGTCTGATCACCAGATAAACAGTGAACATCTACATAGTTCACTGATGCTGTTCCCTCAGGTATATATTCATTTACGTCTGCTTCTACTTTCTGTCGCTTATTATTCATTTGAGTTACAAATTCAATATCTTTTGAAGTATCAGAAGGTTGCACTTTTGCACGTTTACCCTTTAAAGATTTATCCTCCTCAAGTTCCCTTACAATTTTCTCAGTGTCAACTTTTTTATCAAGATTACTATTTTTGTCTTCAGGGAAGTGCTTCCTTTTCTGTGCACCTGAACTACACAAGCTTTCTGGTAGACCTATGTCAACCCCACAAAGATAAGAAACTGTCACTTTATAATTCTTGAATTTGTTAAAAAATCTTTCAAAATTATCACAGAGCGTTTTTTCCAATGGTTTTCTCTGTCTATTAATGCTATAGCTGTCTTCTATATTTGAATATACTGTTTGTGTATTTTGTTTGTCACTTTGTTCCACTAAGGTTTGAACAGCTTGCTGGATGTACTGCAGATTGACGGCACTGTCTTCAAGCTTCTGAAAATATAGTAATGACGTCAAAGCAATGAATTTGCAGGAATGTTTGTACCATTTCAACAAAAGTAACTGTTTTCAAGCAGATACATAATTCCCTAGAATTTGGCTTTTTTTTTTTAAGAATGAATTTGTAAAATAATAAGTGACTTAATTATTTAAAGAATCACTCACCTGAGTATCAATGTTATAACTGACAAGATAAAGGTCAAATAAAATCTGTCACACAATATCAGAATAAGAAACAGTTTGTACTTTGGAAAGAACATATAACCAGCAAGATGCTTATTACTGGGTGCAGGTTTAGGCAAATATCATGAACACTACAGCTATTACACCATGTCAAACAAGCATTATACAGGTACATTATCTACGTCCGATACCCACAGTTGTTGATGTGTTGTATGAAGATCAACAACCGCGGGTATCTGACGGTGGTGTAGTATAAGCACTTTCAGAAGCATAAAAAACAATTTTGTGGAATTCAAGGCACACAACCCTGGGTATACTTGTTCGATCAAACTCAAAATTTATCTTATTTCAATTTAGTTAGTGAATAAATGCTAAAAGTTAAGAGTACTTAAACTGAGAACTGCAGCTTTTTGTGATACTTAAAGGTTCATACCAACAGAAACAGAAGTTTATTCAAGCCTATAATTCAACTGAATCAAGTCTGATCCAAACTAATTAAGAAACGCAGATGATATACTTTTAACAAACTGACTGTGGACTAGCAACAGGTGCATGGCAATCACTGAATGCTCCTAAAACTTTTAGAAAGCTTTTTAGTACTGGCAACCTACCTCTCCGGTGTTTAGGTAGTTCAGACTTTCTGTCTCACTGAGCAAAGTTGTAGACAAACATGTGTACAACATTCTACAGACAGCTTCATCCAAATGGGACTGAGAATCTTCCACCTATATAAATAACAGATTTGTCTGATGAAAAAAAAATATTCTGGGAGCTTGTTCAATAGATACAAAACAAAACTTAATCTTTGACCTAGCGTTTGACCTGTACATCACACTTTGGCTAATTGATAATACTGTTCTCTCTGCTTACTTAAAGATATTCAGAATTTACATTTGGGAAATCTAGATACAGACAGATGCACTGCTTTCTACATTAAAACAGGTCCATTTTTGGCGTCTTACGTGACTCTAAGACAGCTTCTGCACCTCCAGCTTATACCCACAGGCTGTGGGTATAAGCTGGGCACAGCAGGGAGGAGCATTGGTCAAGACGCAGAAAGATAGACTCCTAGTCTGGAGGCCGCTGGTTCAAACCACAAGAGGCACCAGATCTGTTATCTTATCCTTGTAAGGCCCAAACTAAATCTTCCCATTGAATTAATGTCAATAACATGCAGTTTAAAGATTGAAAAAATATTATGAACTTACAATAGGAACCCAGGTATTAATACTAATGGATGGCTCCAGGCTTTCAACAAAGTGCCACCAATGATTTGGTACATACAATACATCTCCAGGAACCAGCTCAATGATATAGGGTTTGGTTTTCTAAATATACATGTAATAGTTACTTTAACTGAAAAAAAATAAACACAAACACTCCAGGTTCACTTCTTCACTGTCCATCTAAGACATGTTTTGATGTCATTATGTTTCATCTGATGATTAACAGCTTCAATTTTACATGAAAGGATTTAACTAAAAGTATCATGAATTTCTTTAAAATAAAACTATTTCATAATGAGAAACTGCAATATTAAAAATGCCAAGATTTATACAGCAACACACTTGAAACAATGGATGTCTGACAAGATCTGGGTATCTGACATTCACCTCACTGTAAACACTGGATTCCTCATACGGTATTCTTGTAGGGTACATGTTCTCTGTCTGGGCTGGGTCAAATAAATACCAGCGTTTCCTGCAGTTGGAATTATAAAAAAATGATTCTACTTTAAGAGAGTGGATCTTAGATTAGCAGAAATATTTTGAAATATGCATGGATGTTTAGTTAAAGGACAGATAATCCTGTATTCTGAGCAAGAAAAAGAGTCCTGTATCAACTGGTCTTAAAAAAGTATTATGCTACCAAGTGATGCTTTTCTTTTATCTTAAAACAGTTACACAGTTTTCTAAAGATGTATCAAAGGTTGTCTTTCTAAGAGTACTAGATTTATCATTTTAACAAATACACTATTTTTATCTACAACATAATAACTTACAAGACAAACTTTTTGGTCAAAATTTGAAATCAGTAATGGTGTGCATCTTGTATGTAAATTCTACAAGTAAAGGATTTTCAATACTTCAGAAAAAAAGAGCTTATACATGCACAAGGTAAATGAAGTAATGTTGTCTCATATGTTCTAAATCTGATTTGTCATTTTTTGTCTCTTATGTTCTAATCATGATTTATCATTTCAAAATAAAACAAACCTTCCTTGTATCTGTGTAACCAGATTAAAACCATACATATCCTGGTGGCATGGGGTGTATGTTCCAGCACTACCAATCCATATTGTACTGTGTTCCCCATTTCTCTCACTCAGGCCAAACACTTCCCAACAAACAGACTGAAGGCAAAGAAAATCACCATCACATTATGAACAAAGAGATTCTGGATATTACTTGTATATCTAAGTGCATTTTATAATCTTAACATCTATATTCAGATTTCCACTCTTTTTTGTTGACAATCATGTCTAATATTTTACAGTCTCTAACTCTTAATCAATTTGTTTGAACAGCAACCTTTCCTTACCTCTAGACTTTTAAATGTTTACACAATGTTATTATGAGAGTCTTAAAGTAAACATGAGTTTCTCTCTCTAGCCTGTAAAAATCTCAGCCACAGTTTTTATTTAACAGAATCTATAATAAACACTTACTGTGCCATCATAATGATGCAAAAGTCATTAGCTGAAAGATGGATTTTTCACAAAGACTAGTTAGTTAACCAGTGTTATCAGAATGACTAAAATCTATCAAACTGATGCAACTGACAATAACTCTATGCAAAACACTTCAGGAATTTAAAAATGTGGTACACATTATAACTATACCTAAGAAATACAGAAGGAATCTGTATCAAATTTGAAACAAGATTGTGAATTCTGTATAATTATGAATAGCATCATGTAACACAGTCATGTAACACCAGCATACATGCCCATGTGTTGTGCTCTGTACTGAAAATGGCATCTATGTATCCCTAATTTGTGCAGGAATTATTTGAAAGGTAGATAATAAAACAACAACAACAACAGATCAACACATTGTGCCAATACTGTTTGTATTTTAATCTGGCTGACCTACCTTCAAGATATCAGGCTGTTCATTAAACATATCCTTCATATATTTGTAATCAATGTAACAGGAAAACTTTGATTTGTCGAACAATCTGAGTGGGTTGTCAGCGTGTGTGCAACCTTTCAACCAGTCAGCATACTGCTTCATTGTTATCTTGAGATGTAAACAGTCTGGTTCCCATTGGAATTCTGTGAACAATTTAATCACTATTCAGTCAGTTGATAAAATAACTTATATAGGCTAAAAAGGAAAAAAAAAGTATGACATAAGGTCATGGATCAAAACCTAATTCAATCTTTTCTTCTGTTACTGGAGAATTATAGAAAATGCATTTTGCTGAGGCTAGAAATTATACTGACTACAAAATATACATGTATCTAGACTAACTAAACAAATAATCTAATATATTCTAAGTATTCAACTGGAGCTGCTGTGTTTTTTCTTCCATTGATTTTGCCTCAGGAATGTAATATGCAGACTGTTGTATTTTCATTTAATTTATATTACAATGTCTGTTAAGTTTTTGCATGATTATATCTAAGTTTATAAAGAAAATCTGTGAAATACCTTCACACTGTATAAGAGATATTTTGCAATCTAAAAGCCTGTCACAGAGCACCTGACTTAAGAAATCTGGTGTCCACTGCAATGATGGCCATTTACACACAGCATGCTTGAACACAAGTGGGGCATCTCCTGTTGCCATTAGGCTTCTCCATGTATGTTCATTTCCAAAATCCATTCCTCAATACACCTAAAAAATATTTAAAAATACAGGCATTTAAACTAAACAAGCACAGAATTATTGCAATCATAAAACAGAAGAATTTATGCAGTCTACTGAAAAAGCTTACATGAAACTTGTATTACTCTTAAACTTATAAAAATATCTGGTTAAAACATAAAAAGGTCATTTGAAGTAACACATGCCCCAAAACAATATTTTTAAGGAATGACAGGTCACTGTATCACTAGGCACTCATTAATTTCCTGGATGGCTCAGACGGATATAAAAATTTGGTTGAAATCAATATACTGTTAATCATGAGTGCCGACCCAATTATAAAGAGTGAAAGATATTATTTGTCACAGTTTTAATCATACGATATATTGTTTTGCAGAAAATCGTCTGTCACTTCATGTAAACACTGATATGCTCTGTAACCGCTGCATTCATTGGCTAATAACGATTATTGTACCCAATGAAAATTTACGACAGGCAAGATTAAGACGAGGGTAACTTGCAGACGAAGTAGTACGTGCCGTCTCAAAAAATTTGCTAAAACGTTGACAACATCCACTTTGGTAAACAAACATAATATCAAGGGCATGGAAGTTTTAAGGAGTCATTATGCAGTTGAAAATAAGCATTTACAATAAACACAAAACAAAAGTACCAAAAGAACACCCACTGACATGTTTCTTTTATAAATCTACATAGACGATGACGACAATATTATTGAGTCGCTCATAACTCTTGTCATCGCTGTTTTAGTTGGACCTACAGTATTCTAGAAGAAAATGACAACATTACAAGTTCTGTGTCCCAATGGAAGAAGGCAAAATGTTAAAGTTACTCCTAACTCGAAGCTTTTACAGGTAAATAAAGTGTAAAAAACGAAAATATTTACAAGAATCTCGGAACTAGGTTATATTTTGGATAGATGCATTTCGGATATTAGTAGGCTGTAACATTGACTGATGGACCTCTGCCGATTTTATTGATGTCATGGCCCAAGGTTAAAATTAGCCCAGCCCTAGAGTTCACTCAAATGATTTTACATTGGCTTATATATAGGGTACACATAAAATTAAAAAATCTTCTATCTGTCACTGAAATCATCACACAACTTGGGCTTAGATATTTCGCATATATATTCACTTCAGGGCCGAATCCAGAAATTTGTGACTGGGGGGGCTTGGGGGAAGGTATGGAAGGGGGTGTCCCACTTCCGTATGGGGGGAGGGGGGGTTTGGGGGGGCCTCCCCCAAGAAAATTTTCTAAAAAGGTGGTGTAAATGGCTAATTTTGGTGCGTTTTAGGCATACAAATATAATGAAATTTGTGTGAGAATTAAAAAGAAATATAATGGTATTTTTTGAAATGTTCAGCTAAAGCAAAAAACAAAATACGGTATGACAAGTTTGAACTTATTTTATATTTATAGAGTCCTCCGAGACGAATAATTTATCCATAAATTAATTGGCATAACAAATAAAAATATCATCACAATATCATCATAATCATACCATAATCATACTTATTCTTACTTATTCATTAAAATCATTAAAGAACCATCACAAATTCAATCATTATTATCATCACCATGGTTGTGAGGATTTGATATGGCCCACAAAACAGATAGTTGTCGCATACTTTTTGACAAATAGGCAAATTTAAATCAATATCAAAGTGAGTCATCAATGCCAAAAACTCAAAACTGTTGAACAATGATCATTATAAAAATTCAAATGCCATTTTTATTGAATCTAAGGTACTACAGGAAACAGTGAAAAAGCTGCCTCATCACCAGTCATGATCAGCAATCGCTCATTTAACAACTTTATCAAATACGTCAAGGTACATTTGTATAATATACACGGCTATAAAGTTGCGAACACGTTATCAGTTGTTACGTAATATTGCATGACTGTTGCAAATTGAAAGGTTGATTGTGTTTCTGTTACGAGGTGAAAAGAGCTGAAAAAATATTTTAGGGTCTTTAAAAATGAGCCCTTTTTTTTTTTTTACAAACGGGCCAGCTGGGGGGGCTTGGGCCCCATAAGCCCCCCCGGTAAATCCGTGCCTGCACTTAGAGATGCTCTAACAAGATTGTTCAAATTATGGCCCTGACACCCATAAGGCTGCAATTTATTTTTAGAAAATCATCTGTGTTTACTTTTCCAGGTTTTGGAGGATGTTTGCCAAAAACAGAAATTTCTGCCACCAGTTGATTACAATCTAAAGTAAGATATGATAAAATTGAAGTACTCAGAATTCATAATAATGTTGAAACTTGTCAGGGATGTCCCTTGCATGATGCTTTATCAAAAGGTTCAGTTCCATGCAGAACTCTGGCAGCAATAACAATAAATTACTTTAAAAATCTTGTCTTAAACCATCAGTGTATATTACATTGAGTGATATTGAAAAACTCTTTAAAAATCTCTTTGACAGGAACTGCAAAGCTGAGACTTCCTTAATTTTGTTTTAAGCATTGCCTAGTGGACTTTACCAATATTTTTCAAATAATGCCCCTTTTTTAGTTCATTTTAATTGTATTGATGATAAAAACATTACATGGCACTTGTCGTTTCAGCAGTTATACTCAGTATCTTAATGCCATTATGGCTGTTTTGAAATTATATCCTTTTCTTCTTAATAAAATACCAGTATTTGTTTACCTTGGGTTTTATCTTCATTCCAGGGCACCCATATTAATTATGAACAGTATAGCATATTTCAGATTAGCCGTTAGAGTCAGCAGTTTGAATATTACAGGAGTTTGTCATTTTTTTCAGACATGGCAGAAAGATACTTGATTTAACATTGTCAGTGCAATATGCTAACCTTCAGAATAATGCAAAACTAGAGCTTGTGAAAGCTGAGAAGTCTCGCACAGAATCTGAGGTACTGATAGCATTACAGTTGGAAAATGGTGAAAGACTACAACATTCATTCTCTCCAGGGACAAGCCTCTGGGATGTCCTGCTACACTGGGAAAACCAGACAGACAGGTATGAATTGGTGAGGCTAAGATAGTACAGTAGAATTTAGTAATCATGCATCTGTACTTGTGCCATGTAAGCAACAATTTATAATAACTCTACTGTTGAATAAGTAGATTTATAGCATGCTGTTACCCTGAAGGTGAGTCAGTAGTAACTTCTCCATCTGACTGTCTGTCAAAGCTTATGTCAGATGAATACTTATGTGACTATGGGAACAACAGGTAACATTTTCCCTTAATATAATTCATTCTGTTAGCTTTTAAGTGGCTACATGTGCTTAAGATAGCGTTGCTACTGCCCAAACTTTTTCCATAGACAAAACTATTTGATTGCATTTGTCTTTAACATTTTTCCTGGTCATGAACAGGTTTATTTTGAAACGAATACTGTGATAAGGGCAAAGTTTATTGTGCATATTATAAATTGTGATTAAATCATGTCTAATGGACGTCTGTTAATATTGTTCAAAACATCTTTAGGACTATTGGCCTCACCAGAGTTATAAATTTTTGCATAAACCTGGATCTAATGGATTTTTTTCGAGGATTGAACTTTGGCTTTGGAGTCCTTTTTGGTTCAACCTCTGAGGTCAAATGTTTCACAAAGACTTTCATGCCCAGAATTTTTTCCTTCACATGTATGTGACCTTGACCTTCGGACCTACTAATTTTCTTTTTGGCAGATAGGGCATAAAAATTTTGACTGTTTATAAAATTTTACATAGAGGTTTCAACTTTGACCTTAGCCAACCTTGACAACCTGCTGACCATTCTATTTATTTAGCTACAACTTTGAAAATTTAATCATTTGCACAGTTTTGCATGTTTATTTCCTTTTCAGTTTTGGTATAATTGTAGCTGAACATTCATTCTCTTTTCTAAGCATTAGCATTCAAATTTGGATTATTTGTAAAATTTGGTTGCATACTGCATTTTTCTGTTACAAACCAAGACAATGACCTACTGACCTGCTTTAGCCCCTTTTTAGCCATATTTAGTGCAGTACTCTGGTGAGTGATAAATAGTCATGATGGCCCTCTTCTTTTTAATTTGTAAAATAATACACTTTTAAACAATATGATTGGAGATTAACCAGCATAGCAATACTCGTGAGTTAACAGTGTAATAGCAGTCAGGGAAAAACATAAGTGAAAAAGTACCAGTTTATAGTCAAGTGGTCGAGAATGAGTTTAGATAAGATTAGTTTATATTGCATTATTACTTTTGTATGTTTAAGACATTATGGCAGCCTAAACAAAATTAAATACATTTGTTGAAAAATAACTGAAACGTGGCTTTACTTTTCTGTTAGTTTTTTTTTGTTCTTTAGCAAGGAAAAAGACAGTTTCACCAAAGTAGACAATAGTCAAAGTCCTGCTATACACCCTGTTTGTACTTATATGAGAGAGGAAATTACTGCTGAAGTTGCACTCAAAAATACTAAACTACGAACACTAGGTCTTTTGTCTGGGAAAGCTGCTATCAGGTGGGTAACATTACAGCAGGTGAATATATCTGTTTTGTTTGTTGTTTAACTCTGTTGAAGACTTTACTGAACTTTTCTGAGGATTTTATGTTAATAAACCAGTACAAAAAGTACTGTTTTTATCAAAAAAGCACTAAACTTTATTTCCTTGTTTAGATTAGCTAAAATTTAGTTGCTCAGGATTAAGAAGGTACAAAAACACTGATGGCATAGGGCAATCATTTTGAACAGAAATGCATTAAATTTGCATTAGCTTTACTGGTTTTCATACACTCACAAACTTACTTTTTAGCATGGTATTCCATTTGGTGTCTTTCTTCAAGGTCAAGGTCACTGTTACTAAAAACAGAAAAAGAATAAGAAAGTTATGCTCACTGTACAGGAAACAGTGTTAATTGTGTTTCCATTTCTTTGTTGTTATTAGGTTATTACACAGACCTGTTGATGATCAGACCTTGTCTGAAATTGCAAGAAAGATTGAGCGAGAAAAGTTACACAAAGCCAGACTTGAGCAGTCAGCCTCAAAACAGCAAAACCCACAGTTAACAGCTCCTAGTATAGGGACGGTGACAACTGATCAAACATCTATGACTGTGAAATCAAATAAACATGATGACAATAAAACTAGTGCTCAGAAAATGACAGAAAGTGCCAGTGTTCAGAAACAAAATGGAAACAAATTATCTGATACAAAGTCAGTTATTTCAGAAGTAAACCCTTCTGAAACTCCTTGTAAAGTTGTGAAACTAGAGGAAGAGCCAGATGTGTCACAGAGCCATAGAGAACCAATGGAAGTAGAGCAACCTCACACTACTGAGAACATTATGGAAACAGAGGATTCTAGTACAGGAGAGAAAACAGATGGTAACTGCTCACTTCAGTTTTGCATCAATGATATGCAATCAGTATAATAGTATTTGATGGATACTTTTTTCTCACATATTTTTTAGCTCCACAAGTTTGAGTATTAAGTTGCTACTAGTCTGTCATCTGTGCTTTTGTCTGTCACAATTTTTTTTGCCATGTATTAGAAAATATTGAAAATGTACATCAGTTGTATCAGGAGAAAGTGCTGTTGTGTAAGTAAAAAGACTTTCGATCTTTAATGATTTTGTTTTGCCCATTGCTGTTATTTTTAAGAGCATAAGTGTTACACCCAAGCTCTTGTACATAGAATTCTATTCAATTTTAAATATCTTTGCTTTTGAAACCAGAATTAAAGACACATAGCACAAGCATTCGGTATGTATTGTTGTCAAGTGGACTTCTACAAATATTGTTCTGCGCCCCATCTGCTGTCTATTAATTATTAATGGCTCCAAAAGCCATGTGTTACATTAGTGTAAAAGAAAATCTTCAAAAATGTTCTTGTATATCCAAAATGCTCTGAGCTTTTACATGCTCAGTGTAGCAGTGTTTATTTGATCTCTGTTTGCTACAAAGGAAATTGAACTGACAAGCTTTAAACTACTTTTTTACTACTTCACCTGAGGACCTTTTTAGAAAAAAATATCCCTAGATTTACATTGACTGTGCTTGTTTCTAGCTGATAGACAGGGTGGTGCAGCAGGGTCAGGAATGACTGCCATTGACAGGTTGAGAGATATCTCTGGTATACAAGTGTTCACACCTGAAGACTTCAATGACCTTCCAGCTGACCAGCAGCAGGTTAGTCAATTGTTAACTCATCCTTTACTTATCCTCCAAACAGTTATCATTTCACATTTAAGTTTCTTAAGGGTTATGGGTGAAATTTTTTTTCATGATTCATGAGAACTGGACAGCAGACAAATATAAGCTGAAAATAAGGTAAAGTTACATGTTCATATTCTGAAAATTTTTATCATTTAATTTGTGGGAAGTAATATTTCATTGCCAGAGTTTTTGCTTCACTTGATAATTTTGTATTTCTCAGTAGGGTATGATTAATGGTAAGAAAAAGATCAACATGACTTTCAAGTTGATGAACTTACAACTCACTTAGTAATAGATGCCAACCCCTCTTCAGTTAATGTTGTCATGTACTTTCCAAAAGTGATCAAACAAATCATGATTTTAAGAAATTGCTGTGTACTACAAAAACATCTTTTTCTATGTATTGAATGTTAGAACAAAAAGGCAGTGTTAAATTGTGTGTATTCTGTAGCTAATTGTTTGTTCTGACACAATTGAAATGTTATTATACAAAATACATATATGTAGATCTGCTGATTGGTAAGGCATCATGTTGACTGCATTAGTTATAGTGATTATTATAAGTAAAATTACATTATGAAACATTTGGATTACTTTTTACATATAATTGTGTTGCAGGTAGCAAGAAGGTTAGCCCAGTCCTTCCTTGCCAACATGGACGTACCGAGATTTAATAGGAGTCAGCAACAAGGGGCAGCTGGGATAAATTCTGAAAAGAAACAACAACAAGAACCATCACCTTTTTCAGATTTCAAAGTATGATCAAAGTTTACCTTTTTATGCAAAAAGTTCCTTTATTACACTTATCTCTTACAAAGAACATAATATACAGCATTTCAGTTGACTTTTCCATCATAATACCCCTGCTAAACTTCATTTGTCGGGTTATATAGGAGTCATCTTGAATCGGTCAGTCAGTCCAATGCAGAAATCTTGTTAGTTAAACTACTTCCAAATTTCTAGGTCAGTTAATTTGAAGCTTGGTGTGCTGTTCACCAATAAGTGCGGATGTTTGTGGTGCTTTTGTCATACATGCCAATGCTTGCTCTGCGGTTTTACAGCCCGTCATATTAAAATCTTGTGAGGCGAACTACTTTTACATTTCTAGGACTGTCGATTTGAAACTTGGTGTGCTTACTTACCAATAAGTTTAGATGTGCATGAAGCATTATTTATGCCTGTCCATGCCTGTTCTGTGGTTTTACGGCCTGTCATAGTAAAATCTTGTGACGCAAACTACTTCCACATCTTTAGGACTATCAATTTGAAACTTGAGGTGAAAAATAACAAATAAGTTTAGATGCGTGTGACAAGTTCTGTATTTCCCTCTTTTCTCTGAAAGTGGGGTATTGAAGCGAAATCAGTCATTTTCAGTGATAGCTTTAGACTGATTTTAACAGTAATGATAAATGGTCATTTTCATTAAAAGAGACATACCCTAAAATTTAGAGCTTTTGAGTTTCTTCAAAATCATGTAAATGGGAATGATAGTGGAAACATTATTGTGATATCAAGGTCTCAGTCAAAAGTTCTAAATAAAACAGGTAAATTCAATACATTAATTATGTGTCTCCACCACCTACATCCCAATCTCAAATTTTTAGGTCATACTTAGAGTTTAAAGGTAACTAAATCTTGTATATATGGTCTCATTTGTGTCAGAACTGTAATTCTCTTATGCATTGAAGGATTTTAAGATAATTTGGCACAAATTTTCACCACATCAAGAGGACGTTGTGTGCAACATCATATCCCTACCTCATGTGTCAAGGTCACACTTTTATATAGAGAATAATAGGTAAGTGTCTTAATAGGAGAAAGTTTATCTGGCAAGGCGTAGGAATTTATCGGGTGAGCCGAAGGCGAACCCGATAAATTCCGCAGCCGAGCCAGATAAACTTTCTTATTTAAGACACTAACCTATTATTCTATTTATCCTGTCACATCTGGCATTTGTCAATATATTACTAGGATATTGAAAATCTATCTTTAAAGTGTTTCAAATGTCAAGGTTATCCGCCAGGTGAACATATACACAAACAATAGTTCCAAAATTTCGATGTTTTTTTCATTAAATGATCATGCTATATTATAAGATCTAGATATTGAAATAGCTAATTTTTATTCAAGTAGTCTCTGTTTGTAATAACAACCATTTAATCACTTCCTTCTGATTATAAACAAAAAAGTAGTCTATGACGTCACCGGTGATGACGTAGCATGTGCCGTATAAAGCAAAATTTGTACGACCCCCCTTTATCGGGTCGGATATGAAATAATTGACAGGATAAAACAAGCATAACTTGAAAACTATGAAAGGGATTGACCTGATAAATACTCAGGCATATACACACCTTTTTTCCCATTTGAATTACCAGTAAAACCCTCCATACACAGTATTCAAGCATTTACTGTTGCCATTGTATCAATGTTTCCCACATGCATCTAAGAATTTTTCAAAGTACTTGCCACTCAAACTTTTCATTTATGTTGCTGGGGGATATCAGTTTCTCAAATTTGCTTGTTGATAATTAGTCTTAACCAAGTTCACTAAATGCAATATTTATTTTCATTTCCAGTTTCCAGAAGAGACCAAAGGCTTGAAACTTTATAACAATGAAATGAGGTATGTTTATTCAACAAAAATAGTTCAGTGGCAGAATCAAACAGATATGCCTAAAGGTCTAAAATGTTTACCCAGTTTTCGCTAGACTTGGTTATAATGTTTTTGTAATGATCTTTTTGAAGAGATTTTAACTAATTTTCCTTGATGAAAAAATAGGTTGTCTGACTAAAAAATCTTATCTCTGTAGGACAAATTTGACAATTACGTTTTCAGTAATGACAGTGTTACTAGGGTGAGTGTTATAGGGCAATCATAGCTCTCTTGTTTTTTCTGTCTTGAAATGCAAAGCCCAGAACAAAGCAGTGATGTATGAAGTACTGTCAGACATCTGAAGTAATTTTTCAAAGCAAATTTCAAGGCGCAGAGTTGATTTCTCATTTCTCAATTTACGTGCAAGAAACCAAATTTCAGTTTTATGCAGTTTTGGACAAATTATTACATTTTCACAAGATTTAAGTTTAATTAGAGTAAAGTTTTGTTTTTGTATATTTCAGTAATGTCAAAAAGAAAGAATTTCAGGTATGTTTAATGCTAATGGTCTTATTTACTAGTTTATAGTCATTTTTGTTACATTCTTCCATTGTGACCATAAAAGGAATATCTTGTACATGTGATCTTAATTTGCATTTTTATTCATTGAAAAGTTTTATGACATTGAAAAAATTCAATGTTGGATTTTTTCATCACGAGGAAACATGGTACCAACCATTCAAAAACAGTTTCTGATCTTTGAAAAATATTTGATTCATTAGGTTAGTACATGGAATTTAAATACAATAGTCATGTTTAAATACAATTGGCTAAGAGTTTATGTTGTTGTTTTCTTAAATTCTCTATGCAAGCCTTGTGAGAGAAAGACTACAGTGTTTAACATAGAAGATCCACTATCAGAGAGAGAACCAGGGAAGGAAAGTGAAGGTATCTACTGAAGTTTGAAGCAATGTAAAAATGAACTTGGAAAACACTTACTGATAATGCAGCTAAATCATATGATATACATTGCTGACTAGTCTGCAACTGCATCCATGCTGTAGTTAAAAAGTTTAGATATACCTCATACAGCTGTACTATGTTTTATTAAAATCGATAAAACATTTGCATGCATATTAAACATTTCTTTATGCTAATTGAATGACGGTCATATTATGGGAACACCCACAATACATGTATATTGAAATTTGAAATTTATATGAAAGTTCTATATAGTTATGAAACAACAAATTTGAATATGTATGCATATAAATGTCTGTAGCTTGTGCACATGTTATAAGAGTGTTTCTTCTTTCTGAAAACAGATCTTCCAGATGATTTCTTTGAGCTCACAGAACGTGATATTAGAAGTTTGTTAGCAGCTCAGCAAAGACGACTGTGAGTATATTAAAGATATTTCATTTTTGTGCTACTGATAATTTGAAAAAGAGAGTAACTGACATTGAGAAAAAAATTAAAGACTGGCAAATGAAGAAGTTGCATGCATATATAGAATGTTTCTTTCCTCTTGTGTATATAAAAGTCAAAAGAGCTTGTTTATTTTTTCAATTCTAAGTCCCACCAATCAAGTTTCTAACCAAACTGAATAAAAAGATGTTAAAAAAAAGTTGGCGAGGAACTATGAACACATTTTGGATAGTTCTGTTTCTAGAATTCTCAGTAACTGTTGGAAATGGAGAGAGAAATGGGACCTTGAACAAACTATAATAGGGAACAGAGGCTTTCCTGATAGGTTTATAACAAGGATGGGAATTCTTTTTTTTTTTACAGACCTGTCCTAGAAAGAGAACAAAGTTGAGATTTTTTTTTTTTTTGCTTACCTGAACCAATTGGCTCAGATGAAATCTCTTCAGAAACCACTGGGCTTATTTGAAATAAAAATATACCAGAACTTTTGTGGCCTCTTTTCAGACAGGATCAAGTTCCATGCAGAACTACGGTTGTCATGGCAACTTCAAAACTTTTCTTCTCAGGAACTTTTTGATTTGAAAATGATTCAGCACAAATGTTTCTTGGGTGTGAAATTTATTTTGGTCTGTGAAAAAGACACGACTGCCAGGGGGCCAGGCTTATTTTCCTTGTATGCCTGTATGGAAAATTTGAAAAAATGTCCCTAGAAGCTTCCGGCTCATTTTAAAAATAATTTGGTCCAGAGTGTAGATATTTGGTTTGTAGTGTTGTCATTTATTTCTGGACCAAAGTGGTTAAAATCTTGGCCTTGGTGTGGTAAGTAACCTCTGCAGGGACAGGGTTAATAGTTTCATGTGACATATATATACATGTAGAAAAACAAAAAAATCTTCCTTATGACCATAACCTTGACTTGCTGATAAACTTCCTTACTTTTGTAGCTGAATTACTGTATTTGAAATTGAACTATAGATGTAGTTTTGCATATTTCAGCTTTTGCCTTTGTTCACCTTGATCTGCAGATGGTTATGTCTTTTTAACTCTGGAAGTCCTTACATTGTCTCTATATGTCTGAAATATCATCTTTGTTTTTTTCCCTGCTGTCAACTTTTTTAAGCCAAAATCTGAATTTGTTAAAATAAAAAATATTTGCATTGAAATGTATAAAAAAACATCCAATTTGGTTATTTTACAATATTTTGAAATGCAGTGTTTAATGCTCTGTAAAACTATTCACTGAAGGCATATTTAGGTTGTTTAGTATGTAGCATTGTCTAGTGGACCTCTACCAAGTTGGTTCCAATCATGACCCCAGGGTCAATATTGGCCCTGCCATGGGGCTTACATATAGTAATATTGGAAAATTCTTCCTGTTTAAAACCATGTGATACAGAGCTTTATTATTTGATATGAGGCATCTTCTAGCAGACCACTACCAAGATTGTTCATATTATATGTCTGGGGTCAAAATTAGCCCCACCCCAGGAGTCACTTGTTTTGCATAGACTTTTATATGAAAAAACTTCTAATGGGAAAGCACTAAGCCTAAAACTGGATTATTTATTTTCATGGGATGGGTAGGTACTACCCCACCTCCCCACCCAAAGTAACACCCAGAGCATCCCCCCTTTTTTTTTTCCATTTCTTTTTTTTCTTGGATGAGTAGGTTCAAAGAGTCAGGTTGGAGATTGGGCTTACACTCATTACATTCAACGAAAGTTTACAGCAAGCTGAAGCACTGAACCATAAATGCAAGCAATAACCTTGACTTTCATTAATCTGATTGGTTTTGAAACAAACATAAGTCTAAACTCTTATGTACTTGTCTTAAGTTACTACATGTTTACACAGTATACTCAGGCTATACTTTCTGTTCATACATTTACTTTCATTTACTTTACAGTCAGGATATAGAGGGGCAACCCTTGATGACCTCAGCAATGAGAAGAGCTAAACTGGAAGCTGAGTATAGTAGATATAAAAGAGTGGCCATACGTGTTCAGTTCCATGATAAACTTACACTTCAGGGTCTTTTCAGACCCAGGGAGACAGGTTTGTGAGCCTTTGGCCTTCCTTTTGCATACATTAGTCAACATTTTAGCTTGTGAATTTGGGATTTGCTCAGAATATTTTTCTGAATAATCTCTTGTTATATATTTGTAAACTTGGTCATGTGGGGAAACTTGCTCAGAATGTTTTTTCCTGAAGAATTCTTAGATGAGTTTAAAGCTAGGTCATATTAAATGAAAACAAAGTCACTAGCTTGGATTACGTTTTGCTATTGTCTGCATGAAACTAGATGAGTTTTCTTAAGGACAACTTTGAAACATATTTATGTCAAAAGTCTTGGTCATCATCCCTACTAAAAGGAAAAATAGTGTGTGTGTTAGAGTTTAAACAATTGATTGCCGGTTGATGGACAGCTTGACTTGTGATTAATTTTTGTCCGTCTTGGTATGTAGTAAGTAAAAAATGTCTTCAGCCTCTATAATTAAATAAAGTTGATATAATTTGACTGAGATGTTTCTTGCAAGTCCTTCCACAGCTGATACAGATCAGATCAGTAGTTTAACAAAGTGTCTGTATGCAGAAAAACAAGTTAAGTTTTCATGTCAATTTCTCTTTTAGTATTTGCTGTCAAGAAATTTGTAAAGGAGCATCTAGAAGACAAGAGCATTCCATTTTACTTATGTAAGTAAATGTGTCTTTTTTTGCAGCAAATATAATATAGCTAAGGGTTTCATTACAGTGGGTGTCAGAGTATTTTAGTTTTTAAACCTGCAATGTCAGGAGCAAGGATTAATGGTGTTAGTAAGTTTAAATTCATTATGCTGCCAGAACTCAAGTTGAAAGGAGCATATTGCCACTGTCTTCTCTATCTATCTGTCTGTCCGTCAATCAGTCACTCATTTTTGTCAGGCCTGTTTCTCAGCAACCACTAGTTAGAAGTAGAGGACTTGGGTTTCTATTGTTATAGACTCACTATGCTGAGTAGGCATTCCTATTTGGCTTTGGGGATTTCTGATGACAATAAGGGGACATTTTGTGTCATTCTGACTGGTCTTGTTTGTTTGAATGTTTGTTTCATGAATCTTTTACGATTTTTTGATTTTTATATAATTTTCTTCAAACACAAGTAGTGAAGCATGTAGTCAACACTTTCTTGGAAGCCACAGTACCAAGAGGAGATGTTGACATTACCTGCATGATCCATGTCAATTTGTTTTTTCCTTCACCACTGTCCATGTCTGTGGTATTTCTCAGTAACCACTACATGGGGAGCACCACGATTTCCAATGAATTGATATAGTTGGATTGTTGGTATACATGAAAATAATGATCTTGCTGTTCGCACTCAACAATTTATACCTGACCACTTTGACGACTAAGAAACCTCTTCTGTATTCCCTTCAATACTTGGAGACATGTTAAATATTAATTTATTCACAGATACGGCTCCTCCAAAGAAACTCTTAGAAGATGATACACAGACACTTATTGAGGTATGTTTGAATTTGTAAATTTGAGAAGGAGGTATAGTATTGTCTTCACACGCGCATTTATTAAAAGATTGCTGTGTCTGCTGTAAAAGTATTTTATATCCAACATCTTATTTTCAAGTAAATAAATTATCGCTATCCTCGGATACTGTGAAATCATTAATATTCGTTGGGGATTAATTTTCGTGGATTTCGTGGTTCAGGTAACCCACGAAATCAAGTCCCGACAAACAAATTGTGCCCAGGATAATGTTAAGTATGCCCAATCAGTCAATAGCACCAAAAAGGTGTGAGACGAGGTTCGTAGTTTGTACATCGTCCGTAGACAAGTTGTGTGCTTACCTGCAGCTTTTTTTGTACTTCATTCAATGAATCAACGATAAACGTAGGTAAGAATCGGATACTAAACCAGCTGATGAGTTTTTTTTCAGGTGTGTACCCATATTTTGTTTGTTTACTAGGTACACCCAAACTGAAAGTAGAAATTGTAGTGACGTAGTGTCACGTGTCTGTCAAACCGCACTATACTGCAGATGCTATTTGCATTTATACGGTCCCTGAATGAAATGTTTATTTTTACATTATCAAAGACGGAAGGCCGACGTTTTTCACAGCTTTAAAATTGATAAAGACAGTTTTTACACACCTTAAATTTTAACAATGAAAACGATGCGCAACATATTACAAAGTATAATTGACACTTGCCACTTGTTAATTGAGAAGACCGATCGGTAGGTTAATTACCATAGTAACGACTCTTCGGTTGTTTGGGTAAGTGGAAACACGTTAACTTGCACGCATCAACAATTTCATAGCACAAATGCTGGATATTGTTTGTAAGGTTTCCTTTCACCTAATGTTGAAATCAACGAATTTTCAGCCCCGAATTTTTTTTTTACCTAGCAATTGAATTCCACGAATTTTCGACCCCACGAAATTGCCCTCTGTCGACAAACCACGAAATTTTATGCCCTCGAATTTAAATGATTTCACAGTATTATAATTTCTTATGTTGATAGTTTCAAAAATACACTCTTTCTATTAATTCATAACAGTGAAAATAGAAATTGTTTACAAATTATTACCGTGCAAAATGAAATTTTGGATTGCCTAGGATGCAAATTCTTTAGTTTGTTTCACTTCTTGAGAGTAGAAACCAGGGCTGTTTACTGAAAAAGAAGACTACAGTAATCAGAAAATGGTCTTATAAATTAATACAAACTTTGATGGCCATCAGTTTGTGTAAATATAGTTTTAATTCTCATTGTGGTCACTGATTTATATCCTTATAAGCTAAATCAACTCTAAGATATTTACCTGTTGACATAGTACTTCTTCTATAACTGATCATGATAACAAATTAAGCAGTGCGAGAGACAATTTGCAAATTTTGTTTTTAATTTCAGGCAGGTCTTGTACCAGCAACAGTAGTCTATTTTGGCAGTGAAAAGCAGAAAGGTATTTTGAAAAAAAGAAGAAATAGAAACTTGTAGGGCAATCCAGTGTTCTTTGAATACTTATTGTTTGTTTGAATTGATTAACAAAGTTAAATCATTGGACTGTAAGAATACTGACTCCAGAGTCGTAGGTATATTTTTATGATATAATATTAATAACATTGTAAACTTTACTTTGAAAATGGAAGATGCTTGTAATCTCTGACTTACTTTTATTCATGCATTTTTCAGATCATTACATCTCTGAAAGTATAGTGTCAGGATTGTCCACAAAACTACAGGCTGATATGTTAGTAGCAGAATGGTAAGTCAGCTACAGGCTGATATGTTGGTAGCAGAACGGTAAGTCAGCTACAGGCTGATATGTTGGTAGCAGAACGGTAAGTCAGCTACAGGCTGATATGTTGGTAGCAGAACGGTAAGTCAGCTACAGGCTGATATGTTGGTAGCAGAATGGTAAGTCAGCTACAGGCTGATATGTTGGTAGCAGAATGGTAAGTCCACTACAGGCTGATAAGTTAGTAGCAGAATGGTAAGTCCACTACAGGCTGATATGTTGGTAGCAGAACGGTAAGTGAGCTACAGGCTGATAAGTTAATAGCAGAAAGGTAAGTGAGCTACAGGCTGATAAGTTAGTAGCAGAACGGTAAGTGAGCTACAGGCTGATAAGTTAGTAGCAGAACGTGAAGTGAGCTACAGGCTGATATGTTGGTAGCAGAACGGTAAGTGAGCTACAGGCTGATAAGTTAGTAGCAGAAAGGTAAGTGAGCTACAGGCTGATAAGTTAGTAGCAGAACGTGAAGTGAGCTACAGGCTGATATGTTGGTAGCAGAACGGTAAGTGAGCTACAGGCTGATATGTTGGTAGCAGAACGGTAAGTGAGCTACAGGCTGATATGTTGGTAGCAGAACGGTAAGTGAGCTACAGGCTGATAAGTTAATAGCAGAAAGGTAAGTGAGCTACAGGCTGATAAGTTAGTAGCAGAACGGTAAGTGAGCTACAGGCTGATAAGTTAGTAGCAGAACGTGAAGTGAGCTACAGGCTGATATGTTGGTAGCAGAACGGTAAGTGAGCTACAGGCTGATAAGTTAGTAGCAGAACGGTAAGTGAGCTACAGGCTGATAAGTTAGTAGCAGAACGTGAAGTGAGCTACAGGCTGATATGTTGGTAGCAGAACGGTAAGTGAGCTACAGGCTGATATGTTGGTAGCAGAACGGTAAGTGAGCTACAGGCTGATATGTTGGTAGCAGAACGGTAAGTGAGCTACAGGCTGATATGTTGGTAGCAGAACGGTAAGTGAGCTACAGGCTGATAAGTTAGTAGCAGAATGGTAAGTGAGCTACAGGCTGATATGTTAGTAGCAGAACGGTAAGTGAGCTACAGGCTGATAAGTTAGTAGCAGAACGGTAAGTGAGCTACAGGCTGATAAGTTAGTAGCAGAACGGTAAGTGAGCTACAGGCTGATAAGTTAGTAGCAGAATGGTAAGTCAGCTACAGGCTGATATGTTAGTAGCAGAATGGTAAGTGAGCTACAGGCTGATAAGTTAGTAGCAGAACGGTAAGTGAGCTACAGGCTAATAAGTTGGTAGCAGAACGGTAAGTCAGCTACAGGCTGATATGTTAGTAGCAGAACGGTAAGTCAGCTACAGGCTGATAAGTTAGTAGCAGAACGGTAAGTGAGCTACAGGCTGATATGTTAGTAGCAGAACGGTAAGTGAGCTACAGGCTGATAAGTTAGTAGCAGAACGGTAAGTGAGCTACAGGCTGATATGTTAGCAGCAGAACGTGAAGTGAGCTACAGGCTGATAAGTTAGTAGCAGAACGGTAAGTGAGCTACAGGCTGATAAGTTAGCAGCAGAACGGTAAGTGAGCTACAGGCTGATATGTTAGTAGCAGAACGGTAAGTGAGCTACAGGCTGATAAGTTAGTAGCAGAACGGTAAGTGAGCTACAGGCTGATAAGTTAGTAGCAGAACGGTAAGTGAGCTACAGGCTGATAAGTTAGTAGCAGAACGGTAAGTCAGCTACAGGCTGATATGTTAGTAGCAGAACGGTAAGTCAGCTACAGGCTGATAAGTTAGTAGCAGAATGGTAAGTCCACTACAGGCTGATATGTTGGTAGCAGAACGGTAAGTCAGCTACAGGCTGATAAGTTAGTAGCAGAACGGTAAGTGAGCTACAGGCTGATATGTTGGTAGCAGAAGGGTAAGTCAGCTACAGGCTGATATGTTGGTAGCAGAACGGTAAGTCAGCTACAGGCTGATATGTTGGTAGAAGAACGGTAAGTCAGCTACAGGCTGATATGTTGGTAGCAGAACGGTAAGTCAGCTACAGGCTGATATGTTGGTAGCAGAATGGTAAGTCCACTACAGGCTGATATGTTGGTAGCAGAATGGTTAGTCAGCTACAGGCTGATATGTTGGTAGCAGAATGGTAAGTCCACTACAGGCTGATATGTTGGTAGCAGAATGGTAAGTCAGCTACAGGCTGATATGTTGGTAGCAGAAAGGTAAGTCAGCTACAGGCTGATATGTTGGTAGCAGAATGGTAAGTCCACTACAGGCTGATATGTTGGTAGCAGAATGGTAAGTCAGCTACAGGCTGATATGTTGGTAGCAGAATGGTAAGTCAGCTACAGGCTGATATGTTGGTAGCAGAATGGTAAGTCAGCTACAGGCTGATAAGTTAGTAGCAGAACGGTAAGTCAGCTACAGGCTGATATGTTGGTAGCAGAACGGTAAGTCAGCTACAGGCTGATATGTTGGTAGCAGAACGGTAAGTGAGCTACAGGCTGATACGTTAGTAGCAGAATGGTAAGTCAGCTACAGGCTGATATGTTGGTAGCAGAAAGGTAAGTCAGCTACAGGCTGATACGTTGGTAGCAGAATGGTAAGTCCACTACAGGCTGATATGTTGGTAGCAGAATGGTAAGTCAGCTACAGGCTGATATGTTGGTAGCAGAATGGTAAGTCAGCTACAGGCTGATATGTTGGTAGCAGAACGGTAAGTCAGCTACAGGCTGATAAGTTAGTAGCAGAACGGTAAGTCAGCTACAGGCTGATATGTTGGTAGCAGAACGGTAAGTCAGCTACAGGCTGATATGTTGGTAGCAGAACGGTAAGTGAGCTACAGGCTGATACGTTAGTAGCAGAATGGTAAGTCAGCTACAGGCTGATAAGTTAGTAGCAGAATGGTAATTCCACTACAGGCTGATATGTTAGTAGCAGAACGGTAAGTCAGCAGTACAAGATTATAGTGAAAATTCAGGTCATAAACTAGACGGCTGTCATCTAGAATGTTTGAAAACTAGGATCATGTAAATTGTTTTTAAAATGGTCAGCTTAACATTTTCTGTGAATTTCCTAAGCAAATTTAAAAAGTATAGAATTATGTATATTTATTCATTTTTTCAATTGTATCTGTTTATTTACTCATTTGGTATTCAAAGCAGTGAATCACATCTTCTTACAGTCTTCGAGAATGCAGTGATGAGCAAGAATCATCAGAGCAATCATCATCATCATCATCTCAAGGGAAGAGGCAAGCAGGACTCAGTTCTCAGATGTCATCAGTAGCATCAGCAGGCCCATCATCAACATCATCATCGGAGACCTCTGACAAATCTGTGCCTAAATGGTTTAAAGTTGGTTAGTACTCCTTTCACTTCATCATTATAATGAAAATCAGCTTGAAACAGTGATCCAGGGAAAAAATGTACATATTTCACAATGTACTCAGAAAAAAAAAAAAATTAAAGAAAAATTCTTTCTTGTCAAAAACTGCAACATCAACCAGTATTGTTCAAATTATCCCCCCTGTGTAGTTGAACACTTTCTAAGTGTCTTAGAGAAAAAGAATAACCATATGCTGTTCTTTAAAGTACATGTATCATTTATTTTTTATTCTATCAATCTGAGTTTATTTATCATTGGTACCAGTTGCCCATATGACTGACACCACCTGCAGAGATTAGTTATTGTTTGTTGTAGGGGATAGTGCAAGATACAGAAAGCATTCCATTCCAGAGACACCCCAGGTTCTTTTGCATGCTCAGTGTACAACACTGATACATGGTACCTCAGTTTAACGTCACATCTGAAAGACAATTAGTAATGTTATTGGAGGAGCGGGGAATTGATCTCTGGACGCCGTGTTTACCAGTCCAGCGCGTTACCACTGGACCACTGATCCGCTCCCTTTTTTTATCCTTTAATGTTTGAGCCAATAAAATATCTTTGGTTAATTGTGTAGTATGTCCCTTTAGGAACTAAAAAGCCCTGGATTGTTCTTAATCACTTACCCTATTACAATATCTTAAAGGTGCAAACAAGTGAGTTCTAGTTCGTTCAGTTAACTGGATCTGTAGTGGAGTGACACCCATGAACTTAAACACATCTGATTCATCAGTGCGTTAAATCACTTGATATTACATCATTGAAATAGTGCAACGACTTCGATATTGCTTTGATCTTCCAAATTGGCAAAGTGTGATTTTCTTTTTGTTCAAAATTTAGTTTTCCGAGAAGTTTTTCCGTGTGAGATGGAGCAAAATTCCATGAGATTTGTCCTGCTGGGAGATATTTAGCTTGTATGCAGTGATGAAAGTAGACATCCATGTACTCTGTCTGTTAAATGATACAGCAAAGTGCTCATTTATTTAGATGTATATATTTGTCTTCTTTTTGCAGGGAAAAAGTGAAAGTGCTAGAGGGTTCCTGTCATGAGATTTTTATTGACTTTGGAACAAACAAAAAGAACTTCTGTGTTCTAAAATGTGATAGAAGACATTATTAATAATATTTCAAACCATAAGGCTTATAGTATGAACTCTCTACCTGTCGTACTTACATGCTTCTAGGGTTACAACCTGTTACCATTTATTCAACTCATTTATTTAAGAAATAAATATTTACTTCCTATATTTTATCAGTAAATAAAATGTGGACAGAGAATGATGACAAGTATTTTTATTCACTGATAAATTATAGAAAGATATCTACCTTTTTTTTATTTGAACTGTTTATAAAATTTGTGCTATATTTTGTGTTCATTTAAGTAACATGGTAAATGAAAAATGCAATGTAACAAATTTTCTTAAAATTGGAAACATGAAGTGGAAGCAGATTGACATCATTCGTGCTTCTTGGCATAAGTAACTAAGATTATATTTGGCATACTTTCCTCCAAGAGTGGCTTACCTTGTACTTATCTATATGACGGATACAGAATTTTACTATCTTGTTGAAAATTTTATGATAAAAAAGGGTTTCTGTATGGATTTAACAAAGATTTGGACTGAAGAATGACCATATCAGTCATTCAAATGATTGAAGACATAAAATTCTGTTGTCCTGACACCATGTGCCTATAGTCTAACACACATCAATTAAATCAGCATAAATATGGATTATGCTTTATCCATTATGAGGAAGCAAATTATAAGAGGTGACTATGTGTTACTGTAGAATAAAATAAAGCTGTTAACTTTTATATCTACATTGAAAATAATGGCAGGTCATGTACGAATATTGCTTTCTGAAAAAAAAAAATATTTGTTTATCTTTGTTTCATTCATTTCTAATAAAAATAAGTTGTATTTGTGGTGTTTTCTATTTTGTAAAAGTTGAACAAGTTTTTAGCGTGTCTGAGACAATAGGCTCAGGTGAGATTTAAAGACCGCCTAATGTCCGGAATACAACTGTCCATATCAAAGCACTGAAAGTACTGATCACAGAGTCAATACTTCAGAGTTACATTGAAACAGAGCATAGGCATAACATTTGATACTTCTTTTTAGCAGAGAAGGGAAATTGATCAGCAAAAAAAAGTGATCTAATACATGTAATGCATTTTCAAACAAATTGTAACTGGAATATTCATAAAGGGAAGAATACACGATCTTATGAACATGAAAGTTGTAACAGAAAAATGCAATGTATCTTAGAATACACAACCCAGAGTGGGATTCGAACCCTGATCTTAGTGTATCAAAGAACAACACCCTAACCACTGAGCCAAAGAATCAATTTCCTGACGTACTTATTGTATGATTATAGAAAGGTAGGCAACACATTAAATATGTATCAAAAATGTGTTTTTAAAATCCTTTGAAACCATTTTGATTCATAAAAAACATGGCTGACAGGGGGCATGGCAGTTTAGTTTTCAATACGTCTGTATGAAAACTTGAAGTAAAGCAATGAAAATTTGCGTCATTTTTACAGTGGTATGCAGATGAGCAATATAGGGCCACCTGTATGTCCGATTTTCTACCAGTTTTAACTGCAATTGAAGAGGGAGAGAAATTTGCCCGGTTTTGCTGACTTCCAGTTCAGTTTATTTCAGTAGTATGTCCGAGTGCCCTTTTTCCCGAATCTTCGGTCATTTAGCCTTTTTTTTAAAGACAACTGCGTGTGATTGTGAAATTCCATTCAAACCTACCCCGTCATCAAAACCTTCAGTGCTTTCATTAGAAATTCTTTATATCCATATTGCACCTCAACACATTTCATTAGAAATCTATCAATAAAGTAATTCGAAGTAACTCGAAACAATCAAACTTTTTGTTCGTCTGCTACGTCTGATTTCTCTTCAGTGATAGTGATACAATAATTTACAGCTTTTTGACAATACACATCCTGTAACGGACAAACTACACACTCTGGTTACGAGAGGCCACTCCGCGATTATCAATGCCGTTGCATGACTGTGGTTCTAATACGACATGGGATAAAACTCTCCTTTGAGTTTGTCCATGCGGGCCGCAGAAAAGATAAAAATAAACGAAATTATTACGAATACAAAATTATTTCCTTTTGTTTTTCCTACATAACGATGTCTTCTATATGAATCACTATGATAATATATTGATGCTTCAATGTAGTTATTTTAAAATGACACCAGCAAATACTAGTTAAGAGAAACTTTTTAGTGGAATGTTTGTGTTGATAGTGTTTCAAAACTGACATCGAATCTAACAACACAAAAACATTTCGATGATCGCATACAAAGTAGCTCTTTTCAGTATCATCTCGAGAAGTCACTGAATCGAAAATTTCACCTTTTGACTCTTCCTTTTAAATATTGTAACGATAAGTCTATTAAAATACTTCTCTTGCTACCTTATACCCAGGTAAAAATATTCGACGCTGTCTCCTATCGACATCGGATACGAACCAACTGGAATACTTATTGCCCGGTGTATGTCATTTCTAATCACTTGTCATAATTTTTTTCTTAACGAAAATCGTAAACCTTGCGGCCTAATTCAAATTTCATCACTTGCGAAAGGTGACCATTTTGTTTGTATTTTTTTCCATTACTGAAGTCAAACAAACAAGAATTACTGAAAAGGTTATTCAGTGTTGGTCGGAAGTACCACGGGTGAACTGGGAATGCTGCACTTGTTAAAATTTTAAGTGTAGCTTATAATATTAACTTCTATTCGCAAACAAAAAGCTTGCTTGATAATCTGTAGTTCGACTTTTGCAGACAGTTCGTTTCGATTATATATCCTTAAACTGTTATAAAAATTTTACCTCAGCTTATGTTTTAGCATCATTCACCACTATAACTCATCATGTTCGTAATTAATACTGACCAATTATGGCTCTTTTCACATCATTATGAGCGCCTCAAAATTGTCACATAACGTTGTCTTCAGCACTTTGAAAATTCTAATTTATATCTGTTAGGGATAATTGCCTCTTTTCCGGTCAAAGACAACAACAACCAAAAAAAAGAAAAAAAAACGTTTAGAAGAAAACTCTTAACGAAAACCTGCAGTATCAGCTTTAAAGATTCATGTAAAAAGAATGTAGTTTGAAACCATAAAGGCTTAGGCTTTCATGAATTAAACATATAACTCTAAGAGACTTAAATATGAATTAAGTTTAAAACTATTCTTACCTGAAACTGAAAATATTAGACATTAAGTGGTCTTCTTCAAACATCACATCTCATTTGGTTTTTTATAGGCGTAAGTGTGAATTTGTTTTTGTCATTTAGAGCAGTTTTATTCAGAACAGTTTCACAGGATCACTATGACTTGTGATTGTTTAAAGTCATTGTTTGATAACGGTATACAATTAAGGATATTAGTATACAGCAACTGGTCACGGTAAAATGTGATCTGAATAAATTATAACCATTGCAATATGTATAAAACAATTGTGCACATCGTTCTACATTTCAACTCGACCCATTGAAGTGTTATAAAGATGAAAGCAAAGGATGTCCGCGATTCCGCATGTTCTAAAACAAACTAATGAGACAAAAGACATTACGAGAAAGCTTCTCATAGATCTTATATGACGATATTAAAATAGTATCAACTGTAATGGATAAGGTATCTGATACTCAGAAGACATTGGAGAAAACTCCGCTTTTATTAGAATCTACGCAGTTAAAACGGATTAAACCATCAAAATGGCGACAAGTTCTGGTTCTTATTGCATGCATGTACTTGCATTTCATGTCCCTAGGATTTGCCCCTGTGTTAGGAGTACTATACGTGGAACTTATACGACAGTTTGACTCTGCCCGCTCGGAAACAGCCGTAGTACAAAGTATGTACCAAGGACTCACGTATGTTGGTGGGATTGTTTTTTCCGGGGTAGTAACAAAAGTGGGAGTCGGACCACCAGTTATGGCTGCCTCTGCTCTCTGCGGCGTTGCATTTTTCATCAGTGCCTATTCAGTCAATATTTATATGGTTATCGTTCTTGTTGGTTTTATCGGCGGAATGTGCATGAGTGTCAACTATCTATGTGCTTTTGTTGCCATTGGATTGATATTTGGCACAAACAGGCGCGCAGCCCTTGCTTTTCTTACTGTGGCTACAGCTATTGGCCAAACAGCGCTTCCAAATGTCGCAGATGCTCTGATAGACAAATACAGCTGGAGTGGCACTTTTATTATTTCCAGTGCTTTGATTATGAATAGCATTCCCTGCGGATTACTTTTATATTATTCAAGGCACTTTTTCATAAAAGAAAACAAAACAAATGAGAACTTATCCACCACAAAGGAAAAACACTGTGATTTTAGATCCAAACAAGATATAGCATATTGGATGTTTGTCATCGTGTGCCTGATATTTCCAGGCACCAGTGCTGTAGAGAGCTGGTTTACAGTAGATATAAGTGAACTTCGGGGATTTAGTCGACAACAAGGGACTGTTCTATTATCACTGGTAGGAGCCTTCGGTTTAATAGGAAGATTAATCGGGACTTTTTTGCTCAAGTCTTGTTCAAATATCAAAATCGCGTTACCAATGTCTTTAGCATTCCTGTTCCTTGCACTGGCCCACTTTCTCGTAGTTTATCTAACAGACTTCTATGGAATGTTAGGTGGAATTTTTGTACGTGGGTTATCTATTGGTGTTGTAATGTGTTTACTGCCAGGAATGCAACTGGAACTGCGAGGCATCAAGAGGTTTCCACGGACCGTAGCATTATGTAACTTGATGAGTGGTGCAGGCTTAGTCGTGTGTGGATACTTAGAAGGGTTTATCGCAGACTATACCGGTGGATATGACCTCGCTTTTTACATTGCAACTGGCGTGTCTGTGTTTTGTGGAGCGATTATGGCTGGTATTAAATGTTTACAGTAGCTCAGATATTTTCCTAGGAAAATTTGATCTTAATAGACTAACATGATGTAGAAAATGGATCAGGATTCTATTTAATTGATCACAGACTATTACAAATAACAGCACGTGTCAGAGATAACGAAACTACAAGTTATGTAAATAAAATCGTATGGAATAAATCATAAGTTTATTCAATGAAATGTCAGTAAAATCGGATTCATTACGAAGTATTTGTTTTCAACTTTTGCCACACTTTCTAAAACTACAGCTTAGATTATTACCAGGAAACTGTGAAAGCAACATACAAGAGGTTTTTGTTTCTTAATAAATAGAGGACATTCATTTTTTTCTTTAAATACGGGATTTATTTTCATCGAGTGGTATGAAATATGATAATTTTCATACCACGAGAAATTGAAACTTGATTTCTCTGTTTCTTATATACTCTCTCTCTCTCTCTTTTGACCTTACTATTTGAAAGAATCCCCCTTCAGTTTTGTGTATTGGCTGAAATTAAAAGAAAGTAGTCCGGCAAGACACCAGTGAAAATACGGAAAGTATATTTTTCTGCAGTGTAAAATAAATTTTTACAGTGAAAATACGGAAAATGAAAATATGCATTTTATTTCATCAGTATTTCTTAATATTTCATTTATAAGCATATAATTAAATAATTAATTTATAAACAAGTCATGTTACAACACATACGTTCCTAGGTCTAAACATTCTCAAATAATTTGAAATAAAGACCTTGACATTAGAATCAACATAGGCAATCGTTCTTTATGAACAAGTTTGAAGAACTCTGGCTTAAAACATTTGAGCGATTGAAAACGATTCGTCTACTGTCCTGTGGATATCAAGTTCTCCAGAAGCAGCATTACAACCTTGACCTTTCAATACGAGGTCTTAAAATCAAAAGAAGTTCTTCTCATATCATGAACAAACAACGTATCAGTTGAATGTCCCTAGTCACATGTGCTTTTTGTTTGGTTTTTATTCATTAGAAACCACTTGTTGTACTGACGGACCGACCGTTACTTTCAATAACCATAATCCGCGATAGGTCTCATTTATTTTAAAGGGATACACAACTATGCGTGTGCGTTATAAATGACTGATTTACCGACCACAGTAATATGTACAGCATGATTTGAAAAGTTCTTGTAAGTTGGTAAATTGAAAGGTTTTCTAGTCGCTTTATATAAATAGATAAAATATATACCTATGCTGAAGTTTTACAAGCAGTCTGTAAATACTCAAAGCATATTTGTGTCGATGTGAAACACCTATCTCAATAGAGCGTTTAATTTCGTTTTGTTATTGTTTTTTTTCGCATTTTGCTGACGTATTTTGTCTCGCCCTAGATTAATTTTCATAATGCCAATACAGATACATCATAATCTACATGAGGAGTGGGTGTGTATGCCATTTTTTACGAGGGTCAACTCATTTTTCTGGAGTTATCTGTACTTGAATACATTTATTAGCTATTTCTTGTGCGGATTGCTTTTCTTACAGTTTTCATTCTATTAACTGAAATGAAACTTGGTGCACATTATTTACATGGAAAGTGGGTATGACATATTTTAGCGACGGTTTACTGATGCATTCTGGAATTATCAGCCCTTGGATTCATCAGTTAGTAGTTTCTTGTTAGGATAACTCCCACTACAGTTTTCACCAAATTCACAGAAATAAAACTTCCTACACCCTATCTTTATGGAGAGTATGGATATATGACATTTTTAGCATCAACTCTAGCGTTCTAGAGTTTTCTGCCCTTGGATAGTTTAGTTTTTCCTCCTAAAGTTTTCATCCAACTGGAATGAACCTTGCTACATTATCTACATGAAGTGCAGGTGTGATAACATATCTCTCTTGCGTTTCGGAGTTATTTGCCTTTGGTACTAGTATACGATATTCACAAAGGACACAACAAGGACATTGTGAAGTTTTCGTAAAACATGAATTTAAACTTTTTTTTACATATTTTCTACATAGAGGTAAAACATCCAACCTTTAGCAGTAAGAAAACTCTTTTCAACCAGTACACCCATTGAGCGTATATAACTCGGCTTTGCGGCGTTCAACCAGTACACCCATCGAGCGTATATAGCTCGGCTTTGCGGCGGTCAACCAGTACACCCATCGAGCGTATATTGCTCCGCTTTGCGGCGTTCAACCAGTACACCCATCGAGCGTATATAGCTCGGCTTTGCGGCGTTCAACCAGTACACCCATCGAGCGTATATAGCTCCGCTTTGCTGCGTTCTTGTTATTATACGTAGATAAGTTAATGATCTTGATTTAAAAGACAGCCACGTTAAAGAGGCGAACCGCACACCGCGTAAATTTTCCATATGGTACACCTCTCAGCGGCAGGTCAAGTGTACCTGTATTGCTTTATCCATTGTTAAACAAAAATAAGAAGAATCACTTATAATCAAACGATTTATACTTGATTGCACGTGTTAAAGTTTATTGTTTGTTACATGTTCAAAGCATTCCTATGATTTCTCAAAAACTGTTTAATAAAATATAAAGCAGTGAAAATGTTCGCAGTAGCACATTAAATAAGACAGGAGATGCACCTGTGTTTGTTTTACTGAGCAAGTTTCTTCATATCTTAAATTTATGGTGGATTAGAATATATTATAAATCAATTATATAGCTCAATTCAAATGGATTTTGTATTTTTCACGTAATCGTTTTGTGAATATTCAACATTATTTACTCCAATTAAAAATAAAATCAGTAGGGATTAGTTAGAGCGCTAAGTCTACAATCTTATTAAAAAAACAAAACAAAAAAAAAAACAAAAACAAAAAACCCGGAAACATGATCAAAACTAGATCTTACAGATTTTTAATAAATGTGATGTCAGATATGTACGATATACATTTATAGAAGATCTTGTTCCTGTTTAATGAAAAAAAATGTTTGATACGTGATTAGAAATACACGATGTTTAGCATATAGTGATAAGTATTTACGTTCCAAAGGAAGGATTTGTGTGATAATTTATGGCAGTGTTTACGTGCTAGGAGCGGTTTCTGGTTTTCATAAAAAGTTATTGTTAAGACGTCGAAACAAAAACACTTCAATTAAGTACGAACAGAAATAGCTGTGGCTTGTTAAATGTGCGCGATGTGCCCTGAATCCGGTCGTTTGTCTTTTTAAGGTGTGTCTGTTAGTACTGTCTTACGGTGACCTGTTAGGGCCATCGTAGTTTCGCTCTGGCGATCATAAGGCGAATGTACAAAAACACGAAAATACGATCTTCGCATCGTGTTATCGTACTTTCCCCTTTAGGGCGCCAGAGCAATACTATGATGGCCCTGCCTGGACACCGTACTTTCGAAAATAAATATGATTTTTATAACTTCCCATATAGACTTATAAAGATATTAAGCCCCGCCCTTTGCGGTCGAGTGTTCTTTTTCACGGAGCGATAAAAGTTTCACAATTTCTATATACACCCAAAGAGCATTTGTTCTGAGTTACTTTCAGTCAAGCAAGTAAATTAAGCAAGCAGTTTTTGAGGAGAAGTTTTTTTAAGCTCTCCATAAAGCTACAGGGAAAAAGCCTTGCCCCTGGCGACATTGTTTTTTTCACGTATCGATATAAATTTCACTACTTACATAAAGGAACATTTGTTCAAAAAGAAATTAGATCAGTCAGGGGATCGCTTCGGAGAAGAGTTTTGAAGATTTTTCTTTTGGTTGCCATGCCATTGAGTCCATTGAGGACGAGCAAAAGTATGGTATATTTACATTTCATTTGGATCTTCAGTGGATTATTTTGTCCTGACCGTTTTTGTTTTTATGCTAACAGGAACCTGCTTCATTTGAAATAAGCTTATTTTGGTCAAGCAGCGATTTTAAGAGATCAGTTGACCAAAACTGCCCAAAACCTGGTCAAACATCCTGTTTCATTTGCACTTCAAATATATCTCTTCACTAAAATATCAATAATTTGGCATGAAAATCTCGTAATACTTGGTAAAGATTACCGCGAGTCACAAATCTGTTAGAAATGAGAATGCCGGCTGAGTACGTTATACGATTTTCGAGTGTTTTCAACCGCAGAATGTTGTTATAGGGCCTCATCAGTATCTTTATTAAGCGCTATAATTACTTCGCCACTCATTGCTCGAATAAAAATTGAGTTCGTTCAGTACATTTATCATGGAACAAGTCCAAAGTGATAACCTTTTGTGGTGTCTGCGAATTTCTATTTATCTTATTCTTACTGTTTTATATGTAAATTATCCGCTATGTAGAACATGTACTTCGAACTCGAGTCGGTCTGAAAATAGATTCCGAAAAATAACTAACAAAATGTAACTCTGAACTGGGATTTTCTGATTGTTTATATGAATTTTATACAAATTTGATATAAAGATGAGGGAAAAAAATACATTTACAGATTAAATCAGGCCGCCGAATTAGAAGAAATATTTTAGACATCTGATAGTCCTCTCGCGGAGAATAAATTTAGATATGAAAAGTCAGCGCATTGTGAATCTGATTAAAATCATATCCAAAACATCGCTATGCTATTAGGGAGATCGTGAACTTAGTCAGATTGGCGCATTGTTAGAAACTGAGTTTTTTTTGTAATTTATTAATTTTGCAGAATTTTGCCATTGCTAAAATGATTCTTGTAAATACAGCTTACGAATGTGCACAACAAGCCTAAAAATACCGCCATTTTTGCTTACCACTTCCTAGAGTGGTCAAATAATTTGTACAGTGTGGCATGGTAAGATTATACTTTTTCTATAATTATGAAGAAAAACGTACTGAGTAATTCTAAGTCATTTTGATGCACGATTCCGCTTCTTGGTTATCATAGAAGGGAGTGGATTGGATCGGGGTGAATTAATATTCAAAATCAGCAAATGGGCTTTTGTCAAGTTGGGGTTAATCAAACTCAAGACAATTGATTTCGATCACGGACATGCATAGATTAGTATTACATTTCCTATCTGGTAGCTGTTCTATTTACGTAACAGCATTTGTTCTAGATAAAGTTAAACTAAAAAAAATCTTCGTTCTGTTTTTATTGACAGGACAATACAGCACATGTCCTTGTTTGTGTCAGATTTAACGGTCAAGCTGTGTATTCCTCAATTAGTCAGTGTCTTTATGTATGGACGGTAAACACTGAAAGTCATAAAGCTGCAGATCATACATTGAAGGTTTTCTTCCTGACATAAAATAAGAGTCTGTTTTCGTTTCAACAGATATACATGTATTTACATTGTTGATGGTTTTGTCAAGTTACTTGTCACCTCAACTGTAATTATAAAGTTACGAAACATGTCTGTGTTTATATTTTTGCCTAAAATTTTTGACAAGAAGATATTGATGACGTGAAGTTAACAAGACGGTTATACTGGCGCAAGTTGCCACTATACTAGAAATCCTTTTAACACTGCACTGTCATCTCGATGCAAGTTGCCATTTGATGAACTGCAGATTTTGAGTACGAAATGACAGCTGGCTACCAGTTGCCTATTCACTACAAACTGAGAACTCCTTTTATCAATCAATCATCGCCCCTGTGTTTCATTTGCCAGGTGACGATTCGCATGCTTTGAAACAGAAAATCTACTAGCTGTTAGTTTTTATAAGAAATAATAGCAGAAACCAAACTGGCATGACGCTGCGAGTTGGAAGTTGAAGATATTCATGTTTTCACTGAAAGCTAACCGCCAGTTACCAGTTGCCTATTCTTGTGTTTTACGAATTTTTGCAGGTTGAAATGTGAGGCTGGTTGCCAGTTGCCAATTAAATCGGCAACTAGGAGCTCACTCCACAAACATCTTGCAAGAACTTCCTTTGGGCTGTGTCAAAGTGATTTTTTTCATTAACAGCCCAAAAGCGTCTGTTGACACTAACTGTTAAGCAAATCTTGAACTTATTTTCAACTGATCCTTATCTTATGTTGCCTCAATGTTTTTATAACGCGTGAAATAAATTTTCCTTCTTTACAGTAAATCGACCGATCCGAAGGTACAGGTACTTTTTTATTTCTCATTTCACTTTTTCGGATCTTCCTCTCAAATGCAAATTATATAAAAGAATGAAATAAAAAGTAATACCAACCTATTCACCCTATTTTTCACAGACATTTGGATAAAAACCTTTTTATTCCCGTCTATGGGATCATATTATTTGATTACTGAAGCCCATTTATCTTAGTAACGCCTGGTTTGAGAGGTGGGTGAGAAACTCGTTGGTTAAAATAATGAAAAGTATATATTCATACTGTGACTAAAGGTAATTAAGTATTTCTAATTAACCGGGGAATAAACTATCCATTAACAGTATATTTATTGCATTTTAAAGACATACAAGCATGATATTGCCATGTACACTTTCCAGCCGTTCCCTAGTTGTTTGGAAATGTTCACTTTTTAATCAGTCTAAACGGTCCGAGAAGATGCGTTACGTTTTCTCTAAATTAATGCTTATATTTTGAATAACTGAATTAACAGGGATGTGAAGGTCAATCCTAGCTTATCAAGAAAATAGTTAAGTAACAGAAAACATATGTTTAAGACTTATCTATAGTTCACTGAATAAATATGTTTCGGCCATGTTTCTTTTTTGTTCATGTATTTATAAAATAAGCATGGCCAAAAATAGATTTCAGGCCAATAGCTTTCCAAGTAGCATTGAAGCATTATTATGGAAGTATCCACTGAACTAGCGCAAAAATCTTTTGCCTTAGTTTCACCAGGATATAAATTCTTTCTTAAATCTTGTAATTCTTTCATTTCGGATAGTTACACCCTGAAAATTTATTAGCTGTTGTATGAACAGATATACAAACGTACATTACATTCCTAAAATGGCGCACGATTAACGCGATCATTACGTGATCCAAGGACCTTATTTCTCAACAAACACTACTGATTGTCTTTCGTGTATAAGAATAAGGCGTCTATCCAGAAGTCATACCATACTTTAAGTGTCACGCACTTATTAACCAAACACTTCTTCTGGCGTTGTTCATAACGTCTACCCGCACCAGCCTAGCATAGATAGAATCCTATCACAATGAGCACTATCTCTTCGGCGATAACTACTTTCACAGAGTTAACAAGTTTCTTCCATGATTTATTAGGACAGTTTCAGACGGATATTTCCTTTTTTCTGCACAAGTTGTAACTTTCTGTCATTTTGTTATTTGGTCATAATTGAGCGAGACATTTCTTTGTCAAATAGCTTAACTTCTCGTTGTACGATACTTGTTTCACTGACAACAAATTTAACAGGGACATGGATAACAAACCCAATTTTCAGAATTTTATTACAGATATAAGAATAAAGTCATGCCTAGAAAACAAACAAAATAGAAGATTTCCCAGAGTTATCTAGATCCCTATGTAGCTTAGAAAATAATTCTTATAGTCAAAGCATGACTGATTGGCGTAAATGTTAACAGAATATTAATCTCATTAAGTGACAAACAATGATAATCACAAGTTCAGATAGTGTACATGACGTGTTTTTTAGATTGAAGCAATAATTAAAATAATTATTGCCAATGTACTCTGAATTGCAAAAGCAGTAAAAATGTTCTAAAAAAATATCACTAGTAAAAATAACTTTAAAAAATCCAAGTTCGGTGAAAGATTTCATACATAAACATGAGTGTTTTTAAAATCTATAAGGTAAAGTACTAGAGTGGTTTTAGATATATATAATTTCCCTCTAGAAACCCGTTTTCAAGACTGAAAAAAAAACCCCACCAAAACTTCACATGTGCTAGAGGCGTGTATGAAAACATAATGGTCAAATATAATCTGCAATAAGTGTTAAGATCTTTCAGAAAAAAACAGACTTTTTTTCATTCCATGTAACTGGTTTCAGTCAACAGCCTGCGTGACCAAATTTCGTTATCTGATATGAAATCATGTAAAGCACTAACCTAAGTATAACTGTTCATGACAAACATTCTGAGAAATTCTAATAAAGACTGGTTAAAAATATCTTCTGTCGAGAGTTCAAAACCATTGTTTTTATTCAAGCTGGTGACCAAGTTCCGAGATATAATCAGGAAAAACACTCTGAGAAAGTTAATGAAGGCTGGATGAAAAATTAAGGCTTCTAGAGTGTTTTCAAGCTACATGTTGACGACAGACGACATGCGATGGATAAAGGCCGATCATAAAAGCTCAAAGCTCTCCCTGAGCAGCCGGTGCTCAGCTGAGCTTAAAACACCAAACATGTAAATTGATTTGCCATTTTTAACGTCTATGTCACCCTGAATAACATAAATACATAAAATTGTCGTATGTTTCACAGTGGAATAAAATATTCATATGTTGAGAAGTCTGAAATATAAACTATGAAATTCTTGTTAGAACCGCTTGACTATAAACCTTCTCGTATTTTGAATGTCACCTGTCCTTTAATTAAATAAAGTTTACAATTAGTTTATACCAAATGTTTTCAGTTCGTTTGTGCAGGAAGCTTTTACCTTATATAGGGCACACTCTCGAATCTATTCATGGACCTAGCCAGTACCAATGAGTGTAAAGTTTCTTGCTAAAGGAAACAACGGCTTGCTTCTGACTGGGGTTGAACCCGTGCTGCTAGCAATCCTTTGACTACTAGTCCGACGCGTTAACAACTCGGCCACGCTGCCACCTCAATTAAGCTGCTTCTGTATTACTTTTTATTTTGCTAAAGACAGTCAAAATGACGCGAAGAATAAGACTAAGTCGATTTGACGAAGTCAAATAGTAGAGTTATCTTGACACATACAGGTAATGAAATAATTTAATTACTGACAATTTTATTACTTAAACTTCACGATATTTTTTCCAAGTAGAGCAGAAACGCAATGTTCATTTTTAATTTTGTTAATCTGTAAAATTTTAATTGAGTTTATTTGCAACAGTGAACTTAAAACATAGAAAACAACCCTGTTTTCGATAGACTTCAAGATGACTAGATGATTCTAGATGATGCCAAGAAAGGCAACCAGTAAAAAAACGTTTGAATTTCATATCAGCCATTTGGGTTCTTATTTTTTTATCTGTCCGTTTCAAAACGTCAAAGAATTGCATGCCGAGCGATGTGGACAAAAGGGAAAGTTGATCCCACAATCAACAAATTGACAACAAATGTGACTGCACTGTCTGGTTGCCAGTATCTACTGCATCAGTTTTGGAGATCGATTCATACAAATGTGAAAATTATTTATTTTTATGCGATTGATTTTAAGTTGGGTCTGAAGGGTCTTAAACGTTCTTTTGACAAATGAACATCTTCAGGGTTTATAAAAAATCAGTTTTCAGTTACGTAATTATTGGGAGACATAATTCTTATTGATAGAAAATTTCGAAATGTATTAGTTACGAGCTAAAACTTCACTTATCCAATCTAAGTACTTCCTGACTTTAGTGTAAATACCAAATTTTTTCTTTTCTCCACAACCTTCACCGTAACTTGTCACGCCGTAGACCATCCATTTAGTCTGACTGCCGGCGCCGGGTTTTCGACAAAGCAAAGGACCACCACTATCACCTGCACAAGAATCAGCACCGCCATTTATACTACCCGCACAAACCTGTGTGTCATGAATTGGATAATTAAAAGCTTTCTGGCATGTTCTTCTATTAACCAATGGAACCAAAGCCTCGCGAAGAACTTTTGATCCAAAAACGTCATTATTTTTCTTCTTACCCCAGCCAATAATATAACACATGTGCTTTTCCGGAAGTTTGTCTGTCTCTTCTGGTAAACAAGCAAATCCTACAGTTCGAGAAGCGGACACTGGTTTTGCTAATTTTAAAAGCGCTATATCGTGAGTTATTGTATCAAAGTCATATTTTGGATGAGGAATATCATCTTGTAAATTTATAAACATTTCTCCGCCTTCGTCAGCGTCAATATCATGCTCTCCAACTTTCACTCGAATTTTCCGCCTTCTTTTCTTTTTTCGAATGCAGTGAGCGGCTGTGAGGACCCATTGTGGTGCTATCAGTGTTCCTCCACAAAACTGCTCATTGCCCTTCAAGACTGCCACCTATAACAAACAATATTATTTACTAAATAACAGAGTACTTAATGTGTACTGGATTAAATGTTCAGTAACATCTTATAGTTAAGTGCTTACTTAAATGATATAAATTCTGGTCTCAGGTCGTCTTTCTTTTGTTGGATTCAGTTTAACTAGTAAAGCTTTTCACAGTGCCCAATTAACAATAAGTGGGTTAAAGGTAGTAGGAAAGGAAGACAAAAATAAACAAAAACAAAACCAGAGTTAAAAAGTGCAAAATCGTCTAAAGAGTAAAAATACAGCTGGCTGGATAGGAGACAAAAGTTCATGCATTAAAATGTGCTCCTATGACAGCGCGCAAAGCCGCCATATAAACGGGTTTATTTTGTTTACACTTCCGTTGTTACGCCTTTTGTTGAATGTGGAAGCGTATTTTGTTCATGCGCAAAATGCGTGTGTCTGGTAATTAAACAACAAAAAAGAAGCAAGCAAATGATAATAAATTGAAGAATCCTGAAATGTCTACGAATTTATTAATATTTGCATGGCTTCACATCCAAAACATGATCCCTTTTAACCGCGCGTAAGTAAACACCTCGATGCGTACAATAATATGAACAAATGAACTTATGTTGAAACAGACGTGGCCTTGAATGTCTGATTTATGTTTGAAGAATTAAAGAAGTCTAAAAATTGTGTAAAAAATATACATTCAAACTATGCGATCTGGTTACTTGGATTACATGTTGTTTTACTACCAGAATTTGAAATATAAACAACGAAAACAGGTGACCACTGTCTGTGTGGTAAATAATTACTGGGTGTAAAAAAATACTAAAAATAACAGCTGTGTTTACTGACTTTCTCATCCTTTCTCAGAATTTACAAGAAAAAGGCGTTCTAGTACACACTGTAAATAGTTTTAAATACAGAATACGAGAAGGTCACGTCTCTGAGAAGCACTGTCATTTAGAAAAATCTATTTTAATGTATTTGTCAATGTTCAGGGTTAAAAACCTACTCTTAAGGAACCGACTTGTCATTTTCACCAGTCTAGTCAGTAAAGAACAATAATTGTAGTTCATTTAGTATGTGCACGTTCCCTTAAAATGCAATTAGACGCGAAACACCACTTCAAAGCTGTATACAAATAGTTCCTTTGATCCTCTTTGTAGTCAATGATTCGCTACATTTGATCTTTGTTGCAGAGTTAATGGTCCGTGTTTTAAGTACTTTACTATCAAGGCTTGATTAATTAAGATTAAATCAATTAAAGATTTGTGAAAATCTAACAACATTTTGTGTGTTTTTCCGTCGCCGAAAAGGCGACGTGGGATATGGTTAATGTTGTCTGTCTGTCTCTTCTTCCGTCCGAAATGTTTTCCCGTAGCATAACTTTGTAACCCATTTGTGTATTTATTTTAAATTTTGAGGAAAGTTAGTTCTGAAGTGCCTAAATAAGAGCAATAACTCTATCACGGATATCTGCAGAGATACTCTCCGTTGTCCATCATCTGAACCGCCAAATTGTACAGAATACTGCTGCTTGTTGGGTTGTTTCATGTCTGTCTTGAATAGAATTCTGAACGGATTAAAAAAAAACATGTCCCAAATGTCTGTCTATTCGTCAGACTCACTAAAGGCTATCATGACCCTCTTGTTTAATTCTTGTCAGGATCAAAACAACTAAAGTATTCAAAGGATTTAGTTGATATCACACCTGTTGATGGAGGACAACAAGAGTAAGTAAATTATCAAAGAAATGTAACTCTACCTTGCCGAGTTTTTTTCAACACTTTTCTTTATTGTTTTAATGATGCTTATTCTGAGAATTGCTTAAAACTGTTCAACATATATGCTTGATATTCAAAACAAGAGATAAATGAAGTGATAGCAAGTGCAATGTTTAAGAATCATAGCAGTACCTGGCCATGTTTATTGAATGTCTCCTTTTTTTATGTCCTCACAAACGAAGTTTGGGTGGGTAAACAGGAATCACTATGTGGGTTGGTCGGTCGGTCCACATATTGTTCGTGCTGTAACTTTTTTATGCATGAAGGGATTTTGAAATAAGTTGACACAAACATATTGTATTGCTTTCAACTCCCAGCTGCATAACTCAAAGGTTAAGGTCAGTCTTAGAGCTTGTCCATATTTTGTGTCCAATCTTAACTTTATCAAGTGATTTTGAAATAATTTGGCATAAGTGACTATATGATAACGATGTGTTGTGCAAGCCATTTTAATAGAAAAATTTGGTAGAAAATTTTTTGAGTAAGTTTGGTTCACAAGACCTATAGCTCTACCTTGCGTATTTATTTTTTTCCCTCTTTTCCGTCTGAAAAGTGGTATTGTGTGGGTTTTGATTACATTCAGTGAAAGCTTTAATTATATATCATATCAGTATTTTCACTCTAATCTATACTAAATACTAAAAAAGAATACACCTATTTTGAAATAGTGTTATTACAGGGAGCATCCAGCGGTTCTACCGTACTTGTTCCTTTGTATAATTTTGGTAAAGCTTCATTCAAGGAACAACTCTGCAACGTTTTATAATCTTTTACCTTGTGGTTTAGCAGGAGATGTTGTTTAAAGTAAAATAGTTGACGACACACGACGTACAACGGACACAGGGCGATCACAAAAGCTTACCTTGAGCACATACCTTTTTTATATTTCTCCTTTTTATGATAAACAAAGCAAAATTATATCACTGGTTTAGCAATATTAATTTCAACATATCCTTTGACAACTTGCATCCAGCAGTCCAAATTATTACAACGGACTGAACGACATCCTAAACCCCTTCATTTGATTCTCCATTCGTTCTGTTGTTTAATTTATGATATTCATTCATTTATTCTCACTTAGATATCTAAATACAATAACAGTAGTTTCATTAATTTATCAATCCACCTGAGCGTACCGGGCTCATCATTAGCTTCTGTGGTCATCCTGTGTCGTCCATTGTCAACTAAAGCTTTAAACAACATCTCTTGCAAAAGACCATGGTCTAAGTCTATTAAACTTGGTAGTAAAGTTCCTTCCATGAAGTTGTACCAAAGTGCAATTCTTTGAAAACCACTGGTTGCAATAGAAACATGAATGAAAAAAATCTGCTTGTCTAAAACCACCAGGCACAGAACTCTTGATATTTGGTGTAATCATTGTCTAGTTGACCATTACCAAGATTTTCCAAACAATATTCCTATGGTCATTATTTGCCCCTCTCGAGGAGTCATATGCTTGACTAGACAAGAATTCTATGATGGACATTACATCTCTCAATGGATCATCATCTTAAAAATTCAAATCTGAGTAAAACGTACCTTTAATGTGTTGGGCATATAATTATCGTTGCGACAAACAAATTTAAACGAGAAGTGTTGTAGATTTGGTAAAGTTCTCTATTATAGAAATGCTATAGAAATTTTATGTACGGGCGACTCATCCTTTATGCATGAGTACCCCTAACCTTGTTTAAACATAATTGTCTGATGTAATCCGTATTACAGTGACTCGACGTTTCAGTCAGTCAATCAAAGTTTTCATTCTATGTAACTTTCAACCTTGAGACCATCAAGACAATCTTTATATGTCTTCAAACGCTTGCTTCCAAAACAAGAAAGTAAAAAACACGTTGAGAAGTACAGAGAAGGAGTTGTTTTGTGTTTCAAGGTGAAGAGGTCTGGGTGGGAAATATTATGAAACTATGATTGAAAATGAAAGAAAAGTAATTGAGGGTGTGGGCTCATATAATAGGGGTGTGATTACTTTATAAGGTAATAAGGTAATTATTGAAACATAATTTGTAAATGTCTGGGTTATAATAAAGTTGTATGGCCTTCTTAATCTTTACAAAAGGAATGATAATGAGACACTTTATTACGTATTGGTGTGTCAATACATGAAACTTAGGGTGCGAACTGATTACTATATTTTTTTTTAAGTCAAAAATAATTTCACCTAATTATAGTTTATTTTCTTTTCAAAGTATAAATGACGTAAATACATTTCCCCGTATGTTCTATATAAAGAAAATGCAAATCACTGTCACACCTAACCAGGCCCATTTCAGATTACAAATCCATCCTCATTTTTGAAGAATTAACATAGCACTTACATACAATAAAGGAAAAAATCCTTGTCATGTATCTTCTAAGACAAATTTTGCCTGTCATAACTGAAATTTTATTAGAAAAAAAAACGGGACTATATATGTATGTTCCTCAAATTAAACTGTTCTAACCTGGTAATACTACTCATATTGGCAGTGAGTTGCACTTCACCAAACACAATATCCTCTCTTATCTTTTCCACTAAAATGTTAAAATACATCCACAAAGAAATGTCCACCAACACTGGACTATAACTTCAAACCCATTGCACTAATTTGTTGAAAGTTTACTAAATAATAGAATACGGTAAGAGGCATGTACTGTACAGGGACAATAACTCTTCCTTTGTAACTTTTGGAATGATCTCCCTTAGTTAGATATTACATGTACACTTTCTATGAAACTTTCGATAAATTCCACTCGGTGGTTGCTGACAAATAGTCTTGACAAAACTTGACTAATATGCACAGCTCCTCTTGGTAGTAAAGCTTCCTATAAAGTTTCAATAATTCCAGTCAGTGATTGCTGAGAAAAAGTCCAGGCAATCTTAATAACTTTGCGAAAAAACATTGAACCAAAACATGCTGCTAGTATGCACAGCTTCTCATGGTAGTAAAACTTCCTATAAAGTTTCCATAAAAAGTGGTCGTTGTGAAATAGTCCGAACAAAATTTCAGGACGGACAGACGGACGGACGGACGGATGGATGAAGTGGCAACTATATGTATTCCCGTTGGGGAGCGTAAAAAATTGGTTCCACAATTTATATCTCTGAGCTGGTGACATTGTTTAAGATCTTAAATGACCCAGTTTAGAACTCATTAAATAATTTTGACATTCTGACTAAGATTTGAGAATGTTTGACAAAAATATGAGTTTTCGCAAGGGTTTTCACTGATCTCAGCTTGTGAGTAGAAGCGTTACCTAGATTCTTTTCGCAAGGGTTTTCACTGATCTCAGCTTGTGAGTAGAAGCGTTACCTAGATTCTGACCACATTTGACCTGCCAAAGCCTAAGCTTGGTCATCATCAAAAAACCTATTTCTATAAAAATGCGTTAGACATGAGTAAAAATATGACCTCTGGTTTTCACTGATCTGATCGGGTGACCTCGTGTCTGACCAAATATAATTCAATGTAAAATTCTTTCTAGATATAATAAACACAAGCAGTCTGGCCATGTTTTATTAACACTAGACTGAATATAATTTACCAAGTTTACTACTGATCTTTACGAAAGTAATACGTTAAGTCTCCCTATGACTAGCTTTGAATGCGTTGTAGATATTGTAAAAACGACGTATTCTAAAATAAAAATCGGGCAAAAATTTGATTTCAAGAGTGTTTAAATGGTTTCGATTGCTTTAGTCTGGTGACCTAATTTTTGAACCCACGTAATCAAGTTTTAGAAGTGGGATAGGAAACATCAAAACAAATATTTTGACAAAACTTCCTGAAGTCTAGGTCAAAATGTGACCCATAGAATGTATTATAATACAAAGTATTATCTGATGACCTGAGATTGTTACCTAGTTCTTGACCAAACGGGAGTCAGTTTCGATCTCCTCCGGGATATCATAAAAGCAGACATTCTGAGCATGTTATAATTAAGACTATGTAAGAAGTGTGGCCTCTTGAGTGTTCACAAAATTCTCCTTTGATTTTGGCTGGTGGTGTTGTTTCAAATGCATTTGATAATTTGAGCTGGTGACCTTGATTTTGAACCAACATAACACAGTTTCAAACTCGTCCAAGAGATCAACACAACACACATTTAGAATTAGTTTTAAGAATGCTTTCAAAATGTATGACTTCTAGAGTTTCTGAAATGTTCCCCTGAATGTGTGATGTTGACCAATTTTAAACCAAAGTGACCCAGTTTTGCTTTTCTTTTGTTGAAAAAATTGTAGTCTGGTAAGTGTTCACAAGAATTTCTATTAATCTGTGTTAGTGACCAAGATATCCAAGTTTCAGTCAAGACAAATATTCGGAGAGTAAGTCAGCGAAATCTGGGATGAGAACTCAAACATTAGTAGTGAGCATGTTAACAAATTTGGGATAAAAAAAGGCCTCTAGAGAGTTCTATACAAACATTCAGAGAAAGCAAGTTAACGAAATCTTGGATAAAAGGAGACCTCTAGAGAGTTCTAGACAAACATTCAGAGAAAGCAAGTTAACAAAATCTTGGAAAAAAGGATACCTCTAGTGAGTTCTAGACAAACATTCAGAGAAAGCAGGTTAACGAAATCTTGGATAAAAGGAGACCTCTAGAGAGTTCTAGACAAACATTCAGAGAAAGCAAGTTAACAAAATCTTGGAAAAAAGGATTCCTCTAGTGAGTTCTAGACAAACATTCAGAGAAAGCAAGTTAACGAAATCTGGGATAAAAGGAGACCTCTAGAGAGTTCTAGACAAACATTCAGAGAAAGCAAAGTAAAAACAAAATCTTGGATAAAAGGAGACCTCTAGAGAGTTCTAGACAAACATTCAGAGAAAGCAAATTAACGAAATCTTGGATAAAAGGAGACCTCTAGAGAGTTAAGGTCAAACATTCAGAGAAAGCAAGTTAACAAAATCTTGGATAAAAGGAGACCTCTAGAGAGTTCTAGACAAACAATCAGAGAAAGCAAGTTAACAAAATCTTGGATAAAAGGATACATCTAGAGAGTTATAGACAAACATTCAGAGAAAGCAAGTTAACGATATCTTGGATAAAAGGAGACCTCTAGAGAGTTCTATACAAACATTCATAGAAAGCAAGTTAGCAAAATCTGGGAAAAAAGGAGACCTGTAGTGAGTTCTAGACAAACACTCAGAGAAAGCAAGGTAACGAAATCTTGGATAAAAGGAGACCTCTAGAGAGTTCTAGACAAACACTCAGAGAAAGCAAGTTAACAAAATCTTGGATAAAAGGATACATCTAGAGAGTTCTAGACAAACATTCAGAGAAAGCAAGTTAACGAAATCTTGGATAAAAGGAGACCTCTAGAGAGTTCTAGACAAACATTCATAGAAAGCAAGGTAACGAAATCTTGGATAAAATGAGACCTCTAGAGAGTTCTAGACAAACATGAAACTTTTATAACGATTAGTTCGAAACACAGCCTCCTCTACAGTGTTCACATTGTTTTCCTCTGATTAAGTCTGTTGACCTAGCTTTTAAACGCACATGATCCTATTTGAATGTGTGCGGGAAATCATTAGGACAAATTCTGAACCATTTTCCATGTAAGCTGGATAAAAATGTGACCTTTAGTGTGTTTAAAAATAAAATCTTATCGACGGACAATTGGCGATGCACAGCGGACGATAAACGACGGTCAAAAGCACCATGGATACCTTGTGCTCGTGTTAAATCATGTTTGAAAATAACTAAGCTTTTTCTTGTCTCAAACCACAAGGGTAAGAGTTCTTAATTTTTTAAGTGGTCCTCTAGTAGGATTGTTCATACTCTGACCCTTACGTCATTTTGTCTCCATCCCTAGAGTGAGATCTTTTACACTGACGTAAGAGACAAACTCTTTTAAAATGTTCCTGTCAGAAATCAGAAAGCTGTGACTTCTGAAATGCGGTATGTAGTATTGTCTTGTGAACCTCTACCAAGATTGCTCAAATTTAGCTCCTGGGTCATTATTAGCTCCACCCTGGGAATCATATGTTTAGTATAGAAATGTATGAAAAAATCTTAAAAATTCTTCTTGACTAAAAACTTAAGAGTTCTGACATTTTTGCGTGAAACGTTGTCCAGTGGATCTTTACCAAGTTTGTTAAAACTTTTGACTTAAGGACTTAAAAAATATTATATATCCATAAGAAATACTAAGGCTAAGACATCTGAAATTTGGTATTTAGTATGTTTTTAAAACCTCTGCAAATTGTACAAATTATGCCCCTGTTCTACTTTCGGTTAAAACCGGCGGGTAACATGATTAACAATAAATATAAAGGAAACTACGAAGAAATATGCTATGATATAAGAAGAACCTTTTCCCTTTAATTTTATAACCTTAAGCTTTGATATTTACCATGCTACATTGTCTAGTCATATACTAGTATTTTATTTAGATAATAAATCCATTACATTGCACTTATCATTTTGAGAAGTTTTACTCAAATGAACAATTTACAGTCATCATTGTCCACTTGTTTAATATATCACATTCATTCATTCATTCATTTCTATCAATTTACTCTACAATTCATATTTTGTTGTTTTATTATTTTATGTATATTTTCTCAGAGTCCCGTTAGCTTCTGTATACAAAAAATTTGAAGGAAATCCATCTGCAGTAACCTAACTAAATCATTGTATGCAACTCCCATTTACATTCTTTGATTTTTTTTAACTTATTCATACTTTTCCGAAAATAATCACTGTGCTCAAAGACCAGAGACTGATTATGCCAAGTGCTCTAGAAGTTTAAAGTTAGTGCACTCATAGTGGTCAAATTTAATTTTTACAGTACTAGAAATCAAGTTTTCTTTTCTACTGCACGATTTACAAATATTTCAGTCTGCTATGAGCATTAAATATTGAAAAACAGATATCTGTCTATTTTTCTACAGTCGTAACAGGTCCCTTTACATGAGGTAAAAAATTCCACATTTTTTATTATCTATTAACTATGTATGCGACATAAGAGCATTACGCTAATAGTACCTGCCAAGGCCATTCGTGTTTCACAACTTCTTCACCACCAACAACACGGTATGAGCGTACAGTCGGATCAGGCTGGATTCCGCACTTTGTGGTCAAGTTCTTTAATACAGACGCGCTGGATTTCAATCTGTCTGAAATCAAATCAAGATTTATTACAACTGTAAAAGATTTTGAACTTATCAACTCAGACTAAAGTTATAGGTGAATGTATTCTCTAATTAAAATGACTGGCTTCAAAAGCGTTTACATAATATGAAAGGGTGGACAATCCTAAAATATCATTACGCTATTACTGGTACGTAAGGCAAAGACAAGACTCTCAATGAAATGACAATTTTGTTAAGCAGTTTTCAGCTCTCACGAAACCTTTCTATGTCCTAAAGCTATTAAAATATTCCGTTTTATCTATTTTGTGTCGGCCAAAGTATGTTGGAAACGTCACACGTCATTTCATCGTATGCTGCTAACTATTCATTCCTTTTAGGACATTAAAATGTTAGATTAAAGTTTTTATGGGTTACTCTTTTTTGAAAAAGTTAAATGAAACTCAAAACCGGCTGAGATTTTGAATGCAGATGGATATTAACTGTCTCATACCCAATTCCAATTTCATAGCTAACTTCATACATGTGTAATTTGAACAATCTCGGCAGAGGTCCACTCGACTGCTTCATACAAATTTCATAACTATCGGCGTCAGAAATAAGATTGTAAAACATCTAACCACTGAGATGATGCTATTAATGAAGTCTGAAATATACTCGAAGCAATTCCTCAGAAAAACAAATTTTCATAGCTCTGCTGCGCCTTGTGGTTTCAGTTATAACGATTTGATACGCTTTCTTAAATATCTTTATGTAAAATATTTGACCCCGGTCAAGAGATCCACTGGAATATTCTAACTATCAAATTTTAGAGCTTTTGGTGCGTGGGTCCAAGTTAGAGTGTTTAAAATCTTTTATATTTTAATGTTAAACATTGGAAACCCATGTGGTGGCTTAATGGTGGAGCAAATAATAACTCCTGGGACATGATCTGAACAATCTTAGCAGGGGTTGACTGGACAACGATTCATGCAAAACTTTTAAAGGCTGAGCCTGCTGGTTTCAGAGAAGAAAACTTAAAAACATTTTTCTATATACTTCTTTGTAAAACATGTGACCTTATTGCGGGGCAAACAGTGACCCTAGATACATTACAAGCACAAACAATACCTTTGAATGTAACATCAAATTTCAGAGCTCTAGGCTTTGTGGTTTTAGAAGAAAAATTTTCAATGTTTTCATTAAAGTTGCTACAGCAAAGGAGTTGGAGATGAAATGAAATTATTTGAGCAAATATGTTTCCGTTTTATGCATGCAAGGAACATCCCTGCCAAGTTTCATATCTTTGACGAAGTTGTTTAACTGGAGATGTCATTTGAACAAATTATTGACAAAGACCGGTAACACTAAATCACATGGGTTCTTTTTGCTCTCTCCTTTTGCTAGAATAAAAACAGAGAAAAAAATTAAGAATGGCAGTGTTAAGTAAGAGATAAACGATAGGGCTTTGACAGCAATACAGCGCTAACCGGAGTGCCACTGTTCTTACTGACTTGAAAGGGCAATGGTCAAATCTATCATACAGAGATTAGACTCTTAGTCACACATCCTAGTGTATCATTTCAAGTCACTCAAGTTCAATCTAGAGTCGACACGATCAACCCTCAATCTTTTCCAAGAGAGCATATAGAAGATATTCCGACCAAATATAGCAAAAGCTGGATCAAATATATGACTTCCATGGTGTTCAAATGGTTATCGATTGAAATGAGCTGGTGCCCTTGTTTTCGATCCTACAAATCTAAAATTCATCAAAAGAATCACCAGGACAAACATTCTGACAAAAATGTCAAGAAAAATAGGTCGACATGTCTTAGAGGTCATAATAACAAACAGTCTGACCAAGTTTTAAGACGACTGGGGCTAAATGTGCGACCTTAAGTATGTCTGCGATATTATCAGGACAAATATTCGGAGAAAGTTTTATGAAAATAAGGTCAACATCTGGTCTCTAGAGAGTTCACAAAGTTTTCATTTGATTTGCACTTAGTTCTTTGTTTTTTAAATGTGGCCCAGTTTAAACATTTCTGAGAGATCATCAGGACAAACATCATGACCTAATTTCATTGCAACTTAGTAAAACGTAGCATAAAGAGTATTCTGGGATTTTTTCCTTTATTTTGGGCAGGTATCCTATTACTTGAAATCTTATGACTTTGTTTCAATCTTCCTCGAAAATTAATCTAGCGATTCATCTTTGGCAAGTATGGTTAAGACAGGACCAGAAATATGGCTTCTAGTGTGTCCACAAGGGTCTCTACTAATCTGAGATAGTGATCTTCTTTTAGACCCAATGTGACCAGCTTCCAACTTTTCTAAAAGATCTTCAAGATAAATATTCTGAGAAACTTCATGAAAGCTGGACAAAAAGTGGCCTCTAGAATGTTCACAAGCTAAAATGTTGACGGTGCATGACGGAAGGACGATCAAAAAAGCTCATCAAGAGAATTACGGTGTCATTTGTAAGACACGATCCTGTTGGAGACCCTAGAGATTCTGTAAACGATCCTGTAGTTTGAAGGATAGGGGTGAAAAGTTCCCGGAAATTTTTATGGCTTTCATCATCTAGGGCTTTATTTGTTTATACGCGATTTGTTTTTCATTTGCAGTCTGCTATTGATTTTGTAACGAAACTTGAAACTGTGGTCATGAACAGCCAGTCAATAATCTATAAATCTTACTTGGAATATTATTTTTAGAAATGACATATTTTTATTGGTGTGCTATTGATTTTGTAACGAAACTGGAAACTGTGGTCATGAACAGCCGGCGGTCAATAATCTATAAGTCTTACTTGGAATTTTATTTTTAGAAATGTCATATTTTTATTGCTCAACGATGCCAAATATAGGTAGAAAATTGTCTTTGATGGAAGACTTGTATTGATAATCAAATATTCTTGAACGAAACCCTCATTAACTAATGTGAAACATGTAAATAAGTGATTTCCTTCAACAAAACAAGATATTTTATGCGCCACATTCATGAATAAGCCATTGCACTTTTATTCCTTTTATTTAATTTTGCAGATATCTATAACATTTGTTTTAATGTATATGATTTAAACAGGAGCTTTTAAATAAAACCAAATATGTTTGCGCTTCATAGATGAACATTTGAAACGTTTCTGAGAAGTTTTTATCAGTTTATGTTTATTTTCAGGATGTTTAAAAAGCCAGAAATGAGGCCGATCATTGAAGAGAGTGACAACACATGTGTATTAAGATTCTGTGTAAATATATTTTTGGAAAAAAGTAGTCATATTCCGCATGTTGTAATATTCTTTTTTCAAATATATCGTCCATTTTTTACCGAATACATAGCGTGTGTTGTTACAGCTCGAATGAACTGTCCTCCAATTCAGCCATTTTTTCCGCCAAACAGCTGGTCGTGTGATCTGTTTAGTCTATTATAGTTAACTTTTCCGGCTGATTCTTTAATACTAGTAAATGCTTTCAGCTCTTATGATACTATATTTGAGATGTTATGCAAGTATTGAGAAACGTATAAACTATTTCGTCTGATATAACGGTAATAATGCAAGTCATCAATAGTCGGTTATAAAACCTCACCGAATTCCACTGAATTTCTACCTCGCTCGTGTCACATTCCGACAATTCAGTCTGCCATATTGTATCAAACACCACGGAAGTTCTTGCACGTTAGAGCATGTCAGGACATTGCTATCAGCATCTATATTTCAAACAGCAAACTAGGTTAACTGTGCCTCAGGTACCAAAAGATCTGAACTGAAACACCGGTTTCTAATATATTTTGCAAAGATATAATTAATAGAAGTAAACAAAAAATGTCGTCTGCCAAAGCTAAGCCTAGACTGATTTTCGAGCTGGATTATAAATACTTGAGTACTGTCAATGTTGTTAGCCAGCGGAATTAAATTGCTTTTTCAATGGTAAAAAATTATTTATGTTGAGAAACTTGCGCTCACACAATATTCAGCATTCCGTTTATGAAGTAAGAGAACTGTTTATTGTATTGTTTCAATGCCCGAAACAGAACAAGTAAATAAGATAATATGTTAGTCGATCTATGTTATGCTGTGCAAGACTGTGCTAGACTGTGCTAGACTGAGCACTCTTTACTTATTTAACGAGGAGCTCGTATTTATTGAAGATAATAGCTAATTTCTGTGTTATGATTGTCAAGTTCTATGGAAGGGTATCTAGGTTAAAATTCTGACAAATCGTATTTATAATGTTCTTGCTATCACTGCTTTACCTTGTAGATTTTATGGTTCTCTTCTTTCAAACATGATTTCTAAACTTGTTTCATTTCGCTTAAGTTTTTTTTATCAACTGTGTAATTCTATACATTGTTCACTCTCCTTTCTACGTAACAACAAGCTAGTATACGCCTTACGTAATTTCGCTTTACACAATACAACTGCCTATCTTAAGTCAATAAATACATAAATTGAGTGTTCTTTTTAAGAATTCAATTACTTAATTGTAAGATATCATGTTCTCGAAAGTATGTAATACTTATCTCTAATTAGATTTGGGAAACACTTATTTACAATCTACATAATTATTTTGAATTGTTTGCTTGTAACTTAAAACCATCTAAATTAACTCGTGACTTAAAATTCCATAACAAGCATTAAAAAGTTCTTTAAACAGAAAGCAGAACAGTACATCGACTGACTGTGGCAAGAATACAAAATAACCACATTTCCGGTGTATATAATTATCTGGAATATTAATTTGAGAAAAGAATTTTGGAAACGACAGCATGAAAACTGAAGGCTAATGGAAAACACTAGCATCTGACCAACAAATACACAACAAAATGGCCTGTTAAATTTTGACCCTAGTGCCCTTACGTAAAATCTAAGGTTCATCCGACAAAGGCTTTTTACACAAAACCAGGAGTAACTGTCAAAGGAAACATGTAGAATGCGGAATCGGAATGTGCCAGTGTAAGTGTCAATGTCAGGACAAGGAGAAGTAGTGAATGTGTCACGTGTCAGCAGCTATCAATTTTGACATATCTTGAATCTGATTGGTACAGAGGTTAAGTCTGTCTTTACAATGGTATGTCTGTTATCATAACCTATATTTCAGTTGGAGACCCTTCATTACCTGGTCGTAATTGACGGACAATATGATATAACCGTAAGACATTTTGTGAACGCAATTCGCCGAAACAAGTTCGGTCTTTTCTAAAATCGCTCTTATGGCCTATGTAACATTTAAACCTTTAAACTACTGTACATTAAACAACATTTACTGTTTAAGATAGAAGTTTACACAAGAACTACTAAAATACTTGTCTTTTTGGTATGTGTTATGTCACGTTATCACTAGCCAAAGTTTATTAAAGTTTGATGATGTATTTTGTAACACGTTTGCAACACAAATCATGAACAATTTTGAAAACGTTTTCTTACGCTTGAAGGAAAATGGAATAAAAAAGTATACCTGTTTCATGAGAAAAGACAAGACAATAAAACGGTTAGCCTCTCTCTTCCTTTCTCTAGATTGAATTAGCAAAAGAAATGTCGTCTGCTTAAAGCACTTCGGAAAGAGTTGGCGTTAAGAACACTTTAATAGGAATGTCTGGGAAATGACGTCACCGGCCGGCCTTGTTACTGGATATTGGCATCTATTTTGTCTGGGTTATTGGGGCAGTAGAACTCTGTCATGTGACCATAAAATTACTCATATAAGGCTCAGACACATTTTTTTTCCCTAAATGGATATTTCAATTGACCTTGAAACGCGTCTTCAAAACGCTAATACTTTTGTCCGCTGTGAACAAAGCGAGCCTTTCACAGACACTATTGCTTCTTATGTAATAATGCTAAATAATAGAACTTCAAACCTATTTACATTGAAAAAAAGTTATATTCTTAAACGGTAAGATGAATCAGGGAAAGACAAAGATATTTTAAAGAGACCAAAGGTCAAGGAACAGGACAGTGTCACTGTTATATCTAAAATCGAAGAAGATTGTCATTTCTACACCTCATGTCAAGGAATAGTGTCATTTTCATACCTCAGATGAAGGACAGTGTCATTTCTATATTTCAGGTCCAGGAAAAGTGTCATTTATATCTATCAGATCGAAGACAATGTCTATACATAAGATTGAAAATAGTGTCATTTCTATACTTAAAATCGAGAACAATGTCATTTTTGTAACTCAAACTGAGAACAGTTTCTTTTTGTTACATCTAAAGCTAGTGCCATTTCTATACCTCAGGTCAAGGAGCTATGTCATTGCTATACTTCAGGCTAAGGAACGGTGTCATTTCTTTACCTCAGATCATAAACAGTGTCACTGTCATATCTAAGATCGAAAATACAGTGTCCTAGCTATACCTAATTTCAAGGAGCAGTGTCATTTCTTTGCCTCAGACGTAAACAGTGTCACTGTTATATCTCAGACCGAAAACAGTGTCATTTCTTTACCTCAAGTAAAGGAACTTTGTCACTGCTATACCTCAGAACGTTAACAGTGTCATTCCTTTACCTCAAGTAAAGGAACTGTGTCACTGCTACATCTCAGACCGAAAACAGTGTCACTGCAATATCTCAGACTGAGAACAGTGTCATATCTATACTTCACGTAAAGGAACTGTGCCATTGCTATAATTCAGGTCAACGAGCGGTGTCATTGCTATACCTATGACCTTAAAAGGGATTATTGGTATACTTCAGGCCAAGGCTCAGTGATATTGGTATACTGCAGGTCAAAAAATAGTGTCATTACAATACTTCGGTCAAGGAAAAGAGTCTATACTTCATGTTAAAGAGCAGTGTGATTGCTGTACCTTAGGTGGTGAAAAAGTGCCATTGCATTACTTCAGTTCAAGGAACATTATCATTGCTATACTTTAGGTACAGAAGCAGTGTCATTGCATTACTTAAGGGTCAAGGAACAGTGTCATTGCATTACTTTATGATCGAAGAACAGTGTCATTGCTATACATCAGGTCAAGGAACAGTCTCATTGCATTACTTAAAGTCAAAGCCAGTCCCACTGCTATATCTCAGTTCAAGGAACAGTGTCATTGCATAACTTCTGGTCAAGGGACAGTGTCATTGCTATACATCAGGGCGAAAACAGTGATATAGCTATAATTGAGGTCAAGGAACATTGTTATTGTCATACATTAGGTCGAGAACAGTGTCGCTGTTACACTTCAGGTCTAGGAACAGTGTCATTTTTATATTTCAGGTCTAGGAACAGTGTCATTTTTTATATTTCAGGTCCAGGAACAGTGCCATTGTTACACTTCAGGTCAAAGAGCAATGTCATTGCTATACATTAGGGCGAGGAACAGTGACATTGCTATACATAAGGACAAGGAACAATGTCATTGTTACACTTCAGGTCAAGGAACAGTGTCATTGCTAAGCTTCGGTCAAAGATCAGTGTTATTGCTGTTCGTTCTTGTGCCAACATTTTAATTCCATTTTCTGTAAATTGTCAAAACATGTCCATTCTTTTTTTCTTAACCTTCTTCCGAAAAAAGAAACCAATTATTCCATATCATTATTACGTGGACTTCTAAGCTAGACATTTTAAACAAATATAGTAGAGATTTTTTCGGGTTACTAAAAAGTATTCATACAAAATAATTTAATCATCGCCTTTTATTTAGATCGATATTAGAATATAATTATCGACCTTGGAAAAAGTGAAAAAGACCGAGGCTGATAAATCATCATATTGACCTGACAAAATCGAACGTATTCTATTTCCATCAGTAAAGCGGGAAAAGACGTCGCTGTTCAATATATTACAATATATTAAAGGAGTCCCTATACTGAAAGCCTCTCTCTAACTTCTAATATTTGACATGTCTGTCTGACCATAATATTCTGTGTAAGAAGTGACCGACAGGCTGGCAAACAGTAGCCTCATTATACAAGAACAAACCGGATAAAATTCCAACAATTTAACTTGCAGGGTCGGGGAGGTTTTAGTACATTGCTTTTAAAAGTCGGATATAGGACATATTCAATCGTGATCAAATGTTTTTAAAGAGTTGATCAGATAAAACGAGAGGCTCTTAAGCGCTCATCTGAGTATAACTGCTAAAATACAGGTGCCATCAAACTGATTAATCAATAATAATAATAATAATATAAACTTTATATAAGTCTATGTTTCGGGATGGATCCGAAATGGCCCAAAGGTCAATAACTGAACAATCTTTGTAGAAGTTTTCTAGACAATGGTTTGTGCCAAATTTCAGAACTCTGGGTCTTGTGGTTTTCATACAAGAGGAATTTTAAAGAAAAAACACGTGACCTCCTCGGGTTGGACCATGAATGTAGGACATTTTTGAAGATTTCATTCTTTTTGCCATAGCAGTAGTTTATATCGAACAACATTCCTTGAAAAACTGTGAGAGAGCTTAAAGTTTTCAAAATGCGTCATAGCGTCTATTGACTATGAATATGCAGCTGAGCGTCTGGACATGGGGATTTTCTGACATCCTTATTCTACGGCTCTGCGATCCTATTTTCGGAGCCAACCGATGAGCAATCTTTTGATTTATCTAAATGTTTGTTAGCGAGGATAATAAATAAAGGAAGCTGCATTGAATGCATTAAATCTGTTGTCACTGCGATCTGCAAATATTTGTTTTTGTTTTAGGTAAATGATGCGTTTAAATTTAACAGAGAAATTGGTTGTTAATTTACATATAATTTTGCAAATAGACAACATGTTGAAATGTGACAACAAAAATACAAAATACAGTGGTTTCATTTCAAATGTGTAAGTGAATATAATGCACACTTGAAATGTAAGTCTTGTGAAATATACAGTAATATTGTTATGCTGTTCTCTTTTAAATATTTTCCCTTTTTAGCTCTATTTACGATACTTTAATTATTTCTAAAATAGATGATCGTAGTTGAGTTCTCGAAGGTTATATTATATAGTGTATACATTATATCCCGTGACTGTAAAAACTTATAATACTATATATTGTAATAAAATTACTTGCTTTGTTTACATACTGAAAATAGTTACTAACATGGACAGAAACATTAATGCAAGAATACAACTATCAGAATCGCAAAACATATTGCATCGAGATGTGATCAAATGTACATTAAGATTATCTGGCATAACCCATTGGATGCTTTTTTAAACAGCCAACTTGTTTTTATAATTGACTGACATTTTACGTCAGGCCAGGAAGGTGACTGTTGCTGGAACACATACTAATAAGCGGACTTCCTGGCCTCAAGATCAGTCAGCGGTTAACCTTTTATAAAACCGCAGTCAGTGATCTCAATTTTTTGTTAAACATTTAGCAAATGTTAAAGGATTGTGTGACAAAGCACATGTCATATCAAACTTACACTTATTTTTCATTCACTTTTATCTATAACGTGTTTTCTTTAAAATATGGAAATAAAGACAACCTACAGTTTCAACGAAATAGTTAAATATTTACTCAACCGATTTTGATATTTAAAGAGCATTTTTTCTCTTTACACCTCTCTTTACTTCTCATTTTCACACATTGGGGGTCCCCATTTTTTTACAGAGAAGAATGAGTGTGTTATTACAATTTTAACACTTTAACTAGATTTTCTTAGTACATGTTTAAAAATTTGAGTAGTAACACCTTTAATGCCGTGGCTCAATATGTTTTAAAGAAATGGATTAGCTTTTTAAAGAATGCGTTCGAATGATTTTGCTTCTGGCAGACTGAAAACTTGAATATTCTTTAAACAAATGAACTGAAAATTCTTTAAACAAATGAACTGAAAAAATATCAAAATCAGATAATTACTTAGTAACTTCAGCATTGTCGTGAACCCGGGACCAGGGTTTCGGTATATAAACTGGCCTTTGTGTTGTAGCTGTTTTTTCTTTTTTTTCAGCAGTTTTACGCATTGCAAACTGAATAAATGTTAAACTGTTGGTCTGCTTCATACACTAAAAGTTTATTAACCAATAGCTTGCTTTTCAATGCAAACCATGTTGTGTTTTAATTCTGAAAACCTTAAATATACCATAGGCGAGACTTCGTCTCGTGAGGTCACATGGAAAGGTCATCTGTCTATGGGATAATTTACGATACCCGCAAAAACATCAATCTAAATATGGTGTATATTTTCATTGCATTTATGTTACTACTTGTTGTTTTCAGTCAAGTTTAGATAAATTTCATTTAGTTTGTTGCTTGCGATCTGATTGTGCGACAACCCTAGTATTTTATTCTATCTTCTTAAAACCTTTTTTTTTTTTTTTGGAGGGGGGGGAGGGGGTTAAAGTAGGTCTTCGTTCGTCGCACAATAAACCTAGTATCTGTCAATTCAAAATCAGCTAAACTATTTCAGATAGACAAAACTCATTCTAAGGTCACTGTATCAGAAGCTATATACAATAAAATGAACCTTATAAGTCAAACTGAATATGATTTAACTCACCAGTTGAACCAACTTTAATATGGGTTGCATTAGCGATGACTGAGTTGGTTATATTTTGGATCTGTCTCACACTTTCATCCGTATCTTCACCAGAATCATCCATTGGGACCGACGTTGCAAGTGTATATTGCTTTCTACACACCAAAGTTGTCTTCTTACATGGTCTTTCCTCCTGAATATAACTAGAGCCACACATTTTTGGCTGAACGCATTTACGACGTCGCTGCTTTTTACAGCTGCGTGAACATACCGTCCATGGCGTCCAGGCGCTGTATAAGATTTTATATAAGATTTGCTTGACTAACCTATCATTCTTTCTTAGACCTAAAAGTTTTACATACTTTCGTTTCGACCGTTTTGAACAAATACCCTTAGATTTACACTTCCTTTTCTCTTTGAGATAACTTTTTCCACACTGTGACGGCTTCTTACAACGTCTTTTTCTAGATTGCTGGCATCTTTTGGTGCATGTCCCCCATGTGGACCATTGTGAATATGCCTTCGACAATAAAGTTGGTGCTACGGAATCGTCTTTAGAAATGTCTGTGGAAACATCGTCTGAGGTAGAATTGGTTGAAATGCTTGACACCCCCACAACCGCTGGATTCTGAAAGATATTTTTCTCAATGTTAGACATTTTAACCGTTATAAATAGGCATATTACAAGTTTGTTGTATCCTGTTTTTTTCTTTTCGATACGTAACATAAAACAATGCAATGAACACAGCTCCGGAGACCGAGCATTACGCTCTAGATGTATACCCTAAAATAGAGATTTTATCATGAACGAAATTGGATGGATATTTATCCGATGTCAGGATGTGGAACAGATGAACCAAATACAATAATGTAAGTCTTTATATAGAGAGAGTTACTGTACCATTTAATGTTGATAGCTTTCTATCAAATGAATACTTTCTGAGAGTCGTCATGCCTAAAGAACACATTTATTAACATAATTATGTTCTTTATTTTTTATTTTTTTTATAGAGCATAAAATATTGAAATAAATATACAGTACATCATCTATAAATTGTAAGGTATATCACTATAAATAACATTGTTAACTATTCTAGGACCCCACTGGAAATAAGCCTTCGAGCTTTCATGGGCAATCCGAGGTTATTTCACACTATCATACACATGTTTTTGCTAACATAATTCATAATTACATATTAAATACTTCTTTTAAATACTTCTTATCTAGTCAAACGCAAATTAGGTATACAAGTTAGCCTTGTTTTAGTTCTAAAATTGGTGTCTTTCAAGTAAGCTTACTGTGATTATTTACTGTGATTAAATTATTTATCTACTTTTTATATCGATGTTGTGTAAGTGTATTTATTGTTTATATGTATATTGTGTTTTAACCTAAATAAATATCAATCAATCAATCAATCAATCAATCAATCAATCAGAATATGATCCTACTACATTGTTCAAAACTCAAGTTTGACGTACTGTATTTTTGGTCAGCTTATGTCTCACTTTATGCACTTTATACTTGACTTGTAGCCTCTGACATCAAATGATTCATAGTCATAGCCCAAACTAATGTTCCACAATCGCGTTGTTACTCAGCTAGTAAGAAAACGAAATCAGAAATTTTGTCCTCAAAGAAAATCTCCGTTGTTCTAGAAGATAACATTCCACAGTCTGGATCGTTTCAAATCTACTCACGGGTATAAAACCATTATTGGACGTTCACATAGAACATAAACATCTGTTAGCTAACCAGAGCACGAAGCGATTCTGATGGCTTGATGTCTGTCGTGTGCCTGGTGTCTTTATGTCGGTCCGTATACACTATGCTTGTTTACACTCTTCAGTACACATTTTGAATCTACTGAATATTTAAAGTGGTCAAGACGTTTATCTTGATGAGTTATAGGTCAAGTTTCAATATGGGTCACCTTGGGTAAAAAACTAGGTCATTGGCATAAATCAAAAGAGGTCACTTTTTGAATTCAATCAACATGATTTTTGCTCAAAATGTTCGTGTTGGTGATTCCTAGGTCACGTAGGGCCAAAAACAAGGTTACTGGCATAAATCAAACGATGCCACACTTTGAATTCGGTCACTGTGATTTTTTTTTTGTCAAAATGTTAGTGCATGGTCAAAAAGTAGGTCACTGGAAAAAATCAAACGAAAAACTATTAACACTCATTACGCCACATTTTCTGTTAAGTCATTATGATTTTTGATCGAAATGTTTCTGTTGGTGAGTTCTATGTCGAGTTCGAATATGGGTCATCTGGGAAAGAAAAACTTTTTTCATTGCTCTGCACGCCACATTTTGAATTTAGTCATGATGTTTTTTGGTTAAAATGTTTGTGTTGATGATTTCTATGTCAAGTGAGAATATGGGTTCATCTTAAGTAAACAGTAGGTTACTGGCATGAGGTAACAAAGACCCCTGTTGACACTTTAAAGGCCAAGTATTTGAATTTGTACTGTAACTTCTTTTCTTTCTAAAAAAATATGAAAATGGTTATCTGGCGTCTTTAAGCCATACAGAGGCCAAAACTTAGCACCTTGATTAAGTTTTTTTTTCTTTTTGGTATTAATTTGACAAAGACTTAGATATTGGGTCCTTTAACACAATAACCTTGAAGTTCCTTACGTCTAAAATTATACATTTTCAAATAAAATATCAACAGAATGTTTATCGGAAGCATTTCTAAATAGCTATGGCTTATCGAAAAGTGTTTAGTCTGTAAATATTTAGCACACTTTCTCAAAAATAGTCCCTGCTGTGAAATGTTTTAAAATACATGGTGTAAACAAATAATTTAGTGCGTCTCCTGCTGTGGATCTTTATTTACAATATTCCACGTTTTAAACCAAATCCTGACTGTCAATCTTGTGACTTGGTATACACGAACGCACGCATTCATCTAGTACTCTTAAAGTCAGTGCCCACAGAAACCCACAGAAACCTTAAGTTACTGCAAATATAATCTATAGTCGATTGACTCAACGGTAAACTTTTTGGTTATGACACAGGATGACAATGTATCCATTGGCTTCCTGTTAGAAAAGTGCTTATATTAAGCTGTCCAATGATGTAAGCAAAAAGTGCCATATACTACAACTGTGGAATTGTGTTCCAAATATTTTCATTACCTGCCGCTGTTAAATTCCGGAAAAGCGAAAACAACAATCAAACAAAATTAAAATCTATTTACCCAGTATACTTTAAGGAAGATATTTATAGGTAAAATTTGTCCGCATCAAAGCAAAATTGTTGATAAATTGTTGTTTAAGATAACAATGCATTTAACAGCTGAAATCATGCTTCCTCATTCATTTGAGGTTTCAGTGATAAAATTTAGGTCATAACAAATTTCTTTTTTTTGAGTCTGTTTAGTGTTCTTGTTAAAATAATAGTTATATAAAATAGAAGTTTCTTATTCATGGTATGGTTTCCTTTTTTTCTAAAAAAAAAATAAATAAAAAAATAGAGGAAATTGTCTACAGTAAAAAAAATAAGCTACGACCAGCCAAACACTGAAGAGTCAAGTCCTGAGAATCTTTCTTTTTAAACTTACGTCTGTTTATATACAACTGAAATACGGAAATATAAGGTGTTGCGACTCTAAGATCAGTTAAGAAAATTAACAAGTCTTTCCCTAGCAAGGACGAACTCTTCCAAAATATTTTAAATGAAATAGCGCGCACGTGTCACACACCCATAATATCATACTTGGTATAATGTACATGCATATCTTACGTAATAAAGGGAAGTTTTATTTACGTACATTACGTAATAAAGGGAAGTTTTATTGGGAAGATATTACACTTCCTTGCATTGATTAAGATCTGACTGGTTGAGCACCTGAAACTAATTTGCTCACAGAGTAAAAATATTGACATATCTATTTAGTAGCCCCATGCAGGGATTACAGTCGGTTCGCCAGATTCAAAATGCTAGGGAACGACTGAAAAGTTGTATGAAGCAAAGTGATCGGTCCGGCTTTGTTTTGAATTTTGAGTCAGCAGGGGTTCTTATTATTTTTTTAACGCCAATGCTATATCCACAAAGATGTATTTATTCTTACCACGCCAAACAATTACATGTTTTAAATAAGCGTTGTCGTCGTTATTGTTCTACTTCAAATAACACTTAACAAATTTTCTAATTGGCTAGCTAATAAAATTTTTAATTACCAAAATTTTTAAACTAAAATTTGGAACGACTTGAAATTTTGCAGTATTTTGTTTTCCTATCTTCTCCATATCGCGTATGTATCGCTATCAAGGATCTTCATCCGGAACGGGGTGAACTTCTAATTTAATTTTTTTTTGTAATTGTTAAACTGTTAAAATAAACTTCAAGTGCCCAATTAGAAAATTTGTTAAGTGTACGTCGAAAAGCTTTGGAAGTGCGGTCACTAAAACCTCAGTCACAATTTCCGTCCCACTCCCTGCTTTAGGCTGTGTTCTGAAAACACAAAACTTCAATCTAGCCGTTCCTTGAAAATGATATAAAGTGGATAACATATATTTGTAATTTAATTTACATGATTATAATCAACTTTTTTCATTCAACTCCCCAGTAAATCATACAAAGTATTTGTATAAAATAGTTCAAACTATGGTTATAATTTATACTGATCTAAACGTACAACCGATAAAAGGCATGTTCGACTATAATACAGTGGATAAAATTTCATTTTATATCTGAACATTCAGTCAAAAATAGGAACGTATAAAAACGGGCTAATAGCACACTGAGAATTTTCAAGATCTAAGAGTTACTCGGAACTGGGACAGTTTTCTTTTTAGTTGATGTCTATCAAAAGTATAAGAACCTTTCCAGGCACATTGGTCACAAGGATATCGGTATCAGCTACAATGATCCTAAGATAAATACTGCACATAAATAGCTTTACGTGACCGATATACAGGTTCAAAAACTTCTACTGACATTTTTATCCACGACCACATACTTCCGTTGTTTATGAGATTCTGATGAGTATACAACGTTTGTTGCTCTTGGAATCCAATAACAAATAAAAAGCAATTTTATTTCGAAATACCCAGTCTCTAAGATTTAATCAAGCTAAAATATCTGACGGAAATAGTTTCTAAGAAGGGGTGCCAGTGGAATTACAAGTTAAGAAATGCTCGTTGAAATAAACAATTGTGTCTGGCTTTTCTGGTGCCAAAGAGTGTGGACGATTAGGTAGCACCATCAGATTTGATGAAAGAATGTGTTAAGTAAAAACATTGCAGACGACAATTATAATGAGACAACCGCGAACTTAAATAACTACAATGGTCAACACGATTAAAACATCCCAACTTCATTAAATATGACGGGGTTTTTCATATAAAGCACCGTTGCCTCTTCAGTAGCATCACCATACAGTGACTTGCATCTAAAACTTGATTACTTGCTGTACAAAGATGCTATCATTTGTTTTTTTGGTAACTGTATTGTCTTCATTAACTTACTGTGTAATTTATGTGGATCAGAGATGTGTATGTTTGCTTGGCCTTATAAATGCTAGAAAATACATTGTCTTTTTTTTGAAGTTATAACTATTAAGTCGTGTTTCAGTGCTTTTCTGGAAGACTTGATTTTTTTAGAGAAGTTAAAAAAAAAGAAATATATAAGCAGAAAACAGGTGTTTTCACAGAAAATAATTATATCCTTTCCCTTCTAGCTCATAACTATCTCTTTTTGTTTTGAGGAAAAAAAAAAAACAGTAGGTATTGTATCGTGTCCTATGTATCATTGCTGTTCTGGAGTCACATTTCTCTCAAGACAGAAGAATCTAAATACACGTGCCATAAAGCGAGAGTACTGTGATCAAAGTGCTGTTAGAGTTTTTTTAGGTGAAATGAATTTTCAAAATATTTTTGTAATTTGATCACAATATATATGAACATTTCTGATAGACATAAAGTTTTAAATGAAAAGCCGTATTTTGCTGCGCTATTTTTTAAGCCAATAAGACACACAACTGTCAGTCCGTCTGCGCTTTTCTCCTGAACCACTGCTGATTCTACGACAGCTTATTATAATCATGATGATGATGATGAGAATAATGATGCTTTTGATGACGATGATGTATGGAAGTGGTAAATGTGGCTACGGTGTTGTTGTCAAACAAAGAAACATTAAACAGCATCGGAGCGGAATCTGAGATAAATATGTATTTCCTGCGTATATCTTGTTTGGAATTGAGACAAATGTGCACGAACCTGTTGCGTGTGAAAAAAGTGAGGTAAGAAGAAAAGTGTCTTACACGTCAAATATAGCTTTTCTTCGCACAGTGCTCACCAGTTAAGTGTATGTGGAGCACAATTTCCCAAACAATTCAATGGTATGCTTTATTCAGGATAAGTCATTGCACAAGGATAATGTTATCTTTATGCGGAAAGCATTGTCTCAGTTCCGCGGAAAGCATGTGTCTCAGTTCCGCGGAAAGCATATGTCTCAGTTCCGCTGATAACATGTGCTTCAGTTCCGCGGAAAGCATGTGCTTCAGTTCCGCGGAAAGCATGTGCCTCAGTTCCGCGGAAAGTATGTGCCTCAGTTCCGCGGAAAGCATGTGTCTCAGTTCCGCGTATTGATTACTTTTGGACTATGTTTTATTTGTACAGATATTTCATAATTTTGATAATAATGCTGAATGAAAGGTTCAAAGATGAGTAAAATATGAAATATGGTTTGAAATCATTATCAGTCCATGTAATTGACGTGCCTGGACAAGCTTGTTCGTCACATACATGCGAATAGTTCGTCTTCTGACTCCCGGGTCAGCGTCATGGAGCCAATTTCTTACTGTTAAGGTAGGTACTCCAGTCATTTTTGAAAGCTGATGCATTAAGAAATTCCGTGCAGCCTGTTAAAACGATTCTAGGCTTGAGTGGTAAACTTATCACGACACTTCCTGTCAGTGTGTAACAGTACCGTCTGTCTGGTAATGTTGCACTATCCTATGGTACTGAGTGAGTAACGGAACTACAATTTGAAACTGAATTTGTATTTGAACCTATTTGTTTCCAGGCTTTTTTCAATTGGAGTAAATCTTTCACATCACTGTAGGCTCTATGCATGCGTTCTTGCGTGCGTGTGTGTACGGGTCGATGTGTGCATGAAATGACAGGCTGATATCGGTAGTTTTATTTTTTCACAAGTATTTTATAAATTAAGAGGTTTTTTTGCAACGTCTAAAATTATCACAAATCGTAAGACTGTACGATATTAAGCCATTTTTAATTCGAGATTATAGATTATTGAATTGTTACAGGAATATAGAAATGTTACACAGTCAGCTGTGAGAACATCAATTTTTAACGTTGTAAACGTTTTGCATAACTAGAGTAACTGGCGGTGCACGGGAAGAACAAAGTTCTCGTTGTTCACTTCTATCACTCCTCACGTAAACAAGATGGGTATTTAAATAGGACCTCTTGAGAAGGATAAAACACGATCGTAATTTCTGCACCTAGATTACACATACTCTTCCCTGGCTGTAGGCCAGCTTTTCGTACGCATTTTGGCACACAGTTTACGTAGTATTGGCTCCGATAATTTCCGTTGAAAGATGGGACGTACCTTCCCTGTCTTTTACCACCGTCAAAAGTTATATTCGAAGATAAACAACTGCGTTTTTACATAGAGCCCATTTCCAAGTCTGTAAATGAAATTTGTATCAGTAATATTCAATAAAACGTGATGCTTACCAGGTGCAGGTGTTTATTCTTTCAAAAACAACTTTACTTCAAAGACCGGACCAAAACAGTTAAGAAACATGATGCTACTAAACAAATGAATCAGCGTCAGGTAAACAAATGTATCAGCGTCAGATCCTGCTGACAAGGACGCTACTGAAATAAATACATTTGTTTCAGGTAAACAAATGTACCAGTACAAGTTCCTGCTTACAAGGATCCTGCAGAAACAAAAGTATCAGCGATAGGTTAACAAATTATCATCGTCAGATCCTGCTGACAAGGACGCTGCTGATGCATATAATTATCAGCAACATGTCTTGCTGATCATGATGCAGCTGAAATAAATGTATCAGGAATCAAATATATCAGCGTCAGATCCTGCTGACAAGGCTGATGCTGAAATAAATGCATCAGTTTCAGGTAAACAAATGTATTAGCGGCAGGGCCTGCTGACAAAGACATTGCTGGGATAAATACCTCAGTGTCATTTAAACAAATGTATTAGCGGCAGGGCCTGCTGATAAAGACGCTGCTGAAATAGATGCCTCAGTGTCAGGTAAACAAATGTATTAGTGGCAGGTCCTGCTGACAAAGACGCTGCTGAGATAAATACCTCAGTGTCAGGTAAATAAATGTATTAATTGCAAGTCCTGCTGATAAAAACGCTGCTGAAATAAATGCCTCAGTGTCAGGTAAACAAATGTATTAACGGCAAGTCCTGCTAACAAAGACGCTGCTGAGATAAATACCTCAGTGTCAGGTAAACAAATGTATTAACGGCAAGTCCTGCTGATAAAGACGCTGCTGAGATAAATACCTTAGTGTCAGGTTAACAAATGTATTAACGGCAGGTCCTGCTGACAAAGACGCTGCTGAGATAAATTCCTCATTGTCAGGTAAACAAATGTATTAACGGCAAGTCCTGCTGACAAAGACGCTGCTGAGATAAATGCCTCAGTGTCAGGTAAACAAATGTATTAGCGGCAAGTCCTGCTGACAAAGACGCTGCTGAGATAAATGCCTCAGTGTCAGGTAAACAAATGTATTAACGGCAAGTCCTGCTGGCAAATAAATACCTCAGTGTCAGGTAGACAAATGTATTAGCGGCAGGTCCTGCTGGCAAATAAATGCCTCAGTGTTAGGTAAACAAATGTATTAGTGGCTGATCCTGCTGACAAGCTCATTATGTGAGATCAACATTGTTTCTTTATTTTACCCCAAATATACGATTTATGGCTGCCTTTTACACAGTCTGGTTCCCAGTGTATAACTTAGTGGTAGGGGCAGGTAATCCAGTCTTCCTTTTACACAGTTATACAACATGATAAAAACATTGAAACATTTTCCTTCTACGCTAAACATTATTCGAGAACATATTTTGCATCTGACCCAAGTTCATCTCTTGATCACGATACTTTTAATAACCGCATGTGAAACAAACTTGGTGAATATTGAAGCATTACAAGGCATTGAAACAAGAAAATGACCAAATCCATTGACTGCCAAACAACAGTCAAATGTGAAATAGTACACATCGCGAAACCATAGATCAATATCCGAAATACGGTATGCAGAAAACTGCAGCAATACCTACATAATTATGACATTATCTCAGTGAAAGTTGACAAAATTTAAGATATTTGAAAGAGAAAAATAACTTGTACTTCAAAAAAAGACAAGATAAGCTTTGCAATGGTACCAGGCTAGGGAATATTGTTGTAAAAAGTACTTTTGTACATATGGGTATCGCTGCCACCAAATTTCTAACAATCCCGGGGAGAGGAGGTTGGTTGTGATATTTTTGATAACATGGCCATCAGTGTTGTGTCACCAATATTTAGTGTCAATTTATTACAATTCACATATAGAAAGTTCAACTTGCCAAAACGAGCCACAAAGCAATATGTCCATTTTACTAATTTAATTCTATGCCAAGTATATATGTTATTTACAGTAATAAATCCAAAGATGTATTTCTCTCACACAGAGCTCAAAGTTAACTACACTCTAAGTAAAATCCATCTCTATGGTAATATTTCTATACTAATAAAAAGACCTGATACAAGGAAAAGCCTGATCCAAAAAGCCCAGAGTACCTGTTTGCTCCAGTATATATACCCTTCCCTCCAAATAAGGGGTGTAGCATCATTAGTCTGTCATCTCCTTCCGAATAAGGAGTGTAGCATAATACATCAAATGTTAGCCTACAGAGAATGCTACAATGCTACAGGTGTAGCCTACTAGTCATGATTTATGGTGCTACATGCTACTCCTTTGTTCGTCTAGCAGATTCACTGCAGAGGTTAACCAAAGGTGAAATAAGTTCAACTGACCCCGTAATGTTCCACTATAAGAATTTCTACTATGAATACTAAGAATGGTTATACAAAACTATCTTACAGGTACTTACTACCCTAAAAATACAACAATATTTATTGGCTAACACCGCAGTGGTTACTTTTTCATGAAAACTCTATCCTATGGTAATATAGGGGGATAGGCATTGCAATATAAGTTTAATTCATTTTTCTCCAAAAGTTACAGGAAACTGGGGTAAAATGTAAAAGCGGTATATTATTATTTTCTATTTAAATACATGTGTGCATCCTTAGACCAACAAAAGACATTTGGAGAAAAAATGTACGTAAGTGAAAACCTGTATACATGTATTCTTTTCCATATGCTTTCCATCTTGCTACGTGAATGGATTAATTCGGCAAATATGTAGATGTAGATTGTCTGGAAATAATTCAAAGACACAAAGATGAAACTTGACAGAAACTTGGTTTCTGAAAATAGTCATTTTAATCTTGAAGTTCCAGACTAATGTATATATGATTAATGGGGCAATAAATCATCCCGTGAAGAAAAGGTTGCAATAGCGGCGTCTTTCGATTTATTATAGATCATATTCGCACTGTTGAAAAGCATTAGTGTGGCATTATCTTTCTGTGTGTAAAAACCTTTTTTACTTTAGGTGTATTTTATTCCATCACATTCTAAAGTAAGAAACTGATATTCCTAGTATTTATATAACAATTACTTACAGAAATAGTATTTTCTACAACACATGTCCCGTTTGCCATTTTCTTACTGTCATTACTATTATATTAATTAATAAATACAGTTAGCTGTGTAGTATAAGAAGTATCGATTTAAATATAGTATCATTAAATCTGTGGTGTAGAATAGTGTATTAAAATTTTTACTCTTGTGACAGTGGATTTATGCATTCAAGTAAGGTGATCCGGCTATCAGCTTCTTCCTTTTAGAAAACAAACAGCAGAAATATCGTTATAAATTCCAGTTAACTTATCTATGCCACGAACAAAGTAATATGTTAGTATGCTATGCAATTTGAAACATTCCGATCAACAATTAATCTCATTTTGAAAGTTTTTTAAATATTACTTTACAGCTGACGATTACCTTCACTTTATGAAAGTACCCAAATCTAGGACTGCATTAATTGATTCAGTCCAAACTTTGTATGTAACTGTTGCAATTTTTGATTAATTGAAAAAATGCATCCCCACATTGTTATAGAGGCATACCCCAAAATTAACAACTTTCCATTTATTTCAATTCTATACAAAAACAGTGATATCACTAGCAGTATATCACGGCATAGGATATCACATGCAGTATATCAGGGCATAGGATATCACATGCAGTATATCACGGCATAGGATATCACAAGCAGTATATCACGGCATAGGATATCACATGCAGTATATCACGGCATAGGATATAACTAGCAGTATATCACGGCATAGGATATAACTAGCAGTATATCACGGCATAGGATATCACTAGCAGTATATCACGGGCTACTTCTTTGGCATGTCCCTATAAAAGCATATTGGGATATGTTTCGCACAATTACGATTTTGTTGTTTCTGATTTTTTTAATCAAATGTCTGACTGTTTCTGGGTTGGTAAATGTAATTTATTTATTTTTTCTTTCTAAAAAAGCATATGTTTAAATGGAAATTTAAATGGAAGAGACCTAGAAGAAAGCATTCGAAACTAACTCGAATTGCTTAAAAAGGATTTAGTGGCT